>JAGTXX020000007.1:0-600000 GCA_019044685.2 Nannochloris sp. 'desiccata' | reverse complement strand
ATCCCACCCAACTGGACTATCTACTGCTCTAAATTTAGTCAACGCTACTGTACCAGCAGTTACTGTGGAGGTAGACTCCCTAAAAGCAGGGTGGCGACAGCCTTTAGAAATTAAAGGAGTCAAAATTATCGAGAAAAATATTAAAAATACTGGCAATAATAAGAGTAATTTTGATAGCAAAAGGACGTTACTAGAGGTACAGAAGATTAAAAGTACAGCTACGTTACTAGACCTTGCTCTTCTAGGCCGTCCTAGTGATATGATAGTTACAAGGCCTCTGGTAGATGTGACGATGAATGAGCAGGGGAACTTGAGAGTGTTGCAAGCGTTGCAAGATGCAGGATTAGCACCTTTACCTCGTCAAAATGGAAAACAACACGTTGTAATTCCTTCGACCTCTTCAGTAACTGATGTTGCTGCTCCTGCTGCTGCTGCTGATGCTCCCAATACCGCTAAGGCTGGCACCATGGCGTCGAGTTCTTTGCAGCAAGTAGCTATTTCAATCCCCTTTTCTGGGGAGATCCGAGCTGGAAAAGTGCACGTGGCGTTAACTTCAGGTCAGTTCTTGGCTCCGACTGAGTTTCAAGAACTTTTCGCTGATAACAAAGACACCACGAGAGGTACCGGCATCAAGTCGGGAAATGCAGCCGAGGTCCCCGAGATTCATTTTGAAGTGTTGATGGGTGGGGAAAGTATAGAAGAAGAAGCTAAATTAGAAGAACAACAGGCAGGATTCGTATATACCGGTCAAGATCACGAAAAGAAAGAAGAAGAAAGTAGTTTAGCTGACTGGGCGAGACGAAAACCATCGGTTCAATTACCGCCAGATGTCGGTAAGAAGATAAAAAATAAAATAAAATAGTTAATAAAAAGACAAATTAATGCTAAATCATCAGTATCAGTTGACGTTTACTGAACTTCTTTTGTACCACTTCATCATGTGTCCCCCTCATTCATTCATTGTCTATTCTCATTCTGTCTATTCCTCTTATACTTTCTAATCTATCTTTTCAGGCTACCTAACATCGCCAATGGCGGTCAGGGTGGACTCGACTGCATTCAAGTGTACACTCGCTGGATGGCGTACTTCTGCTGGATACACCTACCTCGCATCACCTGTAGAAGCAGAGATGAACTTGACGCCGAAACTCACAAGCGTATTTATGAAAAGACTCAACCCCTTGTTGGGAAATGCGGTGGAGCTCCGTGGGAGCTCTAAAATAGCAGCATGGCTCACTCCGAGTGATCACGTATGGCCTTCAGCTCGTCTTGAGCTTCAATTGAGTCCTCTTCGACTGAACATCGGTCAAGGCGCCGCTATTTCAAGAGGATTGGAAGTTCTAAGATTAGCCGACCAATGGATTGGTGCAGCGGCAAAGGCTGCGATGTTGCAAGTTGACGTGAGTCCGTTGAAAGCAGAGATTGGAGCTGACGGGAAGATTGTTACTAAAAGAGTAGATTTGGCAGTAGGTAAGAAGTAAAAGAAGATGATTATTGTTTCTTTTATTTTGAAACCCCCCCCTCCCCCCCCCCCCCCCAAGTCCTTATTGAACAGGCAAACAATTTTAGATTTTGGGAATCTTCTCTTTTCGTTAAGAGGCTATATATAAGCTAGGATTTCTTACACATTCTTAATTGCACTCTAAATCACAAGTGATTTTTCCTAAAAAAAACAATTATTGCAGGTGTTCCAGGGCTTGGTCGGCCACTTCATTTTGTTTCGTTTGGTACGGCTCATACCTCCCCAACTGGAGCTGTCAACATGACTCTCGCCATTCCAGCTGATGCCTTAGAACAGGTAGCAGGTATCACAGGTTTACCAGCTGATTTTGGAGTGCCTATTACTGTCACAGGAACAGTAGCAAGCCCAAAGGTTGATTTAGTAAAAGCATCAAAAGAGTTGGCAATGCTAATAATCGAGTCAAAGGCGAAAAAAATGGGGCCACGGTCAGCGGATTGGATGTGGCAGGAGTTGCAGCTTGGAGGGGATAGAACCAAGTTTAGGATACCTGAAGAGTGAGAAGCGTAGATAGAACATGGATACGTGTTTGGGGAAAGCACTCACTGAGTGCAGATCAGATTAACTTTCAAACGAGGAAAGAGACAGATGTGATCTAAAGGATTTTTTGGAATAAAATTAAGCCATAACTGTGTTTCAATAAGGTTGTGTAAGTTGCTATATATGAATTGATTCCCAGTAAGGTGGTGTTTAATAACACCAGTTGTTGTTGGTTTGTTGTTAGCACATGAAGCTGCAAGCAGACGTTCAGCACTAGACTCAGCGAGCAGAGTAAATTGCTTATGCGCCAAAGCCATAGAGAGTACGTCCCTGGCGCTTGAGAGCGTAGACGACATCGAAAGCAGTCACGGTCTTGCGGCGAGCGTGCTCAGTGTAGGTGACGGCATCACGGACAACGTTCTCAAGGAAGACCTTGAGGACACCACGGGTCTCCTCGTAGATCAAGCCAGAGATACGCTTGACACCACCACGGCGAGCCAAACGGCGAATAGCGGGCTTGGTGATGCCCTGGATGTTGTCGCGCAACACCTTCCTGTGGCGCTTAGCACCACCCTTGCCGAGGCCTTTACCGCCTTTACCACGTCCAGACATGATTGATTAGTTGAGTTGGGGGTTTCAAAAGAAAACCAAAGTTAAGATAAAGCGAAAAGAAGCGGGGAAAGCTAAATATAAGGAGAAATTTGCAGGGTGGCACACCTATCCGGGTTCTGGCCATCCCTGGCCTCTCAGGGCATCACTTTTTGGGAGCACCCCTCAGAGGCCAGGATTGGGCCTAACCCGGATAGGTGTGCCATTCTCCCCAGCTCGCCGTTCCTGCTGCGTTTCAGAACGCGTAGCAGCCCTCCGCTGGCTATAAATTCAGAGAAACCTGCTCCATTTTGTTATCCTTATTATTAAGACCTATTCACAATGGCTCGTACCAAACAGACCGCTCGTAAATCCACCGGAGGCAAGGCCCCCCGCAAGCAGCTCGCCACCAAGGGTAAGTTTTTTAAGGAATGCTGGTTTTCAACAACATGGCAAAATAGGAGAAAGAGACAGTCACTGGCTGCCTGCTTCTGCTATGCTGGTTGTGATATTATTGTTGATTTAATGGCGTGATGACTGGCCATTAACTTCTTCCTCTTTTACCTCCACTAACCTTCTCATCATCATCTGCTCTTCTTTCTCTTCTCCAGCTGCTCGCAAGTCCGCTCCCGCCACCGGCGGAGTGAAGAAGCCTCACAGATACAGGCCCGGTACCGTCGCTCTCCGTGAGATCCGTAAGTACCAGAAGTCCACTGAGCTCTTGATCCGCAAGTTGCCCTTCCAGCGTCTTGTCCGTGAGATCGCTCAGGACTTCAAGACCGATCTCCGCTTCCAGTCTTCCGCCGTCCTCGCTCTCCAGGAGGCCGCTGAGGCTTACCTTGTTGGTCTCTTCGAGGATACCAACTTGGCTGCCATCCACGCCAAGCGTGTTACCATCATGCCCAAGGATATCCAGCTTGCCCGCCGCATCCGTGGTGAGCGTGCTTAAGCGCCTTGCTGCTGCTGCTTTCTAAGCAACAAAAACAAAAAACCAACCCATTGGTGTTATTAAACACCACCTTTCTTGGAAATCCTATAAGCACAGAATCAATTCTTAATAATTTTAAACAATCTTGACGGTTGAAATTTTTCAAATATTTTTTTGCTAGTTTTCTATTCCTTAATTTTTAAATATAAATGGAATATAAACTACACTTCAATTAGACAGATGTATAAACAGGTAATTGCAATAGGCAGGGAGAAAAAATCAATCCTTCAAACTCTTTTAATAAACAAACAGTAGATTATTTTACTGCGGTGGCGGCAGTTATTGGCGTTGCTGGGGGGGTTGCTCAGCACTTGTATTTGTATCACAGCCAACGACACCGTTTGTATTGTTCACTGGAATGAACTTCTTAGGCTGCTGGTATTGTAAGTACTGCTGTTGATGCTGCATTACTATGTTATATCTCCCAGCTGCAGCCGGCAGCATCACTACTGGCAAGTGCGGTGGGGATGACGCTCCAGCAGGCCGGGCTACTACCACAGGTGGCTGTTGCTGCTGCTGCAAGTGAGGTAATGAAGGCAATACTCTCGCCTGCGCCTGTACATTTGGATTAACAAATGCAGCAGCAGGTGCAGCTCTATTTCCAGCTACAGATCCACTCTGCATTGCATTCACTCTACTGGGATAATTTATTTTTAATCTATTTTCATCCGCCTCAAGTTGCCGCTTCCGCTGTTCCAGCTCTTTTGCCTTTTTATTTAATTCTTCCTCCTGGCGCAGGATCTCTGCTGCTTTATCAGCTACTGCTTTCCCCAGCTTTCCACCGTCAGGCTGCATCTCTAACAAATGCTCTTCAAAGATTTTCTTCGCCTCTGCTTCTCTTCTCGCAAAGTCCGCAATCTGCCGCTTTGCTTCCTCGCCTCGTTGTTTGACCTGCTCCCCCAGCATCACAGCAGTTCTCTGCGCATCATCAAATATCGCTTTCTTCACCTGCTCATGCTGTACCCGTAACTCCACTTCCGCAGAATGCAATTGAGAACGCAACGTGGTCAAATCTCGTTGGCGATGCCTGACTCGTTCCGCCAACTCATTCACTGATTTTTCCTCTGCACTCACTCTCTTTTGCATTTCACGCACAGCATGCCGTCGAGCAACAAGACTTTGTCCAAAAGCTTGTATTTGGCCTTCAAACTCAAGGCATTGCTGCCCTCTTTGTGTCAATTGCTCATAGTAACGGTCCATTGACTGCCGGACAGCATTCAACTGGTTCTGGGAGGAAACTGTTGCTGTTGCTACAAAATTCGTAGTAGACGTATCATGGGGATGCTGCTGTTGTTGCTGCTCCAATGGTATTGGCAGTGGCGGCGGCATTGACGGTGGCGCTGCCGTAACTCCCCCTGGAATTTCAAATCGATGATGATTATGACCATTATGAAAATTAGAATTGTAAATATACTCTCCCGGCTCCAACATGCCAAACCATCTCTCTTCCTTTGGATGCCCTGGTCGTATTTCATACCGCTGCACCGTCTGTGGATCTCCACCTTCACCCATTGGGGCTTCATCAAAATCGACTTCAATTTTAGATCCTTTAATGTGTCGTACAAACCCCATCCACCATCCCGTACCCCAATAGGCCTCGATACGTTGACCTTTCCGTAATCGAGGGAACGTTGATGGCTCACTACTTGGACCAGCACCATTACCTGTGGCGGTACTAATCTTAGTACTATACACACCGCCCTTACTACTTCCAATGGCGGCAGCAGTAGCAGCAGTAGCAGCAGTAGCAACAAGGTTTGGGTTCCTAATCGAGCGATATGCTCGTGTTTTAGGCAAAGTCCTAATTTGCACAACCAGCTCTTCTTTATCCCAAGGGGCAGGTATAGCTAATGGCATCCATTCTCTCACAGGGTCATTCATATTCCCAGAATTATACAGCTCCAAGCACTCAATTCTATAAAATCTAAAATGAGGCGCCGGAGCAGGTGAGGGCATGATGTCGATAATCTTAGCAGCGTACCAAGAGCCACGGATACCGCATGCTTCATCAAACCAACGGACTTCAACTTCACTGCCAATATCGAGAGATTGAGACGTAAGTGTAGGCCGAAGCCCGTAATCATGCACATTTAAATTTAATGTATTGACAGTGTTGCTATTAATATCAGTTGGGAGGCCCAAGGTTGGTGAAGCGATACGTCTCTGTTTCTTAGAACGTAAAGGAGACCGACCACTGAAGAACGCAGGGTTCTGATGCGTAGTAAACCCAGTTAGAGGTGGAGGAACAGCAGCTTCAGCGAGATTTGCTAGGGCATTTGCAGCGCCAAGCATCGCAGCTTCATCAACTTCTTCAGGCGTCTTGTGGGCTTCTTTCTCTCTTTCTACACCAGCTGCATCAGCAGCAGTGGCAGTGGCGTGCTTACCAGTTTCTAAAGGAAGAGAAGCAGGGCCACGAGGGGCAGCAATTGAAGACGGACCTGTAGCAGCGGCTGCAGCACCCAGCAGTTGTAACAAATACGCCTGCAACGCACCAGGCTGCTGCTGCTGCTGCTGCTGCTGTTGCTGTTCTTGTGATTGCTGTTGTTCCTGCGTTGTTGGAAGAGCTACCCACCGAAGTACCCCACCACTACCAGTATTCGTACTGCCACTCCCAGAACCACGTGCACCAAGTCTAGGCAACTCTTCAGGTTCTTTCCACCTCAAACCCAATGCCGCAACTTGACCCCGGGTTTTCAATTGCCTTTTAAGCCAACTTGGAAAATCGTCTCTACTCTTAAAGTACGCAGGGTCTCTACCAGCAGCTACCCTATCTCTATTGCTAACGACATTCGTATTATCCTGTGGAGGAAGGATATATTTAAAGCCTGGAAAACAGACCATGGTTGCTGTTCCCGGTTGCATCCCTCCAGCAGTCCCGCTCTGTGGAAGGAGTCCCATCCTGTTGCTGTTCGTAGGTGACTGAGGTGGTGCTGGGTACTCGTTATTTTCATTTACATGCCTAGCATAGGCACCACACACCCAGGTATCACTGCGTAGCTCGTATAAGAATACCCCTTCAGTTTTGAAATTATCGAAACCGCCGCCACAGAGAAGCACTCTAGATACATCATAATGAGTATATACAGGCTCAGGCTCAGTGGTAGGAGGCAGAGATCTGGTAGTAATTGCCAGTGTTTGTTGTGGTGCAGAGGTTGGCGCAGCAGGAGTGAGAGTGACAGCTGGACGAGAACGGATTACCAATGGTTTGATTTGTTGCTGGTGTTGGTGGTGGTGTTGCTGCTGAGTAAAAACAGCAGCAGTAGCAGCAGCAACAACAGCTGACGGAGCAATCGGCAGCGCCTGCGGTGCAGCTGGCGGTACAGCTTGTGGAGCTATACCAAAAGGAGATTTGATTTGAGGCAGTCTTGGTAATCGAGGATCATTCCCATTGCTATGGTTGTTTACACCCAACCCTAGGCCTCCTCCTCCATCAAAAAATTGGCGCAATCCAGTAGCCACTCCTCCTACGGAATCACCCGCACTTCCCCTAGCACCGCCAGAGCCAGAGCCATTACCAGGAACAGAAGACAGCTTAGGAACTAGAATCTCTTGATCTCCAACAGTAATAATTTGAACAGCAGGGGACTCTTCTACATCAAGATCAGCCATTTCTACGTCACCACTATAACCACCAGCTGCTGCTGCTGCCAGTGCTGCTGCTAGTGCTGCGTTGCCTGCACTATCTTCACCAATCCCTGAACCTGAATTAAATTCATGTTCTATATCATCAAATAGCAAGAAGGACTTTGTAGGAGGACGGGCGGCAGTATCTTTAGCAGAATCCGGAGACGAACTGCGCTCTACAGAAATCTGCTGCCGTTGCTGTAATTGCTGCAGTTGCTGCTGTTGTTTCCCAGTAGAGATACGCCGAGCAGCAGCTTTTTGCAATACTTTAGCGACTCTGCGCACCTCGGCAGTATTATGCTGTACTATAAACTCACCATTCTCATTGTTACGAAGAATTCCGATAACATCATCCACTTTCAGGCAGTGGTGCTTGATGTAATCTATTACCTGTTCCAACATGTAGAGTTTATTTGTATTCCTACTAGCATTTGCCCAAGATTGCAGTGTAAATGTCCAAAATTTGTCACTGAATATAGAATCTCGAACGACCAGCGTATGGGCGCCCTCAATAGCAAATGAAAGATTCATTTCAATAGCGGCACGAGGAAGAACGATACGTCCTCTACTAATATCGGTAGTGGTTAATCTTTTTGCAACGAGGATAGATGTTCTTTGTGCTGAAAGACCTGGAGTGATAGTGGACATATCTACTTCCGCAGCAGCAGCAGCAGCACCACCACCACCACCACCACCACCACCACCACCACCACCACCACCACCACCACCACCACCACCACCACCACCACCACCACCACCACCACCACCACCACCACCACCACCTCTAAAAGAAGGGCAGATACGATGTACTTGAGCAGCAGAAACCATTGCACTTGGCCTAAACTTACCATGCTGTACTTCAGCAGCTGCATACGCCTCTTCAGTGTTACATTCTATAAACAAATCTCCATTCTCATTGCTTCGAGAGATGCCAATGACGTCATCAACCCGGAGGTCACGATCCTGGGTGAAGCCACGAGTCCGCTCAAGAAAGTATACTACCCTGCTATGTTGTACAATATTGAGATCGAACTGCCACGTTTTGGGATGGGTACTCGTATAATCTAAGAGGCTGAGAGTATACGGCGGGTCGATGTTACTAAATGCAAAAGAAAGATTGGCTTCGACAGCGGCACGAGGGAGGCAGATGTGACCTCCTTTGAGATCGGTGCTCGTTAAACGTTTTGCAACGAGGATAGTTCTTTGTGCGGGAAGACCTGTAGGGCCTTGCGTCCTTCTCTCGTCTGCTACTTGTTCCATCCCATTTTCTCCGAGACGACCTGCACCTGCACCAGAAGAGGTATCCTCATCATCGGCATCCTCTTCTTCTTCTTCTTCTTCTTCTTCATTTTCTTCTTCTTCAAGGCTCACTGTAGGAGCAGGTGAAGGCTGATACTCACCATCATCTAGATACTCACCGCCATCAACATCGTCATCCTCATCAGAAAGTTCAGAACTGAGTGCCTGCTGCTCTACGTGCTGCTGCTGTTGCTGCTCTACGTGCTGCAACTGCTCCATACCACCTGGGGAAGGAAGAAAGTCTCGAGGAGGTTCTTGACGAGAAGAAGGAAATTTACCTTGCACCCTGCCTTGTCCAACAGTGCCGTATTGCCTTGCAATGGCTGTAAGCGCCTCTGTTGTGTTGATTTCTATAAAATATTCACACACGCTCTCTGCAGTGCTCCGAGAGATGGCAACTGCATCTCCAGCTTGGAGTGCATGATGTCGGATAAAATCCCCTGCCTGCTCTATCGCGTGGTTATATGCGCTCCCCGTATGACGATTAACCAGGAACGCAACAAGGAACTCCCACGTTTCAGATAAAGAATCTCGAACGGTGATCGGCAGCGGACTGCCCCTACCTGGGAGATCAAACTTCTGTTCAAGAAGGAGTCGAGGGAGACTGATACGTCCTTTCCTAACATCAGTGCTTGTTAAGAGTTTTGTAACGAGAAGAATGCGCTCTGGAAACCCGTTTGAGGCTGGAAAAATAGTATCTACTGGGTCTTCCACATCACTCACACCGCCACCGCCACCGGTATTTGCAACAGCGCCCTGAGATAGCGATTCTCCACGAGCATGTTGTTGCACTGTAACAGCAATCGACACCTCATCAGTGTTGTGCTCTACAAAATATTTTCCAGTTTCATTGCTCCGGGAGATGCCAATGACGTCATTAATTTGTAGGGCATGGTATCTCAAGTACGCGTGTGCCTGTTCCAACATGTGAAGAGTCCTGTTACCCCTATCATAGAAAAGCTTGGTTTGAACTGTGAACGCCCAAGACCTGTCGTTGACCACATGGTCTCGAGCGACGAGAGGTTGGGCACGGTCAATAAAGTCAGACAGGTTGGCTTCAACAGCAAAACGAGGAAGTATGATACGTCCGATGGTTATATCGCTCTTTGTTAAGCGTTTTGCAACAAGAATAGTGCGTTTCGGGAGGTTCGTAACGGCTGGAGCAGGAGCAGGCGTAGGCGCAGGAGCAGGAGCAGGAATAGAAGCAGGAGCAGGAGCAGGCGCAGGAGCAAGAATAGGAGCAGTAGTTGTACCTCCTTCTATTATGTCTACATCTTCCTCCTCATCGCCACACACACCATTGGCATTTCCACAGCCACCACCACCACCATAATCACCATCTCCCAGGCTTTCTGTACGAGCAGGTGATGGTTGTTGACCATCATCTCTGGTATCATTGCCTTCATGAGCACCACCACCATCGTCTCTAGCATTATTGACAGGGGCGGTGCCGCTGCCGCTTGCGCCACCGCCGCCGCCTTGTGTATGATCGTCATCTCTATAAGAATCATCAAAGCCTCCTTCTCCTATATCTATCTCTTCTATATAATCATCATCAACATCCTCTGGTTCCTTTTCCTCTGCAACAGCCTCAGGAGAAGCAGGAGCAATGTTATTTTTCTTCTTCTTCTTCTTTTTACCGTCTTTGCCCAAACGCTCGGATTTTTCAAGCTCCTCGAGTTTCCTCTTCTTCTTCTCTGTACTAGGTTCCTCAGTAGCATCATTCCCTGCTAGCAGCACAGAAGGGGCAATATGGGCAGCAGCAGCAGCATTGCCAGCCTCTGCAGCAGCAGCAGCAGCAGCAGCAGCAGCAGCAGCAGCAGCAGCAACAGGGGCAGCTTCCTCCGCATCTGGCGGGTGCCCTTGATGAGTGTCCTCACCTTCTTCTACTACATCATTATTACTATTCCCGTTGTTATTATTGTTGTTATTCACAGTAGTACCAGTATCCTGTTCTTCTACTACCCCATCAAAGGTGAACAGCCTCGATTTCGGCTGCAGGCTCTTATCCTCTTCATTAAAATGCCACGCGGCCCTCAAAAGGTTCCCCCGCCATAGGCGTCGATCATTTAAGGAGAACCTTTCCACGGGGTATGCAGGCCATTCTGGATATCTGACCGTGACACTATCGGGGGTATGTTTGACCACAATTGCTTTGTAAAAGACTTCGCAAAGCTCATCAGAAGCTATGAAGATGGTGTACTTTTTGTTGGCATTGGCGTCTAGATCTTTCTTGCTGGAGATGTGGAGAGGCTCTGTAGGGTGCTGCCAGTGTTCAGCACCGCCAGCGCAGTGCCAGCATTTCCATGGATGAGGCAAGGTGTCAGTTTTGGCTGCAGGAAGCGCTCAAATGTCGAGGAGAAGAATAAGGTTAGTGACGGCAACAAGGAGGGCGGTTGAAATCACCGGCACTTGTAAAAACAACCCCAGGCGTGTTTGTTTCTCGCCAAAGGTCGTTATCAAAGACTCTTCTATCCTAATAGAATAATTGGAATTATCAGAGTGGAATTTAACCTACCATAGCCAGCGCAAGAGGCGTGTTGAACATGGGGGCAGGAAACACATTGCAAGAGAGTTCCATACTTCTGGTTTCTTTTGTTGCACGCTGTGCACACTTTCACGTCTAAAGACTTCTCTATATCATCTGCGCTTTTAGAAGGCATTTTTAAGTGAGCAAAGCCCGAGCTGAACTTTTAAAAAAGAGTGAAATCCTTCATTGCCTTGTCTTAATTCAAATTATTTAGAACGCTCCCGCTCTCAAGTCGCGATACTGAACCGCCTTAGTGTGGTTATTAGAACTTTAACAAAAAAATATACGTTTCTCTGATGCCACGAGCCGAGAAAGCCTCTTATTAAAAAAACCCCACTACCTTCAACTTGAAGGTGAATTCCTTGAAGTTTGGTCGGAGATGACTTTTCAGTGAAATTCTTGTCATCACAGCCCTTAGTCTCCACCAACGAAAGAGAAAAACTACAAATCCAAGATTAACAGAGTTAATGGGCAATAAAACCGCTGCAGTAGCCCCTATTGATCCTTTCTCCATTCAATGCATAGCTACAAATAATCAGATCCCAACCCACCTCCAAGCTCTAGCTGCTAGAACTCGACTGCGCCACTTATATGGTAACAGCAGAAACCACATCGTCAACCCAGTAAAGACACCATCTTCCATTTGCACCATTTGCAACACAGGTCAAGAAACCCAGGGGCATATCCTGGGCTACTGCAAACACCCAACGATGACCAGCATCAAACTTAATCGCCACGGCAAAGCGACGACCCTCATCGCAGCAGCGATCAGAAAGAGCACCACCATTGGCAACTGTGCCATCTTTGTTGACGCTGAAGGCGGAGAACGCACAGCCAGAGACACAGAACACATCCCTTGGTACCCACAAGCACCCACCACCACTGACGCCAACGGCAACACTACACCGACAAGCCTCCCTGACATTATTATCTTCCCAAAAATTGATAGCGCTGCTATTCCCCAGCAGGAATCTACTAGCGCAGACAATACCAGTGCGCTCTTCACCCCCACAGCCCAACACAAACATATCATTCTTATTGATGCCACCATCACTGATGATAGTAAAGTCAAAGAACGATTCCAGCACAAAATGAGCCACCACAACCCCTACTTTACTCACCTCCAAACCCTTGGCTGGCAGCCGAAACTCTTCCCTATTGTCTTCACGCACTCTGGCTGCGTCACCACCTCCTTTAGAACCCTCTTAACTGATTGTGGCTTGACTCCCCATGCAATCAACTCTCTCCTCAAGTCTATTCAACTTCAAATCCTCAATTACAATTCCAGTCTCCTAATCACTCGGTATAAACTACTTACCGCCCACCGCTCTAACCTCCTAGTACCTACTGGTGTAGGCTAAACTTCCTTTTCCTTCTATATAGGGGTGGCCTGAAGCTTGGGTGCAAGCTTCTCACGATCCCTTAAGTCACCCCCTTGGGGTCCTTTTATTTTATTTTATTTTATTTTCTCTTCTTCTATTAAGTCGAAAGAGGTTTTCTTTTTACATTGCAGTACCAGAAGCATGTGTGTGTATATTTTTATCCTCTCCCTGCCAGCCTGCACTGCAATCAGAGCATAACGCAAGGAGGCAGAGTTCCCCGCCGGCCCCGGGGGCCAGAAGGCAGTCGGAAGATAATGAAAGAACATTAACCTCGCTATAGATGAACAGCACAAACAGCCTTTCGGCGTTTTAATAAATAAAGTAGAATCGAGTGCGCACGATGTTTTTAATCCTTGTAAAAAAGAATGGAAATTAAAACAAAACAAGTTTTCTTCTGTCAGGTCGCTGTGAAATTGCAAGTCAGTGGGATAGCGGTAAAACTGAATTAGAAAAGGAAGGAGAGGGGAAAGAAAAGATATTCAAATGTTGGGAGAGCTTTGAAGAAAAAATTATATGCAGAGAACAATTTTCTTGCCAGTCGTAGTGGTGCTGGTACAAAGAGTGCAGCGCCTGGACAGGCAAAGAAAGCAAAATGGAAATTAAAAGAACAACAAACACCTCCCAAGGGAGGAATGCAGCTAGAAAAATATCGTGTTTAAACATACTATTATACTCTATATGATAGTTTATACTTGCTCTAAGAGAGCTTGCAGCTTCATTCGAACATCGCTACTGCTCAGAGGGCCAGTAACACCCGTGGCAGCGACTACAGCAGGCAGAGCAGCAGGAGGGGCATCTTTCTTTGCTGTTAATGTAGTATTTTGTAATACAACTCTATTATACTGACCAGCAGGCAAAGCAACAAGTCCAGCTTGTTGAAGAGCTGCAGCAACATCGGGTGAGAGACCACCATCTCCAGAAGCGCCTGGAGTAAGTGCCCTTGTTTCCATCATAGGTACAACGACAGGCACAGCCCCGCCAGTTGGTGGTGCTGCGGTAAGTGCTACTTGTGGAACATTTGAACCAGCAATATGAAGACCCATAGGAGTAAGTAATAACTCTTCAATTGCCATTGGGGTAGCTAAGTCTCCCGTACCAGTAGTAGCTCCGGCGATGTGACCTCCAGCCCCACCTGTGCCCGCAGTAGCAGCGGTACAAGTAGGGAAGAACGTACCAGAAGCAGGGATAAGACCAGATCCTACAGTACGTTGTAACGCAGCAGCTAAGAAAGTCCGTCCATGAGATGCTGATGAAGGGACCGTTGTGGTACCGGAATATGGAGGAAGTGCATGTGCTCTTGCTGCTGCTGCTGCTGTTTCTATAGGAGAGAAGAAGGTGTGCTCGATTCCAGGTGCAGTATCGATGGCAGCAGCAGCTGCCGGAGTAATAGCTGTACCTCCTTGCCTACTAGAAGGTACCATTCCAGCTCCTGTTCCCACGGCAGGAGGGATACCTCCAGCAGATAACGAGAGAGAAACAGATAAGGAACCAGCCTGAGGCGGCGGAGAATCACCAGTACCAATACGTTGAGTAGCGCCATTAACAGCAACTTTAACAGCAACGCTATCGACATCAAGTCTTCGTGCGACAGAAGCGATAGACATTCGACGAACTTCAGCGTCTTCAGCAGCAGCAGAGGCAGCAGCTGCTGCTCTAGCCCATTCAGGGGTGATTAAACCCGCGAATTGAGGTAAGGCTGGTGACTCAGGGAAGGCACCTGGGAAAAAGTCTTCTTCATTGTGGTTATCATCTTGATGATGGTGGTGGTTGCCCACACCAGTGCCATCGTCGTTGTGGCGGTCATGGTGCCCACCAAGCTGGTGGTCATTTACATCGGCTTTACCATCGGAAGAACGACGACTTCTTTGATGGTGGAAACTTTCAGGAGAGTGAAGTAAGTCTAAGATGCCAGGAGAGGCCAAGGGGGCACCGGCTTCGAGCGCTGCTGCAGCGGCGGTGCCAGCATGATGAATTTGACGACGAGGAGTCCCATGTTGCTGAGAATTCATATTACTATTCAGAGTCTTACCAATGCCAGGACCGCCTGTGGTGGGTACAGAAGGTCCGAATGCAGCAAGACGAGCGTGGTTGTGTCTTTTCCGTCTAGACCATGGGGGCGTCAGTGCTGGAGAAAAGACAGCAGGCGAGAGAGGGACATCACCTAAACTGACACGACGTTCTGCTCTAGAGGAACCAAGTAAAAGAGCTGGCTCTTCAAAATAATGCTGCTGCTGCTGCTGTTGTTGCTGACCAGCCACAGTTGTAGCGGCATCAGTAGGAACAGCATTGCCGGCAGCTACAGCAGCAGCAGTGTTTGCTTCTTGCTGTTGATGCTGTTGATGCAATTGCTTTATAGAAGGGTCAAAGCTACTAGGAGACATAGGAATGACATGTTGTTGGTTCACAGGAAGTGTTCTAATACTTCCAAACATGTACCCTTCCTCTCGGTGGTGTTGAACCTTGCCCTCATCGTCGTTGGTGTTGTTGTCGTTAGCTCCACCATCAGCAATGCGACCTGCGTGAAGAGAAACACGTTTTCCTGTAGCACCATTAGGAATATACTCTTCATCATTGTCAGTTTCATCCTCGCCTTCAAAATCACTATCAGCTTCAACACCGACACCGACATTGGCACCAGCACCTGCAGCAGCAGCAGCAGCAGCAGCAGCAGGTTCAGATTGATCATCACCTTCGTGATGTCTTTGAGGCCTCCAAATTTGCTGACGCTGTTGCTGTGGTTGTCTCCGATACCTCTGCCTTTCTTTAACAACAAAATCCTCGTCATCTTCGTCATCATAAGCTCCTGCCTCTGTGTCATCCTCCTCTTCCTCTTCGCTGCCCTCGTCTTCACTGCTCATTGAGAATGAAGTACGTCTTCGTGAAGAAATACGAGCGCGAGTGGGACGATTTCTACGCCCAGTAACAACTGCCCCAGCACCACCATTGGCAGCTCCAGAAGTCCTTCCTTCTGCGAGATCTAAAGGCCCAGAAGAGGACGCCGGCGGCGGGACGCCAGCAGTAACTGCATTCCAGAATCCATCAAGCAACATAGCTTCTTCACCATCAATACTACCACGGAGATTATCATCAGTATTATTATTATTAATAATATTATTTTGGTAAGTACCAGGGTCAAACTGATTGCTGTATCGAGCATTTCCTCCTGCAACAGTCGTAGCGGCAGGTTCAAAATAGTCTCCGCCATGGTCTTCAACCGCAGGGACTTTCTTACGAGGAGGGCGACCAGGGCGGCGAGCTGGAGCAGAGCGTTTGCCACCTACTACAGTGGCCGGTGGGGCAGTGGCGGCGGTGCCGGCATCAGTACAAGTAGGATCATGGCGAGGGTGGTACACGACAGTGCCCTTAGGAAGAGGGGCCAAGACTGTAAGCATCCCTGCAGCTGCAGCAGCTAACGCATTCTTTGAAGGTCTTCCTCTGCGTTTCTTCAATCCTGCCTTGGCAGCTTCAGCAGCTGCTTGAGCATCACGCATTGCTTGGATAGCAGCTCGAGAGGCTTCAGCGGCATTAGGATTGCCGGAGATGTAGTGCCACCGGGTACGGCATTGCTGTGGTGTACGGCCAGTTAAACCACGGCTAACTGCGCTCCATGCGTTTTGATACTCTTCTGCAAGCTGAAAAAGCAGGGCATCTTCTTGAGGGGTCCAGCCTTCTCTACGGATTGAAGGATCAAGGTGGCGCTTCCACCGACCCATACATTGCTGGTCAGTACGTCCAGGCATGGAGCGGGCAATGATTGCCCACGAGTTTCCATGTCTCTGAACAAGAGCAGCGAGGTTAGCGTCTTCCTCTGCGCCCCATTTTTCGCGGCGAATGTCTGGGTTTACTCTGTGGCGCCATCGCTGGGCACACTGCTGGCCAGTTTTGCCTGGGATTTGACGAGCGACCTCAGCCCACTTGTTACCAAATTGACTCTGCAAAGAGATAGTTTGAAATAGTGGGAAATGAGGGCGAAATCTAGGGTAAATAGGGGCAAGATCATTATTAGAATTTTGAATTTGAAAGTTCACTGCGGAACGTCTACAAATATCTAGGATGCCTTACCTGCCACTCTGCTAATAGTTTATCTTCATTGGCTGTCCATACGCCAGACTGCGGGGGAAAGGAAGGAAGGTTAGTGAGTAAGAAGGCTTTGGACGCAAGACGAGGGCATGATGAAGTATGGCTTCAAATAGGACAACCCCCGCAAACATCTAGGCGTAAATCTTACTTTATTTGCTTTAAGTCCACTCATATTTAGTGATTTTCTTTGCACTATCTAAACTTTTCGACCTCTAAACTCTGATCGCGGAATCAACCGCAGCACCCAAAAAAGGTGAAGCGGGGGAAGACCATTGCAACAGTCGTATAATAATACTTGGGTTGTATAGATTTCAAAATGTGCAAAATCGCTTGTTGGGCTTGGGGTTTTTGCAATTGCAAGTTTTTGAATTTGGAGGAAGAAAATCTGCACGCTGGCACTCAGTGCCGCATTGGCACGCTCACGGTTTCATGATTTTTATTCACTCTAAACAGCGCAACATAACACATTTCAGACCTAAAAATACAGTAATAGACGTTACCGGCACGCGATATTCCTCATTCGCCCCATCTAGCGTATGAGATTAATTTTTTGGTTGATTCTCACTGTAGTCTTAGGTTGCATATACAGCTACCAAAACATGGGCGGTGAGTGTTTCTAAGTTGTTTGTATCAGATACATACCTATAGACAGTGTCGCAGTATGGGGTTTCTTCTTTTTTGAAGTGAGACTTGCAAGAATCTTGTGATCACTGCTCGTTTCTCGCTGGCACCCGCTCTGCACCTGTCTGATTTTTTTTAGTTTTTTAAACCTATGCTCTGCAGGCTCAAACTCTTCAAACTCTGCTCCTCCCCAGTCTCTTCTTGGTGGATTTAGCGAGGTTAACGCTGCTTCAAACTCGAATGACGAAGGTCTTGAATCAGCTCGCAAAGCCGTTGCCGACAAGGTGGGTAGAATAAAAGAATAAAATCGTCTCTACAATATATCTCTATTCGTTTCCTTTCTCTTTCTCTAGATAATGCCTTTAAAGTAATCTCGCCAGCCTTAACACTCATCTAAACGGCACCCATTTCTTTGCTAATTTTAAACTGTGCAGCTGAAAGAGCAAATGGGACGCCCCGTCAAGGTCTCCATCATCACTGCCCAATCTCAAGTCGTGGCTGGAACCAACTATCGCCTCAAAATCAAAGCAGATGATAGCCATGTTGACACCAAATATTACGACGCACAAGTCTGGGCTAAACTCCCTGCTCATGGTGGGGCTATTGAGGTCACAAAGCTCGAAGAAATTTCTGCGACTGCGGCAGGAGTAGTGAACACAGAGGGCGGAAATGACCCAGAAGTTGATGCTGCTGCGTCGTATGCGGTGCAACAGCTCTCCCAACAATCAAATTCTCTCTTTCCGTTCCAGTTAAAGAAAGTTATCAGTGCGACAAAGACTCCTGGGTCAAATGGGGATAAAGAAGGGGTGACTCACCACATGAGGTTGAGGGTCGCTCAAGGATCGATGCCTGATCAAGAGTTTGAAGTGGATGTGGTGGAAGCACCGCATGGACATGTGTTGAAAAGTAGTAAATTGATGGTTTAAGGCGGTGTTTAGTGTATATATAGTAAGTTTTTGGGCACAACGCAAAGGCGGTGAACGTTCAAGGTTTGGCTATCCCCAGCTGAGCTGCTCTCTATTTCTCCCCCTTTTTTCATCTTAATTCTGTTATTCACGATCTTATTGAACTCAGATTAAGTCATGTTCTGTAAATTTTAGTACATCATTTTTATCTTTAAGAAATGAAATTGTAGACTCGTCCCGGCGGAAAAATTTCAGAGCCCATTTTAATTGCTGTTTTGTCCTCTTAACGTATTAAAAACCGCATATATCATTTTTTAATTGGTTGTCAGCCAATTGAATTAATATTTGAGGTTGTGAATACATCATGCGCCAGAGCCTGCAAGCTCTTCATCCTTGATCATGATGCCCGCTCGGGTGGTCTAGACACCGCTTCTACTTATCATACTATTCTATTGTTTCTCTAACCGTGCTATTTGATCAATGCTCCTCATCATAATCCAAATAATTCATATATTCTAGTCATTACATTAAGTATATTGCAAGTAAAACCTCTTGATTACAAAAAATAGGGAAATATTTCAAACTTCTCTCTCTCTTTAAGAAAGCATTTTAAAAGCCACAGTCAAAGCAGACATAGCGATGCCCATCACACCAGACATCCAGTTTGTACTAATAGTAGAGACAGCAGCGGAATTAGGCAAGAAACCACCACCACCACCTCCGCTGCCACCACTGGTGGTCCCGCTCCCGTCATCGTCGTTTGCAGAAGGATAATATTGGGCGCAGACAGCAGGCACCTGTAATAAAAAGGAGACAGATAAGTAATAGTGTATATAATCTCTTTGTTATTGGGTACATGTATGAATAAAATGAAAGCATGAAATCTATAAAGAAATAATGACAAGAATTTTTTTTTCTTGCCTCATTGCCTTGTGGGAAGGTCGCTGCTCCCCCAGAGCATTTTGAATAATTCATATTCGAAGGGCAGGTAATAGCATTTAAATCAGTATCTAAACACAGCCAGAGCTCAAATAGTTTACCACCGTTGCAAGTAATGACGGGAGAGACACCCCATGCGGATTTAAATGCATTTTGGAGCGTAGAAATGGGCTGGGTGCTGGCGGTGGCGGGGTCGATATTGGATGCCTCGAGCGCTTGAGTAGCTTCATACTTGTTATTAAGATCAATACTAGCATCGAAATAGTCTTCCTGGGTAGGAAACAAACTCAATGCACAGGTACCGTGCTTTCCCCATTCGTAGCTCCAAAATCCGGCATTGGTTCCTGTGTAGCTAACCCACTCGCATCCCATCTGGTTGAGAAGCGTCGTTGGAATGTTGTTGGTGGAAAATTTATCGGATGGATCACAATTTTCAGGGTACCCACCGCTGGCGTAGTTAGGCCATAATCCGTGAATGGTGAATTCAGCACTGCGAAATGGGGGGAAGGGTAGGGGTTATTTAGTTTTAATTGCTGGGGTGGTGGTGGCGTCGAAAAAAAAATAGTAATTGCAGATCTTAGGTTAGGTTCGTTCAGATACGTACACTGGTTGATTATTGCAGTTATTAAAAGAGCAGAATGTAGGTCCCCACTGCATAGCATAAGGATGGGGGTATTAATGTCGAAATACTGGCTTGGCTCGGCAGGGTGATTGAAATCCTAATTATCAAGCTAGTAACGGCAATACGCTTCAAACCCACGATTCAAACTCGCCTGTCTCACGAGGACCAAATAATCGAAACCTAAGTCGGTGCTTTGTGCCGCTGCAGCTCCAAGGAATAGAATTACGAGAGCAATTGCCTTCATTTCGGGTTATAGCTATGGTAAAAAGAATCTTAAACAAGGTTACTCAACGGAACAAGTGGGGTATTGTTCTGTAACAAAATATATGTTGTAATAGTTATGCAATGCGAAAGCTTCCAAATTTGATTTCAAGAGGGAGAATTATCGAGGTCTAAAGGTGGACCCCCGCAGTGCCCCTGTTCATTGAAAGTCAACAACCCAGCAGCACCAAGGTAATCAGGGAATTAACATTTATTACAAAATATTCAATAATTACACCGATCAGACCCTGTGGTGGAGATGGAGCAAGGAACAGGCGCCTTAATGAGCCTCAAATAGAGTGACAACCTTCCTGCCGCCCCGCCACCGCCGCTAGATAGAAAGAGCGCCCACCCCAAAACCTTTATAGCATTACCCGCTCAACTAGGACTAGCATCATGCGATTGGTATTCCAAGTAACGCATTCAACGCATCTAAGCTTTGGGTGAGCGGTCTAGATGTTTGTTTTCTGTTGAGCAGACGACGAAGAAAGGGCTGCTGCAGGACTGGCCAAAGAAGCGAGGGTTTGGCCTCCAAAGGCAACAACTGCTGCTGTCGCTTCTCATTTACAATTCGCAGTTTATCTATTTCCAAAAAACAAGCACAATGCAGGCTCAAAGCATGATTAAAGCAACAGCCCCAGCTGTGGCGATCAAAGCCACGAGGCCTCAAACTCGCGTGTTGGCAGCTCGCCGTGTAATCTGCGCCGCCAAGAAGGAATCCGGTAGCGAGATCAAACTCAACTCTGCCCTTGTGCCTGGTATGTCATATAAAATCATGACCCATTCCCCCATCATCTCAAATAGATTTGATTCAAATTCTCACTCCTCCCTTTTTCTATCCCTTCTTCATTGCAGCCCTTACTTTGGCCGCTATCAACCCCATCCAGGCTTCCTTAAAGCCTATCGCTGATAACTTGAACGAACTTGGCTTACCTGACTGGCTCATCCACTGGGGTCACCCCGGAAACATGGCTGTCGTGTTGCTCGCCATGGGTGGCTACGGGGCTCTTTACCTTGGCTGGCAGATCCGTCTCAGTGACGATGCTGATGTCATTGAAAAGGCCAAGGATATGCATCCCAAATTAGCAGCAGGCATGTCTGTGTTTTTCGCACTCGGCGCTGTTGGTGGATTAATCAGTCTCACCATGCAGGGCAAGGACATTATGTCTAGCCCTCATTTTATTACTGGCGTTATTGGATTAATTGCCTTGGCTGGACAAGCAATGCTTCCTTTGTTCTTCTCTGAAGATCCCAATAGCCGTGGCTTGGTAAGTTTATTCGACCATAATAGTAATAGTTAAAAATTGAAGAAGAAAAACTCGCCGCCTTTCTAATTATTAATAGCAACCCATTGACTTATCTCTTTCTTTCTTTCTTTCTTTGTTTGCAGCACGCTTTCTTCGGAACCGGTATCATGGCCTTGTTCTTCATCCACCTTGCTCTTGGTCTCCAGCTTGGAATCAGCATTTAAGAGATTGAAGATAAGACTTTTTAAATGAACATACTCTAATATTTCTTATATATTTTTTCCAAAAAAAATAACTGCCGGTGAAATTTGTCAATAGGCGATTTCATTAATGCATTAATAATTCTCGGCTCTATACAGCTTATTATTCTTTCTACCGCATCAGCAATTGGGTTTTCCCCTCTTACTGACGTGTGTATAGCAAGAATGAAACCCGAATCAGCTCTATTCTTTAGAAATCTTAAATTGTGAAGTAAGACGCTTTGTTGTTTCTGCTTTATCTTTC
This sequence comes from Nannochloris sp. 'desiccata', assembly GCA_019044685.2. Lineage (NCBI taxonomy): Eukaryota > Viridiplantae > Chlorophyta > Trebouxiophyceae > Chlorellales > Chlorellaceae > Nannochloris > Nannochloris sp. 'desiccata'. The sequence continues at coordinate 578,411 of JAGTXX020000007.1, read as the reverse complement.
CTCCGGTATTTTCCTCCATTAATTCGATTAATTCGGCCTCTTAAGAACCTCAATTCATTAAATTTCTAAAGCAACACGGTATATATATATAAATATAACATGATAATAACTAGTTTATAGGCTTTTTGTAATAGTCAAAGTAAATAGTACAAGTCAAACGTGATCATACCCGGTAATTTTTACTCTTATATTTATTTTTCGTTCCGAAGATATTGAGTTTAATAGACATCATATCTATCGGTAATTGGTAGTTATTACCATGCATCAAAGTTAGCTAACGGGGCTCCTGCAGATGGCTTCACCTTCTTTGCTGCAGGCTGAGCAACACCGACCGCATCAGATCCAGCCACTCCGCTGACCGCTCCCAGAGTGGAGCCCTTGAGGTATTTACCTACTCCTCCACCAGTACCTCCAGCAGCACTGGACGCTCCAGGATCAGAAAACCATGCCCCAAAATCTCCTTCTGTCCCTGGCAAAGTCTGAGCATAACCACCACTCCTCTTACCACCAACTCCACCGCTGCCGCCGCCGCCGCCAACTCCCCTTCTTTCCTTCTTTCCTGCTTCTACTTCAGCTTTCTTCTTTTTCTCCTTCTCCTCTTCAATCAACTCTGTATACGGATTCACAAATACAGTTGCTCCTGTAATCTCAATCTCTTGAACAGGTCTATCTTCATCATCTGTCGGGATTTTTTCCATTAACGTCAACACCTCGAAACCCCCGACCACTTTTCCAAAGACAGTATGCTTATAATTCAAGTGCGGCGCAGATTTGTATAAAATAAAAAACTGAGAGCCATTCGTATTTTTACCTGAGTTTGCCATAGCCAATACACCACGGCCATCGTGGAGCAACTGAGGCACTATCTCATCTTCAAAGGTCGGCCCAAACACCGAAGCACCGCCTTTCCCGGTGCCTGTTGGATCCCCCCCCTGTATCATAAAGTTCTTTATAGATCTGTGGAATTTGGTGCCAGTGTAATAGCTAGACTCAGCTAAAGCCATGAAATTTTCACAGGTTTTAGGCACCAAATCGCAATGCAGTTCTATATTTAAATCTCCGAGAGAGGTGTGAAGGCGGAGGTAGCCTTTCTTTTTAGGGCAGAGTTGTTGTAATACCATTGTCCGTTCATTTTTAGTAGCTACAGGCATGGCTGTGGATGTGAAGGATTTGGATGCTGCGCCAGTGGAAGTGTGGCCTTCGATCCAGGTGGCTGAATATGGGGGAGGTATACTTTTGTCTCTGCTGAGTTCTTTTTGTGCATTAGCAGCCGTGGTGCTGCTAGGGGCATCAGTGTTCCAGGTGTGTGTACCTGGTTTGAAATTGACATTGGCATAGGGATCTCGTGGTGTTCCACGTAGCCTGGGATCACTTGTTGCATTTGTTGTTGTTATTGTTGCACCACCAGCAGCAGCAGCACTGTTTTTCTGTTTATTTGCTGCTTCTTTAGCTTTCGCATCAGCCAATGCTCGTTCCGCTTGTGCTTTTTTACCTCCTCCACCTGCTTCAAACGCCTTGGCAGCTTCATCAGAACCTAGCGCTTGCAATGCTCTTTGAGTGTCTTGAGCAATTGCCCCAGCGTTGATGCCATACAGAGGATCTGCTGCTTGCTTCTCTGCCTTTTCTAGCTCTTCTTCTACCATTCTTCCGTGCTTGACATGATCAAACTCGGCTAAATTCTTACCCGAAAGGTTCAAAGGATCTTGCAAGTGTATCAGATCCTTTTTTGTGAATGGCTCATCAGTGAGAAGATCTCGAAGATTTTTTGGTTTGAGACATAATTCATCAATTGCTTCCCAACAATACACGTTTCCCGTGGTTTTAATAGCTACTATATGTGTATTCTCGTTGAATACCTTGTTAAGAACAGGGCATGCGTACTCCCCATCGGCATTTTTATGAAAATGGAGTCTAGTGAGTTCTTTGAGCTCGAGCGGGCCCCCAGTCGCAGGATGTCTTTTATGTTTTGTGATGTACGGGACAGCATTGATGATATCCATGGTGGTACCGTCGGGGGTGCATACTGGATCTTCAAAAGGCTGGAACGAGATGGCACAGCAGTTGAAGGGAAGGCGTTTGAAGACAGCGCCAGCTCCTTGAAGGCGGCCTCTGTGGCCACCGCCTTCTTCACGCCATTCTGAGGCGGTGATGTAGGCACGGTCCTTTTGGCCGCGTTTTTTCCCCATTAGAAATTATATTGGAGAATTAAAACACGCTTTAAAGCTGCGATATAGTGAAAAATTAAGTTGGGATTCAAAACTATGATTTTAAATAATTTGATCAAAGCCTACGAGAAAAGTTGGAGGGCAGTGCAACGAGTTTGCAAAATAATACAGCGGTAAGATCTATGTATCTTATAAAGCCTGGTTAAACCTCCGCTAAGAGAAACTCGAATGAATTTCGCTCACTTGGTCAGGCCAGGATCAAATGCCGCAATGTTGCTTACACAGTTTATTAAGAGGCCGCAACCAACAGGATTCGTCCTCTTTCAACGCTTTTGGTAGCTATATAGCAAAGGGCAGGTGAGAACTTGACATCTAGAAGGCAAACCGCTGCGTTGGCGTCGGCAATGGCAGCCGACGGCTCTGAACAGTGCTTGAGATTTTATTTAAAGGGCACATTTTAGGGAGATACAATAGCACAAAGGTGGGATTTGGATTAATTTATGATTGGTTTATTTCGCAGGTCCCATATCTAGCTTAGCAGGTGTGGCACCATGGCATCAATCACTGCTCGCAAGAAAATCGTGAAGGAGGCTGGCGCCGTTGTAGATGAGCTCGAAGAACAGGTTGCTCAGGTACGTATAGAGTCTATTTATAGCAATTAGGGAGGATATTGGATGCTTTAGCTGTGCCTTTGAGCAGACTCGATGATGAAATTACAAATGGGCAGCCTAAATACTAGAGGAGAATTAAAGCAACGTATACATCTAGCATTTTATTACCAGATAGGCAGCTATATGGTGATTAATTCCAAGCCCAGCCAGGCATTTCACAGCAGCTTTGCGTCGAAGATGGGCAAATTTAAATTCGATTGGAAACTGGCTTGATGGCCCAGCTAAATTAGCCCGGAGAGCATTCCAAGCATCAATTTTTACCACCATAATACTTAGGTATACACCTCACCATGCCCAAACTTTCTAATTTCTGCAGGCTCTTTTCGATCTTGAGGCTACCAATGCCGAGCTCAAGGCCGACCTCAGAGATTTATACATCGCAGGAGCCAAGGAAATCGATGTTTCTGCTTCTCGCAAGGCTATCTTAATTCAGGTGCCCTTCCGTCTTCTTAAATCCTTCCACAAGGTGCAGCAGCGTCTCGTTCGCGAGCTTGAGAAGAAATTCAGCGGCCGCGATGTTGTCATTGTCGGTGTCCGCCGTATCCTCCCTCCCCCCAAGAAGGGACGCCGTGTCCAGCGCCCTCGCACCCGTACTTTGACCTCTGTTCACGAGGCTTGGCTTGAGGATCTCGTCTACCCTACTGAAATCGTTGGTAAGCGTATCAGATATAGAGTAGATGGCTCCCGTATTCTCAAGGTGTTGCTCGACCCCAAGGACCGTAACGCCGCCGAATACAAAACTGAAACTTTCAGCGGAGTGTACAAGAAGCTCACAGGCCAGGATGTTGCCTTTGAGTTCCCTGTGACAGAGGCGCAGTAAGAGAATTATGCGTCTTTAAAAAAAAACAGGTTTGGTGTGTAATAGGTTTCGTTTCTTATTAAAAATTATAAATTAGTAGAGAATAATACCCATAAAAAACAGTAAATTTTCTGTAACACAGATACATTCTTCAGTTGAGATATCGGCTTAACTTTGTAGAAATTTAGAAACAGAGAGAAGGAAGGTGGGCGGGAAATTTTTTAGTTCAAACAGAAGGTCTTCAATTCCAAGGCTAATCAGATATTTGCCATCGATGCTGAGGCATTCATTGCAATGGTCAAGGGATCTGCGGATCCCAAACTTTGAAAGAAAATTAAGATGATATTAATACCAACACCTCTCTCTCTGCGCCTTTTTGACAACCAGCCGCTGCTTCCAAGAACAGCCAGCTAGGTCTTCTTTTTAACCAGGCCTTGGACAGCTACCTCTAGCTAAAATAATTTCAGATAGCAAACGGCACTGTATCATTACCAAGCGGACACTCTGTAAACAGCTCTATTAACGAGCGTCGCGATGAAATCAAACCCAAATTCAATTCAGCTGCCTCTGGCAGTTTTGCAAATACTGCTTTTGACCTGCACTCTTGTCTCAGCGACTCGACTCCCCAATTTACAACTTGACGAGACGTGTCTCAGACAAGCTCGATATGTAGAACACACAGAACCTGGCAGTGTCATCATAACTCCCGACGGTCAATTTGAATTCGTTCCTCACTCTCATGCCACGAATGCAGTAGCTTGGGGCTCTTATCTCGACGGTGCTCACACTGTGAGTAACTTTGGACAGCTCCGTGTCACCACTTCTGGCGACTACTCGGATGCAAACCAAGTTTTTGCGGCTGGATGGCTTGAGGGTTTCCTTTCTGCTCCTCGTATTTATGAAAATTATCAAAATCTACATACTTACTTTATCAAAACACTGAATGCGTCGTTAGAAGAGCCCATGGCGTGGATGGAAGAGCAAGATGCATGGGTGAGGAAACAGTGCCAACATAAAAGAGGCTTCCAGATGCCTCCGGGACAAGCTGGTGGGGGTGCTCGCTCTGGGGAAGGGGGTGATGATCAAGGAGATTACAGCTCCAGTGAGTACTCTGAAGAAGTTCAAATAGAAAACAGCAAATATGAGACTACTGATGCAGTATCTAATCATCATGGCCACCACCACAAGCACCGCCGGCATCATCACCATGGTGAAGGCGGAGGTCGTGGAGGTGACGGGAGCAGCAGTGATTTTAAATCAAGATTTTGGGATGCTACCTGCCTCGCTATCCGTCAATTTGATGGTGTCGTTGCTGGATATCAAGCCCGAGCTTCTGAAGCTCGTAGAACCCATGAAAAACGCGATTTTGATGATGATGTTATGGGAACTATGTCGTATTCTGACTTCCTTTTCATGGAGTCTAATGGAGATTTGTATGATGTGATCGATAAGATGGATCCCACACAACGCCCGTCGTGGTCTCCAGGTGGTGAAACAGAAGAAACAGCAGACGAGGACCTAGAAAATCAAGCACAAGACGATGATCAACAATACAAAGAAGCTACTAGACCATACAAGGTGTCTACAATGCAAGCGGCACCACCACCGCCGCCGCCACCACCGCCTTCGGCGGAGAAGCTCTTCCATGATCTCGCTCTTTCCGGAAAATGCTCTGCTCTTGTGAAAATCGCTGCTGATTTATCAGATATTTACATGGGCCATAGTACCTGGGATTCATATACAGCGATGCTCCGTATTTACAAACACTATGCATTCAACTTAACCGAATTACAACCAGCGGCACAAGGAATGTCTTTTTCCAGTTACCCGGGTGAAGTTTTCAGTGACGATGACTTTTTCATTCTTTCTTCCAAAATGGTTATTCTTCAAACAACAAACAAGATATTCAATGATGAGCTGTTTGAGAAGCTTACGCCACATAGTGTCCTCAGCTGGCAGAGAATCAGAGCGGCCAATTGGCTGGCTACTTCAGGACAAGAATGGTCTACGCTATTAGAAATGGAAAATTCCGGCACATATAATAACCAATACATGATTGTCGATCTAACTAAATTTATTCCAGGGGAAGGTCCTCATCCAGGCTTGTTATGGGTTGCCGAACAAATTCCCGGTTTAGTAGTATCTGCTGATATGACGGCAGTGTTATCTTTAGGCTATTGGCCAAGTTTCAACGTCCCTGCCTTTTCTGAAATTTATAATCAGAGTGGCTATCCTGACTTTATTAGTAAATTAGAAAAGTACGGGCAGAAATATACGAAAAGTACGCATTGGTTGAGTTATGAAAGTTCCCCGAGAGCGTCCATTTTCAGAAGAGATCAGGCTGGGGTGAGTAGTTTAGAAGGCATAAAGGCCATTATGAGATCAAACAATTGGAGAAATGATCCGGTAAGTTAGAATAGAATAGAATAGATTGTAGTTCATAGTTAGAGAGAGATTGTTAGGTAGTATATATAGTTGGTTCGTGGAGAAGTACTGTGGGTATTCGTGGTGCTGTGTTTGTTGTTTGGCTGCGTTTTGGGGCGGAAGGAAAGAGGAGAGTAGAGAGAGCTTATAAAATAAAAATAATATTAAAAAAAAAATCTGACGCCCTCGGTTTTTTTCTTTTTTTTTTCTTTACAGTTATCTGAGGGCCATCCAATCTGCGCTATCTGTGGTCGTGGTGATCTTGATACTTCATTCCCTGAAGCCCGTGGCTGCTATGACACCAAAGTCACTTCATGGAGGCTTGCTCTGGAGATGTCGGCTGAGGCGGTCAACGGCCCCACGACTGGCAGCAGCAGCAACTCTATTAGTTTGAGTCAAAATAGTGGTCTTGATGCATTTAGCAGTAGAGGAAGTAGTACTCGTGGTGATACTGGTGGTGTTACTAGTAGAGTGCATAGTTTTATAAAGAATGTAGTAGATCCTAGCAATAATAATGTATTTAGTAAAGCGTTGCCAGAGTTCAATTGGGAAAAGGCTCAAAAGGCGGTGGGGCAGGAACTTTTGCACCGTGGTCAACCGGAAAGGTTTAATTTCAAATTTGAACGACAGTCTCCTGGAACGTTGATGGAGGGTGGTAGTGGCTGTGGAGGTGGGAGTCAAGGGGAGGTAGATGCTGCTGTATTGGCTAGTGTATGAACCCCTTTTATTATTTTATTCTTTACCGTCTTTTGCTGCTGCTGGATTTTAATACGATTTTTTATTTCTTATAAATCAGTGTCCCTGTACCTTGCCTAGTTTATTAGCTTCTTAATAGTACGCTGTTTCTATTTGTACCCGCTGTAAGCCAACATAACTATCTCTCTCGTTGCATGACCAGCGTGCTCGGCACACAGCGCTGACGAGGCCACAGCAGTAGAATGCTAGCAGGGGGCTCTATGCAGATATAATGCTCAATACAGGCCGAGTACCATATTTTTAATTCATATTATTGCCCTTTCGAGTGGGCTGCATCCGAACAACGGTTCCTATACCACACATCTTGGTTTTTGAATGCGATGGGGGAAAATTACTTGGGCTCGTTAATGTCCCTTGTCACCCATGGCGAGGTTCGATATGAAGGTATTCTCGCTGAGGTAGATATGGTCAATAGCTCTCTCAGGCTCACAAATGGTATGTGATTGTTTTTCCCCATTGCACCTTTGCAATAAAACCGGGTCTACTGTTGTGCGCTAGATGCCCCGTATGCTGCTCTTACTTTTTGATTATGAGTTCTATGAATCTGTTGATATTTCCGCCAAGATATTTACTTCAGCTATTATTCCCTATGGATCTGTGATGATTTTAAGATGGTTTTTATTTTTCACCGTGTTCTTCCATTTGCAGTCCGTTGCATTGGCACTGAAGGGCGTGCACATGGAGATGCTGCTGTTCGCCCAAGCGATCAGGTCTTCGAGACCGTTGTTTTCAAAGGTGAGCTCTCATTTCGATTTTGATCTCTGCTCTTTGAGAATTATTATTGTTTTCAGTTCTCTCTTTATTACTTATATCTAAACCTCTGTTTCTACCCTGGCCGTTGACATCTTGCAGCTGCGGAAGTAAAGGATCTTACTATGCTTCAAAGTACTCCTGCACCATACCCAACTGCACCTCCTCCCATGCAGCCACCGCCAGCGCCTACTTCTTGGGGCGCTCCTCCTCAAGCCCCTCCTGCGCCTCCTGCTGCAGCACCTCAAGCAAGCTTTGGATCCAATCCTTGGGGAGCTCCTGCAGCCCCTCCTACTGGACCTCCTCCTCCTGCTCCTCCTGCCACTGCTCCTGTCGCCCCAAGCAAGGACGCTCCTGCTCCTGCACCGACTGTGGCAATCTCCTCTGTGCCCAAAGCTAATGGAGATGGCCCTCGTCCTCGTCCTGTCAGCTACGCTCACGCTGCTGGTGGCACCTCTGCTCCTGGCGGCCGTGGTGCTGGTGCTGGCCGTGGTCGTGGCGCTCCCCGTGGCGGTGGTCGTGGCGGCCCTGGAGGCCGCAGTGGCGCTGGTGGCAGACACGCCCCTCACCATCATCAACACCACACCCATGCCCCTGTGCCCGCAATGACCATCCCTACCGAAGAATTTAATTTCGAAGAAGCTCTTAAAAAATTCAACAAGGATGAATTATTAAAAGGCGTGGCCACGGAGGATCCCGCCTTGGCTCAAGCAGCTGCAAAGCCAGTATATAAGAAAGATGACTTTTTTGACGAAATATCTTGCGAAGCGTTGGAGAAATTAACTGTGGGAGACGGATCTGGTGCTGCTGGTGGTGGCGGTGGTGGGCCGGGAAGCGGACCTAATGCTCAGGGTGGTCGTGGTCGCGGTCGTGGAATGGCTGCTGCTCGGCGTCGTACTGATATGGAGACATTTGGTAGAGTTGCTGGACGTGGGCGTGGAGGGGCTGGGTACAATGGAAGAGGAGGAGGTGCTGGAGGAAGAGGTGCTGGCGGTGGCAGAGGGCGTGGAGGTGGACGTGGAGGTCAAGGCCAAAGCCAGGGCGCTGCACCTGTTGCTGCGTAATTAAGAAGACTAATGGAAAGTTTTAAATGCTCGACGATCGAAACAGCCTGGGGCACGCGAGCTGAACCGAAAGAAAAAGTTTATAGAAGAAGAAGAAAAAAAGTGAGCCCCTGCCAGATTATTTAAAAATATGGTTTTTAAGATTCTTTTTCTCTTCCCTTCTTAAGCAAGGTTCTGTTGTTAGAATATGTCAGATTTTTATTCATGAAGGTGAATTCCTAAATTTATATACTTGTAAGCAAACAAGTAGACAGACTATAGATAGAAAAGTAAAGAACAAAGCCGGAGGCTTCCTCATGCAGCTGTCACAATGACCTCGTGACGCTTCCCTCACGATATCGATCTTGCAACCTCAGGAAATTTAAGGGAAATATCGCAGGCGAGTAACCTCTTAAGTTACTACTGAACACCATTAAGATGCTCTTTAATCATTGAATTAATATTCTACCTGATCAACGGAGGACAGGAAGCTTGGGAAGGGCAATTGCAATCGCTGCAAGCATGCATGTTAATAGGACGCTGGAATGAAAAGAGTAAAATGAGCCGATACGCTTGACAAGGATCCATAAAAGTACGATAAGGTTAGCAGGTGAGGTATTGGTGGGAGCTTGTTATAGTTTATGAGCTTGCAGGACAGCATTGAATGAATTCTTCCAGAAATTTTGTGATTTACAAAGTTTTTCCCCGAGACGTCGCTCTACCTGGATATCTGTCCGTGTTCTAACACGTACATATGTTCTGTACAGATAAATATGGCCACTGGCAGGCAAAAGCGAACAAGAAGTAGTGCTCCAAATGTTCCTGTCACTACGGCCGAAGGAATGTCGACAGCCCGACCAATTGCCAGAGCCTCTTCTAGTCCTGCGTATAAGAAGACTCGCAGCCCGAATAAAGACCTAGTAGCGCAAGAACAACCTAGCGGCAGCGGAGAACGGAAGGCAACAGCGGAAGAAGACGAGCTCAATAAAAAAACATCCTCTACACCTTCCCCAACCGCCGCGGCAGATGCCGTTCCCATTGAAACTGAAGACAAAATAGAGCCTGCAGTCGATCCGGTCGACCCAGCAGCGGCTGACGACAATGCAAATGGCAATGATACACCAATAGAAAACGAAGAAAAAGCAGAAAAACCTAGTCATAATGATAAAAGTAAAGATGATGCTACCGGTGACCTTCCTGAAATAAATAACTTCAACCCTGTGGTCTTCCGCTCTGCCACCACCACTTTGCAAGAAACTTTAACAACAATGAATGCGAAAGTGATGATGCATACCCATATCTCTTGTGATGATCTGGATACGGTATATAAACAGTTTGATGTGTTTATTAATTGCCATCCTACTTTAGCTCCAGTAGTGTATCCAATGTTGAATCCGAAAAATTTAGCGACACTGCCTCAGGTTGATAATACTGCTGCTGGTGGTAATGGTGCTGTCGCTGGAGGTAGTGGCGTTAGAGTAGAGAATATTTCTGGAATAGCAGCGAATTTATCTTCTATGTTGTCTAATCTGGAAAATAGCGTTTTAGCTGCTGCAGCTGCTGCCGCAGGCGGCGATGGCGGTAATGAAGCTGAAATTGTCCAGGAACCACAAGCTCCGACACAGACAATGCCTCCACTCAGAGCAGGTTGGGATACATCTTCTATATTACAATTTCAGCCTGCAGTAGCCTCAGGACTCTCCGATCGAGTAATAATAAAAAATAATAATAATAATATATCAGCCGACGGTGTCGGAGAAGCCAATGCCGCCACCAACATCACAACCATGACTACCCAAGGTGGGGGAGGAGCTGAAAATACTATGATTCAAGAGAAAATAAGACGAGCAATCGTTGCGGCGCAAGCAGGATATAACAACAACAACAACAACACAGTGGCAGCGGCAACTTATGATCCAAGAATGTCGTCTCAACTAGATTCCCACCTTAATCACTATAACCACCACCACAATCAATTACAAAGTTGCCTTGCTTCCGGCGCACCAGAACAGCAGCACTACTACCAACCCAGTGCAGCAGATTCTGCAGCGATTGCTGCTGCCACTGCAGCGGCACTCGCAGGACAAAGCCGAGCCGGGGTGGACAAAACGCCCGCTTTGGAGTTGCTTAAAGCGTTAAGTAATGTCAACTACACCAGTAAAGGACCTAGTATGATGAATAATAACAATAATGCTAATTTCGTCAATGCTAGGATGCAAAATAACCAAATGTTTCCTCAGAGAGCGCCTTCTTATGGCAATGCCGCTGCTGCTGCTGCTTATGATGACGGTGAAGATGAGGAAGGAGAAGATGGCAGTGGCAGTGATGGGTATGCTGATCTTGAAATGGATAGAGGTCGCTCTCCTACGCCCACTATCAACCCCAATACGAACCGTCCCTTACGGAGAGTCGTTGTACAAAAGGCTGCTGATGAGCTTGCTGCATCTGCTCTTGTCTCTCTTGGTGCTGGGGCGGAAGCAACGGGAACAGCACCGGCATCGAAAGGTAATAAGTTTAATAGAAATGGGAGTAAAAGGATTGCCCCTTCTCGTTTTAATACGGAACACGTGTATGCCGACTATCCCTATTACTCTGATGGAGGTGGCGGTGCTGGTGATGCTGGTGTTAACCGGAAAAGAAATAGTCCCAGCAAGGGCGGTGGGGGCGGCGGTGGTGGTGGGGCCAGTACCGGTGTGTTGCCACCAGCTGCTGGGCCGAGTACTGCTCCTCAAAGAGGGACAACACCTCAACCCATTGGAGGTTTTACTGATAGTGATGTCACGGCTAAAGTGCAATTGCTAATGCTGATGGCACAAAATTTAGGTGAGATGCAAAACCCCTCTGCTACTAATAATAATACCAACACTGATGATGGCGGTGTTGTTGGGGGTGTTCGGTCTCGGGCAGCGTCTGAAGAAGGTGCTCAAGGCAAGGCAATTGCTTAATAATAATATTTAGAATAGACTACCTAGGTAGTCAGTCCCTTTTAATTTTTCAAGCCAATTTAAGCTTCGTTTTTGTTTATATATGTTAGTAATGCACATATTCTCGTTTTTTTTTCCCTCAAGAAGCGTCCTTCTTATTTCTGAATATCTGATAGTTGATGAATACTATATAATTCTGTTTTTCTGAAAGCGGTCTTTTGAGAAGGGTCCCACTTTTCTCTTTCACTCAAGCCCTGTATACCCAACAAACGGTATCTACAACCTCACGTTTTGTTGTTCTGTTGCGTTCGACTGCATAGTTTATCTATCTATAGCTACTTCTTAATTGATTTCCAAGTACAATGCCTATCGATGTAGATCTTTTTTAAGACCCTGTTTTTTCTTCCTTTCTTTTTATCTTTCTCGCTAAATTTCAATTTCTGTCGTTTATTATTCGTTTTACCAACTCCAAGCTAATCATCTGTCTAATACTTGCATCTATGGAAACGCTGTTTTTGTACTTGTAGCTAGCTCGCTAGCTAGTTGGTAGGCTTTTGCTTATTAGAGTACAAAGAAAGAGCGTTGATACAGCCATGCGGTGTTCGGCCCTATTCCTTCTTTTCTCCTTCGTTTTCTTTATGGTTCTTCTTTGTCCACACGTCTGCAATACTAGGTTGCGTATCGAAAGCTTCCTCTGTAATATTCTCTTCAAAGCCCACTAGAAACATGTTGGGTGGGGAGGCTGAAATGGGGCAGCGCCACAAGATGTGTAGATACTTGATTCCGTCAGCCAGAAAAGTCAAAAGCAGAACAATTTTATATTTGTAATTTTGTAAATTGCAGTTTGTTTCTACACACGCTTCAAGGAGCTACGATATAGAATTGGGAGTTCAGCACACCAATTTGCAATATTTGTACACAATTTCGACTTTAAACATCCTTTGGTTCTTTTTGCTACCTAAATAAGGGAAATCGTTGACAAGGTTGATTCGCGATATCTACAGAACTGGTATGCTTTGTTCAGGATCGTGATGGATCTTAATAGAGGAGATACTACTGTAAATCTCAATGATGATCAAGAGAGTGAGTGGAGGTCTGCAAACGAAGCAGCACGCAGCGAATCCCTCACATCAGTCTCTGGCGACCTAGCTCTTAATGATGAAGCTGCATCAAGCCCAGATGAAAATCCTGGGGACCAGTGGGAAGAAGAAGAGAACATTAATCATATCAACGTCTTTGCCCCCTCGCAACCTGACGTGGCAGACCAAGAAGAACAACCACCATATACTTATCAACCACAGCAACGCTATCAACAAGAACAACAGGAGGACACATACCCCACGAATACAGCTGCCGGAGAGCAGCTAGACCAAGAACCATATCAACTCCCCTCACCGCCGACAGCAGCCGAACAAGGCCTCTCGCGCCCATCAGGCGCTTCTTTATTCTCAGTACCTCCCTCCTCTGCTCCTCACTCTGGCGTCTACGACATGCCTCTAGAAGCCTTTGAGTTCAGGGATCTAGATAGCGGCAAAACTTTCCAGCTAGATAAGAGATATTGGATAAAAGATGTTGATACAGGGAAGGTGTATGTATTAGAGCCGGATGAGAATGAAGAACAAGGCGGCGGTGGTGGTGGTGGTGATAGAGTTGGGTCTGCTGGTGGTAGGTCAACACCAGGTACTACATCTTCTGTACGTGTTTCTGACTTAATCAGTGGCCAAGAGCTGACTCTGGAAGAGTTTGAAAACACGTTGGGATATTTTAGGGAGCCGCCAGCGCTGCACTCTGTATCTCAAGAGTCACTGAATGGAGATGATGATGAAGATGAAGAGCGTGATTTAGCAGCACATGCACAGATGCTAGCTCAGCGTGGACTGCATTCTCTTAGTCTAGGTAAGTTGGACTTTGTTTTTGATTTGAAGTTATTTTTTTGTCAACAAGGCGTTGATTTATTTCCTTTTTTTTAACTAAATTTATGTCCCCTTCTTTCTCTTTATGTAGCTGCTTCTTCAAGTGCGAATTGGATTAAAGTCAAAGCTGCAGCTGCCAAAGAACGCATGTCCTCTAGTCGCGACCACCACCAAACTGACGACACTAGTCCAGGGAGTGGCCATTTTGGCGCCTCACCCCGCTCTCTTGGTGATAGCTCCCCTACCTCGATCGCATCCTCAATGCGCGCATCTGACGGTCAAGGCCTCCCAGTTAAAGTCAACGTCAGCAAAAAGCCATTTAAAGAATTAACGGATTTAAGATTAGTCCAAACTGTCGCCGCACATCAAGGGGTGGTATGGACGATGCGATTTTCCAAATCTGGGCGTTATTTGGCCACTGCTGGACAAGATTGTGTTATTGCAGTATGGGAAGTGGTATTACATAGAGAAAGAGAACGCAGTGGAGTAGAATTAGGGCCTTCTGGTATTAATACTCTAGAAACTGGCGTTGCTGGTGGTGGCGGTCATCCTTCATCTGCCCCCGACTCTCCTCTGGGAAGTGATGCCACAGCCAACACGGCCGGCACACTTTCTAACAGCCCTTCTGGATCTGTGTATGGTGTCCCTGTCCTCCGATCTCGCCCTGTACGACTCTACCGTGGCCACAAACAAGATATTTTAGACCTCGCTTGGTCTCGGACAAATTTTCTGTTGTCGGCCTCTATGGACAAGACTGTTCGACTGTGGCACGTATCCATGGACGAGTGTTTACGCGTCTTTAAACACACAGACTTTGTCACTGCGATAGATTTTCATCCTTCAGATGATAAACTATTCGTTTCAGGGTCAATTGATGGGAAAGTCCGACTTTGGAACGTCCCAGAGCAGCGGGTGGTGAGTTGGCAAGACGTCCACGACATGGTCACTGCCGTGAGCTACAGCCGTGATGGTAGACGAGCTGTCGTGGGAACGATGAGGGGTAAGTGTAGGTTTTATGGAGTGAGTAGTAAAGGCACACTAGAATATGAGGCACAGGTGGATGTGAAGAATAAAAGAGGGCAGCACGCACGAGGGAAGAAAGTGACCGGATTGTACTTTGCACCGTCGGCAGCTTCTTCTTCTTCTAGTTCTAGTGGCAGTGCTGGTGGTGCTGGTGCCAGTAGTAAAGGCGGTGGTAGTGGTAGTACCACTGGGCGTATATCAACTTCCCACGGTGCCAGCACATCTTCGATTGGTGGCGGCGGCGGCGGCGGTGTTTCCAGTGCCGCTGCCACCGCCGCCGCTGCGGCCGCTGCCAGTTGTGGTTCTTTATTAATCACTTCCAACGATTCTCGCGTTCGTCTCTACGATGGATATACCTTACGTTCCAAATATAAAGGGCATTCAAATAAATCTACTCAAATAAAAGCATCTTTCAGTCCCAAAGGTGATTACGTAATCTGTGGATCTGATGATGGGTTGGCGTATATTTGGAGTACGCGAAAGACAGCTGTGCCTGGATCGCCTGAACGGAACGTGAATAGTTCTTCAAATATCTTTAGGAATACTTCGACTAGCGGTAACACTACGAGCGGTGGTGGTGGCGGTGGTGGTGGTCAGGTAGAACAAATCTCTCCATTAATTCGGCCTGGTAGTGCTACTACTACTGCTACTACCACTCCTGCTATTACTGTAGCAGCAGGACCAATGACAGATCCAGTCGCTAAAGAAAAGAACGCGTCATTTGAATCTTTCCGAATATCAAATGACGTGATCACTGTCGTTCTATTCGGCCCCGAATGTACACACAGGCCGTTGGATAACTTCAGTCCAACTGCTCTTGCAGCAGCTGAAGAAGCAGCTGCTACTGCTACAGGGGGAGGAAGGGCGTTAGAGCAGTCGGTTGTTGGGAGCGGCAGTGCAAGTGCAAACGTGAGTCTCGGTGGAGCGACTGCTGCCAGAGGGCAAATTATCTTAGCTGCAGGGTACGGTGGAGAAATTAAGGTTTATGAGAATATTGGATTACCGCAATGGCTTTAGAAGAGAGGGAGAGAGAGCGCTCTTTGTTGAGCTACGTTCCTTCGCAGGAATAAGATTAATTAATTAAATTTTGTTTGTGTGGCGGACCCCCGTTTGGCCGAAGAAAATAAAAACTTGAAACTCAAAACCCCATAATTTTTGTCTAATTTTTGTTCTTTTGAACTCCATGTTTTGTTTTTAGTTTTATGATAGAAGGATAATACAGTTGTAAAGCTCGTGGATTGATTGATTTACTAAAGAAAAACGGATGGGGAAAGATTTGTTTGAAGAGAAGCTGAAGGTGCTAGGCTGAGGTGGCAAGAAGCCTCGGACCAAAGTTGCAGCACCCTGCGTTCGCACAACACACGCACTCTTGCCTTTATTTCCTCAATTTCTCCCTATTTTGCAGCATTTTAAAGCAAATTACTACTGTGTATCGCATTCCAAGGCTATTTACGGCTGAATAGAGGTCTACAACCTCGTTGCAAACGCGCATACCCCTCAAAAACACTCGTTTTTTCTGTGACAGCAAACCATGGCAGGTGAAACCGCTACCCGCAAGAGGTCTGAGCACCCTAGACACCCTCCTTACAAGAAGATTGTTCATGACGCCTTGGAGCAAGAGGTACGTCTGCTGCTCTCTAGCAGAGGGGGGAAGAGAATTCTTGAAAATAGTCCCTCTCTTCGGCAGGAAGCTGCTGTCTGGAAGAAAAGAAGCACCCTGTCCTTTCTTTTATCAACCTTCATTTCTCAAAGAAAACATCGATTTCTGCTTAGATTTCCTCCGTTTTTAGATCAAAAATATTAAAATCTAGTCCTTTTTTTACTCAAATACAGGGTCGTCAAGGTGCTTCTCTTCCCCTTTTGAAAAAGTACTGCACTACTAAATATGGGCAGGCCTTGCATTCTCACTGGGAGAAGAATCTTCTTAAAGAAATGAAGAAAATGGAAGAAAGTGGTGAAATCAAACGTCACCATCAGCACCACGCTCATTTTATCTTGCATCAGCATGGTGGAGCGAAGAAAAAGGGAGGAAAAGCCGCTGGAGGTGCTGTTGGAAAGAAAAAGGGCGCCAAGGCTGCGGCCGAGGAGGAGGAAGAAGAAGAAGAGGTTGAGCTTGGCGAGGAAGAAGAAGAAGAAGCTGAAGCTGGTGAAGAAGAAGAAGAGATGGGGGAGGTTGAGGAAGAAGAAGAAGAGTTTGAAGGCGAGGAGGAGGAAGAAGAAGAAGAGGAAGCTCCTGCCCCCGTTGCTGGCAAGAAGAAAGGTGGTGCTGCTGCTGCTGCCAAGGGTAAAGGCAAGGGCAAGAACCCTAAGCGTGTGGCTGCTGGTAAGAAAGGCCAGGCTGCCAAGAAATCCAAGGGCAAGTAAACAAATTTGATAGCTACTTGAGCTTTTTTGACCGGTCATAAGCTTTTTACAACTTGGAGGAAAAACAGTTTTGACTTATCTGGCGTCTTTTGAGGCGGCGCTTCTCAAAGTTTGTTTGTTTCCTCTTTTCATCTGCTTCATCTTGAATAACAATTGAACATTACGCCCCTACTACTAATACAACTACGACTGCGCAGTGCATTAGCGTTCTATTAATCATGTAACTGGATAATAAGTATAAAAGTGCGTAGAAAACAGATAACAGCTAGGGACTCCCGTCCGGGACGCTCAAGTCCAGGCACAGCATATTAGGAGGGCACGCAGCTCTCAGAAAAAGCTGCTGACAGTCACTCCAACCCTTATTATATTATTATATAGTTTAATCTCTCCCCGTATCTATCTAGCGGGCATGTAGAGAGAAAAGAAAAAAACAGCTGGAACGTCAGAAGCCTTCCCTGAGGGTTGTTGGCGTATTAATGGGCGCGAAATTCCACAAGCTCTGCAAAAGCAGCTCAAAGAAAACTGCAGCTCTTTCTTCATGCACATATTTTAAAATCACTGTATAATCTGTTGTACTTATCAATAATTTCAAACAACATCATCGTGCAGGTGGCTGCCGCCGCCACCAACAGCACTGCAGGTCCTTTTTTTTTTGTTCCCTATTTAGCAGGCTTTGCAAATCATAGGTTGTAGTGCAACCAGACATAGTAATTATAGAACAGAAGTTGATTGTTCATTCTGCAAACAGTGCAATCAACACACCGGTGCAGGCAGCTCAGCGTCTGCTTGTTAAAGTTATTGAATATGATGAAGTTCCTCCCACTCAGCGAAGCGTTTCAATTCAGTATACTTGCAAAAATGCGAAAGTCGTTTCTCAACAGCTTCCTAGCACTGCAGTTGTCTTGATGCTCCTAGGAACCAAGTTGACTGATGTGATCAGGAATTATATTTTAACCCGGATACAGCCTCACTGCTGCGATTTTTGCTGAAGAAATGGCTTGATATTGCCACCTCATTACTAAAGATGGCCATGTTTTGTGAGAAACCGAGGTATGGCTGCAGGTATACGCCAATGCCTCCTTGTTTCTCAGAGATGAACTGCTAGCGGCAATACCTCCCGGTACTATCTGGAGTGGACGGTTAATGAAGGCCATATTATACCAGCAGCTCTTGTGGAGCGAGCTACTTTGGCTTTGAAGGACTTTGAGGGTTTATCTCAGCGGAGGAGCGGGGCCTCATCGACGGAGCTGGAGGGAGCCAACAGTTGATATTATTTCGCAGTTCTTTAGATGCTTCGGTTTTGTTATCACACTGGGGTGTGAATCCAGCGCCATAACACTCGAGGATGGGGTTTATATCCTATTCATAGGCCTTTCGCAAAGAGCCGCTGATGATTAAAAGTCGGGAATTAGCAGTTGGATTTTTTGGAACTTGAAACAGCCCTCTAATCAGCTACAAGCCCCGCGATACTGTGGAATATGCCCTTTAACGCATTTGGCATGTGTTTGATTGTTTGCGGAGAGCTTAGAGAGTTGGTGGGTTGTTACTGATCGTGCATGGTACCCATTGGCGAGAAAAGTTGCGTACTTTTTTCCACTGCTGGAGTGGCAGACAAGTCGTAAGATAGGCTTGAAGATATTGTAGAGCTTTTTGCTATGTTACAAGAGTGGAGAAGAATGGAGATGAGACTGAATTGTGTTAATTTGACGCCCATGGCAGTTTAACACCTTCTCTGGTATCGCTCGGAAGCAGCATTTGGAGACCCTGCGTGATTTGTATATGATGTCGTATATATTGAGGTATTTTTCCTGTTTTTTTTTGGCTAGCTACCCTAACTTCCAAATTAATGCCACAGGGGAGGAGAATAATGTTGCACCTTCACCGCAAGATTTCACCTTGGTGGCACACCTATCCGGGTTCCAGTCATCCCTGGCCTCTGGGGTGATTTCCTGCAAAGTGATGCCCTGAGAGGCCAGGGATGACTGGAACCCGGATAGGTGTGCCATTCTCCCCAGCTCGCCCTTCCTGCTGTGTGTGAAATGAGTGACTCTCATTGAGTCCAAATTTTGCCTATAAAACCAGCCTTCTGGGGCAGTTGGAGGTATTTATAATTTCTATAAACTTAGAAAGTATAGAAACCTAAACTCTATCGGAACTTGCGATATCCTACACCCAACTGTAGCTTCTTCTGCTATACAAGTACCCATCCTATCGATTTGTTTGTTTTGCGACGGCATTCTTAACAAACAATCATGCCTAGCAAACGCTCTAAGGCCAAGGCCGGGCACGCCACTGGCAGTAACAAAGGTATATTTTACTCATCTCTACTGCCTACTACCTACTTTGTTTTCCTTCAGATCGTTGCCATCTGGCAGATTGCGATCTCATTTGTTAATTGCTTCCTTTCGAACTCATCTCGGCAGAGAACAGCAATAACAACAACAAAACTAAAGGGGGAAAGCGCTTCAACATTGAACGAAACAAGGCACGGGGCAATAAGTTTGCCATGCAGGAGCCTGATGAGCAGGACAATGTCATGTTGAGCACCCCCGCAGAGTCTCCAACTCGCCCTGTCGCCGCGGCAGATTCGCCGCACAAGACCAGCCGCGAAAATAGTCCCAAGGCCAAAGGCGCCGAATTGGTACCCACAAGCCCGGTCGCAGGCTTCGATTGCAGCAACCCATATGCTGCTCTTACTTCTGAGGACGCCGATTCTCCCTTGAAGTCGCCTGCAGCTGCTGCGGCGCCTCGTGAAGAGACAAAGGCTATCTCAGGAGGCTCAGCCATCATGGTGACCGTTGATGCTACCACCACTACTACCAATCCTACTATTACTGTCGCTCCTCGTCCCAGTGAGCCGGTCAAAGAGGGAGTATTTTGGAAGGCCCTGCGTGCAGTTGGACATGTCGTCGCTTCTGTTGCTGCAGTTACATCATACAACCCCTTCACGTCTTCCTCTGTTGCGGACGTGGCCCCTGGTGTTGAAACACCCCTCGCAAGGTTTCCTTCCGCTCTTTTGTCTGCTGTCAAGGTTGTCAGGACTGCTGCTGCGACTGCTGCTCGAAGCCTCGCGAAACGAGGCCGTTCTCTGAAAAAGGCAGTTGCCTCTGTTGGCAACGTTGCAACAAAGTTTATTGGATATGGACTTATTGCTGCAGGCATTGCAGCTGTTTCCTTACTCTTGACGACTTGGGCCCTACAAGATTTATATCTGTTAACGTAGATACGTGTAGATATATTGATTGATAAATATAAAAGATCATTAGATTAACCTGTGAGCAGTTTTTCCTTTAGGCTATTTCATTCTTCTTCTGTCGTTTAATTATTAATTCATGTGTACTATTATCGATTAAATACTAAAGATGTAACTAGGCCAGGTTAATACTTTCTCAAGTCGACTACACCCATCTCCGCTAATTACAACTATAATCTAGAACCCATCTTATCAGAAGAACCCCTGTGCTCCCGTCTTTCTATTAAAATAAAAATATTGCAACTTTTTACACCATGTACAACAAAGACAATTGATTTATGTAATCTACTGAACTGCCAAACAAATCATTGCATTGCTACACGTATTATATTATTATTATTATTCTATACACAGTTAAACAAAATAAGAAGCAGGTGAGGCCACGTCTCTGATAGCTTCCCACTGTTCCCCCGACAACACTTCTTTGACTTCCACTAAACCCCCTTCTTCATGAGTCCTTCTAAACTCCCCTAGCGCTTTAGTAACCGTTGTCTTTATAGGAGCAGGTTCAGAGGCGAGTCGTACTAATGCCATGAGGACGTCTGGTAACCAGAGGGGCACATCGTAAGGAGAAGAAAGGACCAGAGCCTGCAGAGCGAGCGCGGTACCGTGTCGGACTGGGACAGAAGACGACGACGAAGAAGAGGTAGCAGGAGACGTATCTATAGTAGCAGCAGCGATCTTACTGCCACTTTCAAGTTGTTCTCTGGTTCTTCTTCGGCGACCGCGGGTGGGGAAAATCTCATTCGCCCTCGATAAAAATTTCCTCCTCAACTCGGCTGCGTCATTCTCTGGTAAGCCTCTCACGAGGCCTGAAAGTGAATTCGCGGCTAGCTCACGTACTTCAAGCTTCTCATCTTCTAAACGTTGCAATACCATATCGACAATCTCCCCGGTACCTTGCCTTCCGAGCAGTAAAGTATGTCTAAACCAAAAGTACTGAGCAAAAATTAAAGCAGCTGCCCGCTCCGGCCAGAGCTCAACAGAACTGGCAGAGCGCAACGCGTGCAACACAGTCGGGGTTTCCGAAGGTAAAAACGGTTGATATTTCGCTGCGATTAATGCTTTACGAGCCACCAACGCTACAAATTGAAGCTCAGAGGGGACGAGTTCTTGAAGACGAAGTAAGCTGGGCATGACCCGAGTAATCCAGGGTGCAGCTGCATTGAGGTTGGAAGCTAAGAGTTGCACTATCCATTCAACTGAAAAGGCGACTTGAGCGACAGCAGCTTGGAAAGGAGCATCGTGAGTAGCTAAGCCAGCTAAGGATTCTTCGACATCCATAGGCGCAACAGCCTCAGCAGACTCTTTGTTTATCTCACCAGTATCAGTATCGCCCTCCTCTTCTTCTTCTTCTTCTTCTTCTTCTATGTCTTCTTCTTCTTCGAGTTCTTGGGATGCTTGACGGCCTCTAACGGCATTGATAGCAGCGTTGGCTGCGGCAAGGATTTCTTGATCTCCAGTTTCAATAGAAGGCATGCCGGCAGCTGTGCTACCAGCTGCGGTGCTCATTGCATGCTCATACAACACCCCAGTTGCAGCATCAAATTCAGAAGCTACATGCTCCAAGAACTCCACTGCTTTAGAACGAAGCTGAGACAATTCTTCATTTCGTATTGCAATAGACTCGACATCAGCGTCAGGCAAAGGCGCCTGTGGCGTGTGTTCATCTTTTTTAAAGAGGAGTAATGAGAGACAAACTTCAGCAGCAAGATCTGCTGCTGCTTGACGTACCATCTCTCCGTGTGCCTTTATCAACACAGGCAACTGCTCAAGTAAGTCACCAAGCAAAGACCGCAGCGTTGGTGTTGCACCTGTGATGCTTTGCGTTACCACAAGCTCTTCTACTGCTTCACGAGCGTAGGTCATATCTTTATACAGCGTCGCTCCAGTAGCAGTAGCAATAGTAGCAGTAAGAGAAGTGGTAGTGGTCGCTCCACCAGTAGCAATTGCAAGAGAAGAAGACGGGTCCGCCAAGGAGCCTACACCACTCCTTGCCCTCTTTGTCCTTCTCAACGCAAGGGTTGCATCAAGTAATATACCAACATACTCTTCTTTCCCAGCTTTTTCTAATTCATACAATGCAAATCTCAGAGCAGCACACCAGATATCGACAATCTCTAATGGCGCCACCGCCATCGCCTTGACAAACATATCTTTCACCCAGTCCCCCCACCAAGGCCCTTCAAACACAGCTCCACTAGCTAAAATACCAGCTAGTACCTCTGCGGCAGTCGCTACAGCAGATCTATCCACATCTTGAGGCTTGGCTAAGATTTCCTCTAAAGCCGTTTTTGCTGCCGGAATGATATTCTCGGGGGAAGAAAGACAGAAAATATGAATAAGCCGAGCATGAACCACCAAGAAATGAGCTCGAGAGACAGAAGGGATGGAACTACGACCACCTGGCCAATCTCCTTTCATTAAATTCGCTAAAATGGTCTTTGGGATGGCGTCGTCTTTGAATTGTTGCATCAACGTCGCTCTTTGAGCGTCGGATCCGGCAGCTAACGCAGGATGGCTATTAGACCAACTGCTAATAAGACGTACTACTAAACTATTTTGAGAAGGAGTCTCAGTAGTGGTAGTAGAAGAAGAACTACTACGAAGCGCAGTGGTTAAAGCTTCCCAAACAGCTATTTTCACGTTCTCAGGCAACGATCCACCGTGCGGTGCTGTTTCGGCATTTTCAGATTCAGATTGAGGATTCCACTTGAACAAAGTCAATGCAGCAAGTCCGCCAGCTCCAATTTGCCTTGAAATAGGGATTTCAGAGTCGAGGATAGACACGTAATGATGCACTAAAGAAGCAGCCGTAGTGGGGTTCATGGCAGGCAAGACGAGTAGAGGATAGCAATTTGCAGTGACTGCATAACGCCAAGGAAGAGGTGGACCACCGTTGCGCCCTAACGCAGCAGCTGCTGCGTGCTCGCAGATATCCCCAGTAGCTGCAGAAGCAACCACGGCACTATTGGAAGAAGAAAGCCCAGTCACCATAGTACCGCCAGGGGGCCTCATATATTTCAAGATTGCGACCACGGTGACCATACTCAAGTTTGCTTGCGCTTCAATACCTGTGTGGGCAGCTCCAGCGAGTAAAGCGAGGAAAAGCGCGCGGATCCCATCCCAATTACGGGTGAAATACCGCCAGCAGGCGATACCACGGAGGAGAGCAGCACCCCCGCAGGCCATCGCCTGTTCCTGGTCGCTTTCGATTGTCTCACCGGCAGCTATCGCTGCAGCAGCCTTTGCCGCAGCACCCACCGCAGCTTCTTTCAACTTGTCAATCACATCAGGCGCAGTCACATCCAAATTCATTTCCAACGAATCCTGTATTTTCGCTATTCCACACAACATCGGTGCAGCGACTACCGGGGTCAATACAGGATATCTCTTTAAACATCTTTCTACCAAACCGCCAGCAATCTCCCGAACCCCTCGCATGCCTGATGAAGACATAATGAATGGAAAAAGATGAAGTACGTTAGTAAACGTAAGACTAATAATCGTTTATATAATTTACTAAATGCAAAATCAAATTTTATTTGAATCTCTCGCTCTATGAGCGACATGTTTTTTCCCTATAAAAGTATTTTTTTTTTAGAAAACAACAAATTCTCACCTGTCAGCATAACATGGACGCCCTGTGCTAACAACTCTACATATGCGCTTGGAATAGCATTCATAGGAACAGCAGGGGTTGCAACTGTCGGGTACCAACGATACGCTGCTTGAGAAGCACGCCATTCCATATTTAAATACACTTTTTCTTGGGCGACCCACATGGGGCGCCGACGACGCCAGCGGTTGCCGTAGCCTACTTGCCTACTTGCTGATGCATCACCACCACCACCACCACCACCGTTACTTGTATCCATCATAACATCCCCAATATCAACCTTATTATTATTATTATTTCCAGTAATATGACTACCTCCAGTACCACCAATCGTCGTCGTCGTACTAGACATATAGACATCTCCTAGAGATTCTAATAACAGCCCTGCCACTGCCGGCTCATGCATCCACCTCTCGTCAGACCCCCAAGACGTCGCAGCAGCAGACGCGTCTCTGTGTTCAGCATCACCAGCACAGAGAACGATTTCCATAAGACGTAAGCACATGAATAGGGTTTCAGAATCGCTAGGAAGGATGGCCTTGGAGACAACAGCAACGAGTGCCTGAGAAATTAAAACTCGAAGAGCTGGAGAACCGACTGTGGTGGGGCCTAAACTACCTATAACACTCACGGGCTGCGAATTAGTAGTAGGAATAGTGGTGGCCTCGGTTGAAAGAGAGGAAAGATTGCAGCCAGGAAAATCTGGGAGGCAACTTCTTGCTCCACCAAGAGCACCTTCTAGCTGTAACAACTGCGCACGAATCATCTCTTTCGGTAACACAGACGAGGAAGAGGAAGAAGAAGAGGTAACGTTGCCATTGGTGGTGGTGTTATTAGTGGAAGGGCTATTAGTACGTATTGCTTCAATGAGGAATTTGGCAGGCTGCTCTGCGAAATCTTGCAAGAGCTCGTTCGTCAGAGCAATTTCAGCGTCACTAGGGATGTGCCACTTCATACCACCAGAGTAGATAGGCATACTATTCGTAGTAGTAGCACTACCTCCATGAGCTCCTGTTGGCTGTTTCCCGCCGCCATTGCCATCGCCACCAAGGTGAAGGCCACCCCCAGTTTGATCGACATATGCTTCTACTATCATCGCCCCACCGTCAACCGAGGCAGGCATCAACCGTGCTGTGCATGCTGCGCACTGCTCCAAAGGATAATACGTACACAAACCTTGAATCACCGAAGCTAAAGCCCGGGCGGCTGCTTCTTGGACTGTTTGAGACTTGGCTGCAGCCATCGAGGCAAGGATAGCACGGACACGGCCTCCGTGTGGGACTAATGCAGGACCCAGACGGTACGCAGTAGACGACAGAAGAGATAAACGCCATTTAAACGAATTCTCAGCCACACGACTTAATCTAGTAATACCACCACCAGCGGTGCCGCCACCATCCGCAGCAGCTGCTTCTGCATCTTTCTCCAATGCGGTCAACAACGGCAACAACAACGCTTCCGCAGAAACACCAGGATCTGCCCATGCCATTGCATTACACAAAATCGCAGCTTCACTGGTCACGCTGCTAAAACTACTTTCCAGCAAAAATTTTGCAGTTTTCTTAATTGCGACTGTTTTTAAAGGACCAGGTAATCGCATGTACAGCAACTCCATAAGAGGTCTAAACATAGAAGACCCTTCTAATAAGAATGTAGATCCATCAGAGGACCCATCTTCCCGACCACCATGCTCTGCTCCGGCATCAGGTGCGTCCAGATTACCAATTACGGTGAATATTCTGGACAACAATTCAAACACCCATTCCTCTGTGTAAAGTGGCAACGTGCCTGGAGTGTTCGCGTCACCAGGTGTTTCTGGCAACTCTCCACTGCAACTGAGGACACAGCAATATAACCGAAAGACAGCTAAACTTTTTGGAGGGTCATTGGCATCAATACCAGGCAAGGTGGCCATGAGGGCAGAAGCGACTGATCGTGCTGCGTTTGCGCGCATTTCTTCAATTGTTTCAGTCATTTCTATATCTGTAGTGGTAGTAGCGGGTGTAGTACTACCCTTGGTGGTAGTACAGAAAGCACTACCCGCACCCCATCCACCACTCGTAGTACTAGGTGCGTTCCCAGTACTAGCAGTACCTATGCTCTCCGGGTTGTTTGAGGAAGGTAACCCAGCTAAAAGCAACGGTCTAATACACAAACTAAGCGTTTGAATCGCATTTCCATATTGCCTCGCAGCTGTGACCGTCTCTAAGGCAGTCACAAAGTGTCTATGAATAAAAGGCAATACCAGATCAGGTGCCACGTGAGCTAATAAAGAAAGAACCACTGAAGAATATCGTTTCATATGCCCGTCTTTGGAAGATTGTCCTTTGGTCGCTAACTTGACCAGGGCAGCGACGATCCTGCGAGCGGTCTCTCGAGTCATTGGCCGACGTGCAGAGGGGGAAATAGGAGAGGTGGTAGTAGTGGCATTCGACAGTGAATTGCGTTTATTATTGTCTCCATTACCAACCATATCACCATTAGCAGAAGTTACTACACCTTCTTCTCCGTCGCTCTCATCTTCACAAAACCCGCTTTCTTCACCTTCGCTGTTATCATCATTATCGCTGCCATCTTCTTCGTCAGAATCATCATCATACTCTTCTTCAGAATCTTCAGCAAGATCCTGGTCCATAAAATCATTACAAGCACCTCCAGCGCGGTCACCGCTAGGTTTCCCTTTTTTTTCAGCGGTACCACCTCTCTCAGTAACGAGCCTTTGGCACAAATGGCCTGCTGTTTCCCTGAGGAATAAAGCAAGCCCTCCAGTCCATTTCCCACCATTAGACGGGTGGTAATATTGCTCTAATAAAGCGACAGTGCTTTCTAAAGACCCCAAAGCTGCATCTTCATCAGCAGGTGTGCCTTCAGGGCATCGGCCAATCAAATAAATGAAGGAATGAGCTGCTGCTGCAGTTCTTGAGCCGATATAATCTCCAAAAAGCGATGCACACATGCCAGGAGCCGTCCCAGAAAAGGGAGGGGAAGATGTAGCCGAGCCTACTGGCAGATTAAACGCCCAAAGGAAACGATTGCAGAGCTCCGGAACGAGCTTGGGCCAATCAACTAGGCCGTGGATATCATGTCGAATTAATCGAGCGAATAAACCCATCCAAAGTGCTTGCCAGTAGTGGACGTGGGTTACAGAGCCCCATAATTCCATCCATTCACCTGCCCAGGTCGCCCAATCGCCATCTCGTCTGGTCGCAGCTTGTGTTGGCATGAACAACGCCAACCACCCAAGAGCTTCGAAAGCATCTGGAGAGGATAAGTCCCGTAATTGCGGGGAAAATTCAGCCCAGATCTCAGCTGCAGAACCAGCAGGAAAGAATCTACGAGATCTGTAGATTAACAGCATTAGATGTTTGTTACGAGCTTGGGAAACACCAATTCCTTCGTAGCTTAAGCTAGGTTCCATGTTTTGTTGTCGAAGCATTTTATAGAGGGGTTTCCAATGAATAGTAAGCTTAAGTTTACGGCGGTAGGAACGGAGGACACGGTTGAGAAGGGCACCCCAACGAGCTTGCGCGGCGAGATCGACGTGGCAGGTTAATACTATATCTAATAAAGTTTCGGCTAGTAATTGGAGATGAGAGACGTCGGGCTCGGCTTTCGCATTGAGCATTGCTTTCACCAAAGGGACGTAGGGTAAGGTCTCTGTAGCTGCTTCATCGATAGGTTTAATTGACTTTTCTTGCTGCCAGAGAGACGCGAGGGCTTGGATGAGTGCTGCAAAACGGAGCGGTTCCTCTGCAGAAAACGAAAAGAACGGCGGCGGAAAACAGAGTGGATGTGAGGTCGAGTTGGCAAGTTCAAATTTGAAAAATTACGTGATCTTCAATGATGAAACTAAACCAATGCATGATAGCAAACAGTTCAAGTGCTTACCTGTGCGAACGCGGGTGGCTAGAGGCTCAGGAAGCCATTCATTCCACATACAGGGCATGGCTGCAAATTTAACGAGCCAGAGTGATGCTGAACAGGCAAATGTGGCCAAAAAGACCTTTAAACAAGGTTTCTACGACGTGAACCGATGTGATCCAGGCAAAAATCTACGAGTTTCAGCGAATTGGAAGAGTGATCTGAACACAACTTGTGAAATAGAGCCTTCTGATGATCGAATGTGTATGAATGCGGTAAACAGCTTGGGATCAGGCTGCAGAAACAATCAATACTACTTCTTATGAATGACCAAAGCCACAGATATATAGAAATAGACCTTCGGAACGTTCTTCAAGTGGAACTAGAATAATGGGCTGAAATATAAACAACTTAATTGAATCATCGTGGTGTGATCAAGGCTTTATAAACTATATATTTCGAAAGTGTAGAGTACTTTTTCGTACTTTTTTAGGGGGGAAATTTCAGAAAGACAACCCTAAACCTGGTGATTGCAAAATCATAAAATTATAGAAGATGGAGCCAGAAATTGTTCCTGAAGATGCCGAAACAATCAAACAACTTCTTGAATCTATGGTAAGATAATGGATGCACGATTCAATAATATTTCGATTCGATATACTGCTTCTACCTTGCCTTTTTCTCATTATTTCGTTTGATCACTTCGACTTGTTCGCTATCTTTGCAGGGAGTTGCTGATTATGACCCTAGAGTAGTAGAACAACTAATGGAGTTCATGTATAGATACACAGCGGAGGTCTTACAAGACGCAGAGGTGAGTGGTGGCTTTTAGTTAATAGTTAGCAAAAGAATAATTTTCGCCGCCGCCAGCAATATAGAATTACAGATTTTTCACTATACCACATCTCCCCCTTGCTCTTCAGGCTGTATCCGCTCGCTCTGGACTTCCAGCTGGTGAAGTAAACGCCCAAGACGTAATGCTAGCTATCCAATCCAAAGGGCAGCACTCTTTTGTCCCCCCACCTCCGCTGCAACTCCTGCTCAATATCGCAGAGCTTAGAAACAAGGCCCCCCTGCCGGAGCTTCGACTACGACATGGTTTACGCATTCCTCCTGAAGGTGAATGTCTACTGAACCCAAATTTTCAGCTGCAACCAACTACTCGTGAGCCTTTCTTAGCAGCAACAGCGATGGATGTAGACGCCATGGAAGCGAGACGAACAAGTGCACATAATATTGAAAAGAAACATGTAGTGAGCATAGAGACACCAGCAGAAGGGTGGCAACCAGGACCTGATGCCCCAGCAGAGCCTTGGCCCGGCAGCAACGCTGAAGAGAATATATAAATTGGGGAAATAAAGATTCATTTTAAAATGCTTCTTCAGTTTTGAAAAATTCATTCGTGTAAAATGCAAATTATATTTGATTAAACTCTGTACACAAGTGTTTCCTAAGAGGTGGTGTTTAATAACACCAGTTGAATTGTTTGGTTTTGGTTTGTATAGAATACAAAGAGCCAGGCGCTTAGGCAGAGGTGAACTTGGTCACGGCCTTGGTGCCCTCAGAGACGGCGTGCTTGGCAAGCTCACCGGGGAGGACGAGGCGGACGGCAGTCTGGATTTCGCGAGAAGTAAGAGTGGGCTTCTTGTTGACGCGAGCAAGCTGTAGATAGGGAAATGAGAGAGAAGAACAAGGTGAGAATAATGTTCGTGAGTGTGTCCAGTTAGTGTTGTTACCACGCAAGCGGAAAGAGTGATCTGAAGGCTGGGAGGTCCAAAATAGCTCTGACCCCCATATTAATTCCCTCAATC
Source organism: Nannochloris sp. 'desiccata' (assembly GCA_019044685.2). NCBI lineage: Eukaryota > Viridiplantae > Chlorophyta > Trebouxiophyceae > Chlorellales > Chlorellaceae > Nannochloris > Nannochloris sp. 'desiccata'. The sequence goes on along the minus strand of JAGTXX020000007.1, from coordinate 549,035 downwards.
AACCAACCAAAGATAGAGATACGATACTACTAACCTGAGCAGCCTGGGAGGCGATCTTCTCGAACTGGTCGGCAATGAAGGAGTTGAGGATGGCCATGGCCTTGGAGGAGATACCGGTATCGGGGTGCACCTGCTTCAACACCTTGAAGATGTAGAGCTTGTAGGATTCAACACCCTTCTTGGACTTCTTCTTAGAGGCGTCCTTCTTGACGGCCTTCTTGGCAGCAGGTTTCTTTCCGGAGGTGGGAGCCATTGTGATGGAGTTGTGGGGGGTAGGTGACACAAAGTGGTAACCAAGATTATTAGGATAAAGGGGCAGTGGAAAGGGTGTGGCAAGTATATAGACCTTCACTGAGGTTCAGAGGCCTTCCAGGCTTTCAAATTGAGCCCTCACAAGCCAGCACCGGGCCTAGCCCGGATAGGTGTGGTCGATTTTGGTGGCACACCTATCCGGGTCCTGGCCATCCCTGGCTTCTCAGGCCTCCACTTCACAGAGGTGGTGCTTACATAGTCATGCCCTCCCTGCTTCTTTTTCTTTATCTATTCTCTGGTTTTACACCTACACCCACCCACTCAACCTACTCAACCATGTCTGGACGCGGAAAAGGAAAATCCTCCGGCAAGAAGGCCGTGAGCAAGTCATCCAAGGCTGGTCTTCAGTTCCCTGTTGGCCGTGTCGCTCGTTACCTCAAGAAGGGACGCTATGCTGAGCGCATCGGTGCTGGTGCCCCCGTGTACCTCGCTGCCGTCCTTGAGTACTTGGCTGCTGAGGTTCTCGAACTCTCTGGCAATGCCGCTCGCGACAACAAGAAGACCCGTATCGTGCCCCGCCACATCCAGTTGGCTGTCCGCAACGATGAGGAATTAAGCAAGCTCTTGGCCGGTGTCACTATCGCCGAGGGTGGTGTGCTCCCCAACATCCACGCTGTCTTGCTCCCCAAGAAGTCTGGCAAGAAGGACGAGTAAGCGTTTACCGCCGCCTCTTCTCTTCTCTCCTACTTCAACACATAAAAAAAACCAAACAACTGGTGTTATTAAACACCACCTCTTAGGAAACTATCAGATCAATAGATACATAATTAGCGGAAGTAATGAAAGCATATGTATGTAAAAACAGAACAGTGGGTACAAGGGGCGATAGCAGGCAGATGCCAGTCTCCTCTGGCAGAGCAACACATGATCAATAATATCAGCACTGAAGGTTTATTTCAAGTATTGGTTAATTGTTTTAAATCTCACATTGTAACAAATACTTCCACTGGGTGCCGATCTCTGAAAAATGCGTCCCAATCTTAACAGATTGATCGCATCAAAGTTTTCGAGGCTGAGACATCTTACTTCATTATAGCACCGTTAAATGAACCATACACCCTACACAATAAAAATATTAGTCCATCAATGCAGCGGTTTAATGCCATAGCCGCTCTGACGGTGCTAATTTCCATCTTTATCCTTGCATCTCCCACCACCATCACCACTGCCACCGCTGCTTCTGATAGTAATGCTGCACCCCTACCTCATATCCTCGTCGTAGGCTCGTTAAATGTAGACATAATTATCCCCGTTGATCGTCTACCCACTCTGGGCGAAACAATCACCGCCCGTAGCCCTACCACAGACATTTCGGTTGGCGGGAAAGGAGCCAACCAAGCTGTTGCCGCTGCCCGCCTTACCTTTCCCACTGGGCGAACAACTCGATTTATAACTAAATTTGGCAACGATGCATACGCGGAGATGCTTGAGAGTGCTCTTACAACTGCTGGAGTTGATGTTTCAGGCTGTGAAAAGGTTCTTAATTTGCCAAGTGGACAAGGGATAGTACTTTTGGACTCGGACGGCACCGCTTCTAGTGTAGTTCTGGGCGGCTCTAATACCGCCTGGTCATCCGATTTCCAGGCAGATCACCTCGTACGAAACGCAGGTATTATCTTATTACAACGTGAAGTGCCTGAGCACGTCAATCTAGCTGTCGCAGCTGCTGCAGTGAAAGAAAAGGTGCCTGTGGTGCTGGACGTCGGCGGAGAAGAAAGCCCAATTTCAAATAAATTATTACAATTAGTAGAGTACCTAGCCCCGAATGAATCTGAGTTACAGAGATTAACTGGGTTACCTGCGGGTACACACGAGGAAGTAGTGGCTGCTGCGTCCAGTTTGATTACACGAGGGGTAGGAGCTGTGTTGGTAACCTTGGCCGAGCGAGGTTCTGTCCTTGTACACCGTGTGCAGGCAAGTAAAATAAAAAGCAAGAAAAAAGGCGAGACGGCGTCTTCAGTTGTGGTTTTTGAGCAAGCTGCCTTTCCTGTTCCTGGTGGAAAAATGGTGGATGGTACTGCTGCAGGAGATGCTTTCCGAGCTGCGTTTGCGGTGGCGTTGGTCGAGGGATTGCCAATGAAGGAGTGTTTGGAGTTTGCCGCTGCCGCCGGAGCGGTGGCGGTGTCACGAATGGGAGCTGTACCCAGCTTGCCCTCGAGGAAAGAGATTTTAGAATTACTATCCAAGCATTCTACTAGTAATTTTGATAAGATGCGTAAAGGTTTAGAAGAAGAAAAAAGGAAAGAAGAAGGAGACGCGGAAAGATGCAGCATTGGCGGCGCAGGTACAACAACAGGGACATGTACCCAAGCTGATTTTCCGTCTTCCTCCTCTGCTTCTTTTCCATTAAAGTTTGCTTCCAGGTTAAACTCTATGAGATCATCTTCTTCTGCTTTCAAAAATTCAAATTCTGTTCTCGACTGGATTGCTGGACAAGGAGATATTCAAGGTCTAGACTTGATCGACTTGAACTACCCTCAGCATTTCACAAATATCAAGGAAATACACCTCGTTGCCGCTTTACACTCTGCGAATTTAAGTATCAGTGCAATCAACGTTCGTTTCCCTGATCAATTTAATCTAGGCACCTTCACCAATCCCAGCCTAGAACTCCGACGAGGAGCTGAGCAACTCTGTATCGATGCATGCACCGTGGCAGCAAGATTAGGCGCATCTCAGCTTATTGTATGGAGTCAGTATGATGGGTATGACTACAATTTTCAGATGAATTATCATTCTGCATGGCAATGGACTGTAGAATCTTATCAGCGCGTGGTAGACGGGTGCCCGTCAGAAATGAGAATTTCGATTGAATTCAAGCCCACTGATGAAAATACACGTATTTCTATCGTTCCATCCACTGGAGCAGCACTATTACTTGCTCGGCAAGTTAATCGACCGAATTTCGGGCTTACTCTGGACGTAGGGCATCTGTTAATGGCTGGGGAGAACCCTGCACAGAGCGTGGCGTTGGCAGAGGCAGATGGAAAGTTGTTTGGGATGCATTTAAACGATGGACACGTGAAGCTAGGTGCTGAAGATGGGCTTATTTTCGGAGCTGTGAACCCTAGAATGGCTCTGGAACTGGTATTTTGGTTACAGAAAATGAATTATCAAGGGCATATCTATTTCGACACTTTCCCGAAAAAAGAAGATCCCGTGGCAGAGGCAGAATTGAATATTAAAATGTTTAAAGCCTTTTGGAAAAAGGCTGAGAGGTTGAGTAACGCTGGGATTGAAGAGTTTACTGCAAGGCATGATGCAGTAGGGGTACTAGAATTGCTGTCACAAATAAGTGGGAAGTAGATATCTAGGATTCCTTTTAAAGACGACGACGAGAGAGAGGCAGCGGCAGTGACGGCATTTTTTTTCATCTTATTCTTATAATTGTGTTCATTTGATAAGCTATTGAGAGTTTGTTGTAAGCCAACGCACCGACAACAGTAGTATCTTGAACAGTGGGGTGCTATGCTTATCGTTTTACTTGTGAGGTAGAGGACTCTGCAGGGCGGGAGCTGAAGTTCTTGAAGAGACTTATTTAACGCTGTATTAATTTTTTATTATTTGATTTCCTAGGAAGGTGGTGTTTAATAACACCAGTTGTTGGTTTTTTGTTTTTGTTGCTTAGAAAGCAGCAGCAGCAAGGCGCTTAAGCACGCTCACCACGGATGCGGCGGGCGAGCTGGATATCCTTGGGCATGATGGTAACACGCTTGGCGTGGATGGCAGCCAAGTTGGTATCCTCGAAGAGACCTACAAGGTAAGCCTCAGCAGCCTCCTGGAGAGCGAGGACGGCGGAAGACTGGAAGCGGAGATCGGTCTTGAAGTCCTGAGCGATCTCACGGACAAGACGCTGGAAGGGCAACTTGCGGATCAAGAGCTCAGTGGACTTCTGGTACTTACGGATCTCACGGAGAGCGACGGTACCGGGCCTGTATCTGTGAGGCTTCTTCACTCCGCCGGTGGCGGGAGCGGACTTGCGAGCAGCTGTAGAAGAGAAAGAAGAGAGGGTGATGATGAGGAAGGTTAGTTTAAGTAAAAGAGGAAGAACTTAAGGCCAGTCATCACGCCATTAAATCAACAATAATTTCACAACCAGCATAGCAGAAGCAGGCAGCCGGTGGCTCCCTCATTCTCCTATTTTGCCATGTTGTTGAAAACCAGCATTCCTTAAAAAAACTTACCCTTAGTGGCGAGCTGCTTGCGGGGGGCCTTGCCTCCGGTGGATTTACGAGCGGTCTGTTTGGTACGAGCCATTGTGAATAGGTCTTAATAATAAGGATAACAAAATGGAGCAGGTTTCTCTGAATTTATAGCCAGCGGAGGGCTGCTACGCGTTCTGAAACACAGCAGGAACGGCGAGCTGGGGAGAATGGCACACCTATCCGGGTTAGGCCCAATCCTGGCCTCTGAGGGGTGCTCCCAAAAAGTGATGCCCTGAGAGGCCAGGGATGGCCAGAACCCGGATAGGTGTGCCACCCTGCAAATTTCTCCATATATTTAGCTTTCCCCGCTTCATTTTGCTTTATCTTAACTTTGGTTTTCCTTTTTAAAACCCCAAACTCAACTAATCAATCATGTCTGGACGTGGTAAAGGCGGTAAAGGCCTCGGCAAGGGTGGTGCTAAGCGCCACAGGAAGGTGTTGCGCGACAACATCCAGGGCATCACCAAGCCCGCTATTCGCCGTTTGGCTCGCCGTGGTGGTGTCAAGCGTATCTCTGGCTTGATCTACGAGGAGACCCGTGGTGTCCTCAAGGTCTTCCTTGAGAACGTTGTCCGTGATGCCGTCACCTACACTGAGCATGCTCGCCGCAAGACCGTGACTGCTTTCGATGTCGTCTACGCTCTCAAGCGCCAGGGACGTACTCTCTATGGCTTTGGCGCATAAGCAATTTACTCTGCTCGCTGAGTCTAGGGCTGAATGTCTGCTTGCAGCTTCATGTGCTAACAACAAACCAACAACAACTGGTGTTATTAAACACCACCTTACTGGGAATCAATTCATCTTACACAAACAGTAGACCAACATATAATACCCTGCATTGACCTCATATCCTAAACACCAGCTTGACTATTAAACAAACGTGATCAAATTATCATTTGCCCAACATCCCCTCGCCGCTCTCCTCAAGAAAAAATTGTAACAATTGTTACCTAGCTAACTGCACAAAACACTCACGCAGAGGCAGCTTCAGGCTGCTCAACAGCTACTACAGCCAGCACTTGCCCATCTTCCACCTGGGCTCCTTGAAAAGCATGCAGCTCTTTGACAACGCCAGCACACGGAGCTTTCACAACATGCTCCATTTTCATTGCTTCTACTACACACAACGTATCTCCCTGTTCTACACTACCCCCCTGAGAGACAGAGACTTTGACTATACGCCCTGGCATGGGAGATATTACCGTGCCTACGTTGCCAGCAGCTCCACCAACTTGTTGCCAACTGCGGACCAGTCTGCGGCGGAACTGGTGGTGAGGCTCTTCAGAGCTGCTGCTGCTGCTGCTGTCGGCGCGCCAAAGATCCAGTATCTCTTCATCACCATGCCTGCGGTCGATATACGAAGAAGTAAGGAGTAAGAAAAGTGCACGATTTAAGTTGTTGTATTCGAAAATAAAGTGAAAGTTTAGAAGAGAAAGATAAAATTTAACGACGCACATGTGCAAGCTCCATGAGGCTCTCAATAGCTTTCCATCTACTTCAGCCGACAGCCAATCCTGGCCTATTTTCAACGCCATCACATTACTAAGCACCTTTTCCGTTGGATCTACCTCTTTTCGCTCTTCTTTTCCAGGGACTGTGCTATTACCAGCGGCGGCGGTCATCGTCACAACAGAATACCTGCCATCGCCCTCCAGCACGACCTCTGCCTTCATGTCTCCCCCCTGTCCACTTCCAGTATGGTTAAACTCCACTCCAATGTGGTGCCTATAATTCAATCTAAAAGAATCAGCTACATTCCAAGGGCCAAACCCTAATTTACCACCACCACCACCACCACTATTTAGGGTTCTCTTTGTAGCGTCCAAAGCGGTGTAGGCGGCAGCAGCCAGTGCAGCTAGTTGTGCAGGAAGCTTCTGTGGAGCGAGTAATTCCTTCTCATGCCTAGTAATGAATGAAGTGTCCACTCCGCCTGCCTGAAACTCTTCGTTGATAGCCACACGGCGGACAAATTCTGCATTCGTGGGCACCCCTGCCACTTGAAGTGCGCCGAGAGCATCTCGTATTCCAGCCAGTGCAGTCTTTCTGTTTGGCCCTTTGACGATGATTTTTGCAATCATAGGGTCGTAATTAACACCTACAGTATCACCTTGACGGACCCCGCTATCTACTCTCACAATACAATCCTTATTCTTTAAGGAAGAAAGAGAAGAAGAAGAAGAGGAAGAGGTGGGGGAGGAAGGCGACAAGAGCGGGACTGACTTGTATATATTACTACTACTATAAAAAGTAAAGAAAGAGGATCCAGGAGGTGGTTTCCATCGTAACACTTTCCCCCCGGCAGGTAAAAACCCATTCCAAGGATTCTCAGCATATAATCTCGCCTCAAAAGCATGTCCCTGGGGTTCTAAATCTTCTTGTCGTAGAAAACCCGCCAAGGACTCACCTGCTGCGACTCGTAATTGCAGCTCCACTAGATCGACATTGACTACAGCTTCAGTGACTGGGTGTTCTACTTGCAATCTGGTATTCATTTCCATGAAGTAGTACTCTCCAGTCTTGGAATCTACAATAAATTCTACAGTACCAGCATTGCGATACCCCACCGCTTTTGCTGCATTTACTGCAGAGTTCCCCAATTTTGCTCTGAAAATTTGATCTACACCTGGTGCAGGAGCTTCTTCGATGATTTTTTGATGCCTGCGTTGTACGGAACAGTCACGTTCAGCTAAATAGTAAGCATTCCCGTGAGAGTCGGCAAGTACTTGGACTTCTATGTGGCGTGGCGCTTGAATAAATCGTTCAAGCAAGACACGTTGATCGCCAAAAGAAGCTGCGGCTTCGCGTCTTGCACTGTGTAACGCGTCTAAAAACTCTTTAGAGCTATGCGCGAGTTTCAAACCTTTGCCACCACCACCCATGACTGCTTTCACAAGCAAAGGGAAGCCGATGTCCCTTGCCTTTTCTTCTAAAAACCCATCTTCTTGCTGTTCTCCATGGTAACCAGGGACCACAGGAACCCCAGCAGAGACCATAGTAGCCTTTGCACGACTTTTATCACCCATAGCGTCAATTGCGGTGGGTGGAGGACCCACAAAGGAAATATTATGAGCGTCACAGGCAGAAGCAAAGGAGGCGTTCTCAGAGAGAAAGCCGTAGCCAGGGTGTATAGCAGTAGCGCCAGAAGCTGTTGCAGCTTCTAAGATGCGGTCTTGACGTAAGTAGGAGTCTCTTGAAGGTGCAGGGCCGATGCAAAAGGCCTCGTCAGCTAAGGAGACGTGTGCAGCACCTCGGTCTGCTTCACTACACACAGCAACTGTGGGGATGCCGAGACGTTTTGCTGTGGTGAAGATTCTGCATGCGATTTCACCACGATTGGCGACCAAAAGCTTGCCAATGCCAGGTGGAGATGACGTAGAGGAAGGAGGGGAGGTTGCAGTAGCGGAATATAGAGAAGAAGTGCTGGTGGAGAGAGCTCTTGTGTTGAGAAATTGGAGCCAGCAGCGCCAGGCTGTGGGAGCGGCAGAAATTCCAAGGCGTCTACTCACAGCCATAACGCTATTTTGGAAGCTTCTCCAAGCCTAGTAAGGTGCATAAATTGGTAGAGGGTAGCTAGAGGCGAGGAAAGTGCCAGGCTTGAAGTTTCGGCACAGCGATATGAATCTTTGATCCAGATCTTATACTTAGGTCAACGCACGCTTTGTTGCTGTTTTAGGGTTCTTTGGACGCAGGTTGGGAAACATAATTGTTTATATAGTAGCAACCATGGAATTTATAACCGGTCAAGGCAAGAAATCACACGTTGGCTTTGCAGTGTCAGCAGTTGTTCCACCAACTCCGAAACCTCTTTTCCTCCCTTTCCCACCGCATCTAAAGCCTTGAACACCAGTTACAGAGTATTCTGGCATAAATCTAATCTCTACCAAGATTTTAGATTAGAGTTACAAGGGTTTTACTCGCAAGATGTCGCAATCCTCTTCCTTGTTCAGGATTATGGCTTTAGGCAGCGAGGTTTTAAAATCTACTGCTTTCATCCCTGCTGGATCGAGTATCCTTCTTAGGCAACTCTCTACTGCAGCTTCAATCGGGGTGCTGAGTAGTCAACCCCATCGAGGCCTCACAACAAGCACTCCTAGCTTCACCACCTCTAATGCCTCGTCTTCGGCTCAACCTCATTTACACGTCCAATTAGAGCCTCTCGACTCACCAAACGATGGCATATTCCTTCTCTCTCTTACAAGATCAGAAGCCAAAAACGCAATCGGAAAACAACTCCTCAAAGAACTTCAGGAAGCTATAAATAACCTCCGGCAAGAAAATTCCACCCGCTGTGTTGTCATCCGTTCCACTGCTACTGGCGTCTTTTGTTCCGGTGCAGACCTGAAAGAACGTGCAGCCATGTCACAACAAGAATCAGCACTGTTTGTACAAGATTTAAGAGCGACGTTTAGTGCCTTGGCTGCCCTACCGATGCCTACTATTGCTGCTGTGGACGGCTTTGCACTGGGTGGCGGGGCGGAACTTGCCTTGGCTTGTGACCTTAGAGTCTGTAGTAAGTAAAATATCTTAGTATTCATTACACATGCTGGCATACATATATACAATAATGCGACTCGAACCTGTCTTTTCTCTCATTTTCGCAACTGACTATAAAAAAATTACGAAAAGTTAAGTAGAAAAATGAGTACTATTATTTCACTGCAGGTCGCAACGCTCAGTTTGCCTTTCCAGAGACCCGTCTCGGCATCATCCCTGGAGCTGGTGGAACCCAACGTTTGCCCCGCATAGTAGGTTCCACTCGTGCTAAAGAGCTGATATTCACCGGTCGTCGAGTAGATGCTCCCGAGGCTTTGCGGATAGGACTTGTAGATCACTTTGCTGATGAAGACAACAGTGAAACAGCGGCACTGTCGCTGGCGAGAGATGTCGCTGCAGCAGCTCCTATAGCTCTGAGAATGGCGAAAGCAGCTGTGGATTGGGGATTAGAGACTGATGTACAAACTGGACTAAGGATAGAGGAAGCGTGTTATGCACAGGTGTTGCCGACCAAGGACAGGTTGGAAGGGTTAAAGGCTTTCAAGGAGAAGAGATCGCCGAACTTTCAAGGGGAATAGAGGGAGAGAGGGAAGATTAGTCATATGTGTTAAATATTTTGCGTCGTAGAGTGTAAGAAGGAGCAGTGGTGTATTTTTACCAACAGAGTGTGGTGTATTTTTACCAATAGAGAGAGGGAAAAAGAGAAAAACAGTCTTATACTAGCTCATTCTACAGAAAACTGCAGCTAGCAGCGATGCTAGTACAATAGAGACGTGTGCACCAATATCAGCGACGGCCAGCAGTCTGCCTGCCAATTGCAGCAACGGCCAAGGCCGAATTTAACAATCAGGCGGCTAGTACAATTAGCTGCTGTGTTCTGCCTTCTTTTACATATTATCTACTTCCGCTAATTCTGTAAGCATTGATCTGATTGTTTCCTAATAGGTGGTGTTTAATAACACCAGTTGTTTGGTTTTTTTATGTGTTGAAGTAGGAGAGAAGAGAAGAGGCGGCGGTAAACGCTTACTCGTCCTTCTTGCCAGACTTCTTGGGGAGCAAGACAGCGTGGATGTTGGGGAGCACACCACCCTCAGCGATAGTGACACCGGCCAAGAGCTTGCTTAATTCCTCATCGTTGCGGACAGCCAACTGGATGTGGCGGGGCACGATACGGGTCTTCTTGTTGTCGCGAGCGGCATTGCCAGAGAGTTCGAGAACCTCAGCAGCCAAGTACTCAAGGACGGCAGCGAGGTACACGGGGGCACCAGCACCGATGCGCTCAGCATAGCGTCCCTTCTTGAGGTAACGAGCGACACGGCCAACAGGGAACTGAAGACCAGCCTTGGATGACTTGCTCACGGCCTTCTTGCCGGAGGATTTTCCTTTTCCGCGTCCAGACATGGTTGAGTAGGGTGAGTGGGTGGGTGTAGGTGTAAAACCAGAGAATAGATAAAGAAAAAGAAGCAGGGAGGGCATGACTATGTAAGCACCACCTCTGTGAAGTGGAGGCCTGAGAAGCCAGGGATGGCCAGGACCCGGATAGGTGTGCCACCAAAATCGACCACACCTATCCGGGTTAGGCCCAGTGCTGGCTTGTGAGGGCTCACTTTGAAAGGAGGAAGGCCTTTGAACCTCAGTGAAGGTCTATAAACTTGCCACACCCTTTCCATTGCCCCTTTATCCTAATTATCTTGGTTACCACTTTGTGTCACCTACTCCCCACAACTCCATCACAATGGCTCCCACCTCCGGAAAGAAACCTGCTGCCAAGAAGGCCGTCAAGAAGGACGCCTCTAAGAAGAAGTCCAAGAAGGGTGTTGAATCCTACAAGCTCTACATCTTCAAGGTGTTGAAGCAGGTGCACCCCGATACCGGTATCTCCTCCAAGGCCATGGCCATCCTCAACTCCTTCATTGCCGACCAGTTCGAGAAGATCGCCTCCCAGGCTGCTCAGGTTAGTAGTATCTTATTATTATTTTTGATTGATTGATTGAGGGAATTAATACGGGGGTCAGAGCTATTTTGGACCTCCCAGTCTTCAGATCACCCTTGCCGCTTGCGTGGTAACAATACCGTCTGAACACACTTACGAACATTATTCTCACCTCGTTCTTCTCTCTCTTTTCCCTATCTACAGCTTGCTCGCGTCAACAAGAAGCCCACTCTTACTTCTCGCGAAATCCAGACTGCCGTCCGCCTCGTCCTCCCCGGTGAGCTTGCCAAGCACGCCGTCTCTGAGGGCACCAAGGCCGTGACCAAGTTCACCTCTGCCTAAGCGCCTGGCTCTTTGTATTCTATACAAACCAAAACCAAACAATTCAACTGGTGTTATTAAACACCACCTCTTAGGAAACACTACACCTCAGACAGAATATACAGGATAAATGTAAATCACAAGCTCAAAGCAGCAACGTCACCTCTGTCTAACGATTAGATGCTATGTAGTCGAGAGATGCACCATTCTTTCTCAACCAGGAGCATATTGCTTGGTTAATGACAAGAACGGCAGAATCAGCAGCAGATAGGGAGGTAGCAAGAGAAGCAGTAGCAGCGTACTTGCCAATCACCACGACCTGCTTTCCCACCAACGTCACCGCCACGATGAGACCACAGATCAACATTATCGAGGAAGGGACTGCTCAACCATCCTGCCATTCTACCCCATCATCGAGTAATCAGAAAGGTGAAGAGGGATTACACCAGCAACAGCGGCAGTATTAGATTTAGAGCTGTGGAAGCAAAAAAGTAACTAGCAGTACTTACTTCGCCTTCTTTTTATCGTTGTAACGCCCCATGCTGCTCCCAAGATACAGCATCCCCTACTTCATGTGTGACACTATTACCTTGCCAAGATATATCAAGTCACCGAAAAGGTTTGATTTGGCTGAAATAAACGCTTTGCTGCCAAGCTTATAAACGCTTTGCTGCCCGCCTTGAAAGGACAACCCGCCCCGCTCTCTCTCTGATCTTACTCTTCGTCCCTTGCATTACTCTTCTAATTAATTATCACCCTCTCAACGATACTTTCTGCATATATGTGTGTCTCTATCTGTAATAGAAGCATTATTTTGAAGTCTTACATTTATAAAACATAATTTTCTGACTTTCTCCGCGGCAGAAACACACAAGAATGAAACAGGACCACACCAACGTGTCTAGTCAATATAACAACAACAACAACAGAGCCCTTGTCATAGAATTGTGATACTGCAGTCAAGTAAAAACCAGGAAAGTTCTCTTTAAACCAAGCTACATGATGTAGAACACCAAAGGTAAGCAAGGTTTTAAATAAATGTTACTTTTTTAGTGTTTTCAACGCAGTGGTAGGTAGAGATGTGGGGTTGACTTGATTTTTTTGTATCGATAAAATACGGTGCAGATTTTCAAAGTGTTGAAATTAGGAAAAGAAGAAGGATTGTTTTCTTATAATACCTTGCAGCCTTGCAGAGAGACTGATAAAGTAGTAATAGGTCATGGAGGGGGGAGGGAACATAAAAACACACGTGTAAACATCAACTGGATTCTTGGATTTTACCACGGCCACCAAAATATAAAGAGAAAAAAAGGCTCTCTCATTAAAAGTGAGAAGGAAAGAGTAATGTGTCAATAGTCAGGATGGAGTGTGTCAAAAAGGGTAGATACCAAGGTTGCGCAATCAAAATTCAGCGCAAAGAGACAAAGGGTAGCGGGGTCAAAAAAAAATAAAAAAAAGTAAAAAACGTGACGTCTTTTGTTTTAGTTTGTTTTAATCATTCCCCTTTCAGAATGAAGTCAGAAAGGTCGTGAGTCAAGGTGTAATGGTGGCCGTGAAAGAGTTGATGCTTCCCAAAAGAAAACTCAATTTACTCCTGCAGTAGAGGAAAAGAGAAAAGTAACGAATTAGCACAGGGTGAAGGAAATGGCCGAGCCAGCAGTGCAGAATGAACAGTGCTTTAACAGCGAAAATAAATTAAGTAACTAACTAACCTTCTTGGGGGCAGTCTCCTTGGCAGGGGCAGCCTTCTTAGGGGCGGCCTTCTTGGCGGGGGTAGCCTTCTTAGCAGCAGCCTTCTTTGCGGGTGCGGCCTTCTTGGTGGCGGTCTTCTTGGCAGGAGTCTTTTTGACAGCGGCCTTCTTTGCGGGTGCAGCCTTTTTGGCGGGAGTAGCCTTCTTAGCAGCAGCCTTCTCTGCAGGTGCGGCCTTCTTTGCAGGTGCGGCCTTCTTTGCGGGTGCAGCCTTCTTTGCAGGTGCGGCCTTCTTTGCGGGTGCAGCCTTCTTTGCGGGTGCGGCCTTCTTTGCGGGGGTGGCCTTCTTGGCAGCAGCCTTCTTAGGGGCGGCCTTTTTGGTGGCAGCGGTCTTCTTTACTGCGGTTGCCTTCTTAACAGCAGCCTGCACAAATAAAAATAAAAGTTCAAGGTGAGAACAAGCTCTATAGTAGTGGAAAGGGATGACATATCAACGACATGGCGGGAAGCTCACCTTCTTGGGGGCAGCGGCCTTCTTAGCGGCGGGCTTTTTGGCAACGACCTTTGTCTGCGGAAAACATGGAATGGGAGGGTTTGGTAAGCAATAAAGTTCCTTCTTCAAATTTGACTGGAGCTGCAATCCAGATCCTCGCAGCAGGCGGGTGCAGCGCATCTGTTCTCGGCCCCAAAAAATCATAAAATATATGCTTCATTAAATTGTGATGCGCAATACGGCTGATATTGGGCGGCTCCTCCAATCCGGAGAGTTGTTAGTTTCAAGAAGGATGTTGAAGCTTGCAGCCTTGTTTCTACACCAACCGCCACGCCGATGGGTGGTAAATATCTGAAAAATTCCTACAAGCGATGTGGGACGTGCCGGATAGCACGCGGCCTCACGCAGATGCGGTGCTCACCTTGGGAGCTGCTTTGGGAGCCATCGTTTGCGGACTAGCGAGGTTGAGGATACCAAAAGTAGGTTTAAAGAGGATTCGTAATGAATCTAAGATTGAATTGAGCTTAAAATAGTGAAAATATTGGGCGACAGATGCTTTTAAATAGAGAGGTTCGCGCCCTTCATTTCTTGCCCCTCCAACTCCAGCACAGCAAACCAAAATTTATTTACCCCGTATTTTTTTTCAAAAATTTGAAGCCCTAGTAAATGCATATAAATGCGCAAATTCATGCAGTCTGAAAGCGGATACTACAGATAGATACTGTCAACAACATTTCCATAGAAGCGCAGGTGCGGCATGGGCCAAACAGGAGGAAACTTCAGAAGAATATAATCGAGCGGCAAAATTGAAAAAGGCGGTAAAATAAAAAACCATAAGACTTAGAAAAAGGGATTCTGCAGATGCCTATGGCCATGTATTAATCCGCTCTTTAGCTAATAAGCATAACCCTTATCTTAATTTCAGTTTGATGGAGTAAATTAGACGTGCTTACCCCAGATCAAGTGCAAGCAAGCAGTGGCGGGGGCGGTGGATTTCAAGACGCTGCCGCTAGGTCTTCACTTTTTGGTTCAAAAGGTTACTTCCTAGATTTAATTTGTCTTGAGTCTTTGGTAAAGCATGCACAATGCTATAAAAAATATCCGTATACGGCTTGCTATGGATAATTAACGCAGTTTTCGACATTAAGAGCAAAGAAAAGTGAGGGCAGGAAAATTGGTCAACCGTAAAGGTCAACAGGCAGTGCCTCGATCTGTCAACAGGCAGTGCCTCGAAAGGTCCTTTTAAATTTTAAATTCAAATTCTACAACTAAATTTCAGGTCACTCCAGCATCTACCACATACCCTAGACAAGTTTATTTCCATTCTATAGCTTATTATCTATCATTCAGGTAGGCTACATGGCGCCTTCAACTCCCTGATGTCATCTTGCTTTTTACTTTCGAGATTACTCCATGTTTCACGATTCACCGCCTTTCCTCCCCTCCCCTCAACACTTGCATTCAGGATGATTGCTCCTAGCGCATCAAAGGCCAGCAAGGCTCACCCTTCGTTCGCTGGCATGATCAGAGAGGCAACCAATGAACTGAAAGGTTCTTCCAAAGGTTCTTCCAGGATTGCCATCAAGAAGTACATTACGGCCAACTACGTTGGCCTCCCTGAATGTAAGATAACGTCCCTTCTCTCCACTGCGCCAAAAATATCGAATGTGATCTCATCATTGCTGCTTTCCCGCTCTTTTTCCAACCTTCTTCCTTTCTTTTGCAGCTGGCATATTTAATCACCATTTTCGAAACGCTCTAAGCAAACTTGTCGAATCTGGCGTTCTTTTGAACACTGGGGTTTATTTCAAAATATCCAAAAAGGCCAACAGCCCTGCTTTGAAAAAGTCTGAAACCACCAAACCTGCAAAGACCACGGCCGTTGTAGGCACCAAGAAGGCACCAAAGGCTGCTCCCTCCTCTGCCAAGAAGAAAGGCACCCCCAAAGAGAAGACTACGACTACTACCGCCAAAATTACCTCGATTAAAACCGCCAAGGCAAAGAAGGCCCCCTCCTCGCCCAAAAAGAAAGCCACCCCCAAGAAGAAGGCCGTTGCTGCTTTGAAAAAGACCAAAAAAACAGCTCCTTCCGCTGCAACCAAGAATAATAAAGCTGTCCCCAAAGTTAAAAAGGTGATTGAGGCTGCGACTCCTCCTGTGGCGGCAGCTGCAGCTCCCGCATCGCCTGTAGTTTCTCCTACTTCGCCCACCGCATCTCCCTCACCTGTACCGTTCCAGGCAACTGCTCCTGTAGAAGCTACCCAAATGGCGTAAACCCAGCTAGTAAGCTAGCGATTCTTTATTTTTAATGTCTTCTCTTTTTTTTTTATTCAAATCAAATCAAGAACCCAACTTAATGACTCAGCAGCGTCAGTGGCTCTCTCCCCCCTCGTACATGGTTCTCCAAATACATTTTTCCTGCTGCACGTAAATATCTTCCCCCGATCCCTGTATCCTTCAAGTGGTATTTTATCTACTCTTGTATGTGCATTCATCTATGTGTACTTAGTGGGTCGTATGCCCTTATATAGCCATATATATATATATTAAGATACATTATCCTTTCCCCCTATTTTGATATTCCCAATGGACATTTGAAATTCGTGCATCTTTTATGTGACATACTACGGATGTTTTTTTGGCCCCTTATTTCTTTCTTCTTGTCTCTCTTTTATCTCAGTGATTAATCAACGCAGAATGTAACAAGTAGCCCTGCCATTACGACAGAAATTTAATCATGAAAAGAAAGAAAGAAGATGAAATATATAGATCTGATAAAAAAATCAAATCAACCAGAGAGAAATAGAGAGATCCGTTTTTACTTTCTAGATAAACGACGCTGGAGATTTGATTAATCACTCCACTTCATAACGAGCATTGCATCTGCAACGCCAGTTGATTCTAGGCTCTGCTCTAAATCTACGAGAGGAGGGGAACCAGGTACGGCCTCCGATAAAAAGAAGGGTCTACCCGCTGCAGCCTCCATCGATACAGTCAAACACCAATCATGGACGCAGGAGAGAGGAGAATTACGAGGGAAACGGCGTTGTTGACGGCCGCCATCTGGGAAACGAACAGCTGCAGAGAGATAGAAAAAGGGTGTAAATAGACGGCATTCATTTTTAACGAACAGCAACGTCAAATCAAAAAGTCAAAATCAAAAAGAAACTTTTTGCTTACCAATACGGCATCCTTCTGGACCACTAGGTTCTTCAGGTAACCTTGTAGCTGCTTCAGCAGCTACTTCCTCTGGACGAGGCCCAGCAGACTTAGCAGGAGGCTCAGGCTCAGCAGCAGCCTTTACCACCACAGCAGGTGCCTTGACCACTGCTGCTGCTTCCTTGCTAGGCCTTCCACCAGACATACTCGCTTCAATCGCAGCTTGTAGCTCTTCATCTTCATTCGCTGCTCCTGACGCTACTATACCACCACGAGCACGGCCATTGCCACTGCCATTAGAAGGAACAACAACACCAACACCAGCCTGCAAAATTTTCAAAAAAAAAAGTTGAAAAACAAAACACCGCCAGCATCATTTTTTCCCCTTTTTTATTTAATAATAACCATCAAATCAAATTCTAATTAATTAAGTTTGAATACACTAGACTTCACTACGTTATATGCAACACTACGCACCATGCCTGCTTGTTTCCTCTTCATAGATGCTGCTAATCGAGCTGCTCCAGGGTCGGTAAAGGCGGTATCCAAAAATGGCGAAAGGTTCTCAGCCATTCTGAATATTTGAAAATAATAAAGGTTATTCTTATATTAATAAGAGGATTAATTAGAACAGGAAGAAAGATAAGGAATACGAAAAATGCTGGCTTTGTACCAAAAAGCAGCATCAATACATAGATAAATAAGTGAATGAATGATGAAATGTTTTTTTTTTGTCTCACCTTTCAGAAGCCAAGAATCCAGTCCAGTGTCTCATTGGAGCACCAGTGACAGGGTCCAGCACTAGCGTCGCTGGTATCTCATATGCATTATAAAAAGTACACAATTTCTGCCCTTCGTCTGTAACATCGTAAGCTTGAAAAAGGATAAACGACGATTCGACCAAAGCGTGGACGCTAGGATCCCGCCACGTGTCCCTGTTGAGTTGGTGGGAGGCAAATTCGGTGGTACTTTGAAGATTGACTATCTGTACGGATAGTAGTCAAGGTGCGAGAAGGGGAGTTTAAGGGTAGGTTCGTTTAGGAAAAAAAAAAAAAAAAAAAAAGAGGTGGCGGGTATTACGAGGGCAAATATAGAGATTTTGTCTCTTACCAGCCATTTTCCTTGAGATGCAGCATAGGCCTTTGCTTCTTCGAAATTTCCATTGAATAAGAGATCCCTAGGAGGCTCAAACATAGACGCGAGACGATTTGATTGGCCCGAACTACTTCCCCCAACTTCAGCGTTGCCACTGTCGTCCACGGGAAAGGAGAAAAGAAAGATGAAATAAAATTAAAAAAAAGTTCAAAATTTGGAGCAGATAACTTCTGAAATGAACAGAGCTATACATGAAAAAAAGGTGGAAACACAGAATATATAGTAGTATATGTTTTCATGGTACAAAAATCCGCTTACCTAAAGTCACGGAAGGCATCTAGAGCAGTGTGAGGAGTGGTGTTATTGCCTCGAGAGACACGAGCAGCACCTGGTTGATGAAAATCACCATAAAGACGCTCTACTTTAGATGGGAGTGGGGCACGGACTTCTTCTTCCTGACCAGCTCCTCCCATGGGAGCAGCAGCATTTGCTTCACTGTGGAAAATGATAAAGAGGGAAGGGGGGGATATGAGAGAGAAAGAGAAAAAAAAAAAGGGAAGAGCGACGGCAGAAGAGGCTGAGTAAACAAGAAAGGGAGTTTGAAAAAAAAAAATTATCGGCAGTGAACTCCTACTACACTCTAGGTATTATAGCAAACGTACTTTTGCAGGCGGCGGGCAAGGGCTTCGTCATCTTCAGGCTCGTCCATAAACTCTGCAGAAAGAGGGGCAGCGGCCGCACCAGCAGGGGGAACAGCAGCACCCACATCCCCACCAGCAGCGAAAAATAGCTCAATCGCTTCTTGCAGGTTGAAGCCCGTGGCTTCTAGCATTTGCAAAGCTTGGGACTCGGTAGCCCCCGTGATACCCACGAAGTTTGCCAGATCATCGTCTTCCATCTTCTAATTTGTTTCGCCTTGAACGTAGTCTTGTTTACACGCCCTCCGGGTTTGATAGTAATATAGTTGGTATGTTCTAAAATGCAAATCTCTCAGATAATTTCTTTCAAAAATGGATGAGCTTCAGAGTTGAAAACCCTTTGTTCAATTCAAACAGTGTTTGAAACAACGACCAAAAGGAGCAAAAGTGTTAAATACAAAATTCTTTGCAATTACAGGCTTAGACCAACCACTAGCGACACGGATTTATGTAAGAGCCCTGCAGGGGTTTGCGGAACGAGTTTTGGAAAGTTATTCTAGCTCGAGCAGTGTGATCTCTGCCGCTAGTGATCACAGTGCACCCAGTTTCGAGAGAATTTCTGTTTGCAAGTAGATAATGCAAGTGTTTCTAGGTATTTTGATGGTACACGTATCTAACTGCAAGATTGAATAAATGTGGAATTCTAGTTGAGTGCCTTTCT
Source organism: Nannochloris sp. 'desiccata' (assembly GCA_019044685.2). Taxonomy (NCBI): domain Eukaryota; kingdom Viridiplantae; phylum Chlorophyta; class Trebouxiophyceae; order Chlorellales; family Chlorellaceae; genus Nannochloris; species Nannochloris sp. 'desiccata'. The sequence goes on along the minus strand of JAGTXX020000007.1, from coordinate 529,974 downwards.
CTTATCATTAAAGGCGGTGGCGGGGCGAGAAGGCCGAGCGGGCCTTACAAAATGCCCACCGCACGTTGGCTGGCATCGCCTCTTATCTGGCTGAATCCACATACTGGTGTCTGGTGATGTGCATACCGCGCCCATTACTTCCTCTCTTATAGCAGGATCTATAGCTCTTCTGTGGCAAACTTTGAATTGCAAGGAAAGGAAGGCAGATTCAATCTAATGATTAGGCGTACCGACGCGGCCTTTTACCATACACCGGCAGGGTGGCTTTCAAATATTACATGTTATAGGGTATTTTTCCTGTGAAACCTAGGACTAGTGGCCAAGCTACCCTTCTTGCAACCATTAGGAGAGATTCATTGCATAGGACGCAATACGGAAATTAGTGGCTGTGTGGAAACAAAAGGTATCGTAGCTGCGCTTACAGAATATACAAATCTACTCATGAATTGGACAATGCACCAGGGCAGAGTCCTGCCAACCTTTTTCATATAATTGAATCACTAATGTTTAGTGTCTATGCTTTGATTCACATAAACCTCTGTATGAATTAATTTTCGCTTTGCAGGGAAATTTGGGTATTCTCGACGGCATTGCCAAGACTTCTGATTGATTTGTAGAGAGGGTAACAACCCAAAACTGCTTACAACATGCCAAGCATGCTGGCGTGGACCGCCGAGGTGCGTCTTTAGTGAAACGAAATGTATCAATAATAGCTGTTTTGATCTATATAGAGCAAGATTGGAAAAATAATACTTATCAGATCAGAAATAAAAGAAATTTGGCTTCTTTTCTCTCTCTCTCCCCCTCTCTCTACTTTATTATTGTATTTATTTCTTCACCGCTCTCTGCCTGTCCTCGTTCTCAACTTTTCCTTTTTTCTTTTCTTCTTTTCTTACAGGAGGATGCGCTGCTGCGTTCACTAATCCAGGAACACGGCACCAAGAAATGGTCTCTCATTGCCTCCATCATTCAATCAAAAAGTAGCAAACAATGCCGTCGCCGATGGAAAAATAGCGTTGACATGGAGGCAAAAGCTACTTCTTGGACCCCTTCAGAAGACGCTCAGTTAGTCAAATATCACCGTGAACTGGGAAATAAATGGACTCAAATTAGTAAACGATTTGGAGATCGTACAGATAACGCAGTAAAGAACAGATGGCATGCTTTATGCAAAAAACAGCCTGAGCTAGCTGAGGAAGAAAGTCCTATAACGACTGTGGGTGTCCGTAGAGGCACCAGAACGCGTCAATTTGCAGATGAAGATGATGAGCAATATGAAGACGAGTTTTCAGATGGTTTTTCGGAAGAAGGTGGCAAGCAGAGAGCTAGAAAGAGGCCACGACGGGGAGCAGGACCAGCTGCGGGTAGTGGTCGTGGTAGTGGTGGTACCAGCAGAGCAACTGCATCATTGAATGAAGGTAGCTCAGGTCGTCAGCCATCTAGATTAGGTCCTTATAGGGCAGGAGGAGGCAGTGCCAGTGGATTAACTGGAGGTGGCGGTGGTGGCCGGCGGCAATCAGATATCGGTATTGACCTTCTTCCAACTCCTTTTGATCAGATAGCGTCTAGAAGAGGAGGAGCTGTTGGGGGAGCACCAGGAGAGACCCTTCCTGTCAGTATTGTCGTCCCACCAGGCACGTTGACTCAACAAGAATTACTCATGGCGCAGCAATTGAACGCCAAAGGCGCCCCTTTTCAAATTGAAGTTGCTGAGCTCCCTCGAGAAGGAAGCATGGCTTTAAATGCGTTGCTTTCTAGTGGAATAGACTGGATTCCTGATAGTTTAAGGCTTTCTGATGGTAGTGGAAGTGGGGGACAAATAGGAACTCAAGGTGGTGGCAGTGGTGCCGCTGGTGGTGGTCGAGGTCGAGGACGAGGACGAGGACGAGCTGTGGCACAAAATGGTGCTTTACCAGCAGGTATTAGTCTCAACGCCCATCTTTCTGGAGCTGTCGGCGGATTTGGAGGTACAATCGCTGCTACTACAAATACTATGAGCAATGCTGCCACGAACACCACAGCTGCTGCGAATATTAACTCGAGTTTATCGATAAATGATTTGTTAAATTGGCTCAACTCCGCCACTGCGGAACTGCCAGCTGGAGTAGCAAGGGATCTTCCAGGAATAGAGGTTGCGGGTGGGTCGATCGCGAAGAACAATAATAACAACAACAGCAATTTGAATGGTAGAGAATCCAACGAGAGCGAGAAGCTAAGTGCCCGCCGCAGCAAAGTGGACAATAGCGGCAGCTTACACCCAAGTTTGAGCAGTGGAAGCAGCGGATTAAGCAGCGGACAACGTGATTTACTTGCTAGGCTGTTTTCTCAGGTTAGAGACTCGGCAGAATTGCGGCAACAGCAATGGCAACAACAATTAGGTAATGCTGCCAGCAACGGCAATGATGCCTTGATGATGTTCTTGGATCAGCAGCAACCTTCTGGTGCTGGTGTAGGTGGCACTGCCAATGAATTACAACGTATGCTCTCTTTAGGGCTCGGAAATCAACGTTCTCTCTCGCTTGGCTTTGGTGCTGCAGCAGCTGCGGGCATGGGATCACTACCGCTTGGCCTCTCTGGCTCGTTACACAGCAACCCCTCCGGCAAAACGAGATCCTCTTCTGATAGAGTTACCTCCGCCTTTACAGAAGCTGCTGATGCAGCTATTGCAGCTGTAGATAATGAAATCAGAAACAAAGAAGCTGCTCTTGCTGCGGCGGCAATGGCAGAAGCATTGGTGCGTCAACACTCCTCGGGAAGATCTTTAAGGAGAGGGGGCGGCTTGAGTGGTGGTCCTGTTGGTGATGGTGGAGCTATTGGGAGTAGGGGTGGGACTGGTCGTGGTAGGGCAGGCTTAAGTGATATCCCTGTGATCGCACCTCAGTACTCGGCTCAGGATATAGATACACTGCTTGGGGCGCTGGCCGTGCCTAAAGCACGATGAAAGAAAAGGTTACTAGAAAATTATTATTTAACCATCTACTATTTATGATTTAGTTTTATGATTTTTACAGGAACTGGTATTACTATACATGACTTTGAGGGATAATAACAACTTTAACGTTACTCTGATTTTATTTTCAAGAGCTCCTCTCCTATTTTCAGGGAGCAGCAGCTCCGGCCGGTTTTGAGAAGAACAAAAAATTTGAGAGAGACTAACAATATTCTTTTGCTATAATAACTTTAAACCATCATTGTAATTAATTGTAATTAATAATAAACTACTATGTAGCTCTCTGAGATCAGAAAGAAACACTCTATTAGCCAGGAATAATAATGGCCGACTGTAGTCTGCGGGGGTCCAGAGTTTTTCTTTCTTTGATACTGAGAGGCAGTAATTTAATCCTGTATATTCTGTGTAGTGTTTCCTAATAGGTGGTGTTTAATAACACCAGTTGAATTGTTTGGTTTTGGTTTGTATAGAATACAAAGAGCCAGGCGCTTAGGCAGAGGTGAACTTGGTCACGGCCTTGGTGCCCTCAGAGACGGCGTGCTTGGCAAGCTCACCGGGGAGGACGAGGCGGACGGCAGTCTGGATTTCGCGAGAAGTAAGAGTGGGCTTCTTGTTGACGCGAGCAAGCTGTAGAAAGGGAAAAGAGAGAGAATAACGAGGTGAGAATAATGTTCGTAAGTGTGTTCAGACGGTGTTGTTACCACGCAAGCGGAAAGAGTGATCTGAAGGCTGGGAGGTCCAAAATAGCTCTGACCCCCATATTAATTCCCTCAATCAACCAACCAAAGATAGAGATACGATACTACTAACCTGAGCAGCCTGGGAGGCGATCTTCTCGAACTGGTCGGCAATGAAGGAGTTGAGGATGGCCATGGCCTTGGAGGAGATACCGGTATCGGGGTGCACCTGCTTCAACACCTTGAAGATGTAGAGCTTGTAGGATTCAACACCCTTCTTGGACTTCTTCTTAGAGGCGTCCTTCTTGACGGCCTTCTTGGCAGCAGGTTTCTTTCCGGAGGTGGGAGCCATTGTGATGGAGTTGTGGGGGGTAGGTGACACAAAGTGGTAACCAAGATTATTAGGATAAAGGGGCAGTGGAAAGGGTGTGGCAAGTATATAGACCTTCACTGAGGTTCAGAGGCCTTCCAGGCTTTCAAATTGAGCCCTCACAAGCCAGCACCGGGCCTAGCCCGGATAGGTGTGGTCGATTTTGGTGGCACACCTATCCGGGTCCTGGCCATCCCTGGCTTCTCAGGCCTCCACTTCACAGAGGTGGTGCTTACATAGTCATGCCCTCCCTGCTTCTTTTTCTTTATCTATTCTCTGGTTTTACACCTACACCCACCCACTCACCCTACTCAACCATGTCTGGACGCGGAAAAGGAAAATCCTCCGGCAAGAAGGCCGTGAGCAAGTCATCCAAGGCTGGTCTTCAGTTCCCTGTTGGCCGTGTCGCTCGTTACCTCAAGAAGGGACGCTATGCTGAGCGCATCGGTGCTGGTGCCCCCGTGTACCTCGCTGCCGTCCTTGAGTACTTGGCTGCTGAGGTTCTCGAACTCTCTGGCAATGCCGCTCGCGACAACAAGAAGACCCGTATCGTGCCCCGCCACATCCAGTTGGCTGTCCGCAACGATGAGGAATTAAGCAAGCTCTTGGCCGGTGTCACCATCGCCGAGGGTGGTGTGCTCCCCAACATCCACGCTGTCTTGCTCCCCAAGAAGTCTGGCAAGAAGGACGAGTAAGCGTTTACCGCCGCCTCTTCTCTTCTCTCCTACTTCAACAACATAAAAAAAAACCAAACAACTGGTGTTATTAAACACCACCTCTTAGGAAACTGACAGATCAATAGTTACAGTATTAGCAGAAGTAATGAAAGCATATGTATGTAAAAACAGAACAGTGGGTACCCGGGGCGATAGCAGGCAGCTGCCAGTCTCCTCTTGCAGAGCAACACATGATCAATAATATCAGCACTGAAGATTTATTTTGGATCTCGCATTGTAACAAATACTTCCACTGGGTGCTGATTTCTGAAAAGTGCGACGCAAATCCAGACAGATTGAAGTGCCTGTGGTGCTGGACGTCGGAAAAGAAGAAAGCCCAATTACAAATAAATTATTACAATTAATAAAGTACCTAGCCCCGAATGAATCTGAGTTGCAGAGATTAACTGGGCTACCTGCTGGTACACACGAAGAAGTAGTGGCTGCTGCGTCCAGTTTGATTGAGCGAGGGGTGCACCTTTGCGGCACAAGTAGCCACAATACATGCCCACTACACTTCGTATCGCTGGGACAGGCACGTATCATATCTGAGCTTAAAGCTGGCTCCATGTAATCCCAATGTTGCGAAGTGATCCTGTTGCAGCGCAAATTGCAACAAGAAAAACAAAAACGAAAATTATTTTGAGAAGCATGTCAAAGCGACGGCTCGGAGGAAATACTCTTCGGTACATCAATGTTGGCCAGAAGACGCTGAGCAGAAAGAAACTGCAAGAGATAAGGTGAAAACACCATTGTGAGCACTTCTTATTATTTATTCACAAATTAGTGAGTCTCTATATACTTACTTGAAAGCACCCAAGAAACCAATAAAATCCTTAAAGTTGGGCAAACTTATTCCAACAGCGGTAACAAGAAATACAAACAAGGTACGTGGGATAAATCGTATCCAAATGGGAAGCACAAAATGCTCTGAGTTTTGCGGTACTTCTTCATTTGCCAAGCCACAATTTGTGCGGAACATGGTGGTAGAGCGTGTGAACTTTGCAGAGCTGTTTGCATATTCCTCAAAATTGGTGGTGTACTGCCGCTGCAAAGTTTTAGGCTTGCCTCGTGCTTCGGTAGATCTACACGGCGGGGTCTGTGTGGAGGATGGAGGGCGTTTCCTGCTCATAGAAAGCTGGTTGTACAGCCTCTTTTCAACGCCGGCTTCACATACTTTATTAAAACCCATGGTCATGGAGTACATTTGGTACTTTGGAGAATATTTCAGGTCAGCAAATCTTGGAGGTCTTAGAGTAAGACTTTCCTCTTCGTTGATGGCTGATAACTCGGCTTCAGCGATAGGATCCAAGGATTCAGCAGTATTAGAAAGATTTTGAGAGCCGCTATCGTTATCAAGTCCCTCCTTGCGTAATTGACGACGCAAGAGGACCATCTTAATATGGCTTTCTATTGTTTCAAAGACACCGTGAGCAACAACTTGGAAGCTGGCCATCATATTTAATGCCAATAAAGCGTTGGCGATTGCCAGAGCCCAGACAGGTGAGTCAAATGAAGATAAAACCATCCCTTGCACATCATTGCCAAATGCAAGGTACCCACTAACCATTACCATGGAATAAAAAAAAAAAGCAGCAGTTTGAGCAAAGTACAGAGCTTTGTGCATCTGTGCGGGAGCGCTTCCAGGTTGGTGCATTGTATCCTCAATCTCCATTAGCATTTGAGCACAATTATAAGATTGCATAAGATTTCCCAAGGATGACATCATATTGAAGGCTTTATTTGCTGAAGTTGATGTTCGTCCAAATGCCGTGCCGCCCAAATTGCCAGCTTTAGTTAAAGATAAAACGATCGTAACTGTCAAGTATGTCATGCTGCATGCGGTGCCAAATGTAGAAATCCAAGCAGCGTCGTCTAAACTTGGGACTAGACTGAGAAAGATTTCAACTACTCCAAATACAGCACAGAAAACAGCATATGAGCTGAAGCAGTCACTGCCACCGCCGCACGCAAGCTTTGCCATGTTTTGCAACGCTGTTGCTGCCGTGATTACTCTCGAAATAGAGACCAAAATTAACACAACAAATTGAACGATGCTGATGACCAAGGCATGCCGAGGTGTCTGCATGTAATTTTAGAATTAAAACAAAGTCAGTTAAATAAAAATAAAGTAGTTGCAACCCAAGGGCGAAAGAAAAAAAGTGTTGGCGCTATCGATATGGTCACTCACCAGGATGTGTCGGACTGCTTGATGGTATCTGGAATGAAATACACCATTGACCTACATAAATCAGATCGATTTCGTCAAGGTCAAGACAATGCTGTCTGGATATCCTACTATTGTACGATTGTGCCATTTTTCGAGCTAAAAATAATCTTACTTCATAGACTGAGACCAGCATGTAACTGGACAGCACGCAAATTGCATAAAATACGCATATCAAGATGGGAGACACAACCCAGCCTAGCCAGGAAGCAGCACTTGGAAGAGACAACACAGCAGGACCGACCATCATTGAAAAAAGGTGCATGGATGCCGTCCGAGTACTTCCTGCACGAATTACGTTAATGTATCCAGCAATAATTATCAGAATATTTTAATGGATGAAACGTGCACTGCCACTTCAATTACAAAATTTCACACTGGCCACGAATTCGAACGCCATGCATTAAATGCTGCTTTGCACACAGTGCACGTTCCTACCTTTTTTATCATTAGGCTTCCCATCTGGATATTTGATACTAAACTGCGGTTGCGGCGCTGTCATTTAAAAAACTCGAGACAAATGGAATGGATACGGAGGCTTGCAGTGGTCACGCCAGCGAGCCGTGGCGCTTTCAAAATGCTGGATTGGACACAGCAATAACTTGTCAATGTGTCTGCTCCAGGGCGGTACAATATAGAGCGCTGAGCTGAAACATGGCCTCTCTCCAATAATTCTCCCATAATCCTATCACGCCGGTTTTTGGAGCCGTAGGAGGCGAGCTTCACCGCGTCATGTTGTTATTTGAAGCAACATAGCTTTTAAACGACCCTCTTCAAGCCAAAAATAACCGCTGTCACATTTCAGAATCTGATATAAATTTTAGTTGCAACTGGTAAAACCATATGTTAAAGTCGAGCAATTCCCTGCTTAATAGCATTAATGAAGCTTATTTGCGCATATCACCTTATATTAAAGTCACACCAGTGCTGAGTTTCCCTTCTCTAAACCAGTTGACCGGCAAAGATTTGGCTTTCAAATGTGAACACCTCCAGCAAACTGGTTCATTCAAAATTAGAGGAGCATGCAATGCGCTCTTCTCATTAAGTGACAATGTAGCAAATTTGGGAGTAGTGACACATAGTTCAGGTCTTTAAAAAAACCTTATGAATATTTTGGCAGACTACTTTTCATGATGCAGTCGCAAGTACAAGTGCTCACGCTGGATTTTTGGAAATACTTCATGCAGGCAACCATGGGATAGCTTTATCTTATGCATCTAGTCTTCGTGGATGTTCAGCGACTGTCGTTCTGCCATGGAATTCTCCAAAATCAAAGCAAAACCTGATACATGAGTATGGCGGGAAACTGGTATACTGTGAACCAACTGTTTGTGCTCGTGAAGCTGTCTGTGCGCAAGTCCAGGCGCAAACTGGATCGACATTTGTTCCTTCGTCAAATTCCATGCAGGTAGTTGCTGGGCAGGGCACTGTTGCGCTTGAATTCTTGGAACAGGTACGTCGGTTAAAAATAATGGCACTCCTCGCCATAAAACACTGTTTTTGTATCGAAGCGTACATTATCATATCCTGTCATTATGTATGTCTTTATAACAGAATACGTTTGCGCTTCAGGTTTCATATGATCTAGATTGCATCATTGCTCCCGTATCAGGAGGCGGTTTGATTGGTGGTATTGCTGCTGCCATCAAGGCGGTGTGCCCTAGGATAAAAATAATTGCTGCAGAACCACAAGGCACCAATAATGCCGCCGATGTTGCTGCTAGTAAGATTGCAGGGAGGTTACTATATTTACCAACGCCAGAAACTATCGCAGATGGGCTGCTGGCCAGGCTTGGTGATATAACGTGGCCTTTGGTACGAGATCTGGTTGATGACGTGATCGTTGTTCAGGAAAAAGAAATTATTCAAGCAATGCTGTTATGCAGGACAGAGCTGAATGTAAGCGTTGAACCTAGCGCTGCAACAGCATTGGCTGCAGCTCTCTCCTCGCGGTTCTTGCACGGAAAACAATTTGAAGGTTTGAATAAAGTCGGAATTATATTGACAGGTGGGAATTGCACCATCGATGTCTCCTCAGATTTGCATGTTGACAGACACAAAGCTGCAAAATATGGCTCTTCCCGGATAGAAACTACGAACGCGCCATTCCCAGCTTCTCTGCGTCGGCTTACAGGATCAGATAACGGTCCTACTCTTCTCGGGGATGTTTAAAGAATGATAGTTGAAATGACTTCAATAAAAAGTAACACAACAGTCATCATTGAATTCCGCCCTCGGCGCTGCTGTAATACGAGGTAGACTGGTGCTGCTGCTGTTCTTGTGGGAGACTGCAAATGGTAGCTGCAATCATATACAGTTAAAGCCAGTGTAGACTGTGTTCTCTCTCTCTCTCTATGTCGGTTCAGCAAATTCTTTGCTTTCCTGCCGCTGAGATCAGGGAGAGAGGTCAGATGAGACTGCTTAGAGATGGCAAGCTGTTGCTGGCACTAGACTGTGTGAGGTATTACATTAAGATGTGTTCTATTGTTGTGTAAAGAGTGATTCCCAGTTAGGTGGTGTTTAATAACACCAGTGTTTGGTTTTTTGTTGTTAGCACCTGAAGGAACCGCAAGGAACCACCAGTGAGTGCTGTAAGAGCCCGGAGCAAAGCAGAGTAATCCGCTTATGCGCCGAAGCCATAGAGAGTACGTCCCTGGCGCTTGAGAGCGTAGACGACATCGAAAGCAGTCACGGTCTTGCGGCGAGCATGCTCAGTGTAGGTGACGGCATCACGGACAACGTTCTCAAGGAAGACCTTGAGGACACCACGGGTCTCCTCGTAGATCAAGCCAGAGATACGCTTGACACCACCACGGCGAGCCAAACGGCGAATAGCGGGCTTGGTGATGCCCTGGATGTTGTCGCGCAACACCTTCCTGTGGCGCTTAGCACCACCCTTGCCGAGGCCTTTACCGCCTTTACCACGTCCAGACATGATTGATTAGTTGAGTTTGGGGTTTTAAAAAGGAAAACCAAAGTTAAGATAAAGCAAAATGAAGCGGGGAAAGCTAAATATATGGAGAAATTTGCAGGGTGGCACACCTATCCGGGTTCTGGCCATCCCTGGCCTCTCAGGGCATCACTTTTTGGGAGCACCCCTCAGAGGCCAGGATTGGGCCTAACCCGGATAGGTGTGCCATTCTCCCCAGCTCGCCGTTCCTGCTGCGTTTCAGAACGCGTAGCAGCCCTCCGCTGGCTATAAATTCAGAGAAACCTGCTCCATTTTGTTATCCTTATTATTAAGACCTATTCACAATGGCTCGTACCAAACAGACCGCTCGTAAATCCACCGGAGGCAAGGCCCCCCGCAAGCAGCTCGCCACTAAGGGTAAGTTTTTCTAAAGGAATGCTGGTTTTCAACAACATGGCAAAATAGGAGAATGAGGGAGCCACCGGCTGCCTGCTTCTGCTATGCTGGTTGTGAAATTATTGTTGATTTAATGGCGTGATGACTGGCCTTAAGTTCTTCCTCTTTTACTTAAACTAACCTTCCTCATCATCACCCTCTCTTCTTTCTCTTCTACAGCTGCTCGCAAGTCCGCTCCCGCCACCGGCGGAGTGAAGAAGCCTCACAGATACAGGCCCGGTACCGTCGCTCTCCGTGAGATCCGTAAGTACCAGAAGTCCACTGAGCTCTTGATCCGCAAGTTGCCCTTCCAGCGTCTTGTCCGTGAGATCGCTCAGGACTTCAAGACCGATCTCCGCTTCCAGTCTTCCGCCGTCCTCGCTCTCCAGGAGGCCGCTGAGGCTTACCTTGTTGGTCTCTTCGAGGATACCAACTTGGCTGCCATCCACGCCAAGCGTGTTACCATTATGCCCAAGGATATCCAGCTCGCCCGCCGCATCCGTGGTGAGCGTGCTTAAGCGCCTTGCTGCTGCTGCTTTCTAAGCAACAACAAAAAACCAACAACTGGTGTTATTAAACACCACCTTCCTAGGAAATCAAATGATAAAAAATTAATACAGCGTTAAATAAGTCTCTTCAAGAACTTCAGCTCCCGCTCGACAAACAAATATCTCTTGCTGTGAAGTTACTTTTGTATATCTTTACAGAGAGAGATCACATTCTTTATATAATGACAGCTTAAAGGGATTCCAAACAACTGAGCGCTACTTTAAAAAGGCAAAATTAAAGTAAGTAAGAAATAAAAGAGGAGAAAGTGAAACGCATTGCGAGAGCAATGCTCGCCACGAGAAATTATTTTCCAACTATAGAGTTTATTATTTTTATTTTCCTCTAATAGTAGTACTAGAAACACTAACTACGTACTGTTAATAACAACAAACGCAGCGCTGCTAGAATCTAATTAGAAAGAATCGGAAAAAGAAGGCAAAAAAGGATTTAATGGTGAGGTGACGGTGATGGGAAAGAAAAAAACAGTATTTTCATATTTACTGTTTGAGATGATGGTTGAGAGAGGAATTTAATTATACGGTCTCGTATAGTTTCAAAGCATAGTAGTATATATAAGAGAAGAGTAGTTTTAGAAAAAAGTAACTTAAACCTGTAATAATAAAAAAAAGCCAAGAAGCAGATAAAACTAAATCTTTGATAGAATTACTCCACAATGCCGTTGTCGCCGACAGCAACAGCCTCCTTCTCATTGTCCCCCTCTTTCTCAGTAGAACTTTCGAAGGGAACAGAAGCAGCACCGTCTTGCTGTTGTTCTTCCTGTACATGTTGTTGGTGTTGTTGTTGTTTCTGCCGAGCCATGCCTATCAGCATTTTACTCACCCGAGATGCAATGTGCTTGCCGTACCCAGAACGCCTCAGCCCTTCCAAGTGCGGTTGCAGCTCCATGACCAATTGCCACTTTTCTTCTTCGGTAGCTACCTCCAATGCGCGTTGCAACACGTAATTACCAAACTGGTCACGAGCTACAGCAGCTAGAGTGGGTGCATGGCGGTCACTAGGCTGAATGAGTTGTGCAATAAGAGCACTGCGCTGTTCATCGGGGCACTGTTGAAGGCAGGTCTCCATCACGTTTGAGGCGAATTTGTGGCACGCTAGAGAGGCTGATAAAGGTAAAATTACCTCCATAATGGCATTTCTGTACGAAAAGAGCAATAGCAATTAAAAAAAAAAAAAAAAAAAAGCAGACGCGCCACAACTTCAAGAGGAAAAAAAAACCATCTTATCTTACCTTGCATCTTCAGGTCCTTGCGCAACGAGATGCTGCACCACATAATTACCAAACTGATTCTTCGTCAATTCCAATATAGAAGACAGAACATCATCAATCACGCCGTCATGTACCTCAGGAATAGAACAGTACTGCAGTAATCGTTGCACCGCTCTGCAGCCAAAACTATGCCTCGCAAGCGTCAATGCATGCTTTGCAATAGTTTCAAGCATTTCACGCACTCCATCACTAGGTTGTACAGTCTCCAAACACTTTTGAATCACATGATTTGCATTCTGATCGCTTAAACAGTGTAAAGTAAAAGGCTGGAGCTCTACTGCCAATTCTACTCGGTGCTCTTGGGGCAACGCATCCAGTGCTTTTTGGACTACTCTGCAGCCATAGACATGCAGTGCAAACGGTAATACACGTCCCTTGAGGGATTCTCCTATAGACATAATGATCGATTCGACCCTGGATTCTAGTAATCGTTGGATAACGTAATTACCAAACTGGTCGGCCATTAAAATTTCGAGTTTTGGCTGGAGTTCTTCAAAAAGAAGTTTCAAATCGTCTTCGTTCATGCCTTCCATGGCAGTTTGGAGGACACGAGAGCCGATTTGGTCTCTACTTAATGCCACCAGGTTACCCCGCATTTCTTCGAGGGAAAGAACCAAAGAGGATGAAGCAGTTGGAGGAGCAGCAGCAGAAGCTGCATGGGCACCACCGCCAAGTCCCCCATCGAGCGTTGCTAGAGTCTTTCGTACCCATGATAAGAACTCATTAGTTGAACCCTCTCCACCACCACCACCAGCAGCAGAAGATCGTTCATAAGAACTGAGAGCTCCACTTTCTCTGATAGCCGCTTGAAAGATCTCGGCCTCAGGGCCCTCAGAGACCCCGGGTAATGCAATATCATTGCTATTTGGGGTGAAGGAAGTTGGGTAGGAAGAGTTAAATGAACCGCCATTGCCATTGCCACCTCCTCGGGAGGTGTTGCCTGTTGGTTGGTGGTTGCTAACATGGTAGGAAGAGGAAGGGTAGGCCATACCACCATGCTGTTGGTTTTGATAGGATTGGTAGTGATTGGGGTCTTGATATGGATAAGAAGGAGCAGCAGCGGAACCACCACCACCTCGAGTACGACCACCACCACCGCCACCCCCGGCAGCAACAGTATTGCCTAGAGCCTGCTGCTGCTGTTGCTGCATATTTAAATTATGCTGCATGAATTGCTGCATCATAGCATGATACTGTGCTGCTTGATATGCATGCGACGCCATGACCGGATCGATTAAAACCTCGCCCCCACTGGGTACACCACCATTACCGCCGTCGATCCCAGCGCCAGCGATTGTATTCACCATAGCAGGTGTATAACCTGCAACAGCATAGCTCCCTGGCATATGGAAAGGTACCATAGTAGGATACGCAGCTTGATGATGACCAGTAGTGTAGTAATGCGCTGCTTGTTGCGGGGGCATTGCACTAGCAGCAACAGCAGCAGCAGTGGGGGAGGTGAAGACGGGGAGCATTGCCGTCTGGCCTGGCATGGTGACAAACGCAGCAGGCGCAGCAGCAGGAGGGACTTGGTGGTGGAATTGCTGTGGCTGGTGGTCTTCTGGTTGGTGGTGGTAGGTATTTTGTTGATGGTAGTGAGAATGATGATGATGAACTTCAGCAGCAGCAGCAGCAGCGGCGGTGGTGGTGGTGCCGCTGCCGCTGCCTGGGCGACCTTTAGGGGAGGAGAAGCGAGCTGTGACTTGCACAGGCGCTGCAGGGTAGCCCTGATGCCCTGCTCCTGATTGCGTTACCTGGAATGAGACGGGGGATGAGTCTAAGGGAGAGTTGCCGCCAGAATGGAAACCTACAAAAGAAGAAAGAAGATCTTAAATTTTACTGGGCAGCAGGGTTCGAAGAAATCGAGAGCGCTAAAAAGTTGAAAGAGTGAAATTTCACGTAGATATTACAATGCCTTACAGACCATACCTTGAGCTGAGGCGTCTATACGTAATAACACAGGAGCAGGGGGTGCTGGCCGTCGACTTTGATTGCTCTTCTCTCCAGCAGTACTGCGAGAGGTAGCAACACCACTTGCCACCGGTGGTGGTGGTGGTGGCGGGGATGGAGGATCCATTGAACTAGACGTCGAAATAGCAGATAAATGGACGGACTTTTTATTAGGTGCTTTCTCTTTACTACAATTGACCGTCTGGTTGTCTACAGAGGTTCTATAATCTGCGCGTGAAGGTTGTTCAGGGCTCACCATGGCCTGAAACCGTAAGAAAAGACGGGCGTTTGGCCAAGGATTAGTATGGACAAAGTCGTTATTGTGAGATGATACTACAACCCATGAGCTTCAAATATGCGAGCAAGAGATGTAGTTCGCAATTATCAGAGCAATAGAGGCTTACCTTGTCTAAACTCACTTCTGCTCAAAACTTGAATGAGCAAGATGAAAAATGAGCGATGTTGTGCCTCAAGGATAAGATCGTTTTAGATTCTAAAGTGGCTTTAATGTTATATCCGGCTCTGGAAGGGCACATATGCTCAAACCGTTGAGCTTCAATCTTCACGCGGTTACTGATTTTTAGACTCAAAATCAATTTGGGTTGAAACAGAGTTGGAGCACGTCTAAAGGGAATCTCGTTGCCGCCCTTGAGATTTCCAAAGTTTTTCGAGAGTGTTGAGGGTGTCAACACTTGCAATGTCTGTCAATGGCCCAATGTTTGTCCCGCTCACTTCCACTAATGAGTGATTCTCCGTTAGTAGCTCCTCTTTCGTTAAATAAAGAACTGGCAGTGTGGCTGGCTCTGTTTATCATCTTACAAATCGTGGATCAAAGTGCGTCGGGCAGGCAAGAAGCCAGACAGACGCCCAATGAGAAGACTGGACTTCAGCTTCGCAGTCTTAGGGAAGCCTTCTGGGCTGGCGCCTTCTTTCTGTTGCAGTAGTCGTCCTTTGCGTAATCGGCTAAAAAAAAATCCCAAAATTTAGTAGGCTCTATACAGAAAAGGGTGGTATTCAGCAGAGAGAAGAGGGACCAGTATAATGATAGCGAAAGGCAAGCAATTTCTACGTAAAAGTTCTCCTAGCAGGGGGAAAGCCGGAAAATAGGCGGGAGAAAACTCTTCTTATTTGCCTCACTAGTATAAAGACAGAATTCATATACGAGTACCGTACGATACATATCTATTAATGTGGTAATGCGTCCAAATCTCTTTCCTTGGGGTCTTGCAATTATTAGTGCGTGAGGTCAAAATCCATGTTTCCCAGGAATAGCCGCTGAGCGTCTTTCGGCCAACTGAACTTTTTCTTTATTTTGTTTACAAAGAAGCACAATTTCTTTTCGGCGTGCATTTAAAATAAATTCACGTAATCATATTGTACCTAGACTAGAATGGAAATTCATCCAAAGCTCTCATAACGCAACCATGTTCTTGAGCGCTTACAATTGTCTCATCACAAAATGAAAGATAGAGAAAGACGTTGGGTACGTCAACGCTCTTGTCTCATCCTTAGCTGCCTCTTCCTTGGTCTATTGATCATAATTTCCCAGCGAAATATAGGAGGACATTCTTTCCAACTACCAGCTCTTTCTGGAACTGCCTTTGTCGGTAATCCCTCCATGAACACTCCGGAGCTGACTTTGATCGTGCCCTCTACCTTTGAAGACTACCAGTGCTACTCCACCAGGTTCTTTGATGTACTTTACAACGATATAGTCGATCTACCAGATCAAATTATATTTGTTGTTTCTCACGTACCTGCATATGCTTCACCTCGCCTCGATTTCCCACCCCCACCTGAAGAACTGAAGCAATCTAAGAACAACATTGACATCCAGATTCTGAGTTTCCAGTCAAAGCATACTGCATCTCAGAATAGAAATATAGGCGCCTACGTCGCTACAGGAAACGTTTTAACCTTTTTTGATATTGATGACCGGCCACATCCTCTTCGTTTTCAAATTATACGGCAGCTGTTCAACGACAACCCTCACGTAGATGCTGCTCTATTTAATTATGTCAATGGAACGCATGCTGAAAGTCTTAACTATAAATTCCAAAGTATCGATATAGAGAATCTCCCCCAGCACTATGATATTTTAGAATTAAAGAAAGCATATCGACGATGGTGGCGGTCTCACCCAGAAGTACACCCCCACTATTTTGAGCTGTGGTGCTGTCGTCCTGTTGATAACTACATGGCGAACGGGTGGGGTTCGTACCGTAGGAATGTATTTCTAGAGTTCAAGTATAAAGAGGGTTTGACACGTGGGGAGGATACAGATCTAAATGCGAGATTGATATTTGGTAAAACAATCGGATTCACTTTTTGGGATGTTGAACTCGGCTTTTATACTATGGTAGAGAGTGTTAACATCGACGGGGACCCTGAACTGCAGGGAAAGAGTGCAATAATATATGGAGGAAAGAATGTGCAGAAGAATATGTGCCCTTGGGTTAGTAGTAATAAAAAAAGCAGCAGCGCAAATGGCAAAGTGGAGGTGACGGGGACCGGGAAACTTGTTTGCCCTAAAACAACAACTACGCCGACGACGACTTCCTCTTCCACCTGTTCTCCTAGTAATACACATAAAAAAGGAGGACCGAGTAATCCCCAAGATGCAACCCTCTGTCGACCTCTCCTGCTTACCGGCTGTGGTTACAGTGGGACAGGCTTTCTAGGAAAACTTTTCAGTTCTGCGGGCTACCATGTTCCTCACGAGTGTCTCGGCAAAGATGGAACCTCCGATTGGAGATATAGCTTTGAAACGGCTAGACCACTCCCTTTTCAACACATATTTATGCAAGTACGTCACCCATTAGCTGTTGTGGCTTCCTGGCATTCTGTCCAGTGGAATTTTACAGTCGATAAAACTTGGAAAGAATGTGGGTATGGAGACTGGCCGCGGGAAGAACTCGATGTGAGAGACTATTTCAAAGCAGGGGATTTAAATCATTTATCCAGAGAAGTGCAAGCGTTAGAGTGGTGGAGTCAAGCTGTATCGAGGATATTGCCAGCGGTAGAATGCTGGTGGAAGATCGAGGATTTCTCGAATGAGCTGGCAGTTCAGATTTGTGAAAAGGCGGGGTTTGTTGGGTGCTCGGTGCCAGACTGGAAAAGATTGATTAAAGAGCATGAAAACGAGAATTCTCACCGCGAGGAAGATGCAGATGCACCAAAACCGACCTGGGAAAGTATGTGTGGGAAGAGACAGGTGCTCAAAGATGATAGTAGGTCGAAGAGGAAGAGAGTTTGTGATCGAGCCAGAATGTTGTGCCGAGAATTTAATTTTATGAATTGTTAGGAGGTTTTTATTTATGTGATGTTAAGGTTTTGTGTATTTTTAATTTCTATTCTAGCTGCAGGTATGTTGCACGTGTACGTATCTGTTTGCTAATATCTATTTGATTTTCTGAGCGACCCAAACCTTTGTAATCGGGGAATAATATTCTATAGTGTTAAGCGAGTTTTAGAGGTGACTGTGAATTTCCTGATAGGTGGTGTTTAATAACACCGTTTGATTTTTTTATACTATACTATGCTTAGAAAACTTAAGCACGCTCACCACGGATGCGGCGGGCGAGCTGGATATCCTTGGGCATGATGGTAACACGCTTGGCGTGGATTGCAGCCAAGTTGGTATCCTCGAAGAGGCCAACAAGGTAAGCCTCAGCAGCCTCCTGGAGAGCGAGGACGGCAGCGGACTGGAAGCGGAGATCGGTCTTGAAGTCCTGAGCGATTTCACGGACAAGACGCTGGAAGGGCAACTTGCGGATCAAGAGCTCAGTGGACTTCTGGTACTTACGGATCTCACGGAGAGCGACGGTACCGGGCCTGTATCTGTGAGGCTTCTTCACTCCGCCGGTGGCGGGAGCGGACTTGCGAGCAGCTGCACAATTGACAGAAATGAGAAGTAACAATGAGCAAGAAGTCAAACATGAGCGCGAGTAAATCCGCAACAAGGGCGAAAAATGTATAGAATAAACTCTCAATATAATATATTCACGGGCTGTGCACCACGAAACGCGACGCACGGCTACGTGGCAGCACCGATGCCAAAATTCATTAATTAAACTTACCCTTGGTAGCGAGCTGCTTGCGGGGGGCCTTGCCTCCGGTGGATTTACGAGCGGTTTGCTTGGTACGAGCCATTTTAACGTTCTTTGTTAAATTACAAAAGATACGGAGGCGGGGAAATGGGCGAGATATATGGAGGGGCCATAAATTCACGGGGTCTAAGAACCTTCGCAGCGAACGGTAGCTGATGAGCAGCTGGAAAAGCAGCTTATACTTTTTGTCTTTTGCTTACATGTTCTCTACACTATTTGAGAGCCACTACAGAGTCTAAAGAACTCAATATTATACCACTTCAAAGGGGAAAAAGCAAGAGAGAGAACTCATTGAAAATAAAATAGCCAAAACTGGCTGGAATCGATTTTTTGCCGGCGAGGGCGACATTGAAAAAAAAAAGAGAAGAACCCATTTTAATTTAATATTTGATGATTTTTCCAAAATAGTGCGTATCTTTACGGCGCTTCTTGCCTGCGTGTTTATTCTTTAAGTGTGCTTCTGTTACGAACACGATATCGTCTACATCAAAGTCTTCTTCGGAAATCAGCTTTGCCTTCATGGTGGGAAGGCTGCCGGCGAGATGGCGCGGCAAATTTTCATTCTCTGTTGTAGAAGCTGCTGCTGCGGCTGCTGTTGCTGTCGTCTTAGCAGCGGAATTAGACGTGGTTGCGCAGTCTCCACCTGTCACAGGACTCTGTGTCTTCGCTGGTATTCCACAGAACATAGGGTCAGCTAAAATAACAGGCTCCCAATAGCGGTACAGTGAATCCAAAAAAGTCATTGCAGGGCCGGTAGAGTCCACTTGTGCCTCTTTCCAGGCCATTTCATAGACCTGGATACGAGTCATGCCAGCTGCCACGTAGCGCTCGTCATCATCATAGACACTGTTGCGAAATTAGAGGGGAAAGAAGAGAAGAAGGTTAAATTCAGAGCATAACAATAGGATAACAAAATTATCATAGTCACTTGGTTTGATTCACTTTATATTTAATTATTTCTAATCAACTACTATTGATACCATATTAATAGTTCTATATAATCATACAATAAGCATACGAATATCTTTAGTATATCTCTCCCTTACCCTTGAATTTCTAAAGGGTCATGCATGTCGGGAGCACGGCGGTGCTCGCCAAAGACCAAGCCATCAGAATGAGCAGCGATAATAGCCTTGTAATCCACACCCAGGATATCAGTAAGCCTGTAAAATAGTGATAATGGAGGGTAAAGATGTTAACTGCCAAGAACAATCAATCAAGGAAAAAGAAGAAAAAAAGGGGGGGAAAAGAAGCCGGGGTGGTAGTACGAATCCAAATAATAAGGAAGATCGAGATCTCGGTCCAGATAGGAGAATGTGATAGTATCTCTTTGGGACAGGATACACCCCTTCATTCGGAGTTCCGTTTACCGAAAGAACAGCCGTACAAGGTCTCATTGTGGGTGTTTTGAGGGTAAGTGTCGAAAATAGCAATTAATGATCTCTGGCGCTACCGTATTAGAGCGCAACATTTTTTATTTTATTTTCTTATGTACTTACCAGTGGTCGAGGTTCTGTTGGACAGCGAGACCTACTTTCCAATTCCATTCTTCACATCTCTTCCTCTGCACCAGATCTTTTATAGCTTGATCGATGCTATTCTGCAAAAAAAAGGAATTTAGCAAGCAAATAAACACACACACAGGATTATCAGAGCAGACGCAGAAGCCAACTGCACCGGCGGAAAAGAAGATTTTCCCTGAAAATTAGCGAGTAGTTCAGTACTATGCGAACAAAATCTTACCTCCACATTCAAAGCCTTGCAAACAGCAGCAGATCCATTAGCTACTAGTTGTGCTTGACGAGCTAAGATCCTCGAATCGATCACATTGTAATAGCCATCGGCCTCAGCTTTGTTCATCTTTTCAGCAAATCCAGGTGCTACGTGCTCCCAACGCTGCACAAAATCTTCTTTTTCCAGTTCTATACCTTTCAGTTGTTTTTCCTCAAAAGGTTCCTTCGTTTCCATTCCAGGAACAGCAGCAGGGGCATCAGCAGCAGGGGGGGGAGATAAAGCAAACCCTGTAGGCACACCGAGCGCCTCCATTTCGGCCGAAGCTAAAGCTAAGATTTCATCTATCTTGCCTTCTTCTCCTAGAGCCTCTACCCAACTCATGCAGTCAAGAACAGGCTCTGGGGCTATTGAGCCTGCTCCTTGCTGTTCTTGAGTCTGCGGCTGTGCGAGCTTTGAGAGGGAAGATTCCGCAAGCTGGTTTACATATTCTAAATATTCAGGAGGAAACTCCAAAGGAGTTTGCACCTGTTCATTCTGCTGTTCAGGAAGTGGAGGAGGTTGTACTTGGGCCTGTTGTTCTTCATTTTGAATCTCAGCAAGTCTGGACCGAGCAGAAGAGAGGATAGCTGGGTTCAGATTGCGGCATTTTTCTTGAACCAAGGCTTGCAGATCCGTAGAAACGACAGCAGACTCGGCTTCCTGCTGCCGAGGAGGTTTTTGAGGTGCATTACGACGAGAGGTAGCAGCTCCAAGCTGCACAACGAGGCGATGCAGCTGTGCCCAGTCTTCACAGTCACCGTCAATGGCAGCAAACTGACGCTCCAGCTCAGGTGTAGGCTCAGGCTGAGGTTCCGGCTCTGGCTTGGGAAGAAAGCTCACAGCATCACCACACATCGTGTACAAAGCAGCAGAGTTGACTATAAACCAGTCTCTAAGCTCATCTGCAAAGACATAGACATAAGATGAAAAAAAAAAAAAAAAAAAAAAAAAAACGCCGACTGTAAGATAATTTTAGTTCAGTTGAAAAGAACAAAAAACAAGCCTTCTTCTCCGTAGCAAGCTGCCTACCGTTTTGGAACATCTCGTGAATTGCGTCCACGCATTGCTCACCGAGAAGCTTGAATGCTTCTCCTATTCTTTCCAAAGAGAGCTGGCCATCTGGACCATAAAACCCATCAAAGCCTAGAGATGATTAATAAAGGAGCGTAGATTAGACAAAATATGAGTTAGAGATTTTTAATGTATATAAAGTGCTGGTACTTACTTTGGTATTGCCTAATCTTACGATCTATTGCGCTCCTGGTCTTGCACGCGTGGTAGTTATGCAAAGACAGAAGGGCAAGTTCACCTGCAAAAGAATGAAATTCTTTCTTAAAAAACTGCGGCAGAAGAAATTAAAAAAATATGGAAAAATTAATAAATCTAGCATAGAAACATACCATGAGGCAAGTACATCTTATCTAAGCCAGGAGGTAAATGGAAATAGGGGTCGCTGTAAAAAGGTTTGAACCCTTCAGGCACTGCAGGCTTAGGAGGAGGTACATACTCGACTCCCGCCTCGGCTGCGGCCTTCCGGTCGGCACCCTCTTTCTCACGTCTCACTGTGGCCTCTTTAATCCATTGATCGTAGGGAGGAATTTTACGTAGAGTATTACCTTCAGCATCGATGTAGCCGTTGGAAATAAGCCAGTGGACGTGGGTATCAGGGTACTGCCAAATAAAAATATAAATAAAATAATATGAAAAGGCGAGGGCAAAGCTTGGTAAAATAAAGCAAATAAATACAGCATTATTTCATAATGGTAATTATCTGATATATTTCTCAATCAGCTTCTTTTCAAAGGTTGTGAAAAATAAAAACCTTACTTGGCCGTTTATTTTATAGTTTTCAGGGTCGTAGCCAGCATTCTTCTCTTTCAAAGCTTCTGCAATCTTCCATACATCCTCTTCAAAGTTCTCTACAGTGCGTTTGATCTCAGATCGCCACAGCTTGAGCGCCTCAGGGGTTTTGGGAGGGACGTCCCAGTTGGGGCCGGCGAGGTGCGTGAGCACACCATGAGGGTCGTCAGGCAGCTCCTCTAATGCGTCTCCACCTTCTAAACTTCTAGGGAAAGGGTAGACGAAGCCCTGTAGAAGTGAATTAATACAGAAAATGCAGATTTTTAGTCAAAAAGACAGGAGAAATATTTTTCCAGAAGTAAATCTCAGCAGCAGAGGCTTTTTTTTAATTCTGAAAATAAAGGACAATCCATTTTTTTTTTTCTACCTGCTCTTTCAGCCATTCTGAGATTTCGGATTCCTCGTCAGGAGACAGAAGAGCATACGTAGCATTAATAGTGCAAAGAAGGTACTCATCATCTTCTTCTTCTTCGAGTTCTGACAAGTAGTCTTCATCCTAAACAAAAGGAAGAAAATTTAAAGGCCGAGTACGGAACCGAACAAAAACATAAAAGAAACAAGTTAGAGAAAGAAGAAGAAGAAAAAGCAGTTCAAGTTCAAGCTAGTTTCTACAACTTACAGAGTTGTCATCAGAGTCATGAGTTTCTGCATCCATCTCAGTTGTGTCGGAGGCAGATGAACGGTTGCTCTTTGCAGCTCTAGCAGGAGCGGTGTCGACAGGGCGGCGACGTTTCATAGGTGCTGCTACAGCAGTAGCGGCTGCAGAAGTGGAGGGATCATTAAGATCAAGAGTACCTGCGTTGTACGCAGCTCTAAGCTTAAATCTGTCTTCATAAGGGCCTGCAAGTTTGAGAAAAGGGGAGGTGGGAAGGCTGGAATTTAAAATAAGAGAATAGAGGGAAAGAAGCAAATAGCAGTGGCTGTTTTTAGAAAGAAAAAGTATTGAGTTATTATAGTAGCCAAAGAGTGAAAATAATGATACAATTACGTTAAAGAATCCATGAATATAACATATTTACTCGCCATATTCTCCATTGGGCACGCCACCTTCATCTATCTCCTTGGCTAGTTGAGCAACCAGGGGGTCATCATCATCGCCAAGATAAGAGTTACTAGGGAAGTTCAGAAAGTTGCAGATGCTTCTGCTTAATCGGTGAAGAAACTAATTTTGGGTTAGTGTTGGTCGAATTGGAAGAAAGAAGGGGGTTTCTGAGAATTTGGGATCAAGCATGAACAACCAAAGAATAATTGCCGCCTTACCTGCCCCACCATTTGAGCATCTGCCTGTCATACACAAGAGCGCATAGCTCCTCGTCGGGGTTTCCTAGAATATATTTTCGCTTTCCAGTAAGTGGATGTGTTGCAGTGGCGCAAAAATAACCGCTTCTTTCTTTTCTAACACCTCGATATTTTGACGTTGCATTTTCCTTACGCTTGCGACTCGTTGACAAAGCCCATTCGTCAATTTTCTGTAGACGAGAGATAGCTAAATGTTATATTTACACACCATTGAAGGGCATCGCAGATTCTTTGAGAAAACATAATGAAGCAAAGTGATTAAAAAAACTTGCCTCCTTGAGGGTGACAGTGGCCAGCGTAGCACGAAGATCTGCTGTCAAAAGGTCAGGTAGGTTTGGAGCCCTCGGACTGCCACCCTTTTGGTCGCGGAATATAATATACAGTGCTCTACAGTACCAACAACGATTGCTTCGGTGTTAGGAGAAGTCGTAACAGTTGAAGAGCAAGCAGCCAATTTCAAAATTCAACTTACTGATCCACTGCAGAAGCGGCAGCTTCCTCGGTTTTGAACGTGCCAAGGAATAATTTTTCTTTCTGGCCGCAATGTTGGAGAACTGCTGCTGGCCATGTTCGAGAGGGGGTTAAAAAAACACTATAACTTTTCTCTCCATTACGTGTCGAACGGTTTGACACGCCATAGTAGCGCAATGTTTGCGTGCCTTCAGCCATCACTATAAATTTATCACACTCTATAATACTCCATTTAACTCACTCAAGGCCCTCCAACTTCATCTTTCTATATCATCGCCTCGAAACTTTGCCTAGAATTCAGCCGAAATTTGCACTTTATTCAATGATTGACTGTGTTGACCAAGTCGATGACTTTCCCAGTCACGGGCTTCCCAGTAACATGGGGATGTATAAAGAGTAAAATAAACGACAAGAGTGTAAAGTATAGGTCAATAAACCCAGAACTGAAGCAACCGGCGGTGTACATAAGAGAATAGCAAAACGCCACCAACCAACTTGCAAGACGGTAGCGAGACTTAGGTAGAGACCCACATCAAACCTCAGTAAAGGTGAAAGACAGTTACAGATAATATGATTATCTATCAATAGGATATTTCAATTGTTTATAAATTAATCCATTAAGAGGAAAGTTTATTCTTGACGAGAAAGAACCCAAGTCCGTTTTTCAGGATTTGGGTGAAAGAAGGGGTGGTCCAGTGGCACGTCAGAGAGCCACTGAGAGGGAAGGGTTTTAATGGCAATAAAGTCTGCCAGATCACCCCAGAACTCATTAAAGCAACGTCACTAACAGTTGCAATCATTTCAGGCCCAGGGGGATTGGCGGTCTGTGCCTTGAGCCAGCAGCTCTCGACGACCTCCCATGGCTGTTGCCGCTGTTGTTGTGCTTTAAGAGCACGATCAGTCCAAATTCTTCGAGCAGAGTCAAACGCTGTAATTAAAATACCACTACAATATCCCAGATACTTTTTGTGCAATGCTGAGCTGAGATTTTTACATATAGCCCGACCCACCTCACTGGTGAGCTGCCGCCGTCAAGGAGACAACGTTAATGGATCAGAAATGTATAGTTAAAGAGAGAGCAGCATCAAAACGGGAACAGAGGGATGGAAAACAAGGAGAAGAAAGGGAACTGCACATCGATACTATTTTTTGCTGAGCTGAGCTGAGATTTTTACATATAGCCCGACCCACCTCACCGGTGAGCTGCCGCCGTCAACGAGACAACGTCAATGGACCAGAAATGTATAGATAAAGAGAGAGCAGCATCAGAATGAGAAAAGAAGGATGGAAAACAAGGAGAAGAAAGGGAAGTGCACATCGATACTATAAGCCAAAGAACTTTTGCTGCCGCCGCTTGATTGAGGATCTTACATGTGGCCCAGTCCCACCGCCCTGGTGAGAGAGTCAAGTGACTCGCAGGCTTCCCTATAACATGGGATTGTATAAAAAGTAAAAAAAAGACAAGAATTGAGGCCGCTTCGTTTTCCGTTTAGTTAATTACATGAAGTCCGACCCACACCGCCTGTGAGTTGCCGCCGTCTAGAAAGACAACTGCAATGGACCAAAAATGTAGCCTATAGAAAAAGATAGCATATAGAGAATGACCATGGAGAGGAAAGGAGAAAACAAGACATATAAAAGAGCTTTATTCAGATACTATCAACCTCTGCCTCTGCCTGTGCCGCGACCTCAAGAGGAAGTAGCAGCATCTCGCTGAAGTTGAAGCGTGCGATCAAACCAATTTTTGCGACCTTTGTCAAAGGCAACAATTAAATGGATAGCTACAATATCCCAGATGCCTTGGTGGAGGCGAGGGTGAGGCTTCACACCCATCCAGATGTGGCGACGCTGCAACAGCCCGGCCGCCGGAATGGTGTAATCACCATTGAGTTGACTTTGCACAGCTTGCCAAGCTGGCTGCACGATAGCACACTGGTGATAGAGATGGATGCGTGTAGGGCCAACAGCAAGGCCACAGCCACATTGCTTAGCTTGAAGTAGGCCGCGGTTACTTACTTACTGTTAGTTACATAGCCATGCACCGCCAGCTGGCGGCGTCTAACAAACATCTTAAAGGTTCTCAACCTGGTGCTGTTTAGAGCAATTCAAATGAAATACAAGTATTGTAAAGCAAAATCAAATGCAATACACCCACACGAGGTGGAGGCCGGGTATAAGATGCTCAGAATGCCGAAGCACAGGCCAGGACTGAAAGTCCAATAACAAAAAAGAAAGTAGTTGATTTTCAAAAAAGAAGTAGAGTAGCAGCCACGAATAGAGTGCTTTGCTACAGCTGCAACACCTCAGATCGGTGAGACGCAATAACTGCCACCAAACCCTCAGCATCCGCTATAGCAGAACACACCTACAACTGCTCCTCATACCAAAAGAAAAAAAACTCCACCTTGCGGCGGTGTTGGAAAAAGGGCGGCCCTGATTGAGGATCTTACCCTGATTCATCAAGACAACATAAAAAATGTTGGGCAAAGAATGAATTCTTCACTGGAAAGGATCCAGATCCATTTTTCAGGGTCTGAATGAAAAGAGCGGCGTTTCAGAAACGCCACTGGGAGGTATGGTAAGAAGCACCATACATAAAAAAGGGCTTTTTATTGGTGATAAATCAGTCAAGTAAAACCAGGTCGTGCAGAAATCTCTGCGCGAGTATTGAAAGAGTAGAGAAAAAGCTGCCCACCACCAATCCACGGCATACGACGGTGAATATGCAAAACGCCACCAACCACGTGCAAGGGAATGATGTTGGACCTCTCATCACTACTCAATTAAGGAACGAGGTTTCCCTGCGTTGTTTTGTTGAGACAGCTTGATCAATAAAATATTATTGATGGTAGAAATCCTGCCTCCCAGTGGGTGGCAGCGTCGGGGCTCGATGACGAGCACCCGAATATGGGGGTTAAAAAGTCAGCGTGATGGAGTCCAGCGGACCCCTGGGCTGAAGAAGCTCGAATATAGAGATGAGTTATGAGGCTCTCCATCTATCTTCGATCTGTGAAACAACGTGCAGAGGTTGATTTCTGAAGTGTTGTTAAATTGTCGGTTAGTTGAGAAAATAAATCCTCAAATACCGCGTTATTAGAGACCGCGCGGCCTCAAATAGCTCCAATATAATTAGAGCTATAATATACATCCCCCGCTGACGGCGAAAGCACGCACGGGAGAGTTTTAGTTTGTCGATCAAAAAATGCTAACGAAAAAAGTATTTTTTTCGCAGAACACCTTTGATGTATAAACCCAGCACTTTGAGAGGGAGCCAATTAACAAAAGGAGTTAATTGGTTCCCTCTCAAAATAGCTAGAATTGGATTTTTTGATTGATTGATTGATTAGTGGTTACATAGCCATTCACAGCCAGCTGGCTGCGTCCGGAGTACTTCAAGACAATTAATTATCAAGGACAAGAAACAGACAAGAAGAACAGAAACGGAATGCAAAGCACGGGCCCGGGGGTCGGAGGCCTGAACCCCCCTTGTAACTTGGAGAGGCCTTACAAATCCAAGAACAACCTAATTTTCTTGTGCCTGTGAGACGCAATAACTGCCACATGGTCAAGAAAACTACCACCAGAGAGCCACAATCTCAGACCGTAGACCTCGCCAATAGCTAGTATTTCGGCTATAATTCGATAGAGTCCGACAGCAAATCTACGAGGTAAAACCGGGCGAACCGATGAAAAACCCCACGCCTGCTAGGGTAATCGAGACTCGAACCAGGGAGTTTAAAGTCATCACCAGGACCTGGATTTTTTGCGGCTCGTCAGAAAATTTTTACGTTTGGAGAATACTGTTGGATTCGAAAACGGTCATTGGCGTTTCATTTTCAACAATTGGAGTGTTTAGGCAAAGGTCCACGGTTCGAATCCGTGCGCGGTCGGCGTTACAACATCGTAGCTAGGACACTATGTTATGGATTCTCCTCAAAATTCATGCTGTGGAATAGTTTACATGGCCGCGTAGATCAGTGGATTAGATCGTTGCCCTCCGGTATCTTTTTGATTCGTCTCACTGGAGCTATTCTGACTCTAAATTCCATTTTTGCCTGCAGCGCATCAGGTTCTTATGGCTGAATATTTGAGCTTGTGCAAGGCCTCGGGCGGTGAATATTTTCTTTTTTAAGATTCTCTTCTTTAAAACCGTCGCCGCCTTCAATTTCACGATCATGAATAAAGTATTTAAGGTTGAATAACTTTTCAAGCAACGATGCGCAGGAGCGCCCTTGCTTTGGCGCGATGCGCTGCATGGATGACAGAACAAAGCTCGAGAGCTACTGGCCGATCCACGGCGCTTGAACCCCAGATGCTTGCCACTCGTTCTTTTAATGTGGCAAAGGGTACGCTAGGGCAATCCCACCAATCACGTCTTTCCGCCTGAACAACTTCAAATCCTCCGACGCTCACTCTCTTTCCAACATTACCCAAACTACTATTCTTCCTAAATTTCAAATTTTTGCAGCTATGCCAGTATCGCCATTTTTAAATACATTACGACAATTTGCATGAAAATCAGGGCTGGATCGTCCTCCACCTACAAAGGTACTTGGACTTTCAAAACAAAACAATCTCCGCCACTAGAGCCAGCCAAAAAATCTTTTTTCAGTTTTATAAATTAAATTTACCTAACAATCCAAACTTCCCCAATACTTCTCCAGATTATGGTAGAATATGATTCGGCTGAGGTTGACCGTTTTATCGATGCAGCAGATGCTATAGAGGATGCATTTCCAGGGATAATAGTGGACGGCATCGAGGTAGAAGACCGGCCCGGGGCTTTCTTAATATTCTTAGAAGATGGAACAGAGATATTTAAGAGAGAGTCTGATGGTGTAGATGTACCTTCAAATGATAATTTAATAGGGAGCTTGAGTCAAGCTGGAGTTCGCCCTGCTTCTTAGTATTGAAGTATTGACAAAATCAAAGAATACTTAACGACGTTTTTTTTTTTTTTTCCATCAAAGAGAGATGGGAATCTAAATATATATGGGGTAAGAGAGGAAGCTGCTTGCTGGGTTCATTTGAGAACTTATGACGCCACCAACCGAAAGCAATCATTTAAAATTACTACTGCATTTCTCTATTGAAGAGGAAATTGCACATTCGTAGTTTTCTTGCTGGCTGCTGACTGAAAACACACACACAGAGAGAAAATAATCAAAAGACGACACCTCTCTCTGATGTTTCTTAAAGTAGCCCTGCAAGTAGACGTCTCTCTCCCTTCTGTTTTTAACATTTCTTTCTAAAGATATATATTGTCCCCCCCCCCCCCCCCCCCCCCCCCCCCGCCTGGTTGGGCTATTGACATTTGTAGCCAAGCATTTTTTTTTGCTTTTTTCTGTAATAAAACCTGCCTCTAGTTATCTTCCTTTGGCTGCAAGCTGCATTACAGAATATAATGTATGTATTCATAAATGCAAACTGTTTCATTCATATAAAAGGAATCTACAGATTTTTTTTAGATTTTTTTTTTAAATGAAAAATAGAGCATGCCGAAGCTTGCAGCACACAGCACCAACACACCCACGATTCTTTTTTACCTAGTATCATCAAGGCCCAAGACGCAAACCTTTGCAAAAGCGCGCAGAAACTCTAGAAAACATTACAAAACAAAACATACAAGAGAACTGAAAACCATCTTTTCCGAAAAGAAAAACAAAAAACACAAATTTCTGTTTTTTACTCGTCAGAGGCCATGAGCTCAGCAAGTTTTGCCTTAAGGTTCTCCTTGCGCTGTTCATAAGTAAGCTTCACTGCATGCCATTTTTTAGATTCACCAGTAGGCTTGGTACGTTCCTTCTTTTCAGCAGAGGGGTCGGCCCGGATGGCTTCATGGACAGCAGTGTACATATCCTCCATGTCCTCAGGCTCAATTCCAGCCTTGAGATACTCAGCAAAATGGACCTGATACTTTTCAGGGTCTTCTTCCATCATTTCCTCCATGTATTCAGCAACATGGCCTCCATAGATGTACTTACGGAGGGTCTCAGCATCGAATTCCTTGGTATCTCTGTCATAGCCAACAAAACGCTTTTCATTATGGGGGACATCAAGACCACCGTCAAGGGCACCCTTGAGAGCGGCAAAGACCTTGGAACCGGTGGAAGTACGCTTCAAGCCAGTATCGAGTAAAGCCATGAAGGGGCGAGGGCCCTCATCAGCGGCATCTACATTGTAATCTTCACCAACGTCCTCGGTGTTACCCTCATAGATCTTATCAAGACCGAATTTTTGAAGAACACGACGGGCAAGGAGGAGACCAGTTGCGTAGGCAGCGCCGTAGTTGGTGAGGCCAGCCTTGAGTCCGTAGCGGGGAAGCTCGTGGGCATAGGCGGCAGCAACAATGACATCACCGGCCATGGTAGCGTAAGCGATTTGGCATACTACATCACGGTTGGTGAAGCGGACGACGAAGCGGTACTTGGGGGTGTTGTACTTGTTCTTGTCCTGGGTGGTCAACCTCAGGCGAGCACGGTAGTCAGTCTTTCCAGCACGACGACGGCGGTACTTGACCTGTAGAGAGAATTAGAGAAATATATAGGAAAAAAGAGGTTAGAAATGTTGATTCATTCTCTTTAGCTGATTAGTACGTCCCTAAATATGCTGCTCTGTCTTTATCTTTCTCTGGCTGCTATTAAGATTTCTTCTGCTGGGAATGGATGCTCTGTGAGAGTTGAAGTGATCATAAAGGTAGAGGTCGAGAAAGGCTTGGCGGCGCCCAGCAAAAGAGCATCATATGTTGCAATATGTAGGCAATCATTTTAAGCTCTACTTAATGCTCAGTGCTCTGCTTCCACAGGAAAAAAAGCCAGAAGAAGAAGATTTAAAGTTGTCTGCCTCTGGCTCTTTTGTCCGAAACTGCCTCCAAGCCGCCTTCTCAGTGCATGTACTCATCATCAAGTATCATTTCAAAATTTCCCACATCGCATTTGCCCGATGGGAGTGCTGTCTCCTCCATCATAAGCTGCGGCTGCCAGTGCTCTCTTTGCCCTCATCAAATACTCCCAGAGCGATCCCACGCTTGAACAATGCACTAACCTGGAACCTAGAGAAACTGCAAGAAAAAAAAGGAGTAAGGTATTAGTATCAATATCAAAAGTAGTAAGCTTATGTGTTCATCTACTCAAAATGCAGAAATAATACTCACTAGGCACTGTTCTTAGTAACGGCAGCGGCCACCATTTTATTTTCGCTCCCCTGCAAATAAATAAGAACTTTTTTAATTCAAAAGGCCTTGTTCAAGCTGTGGCATCTCGAATTTCATATGTGTGCCCAACACAAATTCCAGGCGGCTGGGTTCTCGCTGAGGCCTTCTGATGGTCTCACCTCTAAAGGATTACAAAGGGCTGCTTCAATGCTTTGCCCAGAGAAAGAGGCACAGCTTGGGAAGGCCTCGAGCCTTTATTTTCACCTTGCGGCACAGGCCACTAGTCCCCGGAGCTCTCAAGAGGGGCTTCGCCAAAAATTGAAATATCTCTACAAAAATTGAAATTAATTTCGAAGCAACTTGTGCTATGGAATTACTTCAGAAGGCTCCAGGAGATCAATGACAAAGTACTGGAGTAGTATAGCAAGCCAGCGTGGTGGTAGCGATTCTTAAACGGCTGTAGAGTCCATCGACCCTCGCCCGCCCGCCTCTTTTTATTAACTGCCTTACTTTGTAGAAAACTACGAAATGCCTGGTTACAGCATGATTGAAAAGGAGTCCATACTATCACTCTTGGATGCCCAATGTTATTGCTGCTATAAAATTAAATTTAAATTTCCTTCAGGCTGCTTTAATTCTCCAACTATGGCACGCCGCCGACAGTGGAAAAAGAGACAGACCAGCCAACTACCCCCTTTTCTCTAAGCACACGTTCCGTTCTCTCATTTTATTTTATGTATAAAACATTGATAGTCAAAGGAATTCTAATAGAGGGCGACTAAACATCCCTGGGCCTTGTGCCTGATCGAAAGAGGCCAGATGCTGAAATCTTTAGTGCAACGAAAAGCCATTAACAAGCAGTTCTCTAGGCGCTTCAGCCAACTACAGCCTGCAGTAGAGGTATATAACTACCTGTGTAACGCGGTCTCTGGCTGTCAAATCTCTCGCATTTATTTGGAACCCAAAGATTTATTTCAAAATTGTGATCTCTTCTTTTCGAACTTTTTAAAAATCTCCATTTTTTCAGGCTGACTTGAGAGCATTGATCGGCGACGATAGAATGAGCACATCTTCTGCTGTACTAGAAACTCATGGCAGAGATGAATCGTACCACCCTGATTCCCCGCCACAGGCGGTCATCTTTCCCCGCTCCACTGAGGAAATCGCTTCAATAGTCAAAATCTGCTCTGCAAATCACGTCCCCATCGTTCCATTTGGTGCTGGAACGTCTCTAGAAGGCCATATCGCGGCCATTCGTGGGGGTGTCTGTCTAGATTTAAGTCGGCACATGACATCAATCCTAGAAGTTAAGACGACAGACATGACGTGTAGAGTGCAAGCAGGGGTGACCCGTGAACAACTTAACTTGCATCTCCGCGATACAGGTTTATTCTTCTCTGTAGATCCTGGAGCTAATGCTACATTGGGTGGCATGACCGCTACCCGTGCTAGCGGTACTACAGCAGTACGATATGGTACCATGAGGGACAACGTGAAAGCGTTGACCGTCGTATTAGCCAATGGAGAAGTAATCCAAACAGGTAGACCAGTTAGAAAGTCTTCAGCAGGCTATGATTTGACTGCTCTCTTTGTCGGCAGCGAGGGCACCTTGGGCATAATAACAGAAGTTGCATTGCAACTACACCCACAGCCTGAAGCTGCAACTGCAGCTGTTTGTTCATTTCCTAGTTTAAAAGCAGCGGTAGATGCTGCTGTAGAGGTCATGCAATGTGGTAACATAGTAGCTAGGATAGAGCTGCTGGATCAAGTTGCTATCACGGCCGTGAATAAATTCTCAAAAACAGACCTAACACCTGCTCCTACATTGTTCTTTGAGTTTCATGGGAGTGAATCTACAGCACAAGAAGCTGCACAGGTTGCCTCTTTAATTGTACAAGAGCAGGGAGGTTCTGGCTTTCAGTGGGCGTCCACGGTAGAAGAGCGGAAGAAATTGTGGGCGGCTCGACACTCTGCTTATCACGCTGGCATCGCTTTAAAGCCAGGTTGTCGTGGATTCCCCACAGATCTCTGTGTTCCATTATCTCAATTGACAGATGCTGTACTCAAATGCCAGGGAATAGCTGAACGAGAAGGGCTACTAGCTCCTTTGGTTGGCCATGTGGGCGACTCAAATTTTCATCTTTGCTTGGTTTTAGATCCAAATAACAAAGAAGAGATGGCTAAAGCTGAAGCTGCAGTGGATGAAATGGTGCATATAGCGCATGATATGGGGGGTACGTGTACAGGAGAGCATGGGGTAGGCTATGGCAAGCTTCATCATTTACAAGAAGAATTTGGCGGTGTCGCGGCATTAGACGCAATGAGAGCAATAAAACTTTCTTTAGACCCTGGGGATATAATGAATCCTGGTAAATTAGGATCAGATCCAAGAGCATTTAGTAAAAGAGAACATTATTAAGAAGAGTGGTAGTAGTGCTGTAGCAGGAAGGGGGTGAAAGTAAGGGAGACTAATTCAAAAGCAGAGAGCGGGCAAAAAAGAGAAAGTTTGATATTTTCGTGAGCAGGTCTCATTTTGAGCTGTATTTTTGTAGATGACTCAGTGGCTTCTATTGATTGCTGTCTTGTTAGATAGTGAGGTAAATTGGGTTTTCTACAGTGGCTAGAAGAGGGTGGCAGGCAGAGACAGGGCTGTAATAGATATGCAATTTTTAATAGTAATTCCATTTTTTTCAATCGACCCTGGCGAACATTGATAAAAATTGCGCTAACTATAAAGTCTCTCATCCCCGACGCATTTGCCCTCTGTTGTTCCTGACTAGTTTAGACTGTGGCAGCATTAGCACTATGGCTGGCACTCTCGTTATGAACGCCCCCACCAAGGTGGGAGGCATGCGCGTCTCTGCTCCCCGCCGCGCTGGTGCCAAGGTGGGCAATTTACAGTGGAATCTGTGGGTTAGGGACCATACATTGCGGTAAACATGGCTCCATTACTTGCTTATGTTGAGTTTTGTGGCTGATATTGGCTGGTCTTGGCTATTTTGACCAGTTTTAGCCCAATCTCTACCCATAGCACTGTTCAGGAGCCAGCACCCAATGTTGAGCTTGGGGCAATTCCACCGCCCTGCTAGCCCCCTATTCTACTTATGCTATTGTTGAATAGTTTCAATGCTTGTGGGCAGCACAATGTGCTCAAAAAAGTTGACATCTTGACTCATTCTCTCTCGTTTTATCCACGTTTTTCTCCGCAGGCTTCTTCCTTCGGCGAGTTCAATGGCTTCAAGTCTGCTTCCGTCTACAAGATGGGACAGTCTGAGGGCCAGGACTTTGCTGGACGTGTCGCCACCCAGGCTGCTAGCGTAAGTATGGATCGGCACCTCCTTATCACCATTGTTGTTTCACCTCATTTTATTCTGCACCGCCAATTTCACACTGCGCAAAGGCTTTCACACCTTGTCAGTAGAGAAATGTGCGGCTTGGATGTTGGATTGGTGGCCTTCCATCTCCCAATTCAGCACAGAGCTATCTTGCCCTGCTTGATCTTGTTCTTGGCACTGACTCTATTTACTCATTTCCTCTCTTTCATTTTCTTCCTAAATGCAGTCCGGTACCGGTTCCCGCCAGGTAACCGTCTCCGCCAAGAAGATCAAGGTTGCTATCAACGGTTTCGGCCGCATTGGTCGCCAGTTCCTCCGCTGCTGGGAGGGCCGTGCCAACTCCAACTTGGAGATTGTCTGCATCAACGACTCCGGCGGTGTCAAGCAGGCCTCTCACTTGCTCAAGTACGACTCTACCATGGGTACCTTCAACGCTGATGTCAAGATCACCGGTGACAACACCTTCACCGTCAACGGCAAGACCATCACAGTTGTCTCTTCCCGTGACCCTCTCCAGCTCCCATGGGCTGCTATGGACATCGATCTTGTGATCGAAGGTACCGGTGTATTCATTGACACCAAGGGTGCCTCCAAGCATCTTGAGGCTGGTGCCAAGAAGGTTCTTATCACTGCCCCTGCAAAGGGTGATGACATCCCCACCTATGTTATCGGTGTCAATGCTGACCAGTACAAGCACTCCGACAAGATCATCTCCAACGCTTCTTGCACCACCAACTGCCTTGCCCCCTTCGTCAAGGTTATTGACGAGAAGTTCGGAATTGTCAAGGGAACCATGACCACTACTCACTCCTACACTGGTGACCAGCGTCTTTTGGATGCCTCTCACCGTGATCTCCGCCGTGCTCGCGCCGCCGCCCTCAACATTGTGCCCACCACCACTGGTGCCGCCAAGGCTGTCGCTCTTGTCCTTCCCAACATGAAGGGCAAGCTCAACGGTGTTGCTCTCCGTGTGCCTACCCCTACTGTCTCAGTGGTCGATCTCGTTGTACAAGTCGAGAAGAAGACCATGGCTGAGGAAGTCAACGCTGCCTTCCGTGCCGCCTCTGCTGGTCCCATGAAGGGAGTTTTGGGCATCTCTGATGAGCCCTTGGTCTCTTGCGATTACAGAATGACCAATGTCTCTTCCACCATTGATGCCGCTCTCACCATGGTCATGGGCGAGGATATGGTCAAGGTTGTTGCTTGGTATGATAACGAGTGGGGATACTCCCAGCGTGTTTTGGACTTGTCTGAATTGGTTGCATCCAAATGGGAGTAAATTTTTAATTAAAGTCTGTTTTGTTGAGGAAGAATTAAGATTTTTTTATTTCCCCCGGTTATTTTTTTTTTTGAAAACTTGAAAATCTACTTTTAGCTTTGCGAGTTTTTGGAATAATAACAGGGTTCTTCCTTTGTTTCGTACAGATTTTTTAAAATTTAATTTGATTCTTGCTTTTAAGTCATTCCATTCTTCTTCTTCTTTCCGTCATTCGCCCCGACCATTTTTATTTTTGCAATCACGTTGTAAAAATATATGGTTTGTTTAATTACGGCAATTCAGGAAACAATTCAGATGTATGCTTCTCAACACTTTTTTTAGGAGGAAGGGCATAAACCTATGCCTTCAACCCTGTAATGCCAATCTTTCATAGTAGATAGATAGATACCACAAACAGTATAAAAAAAAAAATCTTCAGTTTTTCCTTGAACGCCATTTTTTCCTTGAGAGATACTAGTCTCGGGATTTTTACAATACAGCTCAAGAGAGAAATTGCACTCAGACTCGGCAGTACCACCATTACTTAATACTCCTTTCTTCTTCTTTTCTGGTCGTATTAAATTTACAAATTGAGATGTATTGATCAAATCAAAAAGTAAAAGTATAGTTGATTTCCTTCCGTTCTGAAAATCCCCCCAAGAGAGAGAGGGGAAGACTGTATTTTATATTTTCCTCTAATTAATTCAAATTTAAAAGATCCTAGATAAGAACGTAGTATATAATAGTATAGTATGTTACCTAATAACTGGGTGTTGCTGCTATTTTTTAGTTTAATATTCTCTAATTTGATTTCATTGCCGGGGCCCGAGAGTGTGTCGTGGCCATGCTAAGCAGACGTTAAAATGCAAGTTACTTCCTACCTACGTAAATTTAATTTAATTTACTCAGTATACCTCATAGATGCCTTTTCAAAGCCGATAGTTGGGAACTGCTTGGCGAATTCCTCCACCTCTTCACGCAAAGCAACAAGCTCGGCAGGAGCCTCCTTCTCCAAGTACTCCTTGAAGTCCTTCAATTTAGGACCGGTCTGCTTCTTCACAGCCTGGGCAATGCCAACACCACGTGACACAAGCTCAGCGACGTGATCGAAATCAGCCTCGACAAAGCCGCGAGAAGTCAAAGCGGGTGAACCCATGCGTAAACCCCCAGGCACCATGGCAGACACATCTCCAGGCACAGTATTCTTGTTAGTAGCAATATGTGCCAACTCAAGAACGCGTTCAACGCGAGATCCATCGACATTTTGAGGTCGGAGATCAGTCAACACGATGTGGTTGTCAGTACCACCTGACACCAAGGTAAAGCCACGCCCTTGAAGTCCATTTGCCAAAGCAGTAGAGTTACGGAGGACCTGTTGTTGATACAACTTGAATTCAGCAGTGGTAGATTGCTTTAAAGCGCAGGCAAGGCCAGAGATGGTGTGGTTGTGGGGGCCTCCTTGTAAACCGGGGAAGACGGAAAAGTTGATAGGGGTTTCAAGATCGTACATGATAGGATTTCCCTTCTTATCGGTTCCCTTTTGGCCCTTTCTGTAGAAGATCATAGCACCACGGGGACCACGAAGAGATTTGTGGGTAGTGGTGGTCACGACATCAGCGTAATCAAAAGGTGAGGGGACTTCACCAGCAGCCACGAGGCCAGAAATATGTGCCATATCTGCAAGCAAAATAGCCTTGTGCTTGTCTGCAATAGCACGCATACGAGGGTAATCGTAGTGTCTGGTATAGGCAGAAGCACCGGCAACGATGAGCTTAGGCCTGAACAAGGTAGCGGAATTGTCCAACGCGTCATAATCAATCAACCCAGTTGACTCATCAAGACGGTATGGCATGGTTTCAAAAAAGATTGAAGTAGCTGAGATTTTCTTGGTGTCTGTTTGGAATCCATGGGAAAGATGTCCACCGTGGGGTAAGTCCAACCCCATGATACGGTCATGAGGCTTCAAAAGAGCGGTATAGACTTGGAAATTGGCAGGAGAGCCAGATAAGGATTGAACATTGACACCCCACTGTTCGGGATCGAGGCGGAATGCAGCAAGAGCACGTTGTTGGCAAAGGCTTTCTGCTTGATCAATAAATTCGTTACCTCCGTAGTAACGAGCACCAGGGTATCCTTCACTGTATTTGTTGGTCATGACAGAGCCGACTGCCTCCATGACTGAGCGAGACACAAAATTTTCAGAAGGGATGAGCTCGAGGCCCTTGTATTGTCTATTCTTTTCGTGCTCAATAATATCATAGAGCTCAGGGTCGACTTCTTCAAGAGACTGGTTAAGAACCTTGGGCCACTGCAAAGGGGGAACAACGAAAATAAAAATAAAAATGGGTGAGCTACTGGCGGGTTGGGTGTGGGGTGCAGGTAGTAGATTCTTTAATCAAAAGATAGTTTGTAAAATGGGGCTTACAGTGACGTGAGAACGGTTCACATCAGAAGAGAACTTCTCATAATCGGCATCATTGGTAGCAGGCTGTAGAAAAGGGGATAAGAAATCAAAAGTGAGAGGTGTTGGTGGGTGGATCGCAAAGTTTGAGGTGTCAATCGACGCTGTGGAAGGGAATGCGGCACAGATCACATTACTAACCTGAGCAGCAAAGGTGCGGACACTTGATCCCTGCACAAGATGGAGTAAATTTGAGAGATGAGTCGGTTTTCGAGTCTTCACAGCTCCACTGAAATAGCACTAGCCGCAGAAATGAAACCTACCAAGCCGCGAGCTGAGACTTCAAGGGCACGGCGACCGTGCCTGAGCAAGAGAGCCATCTTATAAATTTGTCAAGGTAGCTCGACGGGGCCAGAGTTGGCTTTATAGCTCGAACAATGCCAATGCTACCACTCAAATCAAGCGAAGAAGAAACTTTTCAGAGGCTCGCAAAATTTCACACTAATTACACCGCGCTAAACCACCATTGAACTATTACAATATATCTGCGCAATGGAAATTTCGCCACTGTTGTTCCGGCTACGACTGCACGGCCAAATACTACTCTGCAAGCTTACCCGCAGATGATTGCAGGACGAGGATTTACTCTTCAACCGAGCCCTAGCGCTATTCTAAGAGGAACATCTCGCGCGTCAAGAATCATCGCATTGGCGGGCAGAAGGTCTGTTTGACCAATAGTGTACGATCTCGTCTTCGTGTCAGGGTAGCCAGATCGGTTGGAGCTAGATCAGGTCCACTTTTAGAGGACAAATTTCTCAACAGAAATCTACAGCATAGAATCTACACATTAATATAGGTCAATTAGAAGAGGGTATGCTTGGAAAGCATCTCCAAGCGTGAAAGAAGGGTCCTCTTGGATCTCTGCTGCTGTGCCCCAAGAAAGGCTCGTGGGAAACAGTTTTCTCCCTCTTGGGAAAGGCTGGGAAACTCGATTTTTCCCCGCAAATGCATTTTTATATCTAAGGGAAACGTCTTTTTGCGCGGGGAAACGGCACTAAGCGACCTCGCTGTTTCCCGAGATCACAAAATACTGAATCGTAATCATAAAGACAAGACAGGCTGCTCCTCCCTGTAGCCACTAGCGGATTCCGTAAATACTTTATATACGCGCGGTGACTCTAGAGGGCTTGTCATAGTCCCTGCGAGCGCTTCATTATCTTATTGAGGCGGCATTTCTTTATATCCCTTTTGTGATCGATCACAAGGATATCCTGCCCGCCGGCTTTCTCCTGGGCTCGCTGGAGCCCGCTCATGGGCTCGCAACAGGAAGAAGTAAAAGAACTGGCAGATTTGACGTATTAGGTACTGCCCCAGTCGCCCTCTCCAAAGAGAACATACACAGCAAACTTCTAGGATCACCGACGGACCCTATCGTCGATGATCCCGGCTTGCACCACTGGCCAGTGCGCCAAATGTATTCTTGACGATCCACACTGGGCGGAGTTTTAGAAGGCAGCTGGTGCATCCGATCTGGAAGTTTTGCGTCCTATCCACGTGTTTAAAATCAGGCGGGCTGGTTGTACCTGCCTTTGGTGATATTGTATTTACCGTCGCTGGAGAGACATCTATTCCATTCTATTAGGTACTATTGCAGCTGCCATGTAGCGATACTGGGTGCAGGAGCTGATTCGAATATGAAAGACCTAAATTGTAATTTTTACACGTGTGCTACAGAAAGACAGAAATAGAAAGAACATTAAAACAGAAAGGACATCTCGACCGTTGAACCAAAATGAAATGAATCAAAACTTTTAGGAGCTAGTACTACTACGGAATGTGGAAAAGGGAAAACTGAGAAATAGTAGATGGTCATGCAGATGAAAGAAAAAAATCAAGTGGTAATTTATTATTCTTGAAATACCGGTAAGAAAGAATACCTCGTGACTATCAGGAGGGTTTTAGAAAGAGGATCTGAAGCCAGACACCCTGTTGGCCAGGCGAGGGCGGACCAGCATGGTTGATCCTCGCATTGGGGCGAGGAGACGCCCAACTCTACGAGGCACCGCAGCCGGAGCGGTGGGGCCATTGCCGGGGCTCTTAGTGGATACATCAGCATCACAGGAAGCCCCCGAAGCCTGGAAAGGGCTGCAAGGGTCATCACCGTAACCTTTCTCTTCAAACCATTTATAGCAATTGTATCTCTGTAACCGAGCGTTCATCTTCTTTAGGTCATTGGGGTTGCTCGTCTCCACTGGGCCAGCAATGGCACACATGATGCGCAGGCCAGCAAAGTCGGCCACGGTACCCACGCCGCTGTCTTTATACGCACTGCAGAAAGGAAAAGAAGACACAAGAAAGATGAATGAAATCCAAATCAAGAAAACGTTATTCCCTAAAACCAACAAAAAGAATGGGAATAATTTTCAACCGAACCGAGGACGTACTCAATTTCATCAGCCAGCTCTGTAAGCTGAGAAGCGCCCTGTGAATCCATAATATTTTTGTGCTCAACTATAATAGCACACCCATCAGCAATGGCTGCTGCATCTACTTCTCGGAACCAGCCATCAGGGCCAGTCAATTTTTTCTTGCACCAGGGCCTGACGTTAGTATGGTTCTTCTCCAATTCTTTCATGGCACGTTTCACCAGCATGCGTTCATCGCCGGATGTCTGATTCTTCTGCCAAACTTCGATGCTTTCAAACTGCAAAATCAAAAGAAACAAATCAACGCAAAGGTGAAATTTTGCCAAAAAGATCAGTGTTTAATTTTAAATCTACGGCGGCACCGTTTTTTTCTGGCCTTGGTGTCTTTTGAGTTTTTCGCTTATTATACAGAATGAGCTTCTCTAGGAGAAAACACTTACTGAAGATTGACGCAGCAAGCTGCGTGGGTTTGTAATATATTCTTTATTCGACTGAATCTCTAATCCAAAACTCGCGCTAGCATAGAGGAGATAGTGGGCAAAATAGAAAAATGGGATGCAGACAGCAGGTATAGTGTTTTACGTACCTACAGAGGGGCTTGGGAAGAGGTGAGGACTGATTCCAGGTTAGTTAGCACGAGTTTTGATTAGTAGACCATCGTAGGAGGAACTCGGCTGTGTATAGGTGCTGCAGGGTTGTCGTCGAAGGTGCTATTGGGTGCTCCCAGTCAGCAACACAGCACACTTTTCAGGGTGCTAAGGTTGTCAGAGCAAAAATAAACGCAAAATGCGAAAAAGATATAGATAAAAATGTAAGAAATCTAAGAACAAACTTTTTATTGTTAGGAAAAGGGGTGAAGTGTGGGGAAGGGATCAAAATAAGAAAAAAGTATTTTCGATCAAAGATGTGTTTGAAAAATTAGCAGAAAGAAGAGAGATTAAGTGAATGGGATTGATAGCTTGAGAAATGGAGAGACGATGTTGTAGAATGAAGTGGAGAAAAGTTAGTATCGCCGGAAATTGGCGTTTAGTGGAAATATTGTGGTGTTAGTGGAAGGAAAATTCTGCCGCCGCTGTCGGTTTTTTTGAAAAGCTTGCTGTGTAGAATCCAATTGACGGACTCACGAGGAGTTCTCCGTCAAGAAAGCCGTAACTTGATGCATTATTCTTTTGAGTTTTTCGCTTATCATACAGAGTTTTTACATATATTTTTCTTGATTATTTTCTTCCTGATTGCACCTGCGTTCTGTCATTTGTTCTCTTGTGATTGGCAGTAGAGCACATTCTCTGTGCTAAAGGCTGTAATTCTCTCTCTCTCTCTAATTTTAAATCTACCACAGATAACAAATGCAGCATGCAAAGCAAAGAGGCTTACCCTCTTTTCGGTGGCCTTGTCTTCGCGAGGAACGACAATGTACGTAGCCTCGTCGCAAAGCTCGACAAGCTCTGGTGGTTCATCCTTCTGCCCTGTAGGATCGAAATCTTCAAGAGCCACCACAGCTTCGCCATTTACATTGGCCAACCTTGAACAGAATGTTTCACGTGATGTCTTTTTCATCACCTTGACCTTGAAAGGGCGCTTAGGATCAAACTCCTCGGGAAACTGCTTTTCTGGATCGGCCAGAAGCAATGTAACGTCCTCGTAGAGCCGAGGTGTGGAACTAGTGGAATTACTGCAAAGTGGATCCCCCATAGTTGCGAATAATAACTGATATTGTTGACCAAGTAGACTGTGAAATAAGCTTTTTGGCTTGGCTAATTCTTACTATTTTTGCTCCGGGGACGATTTTTAGGCTATTTTTACATTCTATAATTAGGCTTTACAGCGAGCTTTGGAGTTGATCTAAGATGTATACGGGGTAATACTGCCGTGGTGGACCAGGGAAAGCAAATTTGGAGAGTTTCGTGCCGATTTTCGACATGCTGCCGGGGGCCGTGCCGTCGCCCACCAGCGCCTTTGCCAAGACCGTCGTTGTCGTCTTCGTCTTTTCAGTGCGCCACTATCCAACAGGCTTCAGATGCTGCGTTATTGGGTTACGTCCAGTAAGAGCATCGGTCTTTGCAGCGTGGGTGGCGCCGTGCTGCTGGCCGTGAAAAACATCTTGAGAATCGTCGAGGCTTTTTTTTGTTTTGAATGCTATCAATACTAGTTTGTAGAGTTTCCAGCGCCAGGAAAGAGATGGATAGTGACGGTAATTTGGAAGCAGGATGTTGCATTCAGATGGGTCTAGAATCGTAGCGCGCGTTACCTACCAGAGAGCAGCTGGTGCTCCCGCAGCGTGGGGGAATCACCAGAACTGGGTGTTCGCCTAGAACCAGCGGCCAACTGCTGCAAATTGAAGGCGTGTAAAGGTATATAGAGAGATGACGAGTCTATAGATGTAAGTCATATTTCCATCTTAGTTTCTCCGAGGAGAGGGCCTCAGCGTGGCGCGGGCGGGGTGACGGACAAGCCCGCAATGGAATGTGAATCACCGCGCACGCCTCTCCCTCTTGGGAAACAAAATTTTGTTTTAAATTAGCAACTCTGTCGGGTTTCAATTGAGACCAGGTTTCCCACTCAAAGTTCGCCAACCTCTTTTGTTTCCCCAGAGTGCTTTCCTTGAAGAAAGGTGCAGGATAATGCTTGCCTCGCAGAAGCTAGTTAACGAGCATATCAAGACAGGCTAGCTAGTATTTGTATGTTCTTGTTACATAAAGACGAATTCAGTAGTATGTGAAGGTTAAGGCTGATTGCTTATGAGGTTTCTGCACCATCTGCTGCTGTTAACACGCTTGGCAGTGGCAGGCGGTGCAGGTGGAAGGTAGATACTTGTCTGGTGAAACTGGGATTATAAAGACAGTAGAGTTATGTATTAGCAGTGGAGCTCGATCTATAAGGTGTTTCAGCACTACATGAAAGAGTAGTGCTGATTGCCCTAGGTTTCTACATCAGCAATGTACGCCGCATTGAATACGCCATTGCTGTCGCCATCGCTGTCGCTGTCATCGTTCTGAACGACGATCTCTTGTGGCACAGGTATGACTGGAGTTGGCTTTTCTTTTAAAGACGTCTTCGCAGCGTCCGCGAAATCTTCCAACAAGACACTAGTATCCTCGGCTGAGTGCTTCCTAGATTGACGCCTCCAGTTCCTAGATCGGTTCCTAGATTCCAAGTTTAATCTAGGAGCTGATCTAGGAACCTCGCTTAATCTAGGAGTTAACGGGGGAATTAATAGGGGAAACGAGAGGTTCCCTTCTAGGAAGTCCAAAAAAGTTCTAGGAAATGAGCATCTAGGAACGTCTCGTTTCCCAGATAAGAATCTAGGAAGCACTCAGCCGAGGATACTAGTGAGAGTGCAGCTGCCTGGTCGGCCGCCTGTTCTTCTTCCAACTTGGTTCCGATGGTGTGCGCCATGCCAGCGACGAAATCGGTCTGGTTGAACGTCTCAAACGTTTTCATGGGGCGAGCGAGTTTCCAGACCACCGTATTTTCAGACGCTTCCTGCAACGCCATCATCAGGTCCGAACCCGAGATATCGACATCTCCAGAAACAATTTGTACCAATCTGCATTCCACACGAATGGAATGCATCGCATCTTTAGGGATGCATGAAAGATACGGCACTGCATGGCAGATGATG
The DNA here is from genome assembly GCA_019044685.2 of Nannochloris sp. 'desiccata'. Taxonomy (NCBI): domain Eukaryota; kingdom Viridiplantae; phylum Chlorophyta; class Trebouxiophyceae; order Chlorellales; family Chlorellaceae; genus Nannochloris; species Nannochloris sp. 'desiccata'. The sequence continues at coordinate 486,194 of JAGTXX020000007.1, read as the reverse complement.
TGTTCATTCATTGGCATTTGAGAAGGAGGAGGAGGGGGGTCTTGGGACGAGACAATGGCACTTTCCTGGCTATAGTCATCAAAGCGTGTCTTCTCCTGGGAACAGGTGGGATGCGTTGCACCCGAGGGGGGCGAATCCTTCTGCGGGCAGCTCCAGCCGGTCTCATGCGAGGGATCGGCGCAGCCCGTCTCATGCCATCAGGTCTGTCCCTGCAGCTGCACACAGGAGGCAGCACCTCATCAAACACAGATTCGTCGGTGGTTTCTCGGAGGGTATCGATGGTGTCATCGCCATGTCCTCTCGCCGGAGGGTCAGTCTTTTTGGATCGGTCATCAGCTGTTGCTAAAAGACAGCGTGGCAGCCACTGGTGGCTGAAGGGCGGCGGTGGCGGTGGAAATAGGTTTGGGATTCTCATAAGGCAGCAGCGACCCAGCCCAGTGAGGAACGAGCGCAGCTAGAGTCAAGGAGATAATACCGATGATTTCATATCGTGGGTACTGCCGATCTAGAATCAAGTGTGCTGACGCAGCAGGGGGATCAGGAATCGCCTGAGCGATCATCAACCTTGTGATCAATGCGGCACTGGTGGGGAGCAGGCAGGCTCGCCCACCCGTAGGCATTTGATCTTCATCTCTGTTTTGCAGAAAATGTGTAAAAAGGCGTTTCAATGCTATTCCCCTTTCTCCCAGCCTCGATTTCTTATCTCCCTCCTGAGAAACTTGAACGTCCATTATTCCAGATTTCATACTGTCAGAAATAGTAAGCCCGCCATTTTTTTCTCGGACGGTGAAAATCAGCCGAGAAAGGCAGAAGTTCCCATAGATTCCTGCGCGGCCCTGTAAAATAGCATCACAAATCTTCTTTCGACACTCTACAGCGGAGAGCACGGCCAAAAGACTGCAGAAGACGCGCACGCACTCCAACTGATCTTGCTCGAAATTGAGTTGACCGGGCCCCAAGTATCCGGAGGCAGGTATTTTCTAAATGTCTCAACGTTACCGTGTGCCTGCACTGTGTAAGAATACTGTAGAGGGTGAGGGGCGGTCCAAAGCGCCGTAGGAAAATTTTGATGTCAAATAATCAATCATCTGATTATTCTTCTTGTATTAAACTGCAGGTTGAACCGTAGTGTGGAGCAGAGACCATGCCTGCGGTAACGCGAAGAGATAGACAAACTGATCCCGCTACGCTGAAACGCAAGCAAGAAGTTTCTGTCAGCGAAGAGTCACCAAATTTGCAGCGCCGGCCTGATCTAATCTACGCGTCTTCGTGGAGCAATGCGGAGCTACTGCTGTCGAGGTGGACTACAATATGCGATGCGACGTTTGGGAATATGACGCGCTGCGCGTTCTGTGGAATATGTAACCTCGGCGGGAAAAACAGGAATTGGAAGACCGTTGCCCCGCCTACGGAAGATGGAGAGGCTATGCCGCCGAAGTCTCTCCCTTTTACCGCTCTTTCAACCTAACTTGAACAGTAACCCATTACTTGAAATGCATAAAATGTGCGATGCGACGGTTGGGGACAAGACGTCATAAGGCTGCAAGCTGCTGCAAAAGAAGCGGCACCGTGACGCTTGCCAACATATCCGCTGCTGAAAAAGCAATAGCGCCTGCGCCCCTGTTTCTACTGCATTCTTGCATCTATTTAAAATAACTTCATCGTGAATTTCTCATGTAACCTTACATTGAACTTCTTTAAACACTTCAGCCAAGTATCTGCGAAAGAAATCTGCATTCTAGTTTTGCGTGGGAGATGAGAAAGTGAGGCTGGGAGAAGGCTGGGAGAAGGCTGGGAGAAAGGCTGGGAGATGGCTGGGAACTGGCATTTAAACGCCAATTTGAGCAATTTTGCAAAAGGGAGATGAGAACCAAGTTTTCTACGAGGGCTGCAGCAGCCTGCTCTCCACCAGTGCCGCGCTGATCACAATGTTGATGATCGCTCAGGCGATTCCTGATCGCCTGCTGCGTCTGCACCCCTGATTGGCGGCATCCATGATATCGAATCACATACATTATCTCGTTGAATATCCAGCTGCGCTCGTTCTCTTCTTGGCTGAGTCGCTGCTGCCTTGGGCAAATCCCACTGGTTCCCACCGCCGCTCCCGCCGCCCTCCAGCCCCCGGGTGGCTGCCAAGCTGTCTACTACCTCGAGTTGGTGAAGAAACCTCCGGTAACCAGCGCCAAAGCTTTCATTTACTGCTGCACCGCCCGTATGCAGCGAGTTGCCTTGCTGAGACGCAGCTATACTGGTTTTTTATCTCAGTTTTATGAGATGTACATTTTCACCGTCAAGTCAAATCCGTCTGAACATACAGTTAATGCTCGGCCGGATTTTGCTTTCTATTGCTCTATACGATGGGTAATATACTTACATATTCATTAAAGAACAGAAATAAAGACAGAATGAGAGAAGAAAACGTAAAAAAAAATGAGGGAATATCAAACATTGAAAATCTATTGGGGCAAACCTTCCAGGACCAGCAGCAGAAAGTGCTGTTTTTAAGAAAAAAGAAGATAAGAGAGAGTAGAGAAGATAAGAGAGAGAGAGAGAGAGAGAGAGAGAGAGAGAGAGAGAGAGAGAGAGAGAGAGAGAGAGTAAAAAATGATTGTAATTTGTTCGATAAAAGTGATATTTGAACAGTGAGAGCCTTATTTAAACCTATTAACGCTTTAAAAGAATTAAAGTTGAGAGGATAACGCCCATGCCAATAAAATAAAACTTCATCTCTTTAAGATCGGCCTTGACTTCTGCTTGGCTCGTCTCTAGGTGATCTATTTTTAGGCCTAAAATTGCGGTTTCTTGATCTATTTTTAGGCCTAAAATTGCGGTTTCTTTTTCAATCCCAAAGAGCTTGCTTGCAGCGGTATACGAAGCGGATCCAACTGCGAAAGTGAAACCAGCAATTCTAGGATATCCGATATTCTACAGAATGAAAGTAGAGTGAAGTCATATTTTAGAAAATGAGGAAAAGAAGATATAGAGGGCCGGGAACTCCCGCCAGAAAAGACACTTTTTTGAAAATGAAGGCACTTACGGCAGCCAAGGCAGCTTGTCCACATAGAACCACTCCTGCCAAAAAGACCACGAGGAGAATTCCATCTTTGATGGTGATGCTCCAAACCCCTGGTTTACAGGTTGAGCTGGAGTAGGCGGATTCCGCAGCAAGTTCGAATGAAGCCAAGCTGGCCGGTAAAAACGTAGAACTCAGGGGGTTTAGGGCATTGCAGGCTTGGAATGGACGAGCCTGCAAGATGCGCAAGTACAAGAGAACAGTAAATCAATTAGTGAGCTGATCCAAGATGAAAACAACAAACAATTCAGATAAATTCTAATGTTTGCCAACAAAAACGGCAAAGATGATGCGCTTACTTTTTTGATCGCTCTGAATCCTACTCCTAATGCCGCTGCGGTCCCTAAGAGAGCAAACGGCCCACGGCTTGGGCGTTGCATCGAGGAAAATTACGAGGAAAAGCGGAAACAACCTTAGCCAGCAGTCCACTTAACACTTAGAGTATTAAATACAAACTAGGAAAAAAATGAATGCTTGAATGCTTGCAGCCTGCAATATTAGAAGCCTGAGGCTTCATACAAAAACATTATTTTGCGTCACTGCACACCGTCACCGGGTGGGAGATGAAAAAGTTTTTTCTTGCTCGTGGCCAGAGACGAAGCCTTTGCCGAGCGATAAAGCTAAATGAGCAAATAAAATTTACATAGCAATTTATTCAGGCAAGATAGTATTGTAAAATATGGTCAATAAAGAGTTTACACTTGAAAACATATGAAATCGTGTTTTTTAAATCAAATTGCGGCACCTTATTAAAACCTCAAAACGAAGCTGCATTCTTTAAGTAACCCCCCAGCATGAAGATTTGTTTTACACGGTGATCAAGCAAAGGGAGCAAATTCTAGCAATCTTACAAACCTGCTGTTTCTCAAGCTTATATCCCTCTCGGCGGCCTTGCCACCATCTCGCCTCTTATTCTTTTTTTATCTCAACTCCTTTTTAGAGACATACTGATAGATAGCCTAGTCTAGGCATATAAAATGGAGTCAAGACTAGGTTTTGACGTCTTGGCAGCCTTTATATTAGCTGTCACAGCAGCTCTAGGGTCCTACTTGCCGATGTATCTTGTTCAAAGAGATCGCTCTTCGAGCAACCCTTCTGGCCGTAGCTTGGCTTTAATCTTAGGCAACATGTTTAGCGCAGGCGTTATGGTATCAGCTGGCTTTTGCCATTTATTAGGAGAAGCAGTAAAAACAATGCCAGCGATGCAATTCTCCCTAGCCACCTTTCTCTGTGGACTTGGTTATCTGATAACTCTCTGTGCCGACAAGGCGGCCACTATCCTAACAGGGCTTCGCTCCTCTTCTTCCGCTTCTGGAGGGCTAGATCAAGGTGTAGAAGTCATAGTCGGTGTTGATCTCGCAGAAAGGGTGGTTGCCAACCCCGAGAACAGGTCAAACAGACTTGCAAATAGTACCTCCAATACAATCCCAACTGCTGGAGGGAAAGACCGTCACAGTTTTAATGGCGATGAGGAACTGGCATTACTTCGAACGGAGCCAAGTAGTTCTGCATCGCCTACTAAGGCAGGAAGTTTAGCACGACATCGTAGAGAACCTGCATTACAAGATAGTTCCCTCGTAGTAAATAGGACTGGGAGTGATGTGGCGATGATGAGCGTTAGTGGTCTCGAACTACGGGCAGCTGCTGGGATGGTGGAAACTGACCTAGAAGCTGCTGGAAATGGTGGAAATGGAATCGCGCCTAGCACGTCTTTTGAGTTAGAGGATGGTGGAGAAGGCTTCAATACACAATATAGCACCAATGGTGGAGCGGGTGGTGGTAGGTATCAACCAGTACCAGGCCACCATCACAACCACTACGGACACAGTCATAGTCACCATCACCATCATCAACATGGAGGCAATGGAGCAGTAGGTGCCCCAGTAGTTAGTTTCATAACTGCAGTGCTCATGGCTGTGGCGCTCTGTTTCCATTCTTTGCTCGAAGGTGCAGCCATGGGTGCACAGCCTACCATAGCTAATTCTCTACACATATTCATAGCTATCGTCTCACATAAAGGCCTAGCAGCGTACGCTCTGGGTAGTAGTATAGCAGAATCAAACGTCGGGTTTCGTAGATTCTTGTCAGTGGCATTGCCATTCACCTTTGCCTCGCCCATTGGCATTTTTATAGGCTATATAATTTCTGACATAGCCCAGGGGGTAGGCGCTGCGGCAATATCTGCATTAGCTTCCGGCACATTTTTGTATGTTGCCTTTATGGAGGTCATTCCTAGAGAGCTGCATGATCCAGATAGGATTTTAGCAAAGCTTGGAGCATTGCTGCTCGGGTTTGGGCTGATGTCGTTGCTAGCGATCTGGGCTTAGAGAGCAGTAGTGCGAAGAGTGAAAAGAGAGTCAGGTGCGAGAGAGCTGATAGTAGTACTGTATATATAGTGATGTGCTATTTGATATTGAGAATATATATACTGGTTTTTTCGTTGTTCAGTTACTGTAAAAAAAAACCCTAAAACCCTGGTGTTCACTTGCAGTGAAGTGAAGGTTGCTGACGTTATGTATGTGGAGAGATAGAGAACGCGTAGCCATACAAGCTGTGCCTTGTTTCGCATGGCAAATAAATCAAAAATAAACTTTTAAAGGATATCTGCCCTTTAGATCAGAAGATAGCTAATACAGCAGAAAGAGTCCAGCTTAAAAGCATTCAAATGGAAGTTGAAAACGGAAACCAAGACTTTGATTATGATCTAGTTACCATCGGAGCAGGTAGTGGAGGTGTCCGTGCAGCTCGTATGGCCTCTGGAACTTATGGAGCCAAGGTAAGTCGAGGATTACTATTGTTTTTTGCGAGCAAGAACAAGATCATACTTCATCAACAACTGCTTTGAACAAAGCATAATTCTTCTTGCAATTTATTGCCTGCTGTGCTCTAATACTCTCCAACCCTCGACGATGAACTTGTGTTCAGGTAGCGGTGGTCGAGCTGCCCTTTGGCTACGTTTCTGGCGATGGCATCGGAGGTGCTGGCGGAACCTGTGTGATCAGAGGCTGTGTGCCCAAGAAGCTTTTAGTCTACGCATCTGAGTTCTCTGAAAATTTCTCCGATGCCGTTGGTTTTGGCTGGGCTGCCTCCGCCCCTCCTCACGACATCCGTGCCCTCATTGCCCGCAAGACCACTGAAATCGATCGTTTGAATGGTGTCTATCGCAACATTTTAAAAAATTCCGGAGTTCACTATTACGAAGGTCGTGGCATCGTTCTTGATCCTCATACCATTGAAGTCCGCGGTACAGACGGCACCGTCAAAACCCTTCGTGCAAAAAACATTCTTATCGCTACTGGAGGACATGCAGTAAAGATCAACATTCCAGGAGCAGAGCACGCAATTACCTCTGATCAAGCTTTAGTCATCGACTCACTTGCTGCGAAACAACCTCTGGTGATTGTCGGGGGAGGGTATATTGGCGTTGAATTCGCCGGCATTTTCAAAGGCCTTGGTGCAGACGTTCACCTAGTATGTCGACAAAAATATCCTCTGGGCGTCTTTGATGGTGAATGTCGAGCGGTGGTGGCGGACAACATGGAACGTAGAGGAATTCACTTACACATGGAATGTTCCCCCAGTTCTATTACCCGTAACCCAGATGGCTCCTTACTCGTCCATTATACCGATAAACACGGTGCGACTGGCGAAATCCACGCTGCAAAAGTGATGTTTGCTACGGGCAGAGCGCCGAGTACAAAAGGTCTTGGTTTAGAAGATGCTGGAGTCCGTACAGATCCCAATACGGGAGCAATTACGGTAGATGAATATTCCCGTACGAATGTACCTTCCATTTGGGCTATTGGCGACGTCACTGGTCGTATGGCTTTAACTCCAGTCGCGTTAATGGAGGGAAAAGCTCTTGCCGCAACAATGTTTGGCGGTGTGCCTACAAAACCAAATTACGACAACATCCCCACTGCTGTTTTCGCTCAGCCTCCGTTGAGTTCTGTAGGGTATTCTGAGGAACAAGCTATTAAACAGCTTTCTGGGGACATTGATGTCTACGTCTCTCGTTTTAGACCTATGCGAAATACCCTCAGCGGCAGAGATGAAAAAACTTTTATGAAGATGCTGGTACATGTCGATACGGATCGAGTCGTAGGGTGTCACATGGTAGGACCAGATGCTGCTGAAATTATGCAAGGATTGGGCATTGCGCTGAAATGTGGAGCTACCAAGGCGGTGTTTGATTCCACGGTGGGTATCCATCCCAGTGCTGCTGAAGAGTGGGTTACCATGAGCAGCCCGGCCAGAACTGTAAAAGGAGAAGGGGAGAAGGTCCCTGGTAAGTAATAAGATTTGATATATTTTGGTCTCTTTATAAACTAATTAGTTACTATAAGATTTGAGGAAAGATGTAACATGGTATAATTGTGTGTATGTAGCTACTATATGTAGCTACTATAGTGTTTAGAGAGGACAGAGAGCGTTGAGTTTAGATGTTTGTGTCGGTTTAAAAGTTCTTGGGAAGGGGGGGGGAAGAGAGAGACAGACCGAGACCGAGAGTTGTCTGGTCACATGGCGGTGGCGCAGCTCTTCTTTCTTGATTGTCACTCTAATTTAGCTAGTAATCGTACAGCGACGCAAATAATAATAACTAGTAGGGAGGGCAACGACACTCTATATGCCATTGAGATATATTTTCTGTATGGGGTCTCTATAGCTATGGGACCACCCGCAGTTTTAAAGAAGGATCTGAAAGATTTAGGGTTGCATTTAAGGGGCCCTTGGTCCCCCTAATTGTACTGATTCATTCCAATTGGTGCCCATCGAGCCAAATTCTTCTTTACCTAATGTCTCATTTACTAGGAAGTTGAATTTATTATAGTTGAAAAATGCAAAATTCAAGGTTCAAAAAACAGCCGACTTTAGTACGAAACCCAGAAACCAAGGCGCCAAAACTCACTGTTGCCGCGGCATTTGTTAATCCCAGATATAAAGCACAGATAAACAATAGCAAAGAACAGGGGAAATCAAGACCATAAGCCAATAAGCCTGTGGGTCCGCTTGGCGCAAAACCGTCAACACCGTTACCGCCGCCGTCAAACGGCAAAAGCCTGCCCTTTTCCTGTGTCGTGTGGAACAGGACTACCAGTCCGAGGAGGCTTAACAGCTAGAGTTTCGTTGCAAATTTTTTCGAAAAACAATAGGGGAGAATCAAAGCATGAAGGAGAGCTCGTGTTTTTCTATTTCGAAATGTCAGCAAGCTTCTGACTAGCTTCATCCTCGTTTCTGTTGTTATTTTACTTCTTCTTGACCTGCATTTAGCGAGTTCAAACCGGTTAATTATTTTTGTGTATACATATTTCTCTTAAGAAACCAATAAAGCAAGAAATCAAATAACGGAAAATGTCTTCTACTCAGAAAAAGCAATCCAAGGCTGTTGCCGACGTGACCAAACAAGTTTCTGTCGCGGACACTGCGCCGCCTGCGACTTCCCCCTCTACTGCTGCTGCTCCACATGGCCAGGCAGCTGAGATTCACGCGTCTGAAGCCAAGAACAAAGCTGTAGAGGCAGGTTCTGCTGCTGGTGAAAGCGCGAGTGAGGCTACTTTGGTGAGTGAAGGAAGTGAAGAGAGCATTATTTTTCGACTAGTAAACCCTTTCTGTTCTGCACTTTTCTATTCATCCGTCCTTCTAACAGATATCTACAAGTCCATGGGGCTGTATTTCCTCTCATTCATTACTTTTCTGCTATATTTCTTCATATCACAGGCTGCCAAAGAGAAACTTTCTCAAGCCACAGCCCAAGCCACAGAAGCAACGAAAGAATCCACCAAAGCTACAGCTCAGACAGTAGCCGATAAGACTCATTACGCAGGTGAAAAAGTCGCAGATGCAACCGCGGTCGCTAAAGAAAAACTCACTGAAGCTGGTGAGACTGTTCAAACAGGCGTTCACAATGCTCTCGAGTTCATTAAAGAACATCTACCCAGAGTAGAGCACGAAGATTTGACCCCGGAAGAACGTCAAAGCAAAGCTTTACTTGATGAAGCTATGGGTAGACCTGGAGAAACGACTGGTTTACCTTCTGAAGTGGAGGTAATCGAGAAAAATCGTCCTCTGGCAGAGAGTTTGGTGGCTGAGGGCGCCATTTTGGATGAAGGAGGTGCGCCAGAGCCAGGTCCTGAGTCTGTTCCCTTGCCTTCTGAGTTATTGGGAGGTGAAACTGAAGATCGTTCTGCAAAAGGACTGGCCGAGGTGATGGGAGAGAAGGCTGGAGAAGCAAAAGAATATGTTAGGTAAGCAAAAAATGAAGAGTTTCGCTTCTTCTAGTCGTCTTTTGTTCCAAAAATCCAATTTTGGTTTTTTTTTTTCGCTTCCACGTCGTTGCGTTTAGAAACGTGTGCACCTTGATGTAGCTATATCCTTTTGTTTTGTAATATAGCTCCACTTTTTTGAATACATATCTATTTATTCTTATTTACTTTGCTGCTGCTGAGGTGTGCAGGCGACCTGGGAGAGTTTCTACCACAACTGCTAGACCAGGAAGCCCCCGCCCTCCAGTAATTCATGAATACTCTGCCTTACCTGGAGATATCCATATACCTCTTGTTAAAAAGGCTTTGAGGTAGAAAAGAACAAGCAGAGATAGATTCTTTTCGCAAATTCTCAAATTTCAACACAAAAAAAAAAAAAAAAAAAAAAAAAAAAAAACTGTCGCTGATGCCTTTTCTAATTTTGAATTCATTGTTTGCAGGGAACATGTACTCCACCGCCCTGGACATCAGACTACCGCCGCAGATACTACCCCAGGTACTACTACTACCACTGCTCGCGACATCCACTTCTCCCCCTCTAGCAGTGCTGAAGAGATAATTGCCGATTCCAAACCCAAGGCTGCTGAAGCCACTAAAACTGCTGAAGAGAAAGCAGCCCACGCTGCTCACTCTGTCGGCGATACCTTGTCTGAATACTATCACAAAGTAGCAGACCCTTTGACAGGCGTTTTACACTCTGCGGAGGATAAAGCCTCTGGCGTGCTGCATTCTATCGAGGACAAGGCGAAATGGACGTACGACCACACCAAAGATGAGTTAATCGGCAAAAGCGCCACGGAAACCCATCAAGAAATGTTACCTAAGAATGCGTATGAAGCAGAATTAGCACATGGGGCGATCCCGTCCTCGACTGAAGAGGTCTTGGCCAAACAAGTGGGGGGTGCTTCTTTAGAAGAAAAATACCAAGGACCTCAAACGCCCTCTGGCGGAACAGGTGGAATGAGAGATGCCGAGGCTGAAGATGCCCTTACCAAGGTACAAAGAGATTAAGAATAGAGTATAGATGAATCTTTTTATTTTGTAAAAAAAAACTAGAAAAATGAAATTTTTCTTCTCTTTTCTTCTTTTTCTGCTCTCTCTCCAGTCGGCTATGGGGTATGGCGAAGAAAACCTTGGTGCCTCTGCTGTGGATACTCCTGACTTGGTGAAGACAGCTGCCCATGCCCAACATCATAGTAGGATGTATGACATTGTGCATGATCTTACTTCCAAAGAACCTGGATCAGAAGGTGAATTGCCTTCATAAAAAGCTTTACAAGGGTGCGATCACAGAAACAGAGTAGAATCTTTACGTAAATAAAATTTCATATGCATGTACATAAGTTACGTTCAGTTTCTTTTTATATCCTGTTTGTTTTATTTCTCTGTGTTCAAGTTGCTTTTTGTTGATATATGTTTCTTTAACACGGGGAAACCTGTAGATACACGTAAAAAATATGAAAGTAACTTTAAATTTATGACGTCTTTAACGCCGCCAAGGCTGCTTTCTTTTCTAATAACACCGCCACAGCTGCTTCAACTTCTTCAGAACTATTTGCTAGACCCTTCACCTCTTTAAGCTCCCTAACAACTTGCGCTTGTTCAGTTACAGCAGCTTCTGCAGCTGCAATCTCCTCTGGAGAGACGCCCACTGCCGCTCTCTCGGCTGCCTCTGCTGCGGCAGCAGCAGCTTCTTCTTCCACTGCTGCTTCGCCCCCTTTCCTTCCATCCTCAAACTCCCAGGATTTAATCACCGCAGCTTGCCCTACCATATCCCCAGAAGGAGCTTCCACATTAAACAGCGTTGCCTTTAAGATATTAAATTTAGTGCCCTTAAATGAAATTCTTTTACCCTGGTAATTGTCCACAGCGCCGTTTTCAAGCACCTTGCTCAAGATAGAAGAGCGGTCCTGTTGAATATCATCAATGGGTTCAGCAGATTTAGCACTGGGGGTGCCTATGAGTTCATCCCATTCTGCTTCAAAGAGATCTAAAGCTGCTTGATTAGCATACACAAAAACTGGGCCAGTCGGTGCGGGATTTTCTGCCTCTGTCTCTCCTGTGTCGTGGGAAAGGACAGGGAAAGGAGCTTCCCAGAGAGCTTTTGCTACTTCGCTGATATCTAATTCTTCAGTGAAAAGAGGTCTGTAATGAGGAGAGAGAGAGAGAGTAAGAGGAAAATAATGACAATAATTACTTAGCACAAAGATTTTGGAGGCCGAGCAAATCGATACTTTCTTGTTAATATTTTTGTTTTTTTCATTTTAACAACTAACCTGCCAGTCTTACGGAAATGGCTCTCAATAAGGAGGAGATTCTGCATGATAACAGGAGCTGTGAGGTATGGTCTTGCTACCTTTGGTGCAGCTTGAGGGATGCCAGCTCCTTTTTTCTTATTGCCACCACCACCGCCGCCGCCGCCGCCGCCTTTTTTCTTGCCAGCCACAACCACACAACGCAAAGGGCGGGATGCAGGGGCAAGCAAGTGTGGTCTAGCGAGTCCTAACGATCTCGTCTGTGGTATGAGAATGCTACATTGATCAAATAAGGGGAAATAAATGGGTGTGAGAGATGATTTAGATAAATGAGACATTTTTATTAGAATGTGCGTTTGATGGTCGAGCATCGCACCTGTGTGGCAACATGATGAACAAGAAGGTGTAAAGGATATACTGAAATATTTCGAGATTACTTGTAAACGCTCAATTTGTCCGCTTTCTCTGTTTCTTTCTGGGTTTTGCACTAAGCGAAAGCTATTTTCACCTTGGTCTAGGAGTTTCATACTTTTATTTGTCATTTGCATATACCTTGAAGTATATTCACATCTAACCGATAGCAAAATAGCAGGTTAATCCTCACTTGAAGCACATCTCTTTTCATACTGATCTGACATCTTAAGAAATTAGATTGAAAGGCTTATTTCCCTCTTATGAAATAAACGAGCTCTATGGATCCAGCTCAACCGTTCCTTTCTGAATCTCTCATCCCAACGTTAGCCACGGTCTTCCTCGCTGGAGGTGCTGTAGCTATGGGAGCCTTGGGCGTTGAAACCGTCGAAGACAGCAGCAGCGTCCAAGAACTGTTTACAGGGGCAGTGGCCTCTTTTCTGTTAGGCTTTGGATTATTATTCTTCCTGCTTTGGTGTGGCGTTTTTGTATAGCTTAGTTAGAGTCAAATAAAAGACAGAGAAGTGAAATTTGTTGTCAGTGAACTTTTACAAATTGTTTGTATCTTCCTATTTCTTGTTACAAAAAGCTACTGCATGAAAGAAAGTCTTCAGAAAGGGAGAAAGAAATGGAGGATGAGTATTACCCATCCCTTTGCCTTTTCATCAATTCAAAAATAAAAAAGTGAGAGAAAGCTCGGGGTGTTTGGGACGGGTGCGAAAGAGAGGAATAGTTTTTATTTCTAATTTTTGGAAATTAGAGTTTTCAGGTCGTTTCAAAGAATTAAGAACAGAGAAACTTCAAAAATGAATGAAGAAAACCAGAGTAGAGCGAAGTGCTGAGTAGTATATATATAATGAGCAAGTTTTCTCCACAGAAATAAAAGAGAATAAGAGAAGCGGGGCCAAATTTTTGCCTTAAAAAAAAAACAAAAAAAAAATGTTTAAGCTTCTATCTATCTCTGGCGTTTCGGCACGAATTCTTCCACATATTTCGCAATAGACTCTTCAATAATACGTTTTGCATCTACAACACCCAAAAACTCGTCTACCTGCACGATCTTATTCTCATTTTTCTTATAATCTTCAAAGAAACGGCGGATTTCTGCGAGGCGGTGTTGAGGTAAGTCGGCAATGTCTTTGTAATCACGGAACTCGGGGTCATCAGCATGCACAGCAATGACCTTGTCATCCTGTTCGCCTTGATCAAGCATACGCATCACTCCAATAGGCTTAGCGCGGAGGAAAGAAAAAGGAACCACGGGCTCTTGCATGAGCACCAGGATATCAAGTGGGTCGTGGTCTTCACAGTAGGTCTGGGGGATGAAGCCGTAGTTGTGGGGGTAAACAACTGAGGAGTACAGAACACGGTCAACGTGGAGGAGACCGGTGACCTTGTCGAGTTCGTATTTGACTTTAGAGCCACGGGGGATCTCAATAACTGTGTAGAAATAAATTGAGGGGGAGGGGAACGGCGGGTGAAAAAGGAGTTGTAGGAATGTGTTTATTTTTTTTTAAAATGGGGAAAACGTGGGGTGAGCAAGTGTATAGATGGGTTTAAACATACCAGCGTTTACAATATCGGGAGCTTTTTCGCCGATGGGGAGGTCGTGCCAGGGATGGGAAGCGAGGCTGCAGTTGAGGAATTTGGAGATGAAAAAGTAAGTTGCCAGCGTAACGGGAGAAATGAGAGTGCTCGATAGCGAGTTTATATCTGAACAAGAAAGTTCGATGGGATACATACCCCCGAGCACCGCCGTTACTAGCCATGGAGGCACGTTTGATGGTGACTAAAGAAGATGCGAGACACTGCGATTACTTGCAAAGAGCAAGCTGCAGCAATCCTAGGCGAATGAAAGAAAGGATGGATGGCTTCAACCGCAAGCTCAAAAAGGCAATGTGCTATGTAGATTGAAAGTCAGTAATAAATGCACTAAAAACTGACGACTCGTTTTCTAGAGGAGGAAAGAGCCGCAATCCTCTCCACTCGATCAAGCGCAGCCCCACGATGCCCGAATCTCTCTTCTCTTTACTTTTTAAGTCACCCTACTTTCTTTTCTCTCTGTCATTTTGGTCACAGTACGAAGTATATTGTAATAAAACACATTCAGGAATAACTAACTAAAAAACCTGTCTGAAAAATACACTTTAAAATACGTTAATAATATCTTTAGAAAGAGGAAGAACACCCGAGACAGACAACGGAGCCAGAGAAGAAAAAAATACGTGTTTACTTATTTAAACCACTTAACTCCAGCTTTATTTTTTACCACTCCTCAATTTCCTAGAAGGCGTGGTCACAGCTTGTTGCAGCATAATCTCTACGTCAGCTCTGCTCATCCCAGACCCGCTTCGCCTCTTCTTCTTACCCTTTTGGGCTGAAGCTGGAGCGGGAATTTTTGCTGCTTCCCTCTTTCTCTTCCCACTGCTCCCGCCACTAGGGCCTTCTCCGCTCTTTACCTTTGTAGCAGCAGTAGCAATAACACCAGGACCACGACCCTTCTTCTTATTCTTCCCATCGAGTACACCTTTTCTAGAAGAAGGTCTGTTGTCCTTTTTATTTTTAGCAGCGGCAGCTGCAGCGGCAGTTTGTTGTTTACTGCTCGCTTTGCTTTTCCTTCTTAATAAAGAAAGAAGTTCGCGTGGGACTTTCTTTCCATTGGAGATAGCAGCTTCAGCTTCTTCTAAAGCAGCAGCTGCCTCGTCTCCTTCATAACCGGCATCGCCATTGTAACGACGAGGGAGCCTACGAGGAGAGAGACTCTGCTTTTGTTTTCGATTTTGATTCTTCTTAGCAGAGGAAGTCGTTTTGGTATCCTTCTTCTTTAGCTGGCGCTTCTTAACAGCTGGTGTAGCCGTAGCTTTAGGAATAGATTGCTGACGGTCTCTCTGACCATGGCGTCGGGATGTCGTAATAATAACACCAGGGGCCTCTTCATCTTCTTCTTCATCATCACTGCTGCTACTCTCATCTGTGCTATCAACTTCCGCCTGCTCGCTCTCTTCTTTATCGAAGAACGCCTCTTCCCCTTCGCTTTCACTATCATCATCACTGCTGCTGCTGCTATCTGAGTCGGAAGAGTCAACATCGTCATCGTCAGACGAAGAAGAGTCGTCTGAAGAAGAGTCTTCGGTTTCGCTATCTGAGTCGTCCGGCGCCGCCACGTCCTCTTCTTCTTCTTCAGAGATAGCTGGATCAGAGGATTTCGGGAAGGGTGCAAACTGGCCAGTCGCTCTACGTGGCTGTATAACCTTTGGGAGTCCATCAGCACCACCTTCAACCTCATAGAAAGCACTACCGCCGCCTCGGTCAGCAGCTCGAGCTGCTCTCCTCTTACTCGCATCTGCACTAGCATTTCCACCAGTACCACCATCATAGCCCAGTTCTTGCAGTTCCAAATCACCATCCTCTTCATTTTCCAGCCCTCTGCAAATAACGCATTGGTACAAAGCATCTTTTACTGCTCTGCTCCAATTATTCACTCCCAGGCCAGGTCTCCGTTGGAAACATTTGAAACAAAAGCATCTGTGGCACGTTCTGCATCCTAAAAGTAAAGAATCAGAGGTTTCAGAGCCGCACCAGACGCAGTGAGGGTCGCGGGTGACACCTCGAACTGGGGCGGGGCCTCGGACTCCAGCACCAGCTCCGCTCCTGCTGCCTCCAGCAGCAGAAGCTGGACGGTGAAGAGCAGATACAGGTCGTGATAATGGACGTTGTGAGGTCGTTGAAGGCGGTGGCTGCGTCTTTGCAGCAGGACGCGTAGGAAATAATAAGAATCCAGCAGCGGCGTCCCTGGCGTCCCTTCTGGCCGCCAACCGAGCGGCTCGATCTTCCGCTACAGCAGGCATAATCTCCCCTCCTAAATCAAACGGATCAAATCCTAACACAGCAGCAGCGGCTTGTGCAGCAGCAGATCGTGAATCGTGAGCTCCAGCGCGGCTCAGCATTTTTAATGCATGCACCTGTGGAGGTCGTTCTTTCAGTTTACCTTTAACCAATACTACTCTCTGCCCATCAGCGACATCTTGCATCCGTGCAGCCCATTCTTCTTTTAGCAACTGCGCTTCCCGTCGTTTCAGCTTCTCACGACGACGGACCTGGTCAGCTAAAGTTCGAGCAGCTTCGAGATCTCTTCGGATATTTTCAAATCGACCTCGGACCTCCATTGCATCCATTCTTCTTTTTCTGATCCCTGCCAGGGCTAGAGGGGATTCATGGCCGGCAAAAACACCATCACCGCCATCTTCTTCAGCACCATCAGCAGAAGCTAATCTTCTAGCAGCTGCTTTTTTGTCCCAGGGAGGCTCATACCAAAGACGAGGGATCAGGGGTCTGCCTGCTTTTCTGTGTTTCACAACCCAGTATTTATACACAGCTTTCACCACACTTTCGTACTGGTTAATCCCTTCTAATTGAAGACATTTTTCCAGTGGGAAAACCTCCTCGATTGGAGGTAGACTCACTTCAGGCGCAGCACCATCTCCAATGTTATTCCCTGCCCCTGCACCAAGAACCCATTTCTCAGGGTGGCGTTGTAACTCTGCCGTATATTCCTTTTCCATACGATCAATGAGATGTTCAAGCCATTCTTCAGCGAGGGGTTTCTTCGCACTGCGCGCTTTGGAATTGCCACCTCCGTGCCTTTTCACAGACTCGTTATAAGTAGCAAGCCATTCTTCATCTTCTTCATCCAAATCGTACTCTATAGCGAGATCAAGGTCATCAGGGGTCGGTTGCACATACCGAAGAAACGGAGGATCAGACGCCAGAGCAGCTTGTGCTGAAGACCAGGCAGCGGCGACCGCTGCTGCAGCAGCAGAAGAGCCATGTACATCTGGTAGGCTAGTATCGCCTCCTGCGTTTCTATTCACTACTGGGACATCGCTAGGATCCATGGCACGGAGCATAGCATCTGCACGTTGTTTTTCAGGCAATACACTCCAAGTAGGCACAGTAATCGCAGCAGTACCATCTGATGCATTTTTCTTCGCCCGCTTTGCTGTTGCTGCTGCCACAGCTGCTGCCGCTGTTTGTGGTAGAATTGCAGCAGGTTCTTTGATTTCTAATACAGTACGGAGATCGGAATCTTGTACGACTAAAGGATACGGAAAGCCGTCTGTAGGATCTGCTGCTCCAACTTCACAGTCTTTGAGCCATTTCCAAAATTCACCGCCATCGTAGTGTAAAAGCTCTTCGTCCCTGCCTTCCACAAAAACACGGAGTTTCTCGTCTACAATAAGAGGACGAAGACGCCAGGAAGAACGGACGCGTTTCAGACCACCAGTAGTTGTCGTCGCACCAGCAATATTAAGTTGCTGCTGCTGCTGCTGCCGTTTTGGGGCATCTGCTGCTGCTGCTTCTGCTGTGCTGGTGGTAGGACTAGAAGGAGAAGCATCTCTACGTCTCTTTTTAGATGCTTTCTTATATACCTCAGCTTTCTTTTCCTGCTGCTGCTGCTTTCTAGGAGGGGACATGTTTCTGTTATTATTGGCGCCATCCCGGCCACCACTGCGTTTGTTGATACCATTGGCAGTTGCCCGAGGTGGTGAAGAAGATCTCCCACGTCCTCCATTTGCTGTGGCACCACCTCTCGTTGCCCTTCCTGCAATACCGGAGCCAGAAGCCTTGTTCTTTTCCTGCTGCTGCTGCTGCTTGCGAGATGCTGAAGACGACGACTTTTTCTGAGAATCTTTCACTTGTTTTCGCTTTTTATCACTCGCCGCAGAATTTTTCTTAGATGATGCATTTTTCTTTGATGGCTGTCGGTCTCTTTCTTCACTAGGAGCTCTGCTACGAGTTTTTGGGGCAGAGGCAGCAGCGGCACCGGTATGCTTTTTGCTAGGTCCCTCTCCCTTGTCCCTGTAATAGTGATGAAATGATTTGAAACAGAGGTTAAAATATATTTTATAAAACCTAGATAGGATGCGTAGCGTAATATAATGATTTCCATATAAAATTTGCAAGCTGACTGCTATTTAAAAACATGGCTTGTTCATCACCGCCAATTCCCATCACCTCCATTGGTTTTGGGTTTTTAAAAATTAATTCTAGAAATATGGTGCTACATACCTATCGAGAGCGTTGTCACCGCCTCGTTTTTTATCGAGACTCAGCCACGAGAGGAGACCCATGCTATAGTATAGACAAAAGAATAATAAAACTTGCTAGAGGGGGTCTGTGATGATTATTGCTGTATGACCCTTTTCGCCAGCTTAATAAGTTTAGATAAATCACCAGAGTGTGTTCAGCAGCTAAATAGAGGCGTCAGTGAAGTCTAAAGCACTGAAGCACTGATGATTGATTGCGAGGTTGCAATAGCCTAGCCCAAAACCAAGGGCCGAGGCATTGTCTGGCCTCTAGACCGTTTCGTAGAACGAATTAAGGATGATTAGTATGACCAAGCCCTAGGAAATTGGTTTTTTAATTTTTGTTTTTTTGGCTCATCGTGAGGTACATTGGAAAAGTTGTACCGCCTCACGCCACTGCGTGCTCCACTCAGCCAGACATTAAAAAGGCTCCTGCTCCACCACATCATCTTGCTTTATATATTCTACTTGGATATATCACATTTCACTGCCGCGCAATAAACTTTTGTTGGTAGCTTCCAAGTGATCGACGTTTCTCTCACTCGTTCTTCAGCCCAATTCGCTTAGAAACCAGCAAATATGCAGGCGTTAACCGTTGCACAGCCTCTCGGATCTTCCTTGGTATTCTCTACTAGCAGGTACGCTTCACAGAAACCAGCAATTTGCAATTCTATTCCCTTTGCAAACTAAGGCTCTGAGACGCTGCCTGTGCGCCTCCCTCTCCCTCCTTTAACCAACTCATTATCTCATTACTTCTACATTTTCCCCCTTGCAGACCTACCACAAAGACTTTTCGTCAAGTCTCTGCCCGCCGTCAGGTCAATATCATCGCCATGGCAGCTGCTCCCAAGGGAGTCACCCAGCCTCCCCGCCAACCCACCACCCCTCCCCCGATGTTTGGCTTTGTTGACAACGCAGAACGCCTTAATAGCCGCGCTGCTATGATTGGCTGGATTGCACTGCTGATTATTGAGGCTGTGACAAACAAAGGAATTCTTGAAGTGTTTGGTTTCTCCACTGGAGGCGGACTTGATATTGGACTTTAACAAAAATAAAAATAAAAAATGCCGTCGAATTACTTTTCTAGATGGTTTTAAATTTTTTTGTTTACCATAACAGAAAGCCGTATATTGTTTTGTATGATTAGTAATGAACCGCAAAGGTAGATTTTCCCAGCTTTTCCTTTCATTTTTTTAATTCTTATATTTCTCTTTTAATCTCTTTTCATTCTTCCTCCGCTGCTCTTGTTGCACCGTCTGACCTCCCAATTTGATTTTTTTCCGTTAATTTTCATCATAGCTCTCTAGTTTTTTTCTTTTCTTTGTAAGACTAAACTAATTCACAAGACCTAGGCATTATTACACTTTATATTGAACATTGAATTGTGCCAGAAAAGATATAGAAGAAAATAGAAACCATCAGCACCACCACTTTTCATCCCCCGACATCACCCGAAAAATATAAATCAAACCAGCTAGGAGAAAACTGCTGATTTCTCTAAGGCATCACCATCTGTGGTTTCTGAACAACAGCATCAATTAATCCATAATCTACTGCCTCTTGTGCACTCATAAAGAAATCTCTGTCTGTGTCCAAAGTAATCTGTTCCATGCTCTGCCCAGTAAATTCTGAAAGGTAGCTGTTGAGGCAAGATTTGTGGTGCAGGATTTCGTTCGCCTGTAGCAAGAAAATAGAGAAGTAGAAGCAGGTAGTTGAGGAATATAAAATCAGAATGTACAGAGTTTTTTACAGAAAGTGAATTAATTGACGAATTCGGCTTAAAGTAACAGAACAGGGGATGAAATACAAAAAGGCTTCCGTCAGCGTTTTTTTTTTTTTTTTTTGTCTTGATCGCTTACCTGAATTTCAATATCGGCAGCCTGGCCCTGAGCTCCACCAAGAGGTTGATGGATCATAATACGAGAATTAGGTAAAGAATAACGCTTTCCCTGGTGTCCAGAGGCCAATAAGAAGGCTCCCATTGAGGCAGCAAGGCCAACACACACTGTTGAGACGTTGGGTCGTACATGCCTCATGGTGTCGAAGACTGCCATACCAGCAGTGACAGATCCACCAGGGCTCTGTTGAATGGATATATAAAGAAATAGAAGAACATTAGTTTTATGATGGGGTAGAGGATATAAAGTTTAATAAAAGATACTATTAGGTGGGGGAAGATTAAATTTTTTGTAGAGAAAAAGCGGGGGGGGGGGGGGGGGGGGGGGGGGAAGATATGAAATTTGGAGAGTAGGTGGTGCTTACATTGATGTAGAGGGTAATATCCTGGTTAGGGCTGACAGAATCAAGGTATAACAGCTGTGCAACACAAAGATTGGCCATTTCGTCTTCAATTGGACCACCAATGCGGACAATGCGCTGCTGGAACAGTTGAGAAACAACCTGGAAAAAAAAACGAAATCGACGTCAGTCAACGACCACATCATTCCTCAAATTTTTATAATAAATTTCAGCATCTTTTCTTACCTGCTGGAAGCGCTCTACGACAAATGGACTGGGAGGGGGAGGTCCCTGGTTGGCATAGATTTTTTTATCGGCAGACAGTGCATCAGTGAACTGGACGGCTCTTGAGGATTCGGGCGTCCAAAGGTTACTGCTGAGAAAAATTATATAAAAGGTTGACAAGGTCAGTTGATCAGTGTCAGAATGAAGGGTTGTAACGGCATTTGAAATGTAGATAAGAACAGGGGAAAGCGGCTTAGCCATACCTTTTTGCGACTGTAAGATGGCATTTGCGTCCACCATTTGCGTTGGGCTTAAGAGCAGAGGAACGGAGTCCTTGCGCCAATGACGGCTTCTGAATGCTAAGCATCATTTTCGTGATTCTGTTTTTTGTAAAGCTAAATCGATTTAAGGCCCTGCACTAATTATCTATGATTGATAAGAGATGGGATTCACTTATGCCGTTACAACAATAACAACGCCGCCAGTGTCCAAAAATACATTAATAAGGAAATTTAGAATGCAATTGTTTGATGATTTCTTGAACTTAAGTATGTTGCGAAAGTCTCGTCTCTTTGGCTGGAATGGAAGGTCTTGCATTCAGGGCAGCACTTCATTATAGCTATAAGACCCGAAAATGTTCCAAAAAAGGGCACATATTCCTCATTTGGACACGTATGAGATCATAAATCCCGCCCTTATTAGTAAAAATCGGTTCTATTTGTTAGGTTATTGATTGCCGACGGTGGGGCAGCCGGGCGGTGATCAAAACAGCTTTCTTTAGTACAGTTAACGCTCACACACATTCAATTGATCTATATTTTCTTTGATGAAGTACATAATGGTGCTGTCAAATCCTTCTTCTTTGCTACACAGCTCCCAAAGCTTCTTTAACTACTCCATTTCACAACAAGCGCCGTCGGAGGGTGAGCTAGAACTGAACGTTGCCCCTAGGGTTGACCTAATCTCTCTCTCTTGTATCTCAAAAACATCTGTTGAATACATTTTTTAATTGATTAAACAAAACCCAGTTGTATATACTCGCATCTAATTCCTAGTTTAATCACGATGGGGATTTTGCAAACAGCAAAATTTGCAGCAATTGGAGGTGTGGCGCTTTATTATGGCCAGGTGCGGCAACAAGCGATTGCATAACGGGAACTTCGTATTCTATATTATTGGTGGTGTAGATGAATTACCCCATGGGGATGCGGCATCTGTTGAAAAACCCCATCTGATCTTCTCCGCTTGCTTGGCCTCTCCCGCTGTCGTAAACTTAAATAGTTTTTTTGATTTATTTTTACAACTCTCTGACTCTTCTATATTACTATTTCCCTCACTGGACAGGTCGGCTACCAGGTCTATGACAGCCATGGAGAAGAACGTCGCATTCAAGATAAATATCAATCAGAATTAAAAGCAGCCGCAGTAGCAGAAAAGTCTGCCGAAAGAGAAAAGCAGTTAGCAATCACCCTAGAAGATCAAGCCAAAGAACACCAAGCAGCGCTTGTTGGCTTGGATAAGGACTTATCAGCAGCATATAAACAGGTTGAAATATTGGAGGATCAAAAGAATACAATGATGAAAGCGGTGGAGGAGGCTCTTGTTGGGTCAGAGCAAGCTCGCGGCAATATTGCTAAACTGACTGCCGAAGTAGCAAAGAGACGCCAAGATGCATTGGTAAGTATAGATGGCTTTCGCTGTACTGTATTACATTCATCGTGATATTATTTGCTTGTTAACTGTCTTACTAGGCTTTATCTCACTTCTAAAGCTCGTGTGATTTCTCGCGTTCAGGTGGCAGAGCAAGCTTTGGCTGCTGCTCGGGTACATAGCAAAGACATCGACGCCTTATTGAATCCATTGAATCATCCAATGGTGAAGAGTCTAATGAGCAAATAAATGATTTAATTTCGCTCTTCTGTTGCTCAAAATTGATCATTTTATGCAAAAAGATTGGAAAGCCGGGGCTGAGCAACTTAATTTGTGCTTCTCTGTGCGGTGTAATTAATTTTCCTAACAGGTGGTGTTTAATAACACCAGTTGATTTTTTTTTGATTTGGTTTTTAAAAAATACAAAGAGCCAGGCGCTTAGGCAGAGGTGAACTTGGTCACGGCCTTGGTGCCCTCAGAGACGGCGTGCTTGGCAAGCTCACCGGGGAGAACGAGGCGGACGGCAGTCTGGATTTCGCGAGAAGTAAGAGTGGGCTTCTTGTTGACGCGAGCAAGCTGTAGATAGGGAAAAGAGAGAGAATAACGAGGTGAGAATAATGTTCGTAAGTGTGTTCAGACGGTGTTGTTACCACGCAAGCGGCAAGGGTGATCTGAAGACTGGGATGTCCAAATAGCTCTGACCCCCGTATTAATTCTCTCAATCAACCAAAGATAGAGATAAGATACTACTAACCTGAGCAGCCTGGGAGGCGATCTTCTCGAACTGGTCGGCAATGAAGGAGTTGAGGATGGCCATGGCCTTGGAGGAGATACCGGTATCGGGGTGCACCTGCTTCAACACCTTGAAGATGTAAAGCTTGTAGGATTCAACACCCTTCTTGGACTTCTTCTTAGAGGCGTCCTTCTTGACGGCCTTCTTGGCAGCAGGTTTCTTTCCGGAGGTGGGAGCCATTGTGATGGAGTTGTGGGGGTAGGTGACACAAAGTGGTAACCAAGATTATTAGGATAAAGGGGCAGTGGAAAGGGTGTGGCAAGTATATAGACCTTCACTGAGGTTCAGAGGCCTTCCAGGCTTTCAAATTGAGCCCTCACAAGCCAGCACCGGGCCTAGCCCGGATAGGTGTGGTCGATTTTGATGGCACACCTATCCGGGTCCTGGCCATCCCTGGCTTCTCAGGCCTCCACTTCACAGAGGTGGTGCTTACATAGTCATGCCCTCCCTGCTTCTTTTTCTTTATCTATTCTCTGGTTTTACACCTACACCCACCCACTCACCCTACTCAACCATGTCTGGACGCGGAAAAGGAAAATCCTCCGGCAAGAAGGCCGTGAGCAAGTCAGCCAAGGCTGGTCTTCAGTTCCCTGTTGGCCGTGTCGCTCGTTACCTCAAGAAGGGACGCTATGCTGAGCGCATCGGTGCTGGTGCCCCCGTGTACCTCGCTGCCGTCCTCGAGTACTTGGCTGCTGAGGTTCTCGAACTCTCTGGCAATGCCGCTCGCGACAACAAGAAGACCCGTATCGTGCCCCGCCACATCCAGTTGGCTGTCCGCAACGATGAGGAATTAAGCAAGCTCTTGGCCGGTGTCACCATCGCCGAGGGTGGTGTGCTCCCCAACATCCACGCTGTCTTGCTCCCCAAGAAGTCTGGCAAGAAGGACGAGTAAGCGTTTACCGCCGCCTCTTCTCTTCTCTCCTACTTCAACACACAAAAAAAAAACCAAACAACTGGTGTTATTAAACACCACCTCTTAGGAAACTATCAGATCAATAGTTACAGTATTAGCAGAAGTAATGAAAGCATATGTAAAGAAAAAGGCAGAACACAACAGTCATCGTTGAATTCCGCGCTGCTGTAATACGCAGGCAGACTAGTGCTGCTGCTGTTCTTGTGGGAGACTGCAAATGGTAGCTGCAGTCATATACAGTAAAAGCCAGTGTAGACTGTGTTCTCTCTATATGTTGGTTCAGCAAATTCTTTGCTTTCCTGCCGCTGAGATCAGGGAGAGAGGTCAGAAGAGACTGCTTAGAGATGGCAAGCTGTTGCTGGCACTAGACTGTGTGAGGTATTACATTAAGATGTGTTCTATTGTTGTGTAAAGAGTGATTCCCAGTTAGGTGGTGTTTAATAACACCAGTGTTTGGTTTTTTGTTGTTAGCACCTGAAGGAACCGCAAGGAACCACCAGTGAGTGCTGTAAGAGCCAGGAGCAAAGCAGAGTAATCCACTTATGCGCCGAAGCCATAGAGAGTACGTCCCTGGCGCTTGAGAGCGTAGACGACATCGAAAGCAGTCACGGTCTTGCGGCGAGCATGCTCAGTGTAGGTGACGGCATCACGGACAACGTTCTCAAGGAAGACCTTGAGGACACCACGGGTCTCCTCGTAGATCAAGCCAGAGATACGCTTGACACCACCACGGCGAGCCAAACGGCGAATAGCGGGCTTGGTGATGCCCTGGATGTTGTCGCGCAACACCTTCCTGTGGCGCTTAGCACCACCCTTGCCGAGGCCTTTACCGCCTTTACCACGTCCAGACATGATTGATTAGTTGAGTTTGGGGTTTTAAAAGGAAAACCAAAGTTGAGATAAAGCAAAATGAAGCGGGGAAAGCCAAATATATGGAGAAATTTGCGGGCTGGCACACCTATCCGGGTTCTGGCCATCCCTGGCCTCTCAGGGCATCACTTTTTGGGAGCACCCCTCAGAGGCCAGGATTGGGCCTAACCCGGATAGGTGTGCCATTCTCCCCAGCTCGCCGTTCCTGCTGCGTTTCAGAACGCGTAGCAGCCCTCCGCTGGCTATAAATTCAGAGCAGTGCTTCGTTTAGCCCAGTGCTTCGTTTAGCCGGCATATATGCCGAAAATGCCGGAAAATGCCAATTTTCCGGCATTTTCAGGCGCAGGAACAGGAAAAAATGCCGTGCAAAAAGTGCCGGAGCGGAGCTCCGGCGGGCCAGAAATGCCGGGGGAAAATGCCGTTTTTTTCGAAAATTTTGAAAAAATGCCGGAGATTTAGGCCAGTTTTAGAGTACTAAATTAACAAAAGTTCATTTGTAAGAGGTTATTCTCTCATTATCACTATGGATACCACTCGGCAGACCAATGATCAGGACTTAGTCCGAACTTTGGTTGCCCAGATCTTTGATCGAGTCATGGCTGTCCAGCACTTGCAACAACCCATTGATTTGACTTCTTCTCCGTTCAAAGAACCTGCTTTGAAGGTATGTGATGTCATCTGTATGCTTAATTTCTTAAAATAAGCCACCCAAATTCAAATCTGAATTTTCTTCCTTGTTGCAGAAGAGGAAAAAAGGTATGGAAGGCGAAGAAAAAGCGTCGTGGAGCGCATTTGTAGTTCCTTGTTTTGCTTTTTTAAAGATGTAATCTAAAGAAATTCCAGCCATGTT
This sequence comes from Nannochloris sp. 'desiccata', assembly GCA_019044685.2. NCBI lineage: Eukaryota > Viridiplantae > Chlorophyta > Trebouxiophyceae > Chlorellales > Chlorellaceae > Nannochloris > Nannochloris sp. 'desiccata'. The sequence goes on along the minus strand of JAGTXX020000007.1, from coordinate 460,567 downwards.
TCAATAAGGCGCATCTGCGCTGCTCAGAAATAGTGCCTGATGCTGTCAAGAAAAAAAATGGAAAAAATGCCGGGGCAGAATCCAAATATGGAAAAAATGCCGGGGCAGAATGCCGAAAAACAGGCCAGGGACGAAAAAATGCCGGGAAAAAATGCCAGGCCAAAATCCTTAAACGAAGCACTGGTTTAGCCGGCATATATGCCGAAAATGCCGGAAAATGCCAATTTTCCGGCATTTTCAGGCGCAGGAACAGGAAAAAATGCCGTGCAAAAAGTGCCGGAGCGGAGCTCCGGCGGGCCAGAAATGCCGGGGGAAAATGCCGTTTTTTTCGAAAATTTTGAAAAAATGCCGGAGATTTAGGCCAGTTTTAGAGTACTAAATTAACAAAAGTTCATTTGTAAGAGGTTATTCTCTCATTATCACTATGGATACCACTCGGCAGACCAATGATCAGGACTTAGTCCGAACTTTGGTTGCCCAGATCTTTGATCGAGTCATGGCTGTCCAGCACTTGCAACAACCCATTGATTTGACTTCTTCTCCGTTCAAAGAACCTGCTTTGAAGGTATGTGATGTCATCTGTATGCTTAACTTCTTAAAATAAGCCACCCAAATTCAAATCTGAATTTTCTTCCTTGTTGCAGAAGAGGAAAAAAGGTATGGAAGGCGAAGAAAAAGCGTCGTGGAGCGCATTTGTAGTTCCTTGTTTTTGCTTTTTTAAAGATGTAATCTAAAGAAATTCCAGCCATGTTTCAATAAGGCGCATCTGCGCTGCTCAGAAATAGTGCCTGATGCTGTCAAGAAAAAAAATGGAAAAAATGCCGGGGCAGAATCCAGAAAAAATGCCGGGGCAGAATGCCGAAAAACAGGCCAGGGACGAAAAAATGCCGGGAAAAAATGCCAGGCCAAAATCCTTAAACGAAGCACTGATTCAGAGAAACCTGCTCCATTTTGTTATCCTTATTATTAAGACCTGTTCACAATGGCTCGTACCAAACAGACCGCTCGTAAATCCACCGGAGGCAAGGCCCCCCGCAAGCAGCTCGCCACCAAGGGTAAGTTTTTTAAGGAATGCTGGTTTTCAACAACATGGCAAAATAGGAGAAAAAGGCAGCCACCGGCTGCCTGCTTCTGCTACGCTGGTTGTGATATTATTGTTAATTTAATGGTGTGATGGCTGGCCATTAACTTCTTCCTCTTTTACCTCCTCTAACCTTCTCATCATCATCTGCTCTTCTTTCTCTTCTGCAGCTGCTCGCAAGTCCGCTCCCGCCACCGGCGGAGTGAAGAAGCCTCACAGATACAGGCCCGGTACCGTCGCTCTCCGTGAGATCCGTAAGTACCAGAAGTCCACTGAGCTCTTGATCCGCAAGTTGCCCTTCCAGCGTCTTGTCCGTGAGATCGCTCAGGACTTCAAGACCGATCTCCGCTTCCAGTCTTCCGCCGTCCTCGCTCTCCAGGAGGCCGCTGAGGCTTACCTTGTTGGTCTCTTCGAGGATACCAACTTGGCTGCCATCCACGCCAAGCGTGTTACCATTATGCCCAAGGATATCCAGCTCGCCCGCCGCATCCGTGGTGAGCGTGCTTAAGCGCCTTGCTGCTGCTGCTTTCTAAGCAACAACAAAAAACCAACAACTGGTGTTATTAAACACCACCCTCCTAGGAAATCAAAAGAATCAGAAGAAAACATTTATTCACTTACAAAGTTTAAAAAAACATCAAACGAAATTAATCAAATTAAACGGCCTTGCCCTGCATCCTCTCAATGCTGACTTCTTTACCTTTCAAAGGCGTCCAGGGCTCTGGCGGCTGCACCACCATCTCCATATTATCGAATGCCATACACAACAAAGGTTTTCCACCCAACACAGCGTCCAGCACCTCTCCGCTACTGTGGTCATCCTCGTGCCGCTCATCAGGCAGCCGGAGGCTGACTGGCTTCAAAAAACGCACATGTGTCATCAATTTCAAAGAATATTTCAATAATCCAGGGTATTCAAGGGTTGCGCCGCTAAAAGATGGTAGAAACATTTGAATTCGAGGTGCCCACGTATTTGGAACGTGAGGCATATCCAAATGGCAAACTGGAGTATGCAACCCTCTGCGCCCTCGTCCCCGTGGCTCTAAATTACTCAATTCCATAGCCACTGTAGATACAGTACTATTAGCATTTTCATTCTCTGTTCTTCCAGGGGCTGCGACATCCCACCAAGATCTTTTCGATGTTTTCCCACTTTTAAACATGTTACCATTGTTCCCACCGCCACCTCGGTTTAATTGATGCAATTTTATAGCTTTAAAGCCTGCTAAACGAGATGGAAGACCTACTGAAGATATTCCATGGTCTCGGGCTTCTTTATTGTTGACGTAAACGCGAGCAGCCCAAGCGCAGGACGTGGGGAAGTCCCAGACAAGTCCCGCCAACGCTACGAGCTCTTCAAAAGAACCAACAGGGGAGTCTGTATACCGAGCGAGGTAGAATCCACCCAGCGTCCAGCCAAAGAAGTTGACAAGGGGCAGTTCTGGGGGCACGAATTTTCTAGCCTGGAAGGAGGGAAAAGGAATTGAAACTGAGGTGAGATTCGAACATGGACAAGATTTCGAACGGACATCTGAAGTTCAGGTCATTTGCAGGGGGAAATGGGAATTTTGTTGCATTTATACCTCTTCTATCTTCACTAGAGAGAGTTGGTAGAGAGCCTGGCCCTTGAAATTCCAGGGAGCTTTGCCATATCCCATTATTCGAAAATTGCAGACCAGATGTAAAGCTTAGAAATTGGTAGTTTTAAAAGCTCAGCACTGCTGTTACGGCTTCTCTATGTTTAAGGCAATCGATAAAATGCAAAAGCTTAAAAAATGCGGTTGCAATAGCTCCAACTGCTCCGTTTTATCTAGCTCAGAGCAGGCCTGCTGCCCAGACGGCCATGCTATTTCCCTCATTTTCGCTACAAAATACAAAATAAACCTTTATTTGTTGAGTTCTTCTGCTACAATTATTTGATAGCTAATTTTCTGTGCAGGCAATTTAGCTTTATCCACCACAATGCGACAATGTTCACCGAATCTCGATTGGCAAAACTGATCACCCTTGTGGTTTTTCTACCCTAAAGTTGCCTTGAAATGGCCCCTCTACACGCCAACCCCATGGCTGCAGTAATGCCACATGGGATCGATGCTATGGTTGACCCTCCGCCGACCTCTTCCCACTCTCGCCAACCTGATTGGCTCCGCCGTCATGCCCCATCAGTTTATGTCCCACCATCCCTTCTTTCTTCCCTCGCATTGGAAGCCTCCCGTGGATATAAGGCTGGATATCCTACATCATGTAGTACTGGAACGCGTCTCGGTGATGTGTGCTTGATTCTTTCAGCTGCTGGACCGGCCAGGGACCTTATTTCTCTCACTCAAGTACCTCTCCAGTCATCACCACCCCTGCCACCGACTCGGGGAGATGGATTTATTGAAAACAGCACTATAAATCAAAGTGGAGTTGGTATTGATGCTGCATCTCTTGCCCAGCTTGCTTCTTCTGGTTATAGACCTTGGTATACACGAGCAAATGCCCCTCTACTGCAATTAGCATTGAATTTTTCTGCTCCAGAAGGCTGGTCGAGAACTTTGGGACACGCCCGGGACCTTCCAATTGTAGCTGCTCGTTCAGCGTCTTCTGTAGAATTCTGGCAACTTGAACAACAACAGCAACAACAAAGGGAACACATGGAACGTAATCAGGAAGAGGAAGACGCAGAGGAGGAGCAGCAGAATGGCCTGGTTTATGAAGATACAGGTGTCCCAGGCAGCAGCAGCGCCCACAGGGACGGCATTAATATAAATACAAAATGGAAAATTAAAGAAGAGCGTCTCGGGGTAGCTTACATACCTCCTTCTACCTCTAGTACGAGTAGTACTATCAGCAGTACCACTACAACTGCTGACGTGGCATGGTGTCATTATATACCTACCAGATGTGTTGTGCTGTCTACTAATGGATCCTTATTTGATGTTGCTGTAGATACAAATAAAAATAGCAGAAGGGCTACTAGTAAGAATAATCATAATCATAATAACGAAGCTGGTATTGAGGCTCCAACAGGATGGGCGCCAAGTCGTCAACTTCTTTCCGATCTTCCTTTCTTAGAAAACACAACCTCGTCATCGAGGTCCTCGTCATCCTCGTCTTCTTTTTTGAGTTATAATAGAAACTGTATTTCTCTACGGTGTGCTTTCACGGCAAATCACCCGAGGCATGTAGTTGTATCTTTGCATAGCCGTCTTGGTACAGTAGACCTTCGCTGTGGTGGTGGGGGTCATAGAAATGGCTTCTTCTCTCAGGATATATATAAATGCCCTCCTGGACAGTGGATCTCTGCTTTAGCTACACCTTCATTAAATACTAGCTCAACTACCTCCTCCTCTTCTTTGCCTTCGTCTTGTTCTCATTATCTGGCGGCGTCTACAGCGACAGAAATCTTATTATTTGATTTACGGCGCCCTCATGCTGCGCTCGCCTCGTGGGAGCATAGCATGACTGCTGAAGGGAAAGTGAAAGACGTCGATGCAATATATGCTGCAGTACCAGATACTTTGACCTGGCTACCGTCACAAATATATAATTCTAGCATAGAAAATAGAAACACAAATTCAAGTGGTGCTAGCGGCCCTTCTTCTTCCTCTGCTGCTGCTGCTGCTGCCGCAGCTGCTGCAGCTCTGAATGATAAAAATAAGGTTTTAGATCATAGTTACCAGTTGGTAGCCAGTAATGCTTTTCACGGCAAAGCTATAGTTTGCGAATGGAATGAACATCGTACTCGCGGAGGAATCGCTGCAGCAAAGAAAGCAGCGTTATGGGAATACCCTCTTTCGAAAATTTCAAAATTGACGGGGGAAAATAAAATTAAAAATAGAGGTGATGGTGATAGTGCGTTAGAAAATGAACAAGATGCTAGTGATTCTGATGAAGACGATGCTCTGGATACAGCAGAGTATACGTTTGAACCTGTTTGTTGGACGGATATACAGCCTGAGCAGCCACCAAGGTTGCTTTTTAATTTGAAACAAGGGTACCCCGCGCCGTTGGCTGCAGCGGTGGAGACGGGCAGAGATATTCAAAAGCATAGAGCAACGATAGCAGCTACTACTGAAGCTACATCAATACCAACAATACCAGGAGGACAAGAAACTGGAAGAGTAGAGCAAGAAGAAGGAATACCTCTACAACAGCAACGGCGAGAACAGCAGCAGCAGCAGCAGCGGCAGCGAGCGGTGAGGCTCTTACCTTCTCCATGGACTGGACCTGAGTTTCTTGGTATTTCAATTATCCCACTACAACAAGACTGGAAGAGGGAGAATAGTACATCCACCATGGCTAATACTACTACTAATACTACTGGTACAACTGAACGAGGTGGTGTTGGCCTTGGCAGCGGCGTTGGCGGTGGCAATGCAGGAGTAGAGGCCTTGTTAGCAATGCTCTCTCCCACACAAGAGCTTCTCCTCGCTCAATTGCGCAGTGGTAGTGGTTCTACTCTTCCCAACAATGCTAGTATTAATAATACTAGTACTACCCCAACAACCACAGCACAACCGGTGCTGTTGCAAATTTTGAATCCTGTAGAGCCTGCTCTTCTTAAAGAAAGAATCGACCCAGGTGGTGTTGAAGAGATACGATTAGACTCTGGTGGTAGAATTCTAGAAGATCCACAAATAACATTAGCAAAAGAAGCAGCTGCTGGGGTAGTTGGACCGGGACAAGTGGGGGCATCAACTGCAACAGCCCTGCGGGGTGGCAGCAGCAGCAGCAGCAGCCACAGCAGAGGAAAATTTGATTTCAATGGAGGCGCGGTGGGAAAGAAGAAAGTAGATACTTACCCTCAATTCAACGTAAAACAACGTACGTTGTGTTTAATCAACGTATTATAGTAGTAAAAATATGTTCATATCGTCATTCAGTTTTTTTAACAAAGGGTCTGCCGAAGTTTTTTTTTTTTTTTTTTTGCAGCTGTCTATGTAGGTCTGTCTCTTCATAAATGGATACTTGAAGAATCTATTCGACAATATGATATGGATTCTGAAGAATATCTAGCCACCTTCCCTTTCCCACCTCCTGAACAACAACAGAAAGAAGATGAGCCTGAAGACAGAGAGCCCGAGCCCTCTCTTGATGATGATTTGAGAAATAAAATACAATCATTGCTGGTGACCTCAGCACGCGTCCCCTTCACAGCAGCCGAAGCATGGACAGCGCTGACCTCTCCAACCTCACAAGAACGTAATTTTTTGCTCCTCCAAGGCATAACGCCTTCTAGGCATGGTGGAAGCAGAAAGAAAAGAGCGACTCATGCCGCTGCTACTAGCAGCAGCGACATTAGCAATGCTGCGGCGGCGGCGGCGGCATACTCTCCTACAGAAACGTTTATCACCGCACTTACTCGTGCTGGAGTTGTTCCTTTACCACCTCATATTCGAGCCATCCCAGGGAAAGAGTCAAATAGTACGGGACTAGCTGCACTACAGTCACGTGCTGCTTTCTTTCCTCCTTTGCCACCGTTTGCTTCTTCCCTCCTGATTGAAGGCGGTGGTACTGCTACAACTAGTAGCGTTGCTGGTAGTACAAATGCTGGGCAAAAGCTATCCGTGTCTACTTTAAATTATAGAAAAGAACAGCTTAAGGCATTCGCCCCTCCTCTTACAGGGGCGAATGCTGGTGGCCGTGGCAACAGGGCGGCAGGCAGCTCGGGCCAAGGAACTTATCAGGGAAGGGAAACAGGCTTGCAATTGCCTGAAATAGCAACTGAAATTGATTCACGTGGTCATAATGTTGTGTTTACACCTATTGTACAAGATTCTGGAGCTGGACCAGTGCCTTTAGTGCATTTCAGCTTCCCTAGCAAGCCTCCTTCAGCTGTGGTAAGCGGCGAGCCCTTTTTGAATTGTTTTTTAGGATTTCCTCATTTTTGGAGCTGGTTTTTGATATTTCTCCTTTGTTGTGCAGGCTCAAACGGTATTGGACAAGTTAAAACAGGATTGGGAGCGTTTACATAGTGTCAATAATTGATGAAGCGCACTTGAAATGTGCTCGACTTAAATTTAATTTTGTGGCCTCACCTTCATCATCAGCTTCGTTACCGAATTCTGACAAATCTGAATTTGAGAGCAAGATAAAAGAGTTCGAAGCCGGCAGAAATGTATTGGCCGTGTCATAGTTCTATTAGATGTATAATTTTGTATAGATAATTTAATTTGATACTAACTTCTTAAGAAATCCGAACAGAAGAGAGTAAAAGAGTGAAACAAAAAAGCAAAGGCATTGGAGATCATAGTTACGACTGCTCCCGAGAGTTCTTCAAAACTAGGAGTCGCATTTATTTTAGATTGCTTGGTAAGCTGGTGAGCGCACGATCAAGAAGCCTCGCAAACGAGCTCGGTGCACTGCTTCATTTTGAATTTGCACTGCATAATTCACTTACTTAACGGGCATCCATTTCGCGTGCAGGGGTTGCTCAATCCAACAAATAGCAAGGTTGTAATGGATAGAGCATCGAACCAGAGCGGGGAAAGGCGAGGATTAGCTTATCTGTTAGCCAGCCAGCCATGCCCTGCCCAACTGAGCCAACGCCGGGAGCACCTCAATCACCTCTTGCAGAGACACGTAGCTCTCATTGACGAGATCCAGCGCAGCGCAAAGGTAAGGGGATATAATGCAACCCAAATAGCCTCCCTAGTCGTATCGCATAAATTAGGCCATCACATTGTTATACAGATTGTGATTTTAGCCCGCTTTTCAATCTGAATTTTTTTCTCAATATCACCCCATATATTTGTAGGAGCTTACAAGTGGCCAGGATGAGTACATCAGCTCTCAAATCGATCATTTACGTCAAGCAGCCCATGGAGTCCACCGAGCTGCTGCTCCCGAACCTGTCACAGGCTCAGGAGGCCCTTGGTCTGCCGAGCATCCTAGCTCACATTCCCCCAGGTCAAGCAATGACGAAATTCTCTTCCACAATATTAATACAGCAAAGAAAGATGGGACCAGGAAACCGGTGCCGACCCTGCAACTTCATCACAAAATGATGCCTCCTCAAGCTTCTTCCGGCTGTTTACCTGAGCCTGTGCCTCCTTTAAACAGCTCCATGTCGTGTGATGAACTATTATCTATGCTGGATAGCGTTACCAACCCTGGAGTTGTCAGCTGTGGTCATGCCAATTGCGGTGGCCAGAATAACAATATCAGTAGCAGTAAGGATGCTAATAAGGACAATACAACAGGCGGGTCCCCTGTATCTAGACCTAGGAAAAGAGCAATTAAAGATGCCTCTTCTGATGGAACAGATGGTGCACCAATGCCGTCGTTATTACCACCTGCGTTACGTCGCAAATGCAGCAACAACGTTGTTGCCGTTAAAGAGCCGACTCCACAGCAGCAACAGCAGCAACAGGCATATAGAAGTGCAACGTCTACGCCTACGCCTACCCCACCTGTACGTCAAGCTCCTCCTACTACCGGTGGCCAATTACAGCACCTTTCAACTGCCCCTCACTCTGCTCCCGTACCACGCTATCCTGCTGCACTGCTCCCTCAAGGCCACGGGTCAATGCCTCATTTGATTGCCCCACAGCAAACTGAGATGCTTGCCCCGTCTCCTTTCAGCGCAACAGCGCTTACTAAATCTTCACAAGGAGTAGCAAATGCAACCCCACCTAGCCAGAAAATGGCTCCTCAAGTATACCATACTCAACACCACCCTCCACCCGCCCCTGTAGTCCAACAGCAACAACAACAGCAACAGCATCACTATGGCGGTGTAAATCCTCCTATGTTGAATGCTCCATTACTCCATCCCCATGCTCATAATCAGCACCATTACCCTTCTGCTACTCTTCCTAGGCAGCAACCCATCGGTCTGACCTATCCACCACCTCGGCAAATGGGGATGAACAATGGAATGCCACCTCCGCCGATGAGGCACATGTCACCTACTCCTTACGGAAACATGATGGGTATGCCTACACAACCACCTCCAGGCTGGCATAACGGGGCTCACATAATGCCACCACCTCTTCCTCCTCACCATCGATTGAACATGGCGCCGCAATTACTACCTCAGCCACATTACATGCCAACGATGGCAACTAAAGGAATGGCGATGATGGGACAACCTCATCGTCGTGGGCCTCTAAGCCTTACTGGTGTAGCACCAGGAATGCTTCCTATGCATCCTTATCCTTCTCAATATATGACCAGAGCTGTTGCAGCCCCATCACCACCGCCACCGTCAATGCAGATGAGCATGCATGCAGCAGCAGCAGCGTTAGCTGCTGCACCTGTCGCAGTGGATGCACTTACTTCCCAGAAGATGCCTTCTAGTACTAATGCCACGATTCCTGTGCCTTCAAGTTTACCTCCTGTTAGGGTAGCTCCCTCAGCGGCAGCGGGAGGAGGTAAAGCGGCAGAAAATACCAAGGATAAGAAGAGAGATACGAGTCTGAAACTTGATGAATTATCTCTTCCTCCTATGCCATCCGCTCAGTTATTAGCTGATTTACCTTCCTTGTCCCCATGTACACTCCTCTCCCCTGGTGGTGTTGGTGATCCGTCAACGCTTTCTTCCTTGCCGTTGACTGTGCCCCACCGAGATATGAATACTGGTAATGATCCTTTCCAAGATATTAATCATATTCATTTGTCCCCAGAGGAGTTCGATGCAGTGTTGGCTGCATTTGATACCCCAGGACTTGAAGATGCTCAAGCATAGCCAAAAAAAATAAAAAAAATGATCCCACCTGAAAGAATATGCCTCGCTCTCTGTCTCTCTGCGTTTCTGCTTTTCTTTTTCTGTGGCTGGCATTGTTCATTGTTTTTTTTTTATCAATCTATACCCCCCAACCGACCCACCCACTGACCCCTTCCCCCCCCCCCCCCCCCCACCACCACCACCAACAACAACATGTTTTTTGAATTCTCATTTCCCTGTCCTCTCCAAAATTTTCTATTTTTCGTCCTTTTCTTTTCCCCACTTGGTACCTACCCTCCTTTCCGCCCACCATCTTTATTTTCCTGTCTAGTATACCTATCTTGTCCTAAAGAAAGAAGTAGAGACACTAAATTACTTACCTATGTATCTGCGTGCGCTCGTTCGTATTTATTCCCCCACCTACCACTTCCCCAACAATTCCACTCGACTCATGTTTGTCTTAAATATCCATACTGCATTACTTACTCTTTCCTTGCTTCCCTTCGTATGTACGTTTGAAACGCATCTCACTCTCCCTGCCCACTGTTTTCCCTCTTTCTTCTTGTCAACAAATCTGCATGCAATGCTTCCTTTCCTTTTTTTTTTCTTCCCAAAGCCAAAAAAAAATCTCCCCATGATTTTTTTATCTTTCATTTTTTCAAATACAAAGTAGGAGTTTTTATACAACTTCTCTATTTATATTTGAATGATTCTTCCCCCTGTCCCCTTCCTGATAATTCCTCGGCAGCTGAATTTTCTTTCGAAAAAAGTTATTTCTTTTGCTGACATATGTACCCAACCACTGATTGATTCTATTCACGCTTAAAATACGTGACTGCTTGACCAATGTTCATATACGCAGCGTCCTATTTATACACGCGTTGTTACTCCCCCTGCTTTTTCTCCCTAAATACTGAGGTGAGGGTACGTTAATAAAGACTGACCCTGAAAATTTGAAAGTGATTTTTCTTGTTTTGACACAATACCCTCCCTTCCCTTCCCCTCCCCTCCCCCTTGTAAACCATTAAAAGTAATCAAAAACATATAGCAGTTACATAAGCTAGATAGTACAAACTTCCAGTAGTATAGTAAAACGACGCACCTGGTGCCGGCGCGTCTGAAAAAAATTAAATAATGATAGATAATACAATTGGAAGTACTAATGAGTCATAAAACAATAATCAAATCATTCTATTTCTATTACCAGCTATATATATTCTCAATACTGATCCCTACTGTCCACCATCATGGCCATGGTCTTTGCCCCCCACTAATCTTCGAGACATTAGCGATACTACTTTATCGAGTCTACTTTCTTTTATAACAACACCTGCTGGTGCATTTCGAGTTGGTGCAAGATCAATGACATTCGAATGATTACTGCGAGCAGCAGTGGGGCTGCTTGGGCAGGCTTCAAGACCTGTAGCAGCAGTAGGGGTAATTCCAAGGTGGCGGTTTTCTTCTTCTTCTTTTGAGATCTCAGAAGTGTCGCTAATACCTTGACCTTGTTGTGTAACCCCTACAGTCAAAGTACTTGAAAAGTCACCTTGATTAATATTTCCAGACCCACCGCTACCGGTCGCCATTGCCGCTGCAGCTGCTGCTTTTTCCGCCTTCAATTTTTCCTTTGCAGCAGTCGCCACAGCCAGCAGTTTCTTGGCAAACTTTCTCGGCAACATATGCGCCTTTACGTCCGATCCCATGAGAACACACAGAGAGTACGTAGGCAACGTCACGATGGCCATATGAAAGAAAATTAGAGTGTTCACAATAAGGATTGTGTACCAGGGTAAAACCCATCCTGTGTAGAAACCATCGTTGAACGGGCAGGAACTACTTCCAAATTGCCAGGCAAAGAAGATGAACGACGCATAAATAAACGCGCAGAAGAACAATACCAATTTGATTGGAATTAATAGCAATTGTGGTCGATTAAACCAAAAAATTGAAGAGGTTAAGCGGCCGATGCCACCCCGTCTTGTGACCTTTCGAGTGATTTCCACTAGCTTTGCATTGGTTAGACACAAAATCAAGGCAACTGCAGACATGAACGGAGTCACGGCATACCCAAACGGACCGGAAGAAAGGATGAACAACACGATTATGATCCAAAATTCAACAGACAGGCCGACTATATGTGACAAATCGTCTTCTAGATTTCTTTGAACATGATCCAAAAAGGCGAATTGAGTGCTTAATTTGTGGGTGTAGATGTACGAAGCACGCATAATTGAGTAGGTCTCATGATCGATAACTCCAATTGGAGATAATCCAAAGAAAAAACAAGTGGAATATTCCCAAATTCTGATGAAAATATTATTACATCTATTTTTGCTGCCGCTGTTTGGGGCACCACCCCCACTGGCAAAACAATCGAAGCGATTTGTCGTAGCATCCTTCTCCTGTACGAGGATATCAGGAAGCGGCGATGATCCATTAGTACTGGGAGAAGAAAGATTCCTTCTTATTAAAGAATATCGAGAATGTGATTCCTTCTTTTTTGCGCACTCATTCAAGGACGGCAATACAAGAGGAGGAGGAGCAGTACCATCTGTACCTCCTTCTTCCGATGCTGTTGCTGTTTGTTTAAAGCTAGCTGCATTACTGCTAGCAACACGAGGATCTTGTCTTCCAGCTTCTAAATCGATCCCTGCTGCTTCCAGTACTGCTGCAGCTACAGAGGCAAATTTTGAACTACTTGAACGTCGTTCTTTTGTGATTGGTCTGTTTAAAGTAGAGGTAGCAAAAGGGGAACGTGGTAAATCAGAAGCAGCAGCAGCAGTGATACCATCAGTTTGACCACCATTATTCGTACCATTACCACGCCGTACCATCATGTCCTTGAAATCAGTATTATTATCTAATGAAGTGTAGTACTCTTCTAATTTATCCCGTACAAGAATCGTATGTGGATCATCTCTAATATTCCATCTACTCCACTGCAGCCACAATCTCGCAGACGCAGCCAAGTAGAGTAAGAAACCAAGAAAAACGTGGACGACGGCAATGGTGAAAATCAACAAGTGAACTTGCTCCAGTGCTAAAAAAGAGACAACTGGCATTTGACCGGGAGGGCAAGAAGAACTAGGGACAGTCACATCTTCTAAACAGTACTGCTCCAAAGTCGCGCTCGTAGATCCACCACTGATACTTGCACCGCCACCGCTGCCGGCAAGCAACCGCCGGAGCCCTTCTGCCGAAGGAGAAGTAATACCTGCTGCTGTTGTTGCTGGTATTCCATTCTCCACTGCAGTAGCTTGTTCACCGGTAAGCGTGTCTGTAATTTCTACCGTCTCTACAGTGTATGGTTGTACACAAGTAGCATTTTGGTTATTACAATTACAGAAGGGATCTAGTTGGTTTCCGCAGCTGGAAAATTCCAAGATGCATTGTTGCGTGTATTGGGTCTCTTGAAGACAGCAATTGCATGTATTGGTTGAGTACATACGTTGGATGATTGACCAGCTCGATCTTGCAGGAGAAGCAGTTACTGCACAGCACAAAAGGAGGAAATTATGGGGTTAGTATTTAAAAAAGGAAAATTATGAAAACGCTGCCTGTTGGCGTGGGAAAATTTCGGGCTTCAAAGTAGCACTGTTTGGGAGGTTTAAACGGTGTACGTACCACAAATTGAGGTTATTTGGCTTTGTAGAGCGATGAGACAGAGTGAAATAAAGCCTACAAGTGTCAGTTCCCACACAGAGTGGTCTAGCGCTGTAATCATGCCAAGACGGTTTCTAGATCGAAGTAATCTTTTTAATGAGTTGACAATAAACTGGAAAATGATAGACATCGCTTGTAGACAGAGAAATACAACAGCGAGAATGCTGGTGGGGGTTTCGAGGAAACTCTCCTCGATCACTCCACCCTGCAGAAAAAATAAAAGAGAGAGAGACGTTGAGGCCATGGGGACGTCATCTAAAGAAAAATGCATGGGTATATAGATATGAAGGATTTGAATCGGTGGGTGATCCTGCATACTATCGATCAGTGGAAAGAGATATTGTATTAAGCTCACACTCATGCTGCCAAGTTTCTGCCTGGATTAGTTTAAATAATCAAGCAAATGCACGTGATATATTCCCCTTCGACTGCAATGCAGCTCGATCCTTGGTAGCTACTCAATCAGAGGGGACTCACGCCCAATGAGATTTATTTTGAAAAGATATGAATAAGCATAAATCCCCAGATGCGAAACCCTACGAGTTTCATTACCACAATGTGATCGACTCGGCGAGTTCAGTAGTGTGCAGAACGTCTTACATCATTTATTCTCATTTTTTTAACTTTAAGTCCACAAATAGAATTTGGCAATATGCCTAGTGGCGTGAAGAAGTTTCATTTTGATCGCAGCAAGAGCATTGGCCATGTGAATGTAGATGACGTAGATTCCATTCGACGCGCCTTTGCCACGTTTGACAAGGATGGTAGTGGATTTATCGATGCTGGAGAGCTATGTGCATGTTTGAAGTCGATGGGCTATCACCCTGGACCTTTAGAACTGGAGCAATTACTAGCACAGATGGATACCAACGGCGATGGGGTGATAGATTTCGATGAATTTGCAGCTGTAATGACTGTTAAAGAAGGGGTAAGATACATTTTAGTATAGAAGACTAACTGGGTTCTAGTTGGATTGCTGAATAAGCTTCATATGATATCAGTGCTAAATAAATATATATCACTGCCCGTGCCTGCTGCTTCGCCCGCCTCTTATTTTATTTCCCCTTCATCCCTTTGCCATTAACATAGGAAGATGAACTAGAAGAAGAGCTTGAACAGCTTAAGAATCTATACGTTACCATAGACGAAAATGGAGATGGACTGCTGTCTTGCGAGGAGGTAAGCAAATCATTGCCTCTCAGAGGCCCTCTGTGAAAATACAAAAGAATCAAATCAACCTTCTCTTTTTCATTTGAGCTCACATTTTTCTCATATTTTTACTTATTGCAGTTGCATAAAGCGTTCAAAATTATGAATATTGACCTAGATACAGACGAAATGGCTTATATATTCAGCCAAATCGATATTGATGGCTCTGGCGATGTCACTTTTGAAGAATTTGCGAGCTATGTTTGGCATTTTGATGAAGAGAAAGGTGGAAAAAAAGAAAAGAAAGAAAGCACTGTAGTGCCATCGGAGGTGAAAAAGACCGAGATGGAGGACGAGAAGAAGGAAGCTGTAAGAAAACAGCAGCTAGGGAATTAATATCTAGTGGGGTGGTGGCGGGATTTATTTGGTGGGATTTATTTCTTTCCAGCTTCACTGAAGTCTTCAGTCAGTTGGTTAGTTACATCATCAGAAGTCGGTGTATCATATTAGGGTTCTTTTAAGCCAGGCTGTGGGTATATATTTCTGTATCAAGGACATGTATATTGTTGATATGTATTATGTATCATTAAATGGTGTATCTCTGCTTTTTTTGTGAGGTTAGTAAGAGTCTGTTTTGGAAGGGGGGGGAAGGGCGCTAAAAGGGGGTGAGAGTTAGAAATCGTTCTTGGAAGCTTAGAGCAGGAGAGCAGCTGCGTTGCTCTGCTGAAGAATGAGAGCCTGAAGCCTCTTTCCTTGCTCAGATAACTCCTTTTGGAACGCGGCTTTTTCATCATCTAAGCGGCGCTTGGCATCAGCTAAAGAGGAAGCAAGCAAGCCAAGCTGCCTGCGAAGGATAGAGAGCTCTTCGGTGGCGTGACTGGATTTCGAAGTTAGATTTTCTTTTTCATCAAGGGCAGCAGCCAAAGCAGTCTCGATCTGATCCATTTTGGTCTCGACATCTTGCTTCACTGCATTGAAATAAAGGTGAAAAAGTGGAAAGAAGAGGATTAGGCAAGGAAGCAATGCACTTGGACCTCACTCGCCCACAATTGCTGGAGTGTGCAGCAAAATTCGATGTGTAGATGTCAAGAGACGCTGGATTTTTGCCTATTTATGATGTGGACCGAGTTGAAAAACTTTTTCCACCTCGGAGGAGGTATGCGCTCAGGAAGAAAAAACTGAATAAAATATTTTTCAAGTAGGAATCTATTGGAGGTTAGTATAGCTCAGCTTACTGGAGTTGACGTTGTCCACCTCAGTCTTGGTGGCCTCAAGCTGGCTTCTGGCAGACATTACGAGAAGGTTCAGTTCCTGAGAAGCTCGGTCGTGCTCTGCAAAAACATTGAAAAAGGATATAAAAAAACTGCAAGGAGAGGCAGCAAGCACAGGAAGAATGAATTGAAGAGTCTACATACCAGTGAGAGTGAGA
Source organism: Nannochloris sp. 'desiccata' (assembly GCA_019044685.2). Lineage (NCBI taxonomy): Eukaryota > Viridiplantae > Chlorophyta > Trebouxiophyceae > Chlorellales > Chlorellaceae > Nannochloris > Nannochloris sp. 'desiccata'. Next base: position 444,592 of record JAGTXX020000007.1, on the reverse strand, counting down.
TTGGTCTCCCTCCACAAATCATGAGTGGACCCATTCTTAGGAATGCCACTAAATTCGTTTGACATCTTTGCGTGCTGAAAGCCAGGCTCTAATATAGGGGAAGTATCACTTCTTCAGAAGGTTTTGTTTTCGCTGAGTATGGACGGAATTTGCGGCAAATAGCCTTTAAAATGGAATTTTTATTTTGCATTCTTCAGCCTGAGGAAAGTCAGCACACAAGTGTTTGAAAATAATTGACAGCTCTGCAGGAGCTTAAAATGCATTTTAAGTGAAACACCCAGAAGTTTTCTCGCAATATTTTTATTTAGTTTATTATCATACTTTACAGGTAAGCTTAAACTGTATGAGACAATGCATAGACATTTAAGTATATCAATCAAAAAAGGCAGGGTTAATAAGCAATCTCCCAGCAACAGCCTTAGAGCTGATCCTAGGGCCCCAACAATGAACAGGGAAGAAAAGACGCACAAAAAAACGTAGACAGAAAGATATATGCAAAAAGGTACTCATTTTTGTTTTATTCAATCATTTGTTGAAACAGACGAAACAGGTGGAGAAAGAGGGTACATGTGGATCTATTGCCGTACAAATTAATTCATTTTTCAACTCATGGTGACGGCGTCTCGCATCACTGCCGGCCTTAGTGTGTACATGGCCAAATATAAACAGACGTTCATATGTAATTTTCTTCCTCATCATAGACAGTTCTTAATTCAATATTTATTTCTAATCATATTTGATTGACACTCCATCAAAAAGAACTTCATTCGGCCGATCAGAGCGCCGCCTCATTCCCGAGGGTAGCCCTACTTCCTTCCCTTTAGAGAAGTCCCCAGCAGCTGCTTTAGATAGTAAGAAGGTCCCTGCTACAGAAACCACATTAGCGTAAAGGATACGGTGCTGTGTTGGAACCAAGGCAAAATTTAAAACATGTGCAGCAGGCCATAAACACCATCCTGCTTTTAATGTCGGCCATAGTTTCTTATCTAGCTCGCTAAAGTACTCTTTCGGTTTGCCCTCTGCTGTACACTTGTACGCGTAGAAGGCTAGAGTACACATGGGGGAGAAGAGAAGCTGGTCAATCGCAACTTTTGAAATTACCGTGCCAGCAGACTTCGGGGCTGCGATGCCGATTCGCTTATCTAAAGCCCCGTAATAGTAATGGCCTAGACAGCCCATACCGGCGTTGAATAGGCACAGGCGGGCTGTACGCTGCCAATCATAACGCCAGTCTTCTGCAGCGTTGCCAGAAGAAGAAGAAGAGCGGGAGAGCAACTGAGCTAGAGAATCTCCCACTAAGGCAGCGCCTATAGACGTTGCAGCTTTGGTGCGGATAGGATTTGCGTCAAGAGTTCTTTTATAAGAGCTCCATAAAGCTTTAGGTGCGCGTGAGAGCGCGACAACTCCGGCTTGCAATGGAGCCATCGATTAATTTGATCTCAGGAGGAATTCCCTTCAACGCTCTTTTGCCAGTAACTGAATGGATGTGATATTTCAATATTTTGCTCTAGCATATGCTTCCCGTCAAAGCGGGTGTAAATATACCACAATATAAAAGGTTTTTCATGCAGGGGTTCGCTGGCTTCTTGGCAGAGGGCTCGAAGTTCAGAAATGCATCGACCAGAAAACTTTGTCTGATCCGTATTTGCCCGTTTATATTTGCTCAAAGAAAACCAGCTGTTCTATTAGTCTTACAATAGGGCGTATGCTACACAACTATAGAAAAAGAAATGCATCCTTTAAAGCTAAAACTTGAACTTCTTTTCTTTGCCACCACCACCACCGGGCCCTCCCCCTTTACCATCACTAGCCTTTCTTTTTTGATTCGCTGCCTTTGCTGCAACTAAATCCGAGAAATCTTCCCTTCCCGCAGCAACACGTGATTCTTTCATACGCATCTCGTACAAATCTTTCAAAGCTTCGTCATCGAGAGCCTCAAGATCTGCAGGATCAATCGCAATCTCAACATCTGAAGGCATCTCTCGTCGTAAGGCTTCCATTCTTTTCGCAGCTGTTATAGACAACTTCTTTTCCCCGGCACCAGCACCAGTACCAGGAACGACGTACACGTGGTCTGAACCCATGATTCCCCCTGCAGCAACCCCAGCTTTCTGCTCTTCCAGAACTTGATACAGCTGTTTTTGCCCCTCGGGAGCCTTTGCTGCGTGGTCCTCTGCTTGCTTTCTCAACTGCACCTCCACCGGTGTTTCCAATCCACCAGGAATCGTACTCGCAATTCCACTAATCGTGCTTGCAATTCCATCAGCAAACGCAGCTTCTTCTTCACCTTCTTCCTCATCTCCACTTTCTTCCTCTTCCTCGCTCTCTTCTTCTTCTTCGCTGCTTTCTTCCTCGCTTTCTTCCTCTAATTCACCCCAATGACTGACCACCTGAGGCCCAAACTCATCATCATCCCCTAAACCACCACCACCACCCGTACCACCATTGCTTCCACCACCTTGATTAAATACATCGCCATAAATAGGGTTGCCATACTCATCAACGGGAGGCTTCCCCCATCCCCCAGTATGGTATCCATAATGCGCTCCCAACGGTATCGGCGCATTCAGCCCCGGGATCCTTAACGAAGGGTAACTAGGGGGTGGTCCGTACCGTTGCATAGACACCAACCAGGGTGGAGGTGTACCAGGATGCATGTCCAGAGCTTCCTGTAGCTCCGAGGATAAGGTCCCCGGTCGAGCGTGCTTCATGGTAGACTCGTATTCCTTTCCTTCGTAATAGAGATCGCCGTGCCCCGTTAGGTTCGGTTTTGTTTGATGCCTAAAGAATGCGTCATGAAGGATCTGATAATCTATATCGAGTTTGCCCATTTTGGGTGCCATTCGTTCTCTCCCCTTGGATTTCATATTTTTAGAGTCGGCTTTTTCTAAATAGGCTTGTCTCATTTCTCCGATTCCGGTCGCTTCGATGAACGCTGGGAGTTGGAATGGTGGTTTTTCTAAGCCTCGTTTACCTTGTAGGTATTTCCTCTTTTGTGACCAGTGACGGGGTACGGGAACGGTATTTCTGTACGATTTAAGATGAACAAGCAATCCAGGGTCGGTGGATGAAACATCCCATACCTCAACGACTTCTGGACGATCGCTTACTTGTTTTAATTCTGCTATTTTGAGACGAGTTAGTTCTTTACGTTTCTTTCTTGATAAAGCAGCAGCTTCTTCGTTCATGTCCTCGTCATCATCAGCTTCGTCAGCTTGACCTTGATTGTCGCTTTCTTCTTTACCAGTTTTTGCGGGTTTCATTTCAACGTCTTGCTCTTCTCTAGATACGCCTTCTGCTGTTGTTTTAACAGCTTCGTCGTCGTCGTCTTCGCCGTTGAAACGTGCCATAATTCTATTAAATTCTTGTAGAGCAGCTGCATCTTCTTCTCCGCCATCACCGCCCGAGGGCAATGCCTCTGCCAAGGCTACCTCTAATGGAGCAGTGACGTATTCAATTTCTACATCATCTGCTGTCTTTTGCCGTCGTGTAGTTGTGGGTTTGGTTTCAGGGGCTTTCGTTGCTTGCTGTTCCCTGCAAAGGTGTTTTATATGTTATAAAAATGTGAGCGGTGGGCGGTGAGAAAATTGAAATTTGCTAGCTTAAAAGATATAAGAGAGGAGCAAAGATCATCCCATGCTGAAATTTGGGGAATGATATCAACAATATGATTTATTTATACGTACCTCTCTATCTTTTTGGCTGCTTCACGTTGCTTTTTCTTTAATCTCTTCTTCTGTGCTAATGTGAGTTTGGCATTTTCAGGTTCAGCAGGGGCCTTTTCTTTGGCTGGTTCCTCATCTACAGGCTTTGTCTTGTCTCTAGTGCCAGCCATGGCCACCAAGTATGTTCTTAGGCTCCTTTTTTGAAATAAATTGTAAAAAAAATAGAGGGTGATGAGGTCTAATCAGATAACTACGCCTAATCCCCCTAACACAAATCTAATGACATTTAAAAAGATGTTGATATTTTTGATTTGGAGGCACGGTTGCTCGACCTTGAATATGTTCAGGAGCAGCTTGCAACAAAACAGAAAGAAAATTTTCAATGAAGGTTTATGAAGCCAAGAAGCACCATCTTGACCGCATTGTTTACACAGGCTATTTGTGTTTGCCTGAAAATACGTTTTGGTGCAGCGAAGCCGTTAATAATCTCGATTCTTCAGTGTATTTGACAACATCTGAGTTTTAAAAACTTGAGCACCCACTTCGCTTGCTTATTTTTCAAAGCGGCGGCGACGTTTTTCTGAGTAAAGGAGAGTCATTAGAGACAGATACAATGAGTTGGCAGCCTAACCAGGCCGGTCTCCAGCAAATTGTAGGCCTGCTGACTGAATTCCAGCAGCCAGGAGCAGATCAACACAAAGTGAGTGCAATTTTAAGGGATTCAAGCGATAAAAATGACTGGTAGTGATAGAATAAAGCATTTCGAAACAGAATCAAGCGCATTTAATGAAATCTGGGCTGTATTGTTGATATAACCATCTACCCGCCACTGCCGCCACCTCCATCCCCAGAAGTAATTCTGACTGATATTGCTCCTTTAAATAGTAGCAAAAGTTTCTCATTTTTACCTCCTATTCTTTTCCCTACAGGTTTTAGTACAATTAGAGCAATGCCGTAGCATTCCAGAATTCAACAACTATTTGGCCTACATTTTTGCCAGTGGCGATGGCCTCGCAATTGACGTCCGTCAAAGTGCAGGCCTATTACTAAAAAATAATCTCCGTGCTCCCCTGAGTGCCACAAATTCTGCTGATGAACTTCACGCTTCAATCCTTGCCGGATTAAAGCTGCCCGATAGAGCTTTGCGACATACAGCCGGCACCTGCGCAGTCACCATGGCTCGGCAAGGATGGCCAGAATTACCAATCGCACTTTGCGAAGCTTTAGATTCTAGTGATGCTTCTGCCATAGATGGAGCATTAGATACAGTGTATAAACTGTGTGAAGAGGACCCTGTTGTTTTAGAAAGAGAACAACCTCTAGGGAGCGGTCACCGTCCATCTGATTCTCTCATTCCTCGAGTACTCAATCATTTTCAGCATCCTGAACCCGCAGCACGAGCTATGGCCGTCTCAACAATCAATCTCGCTGCAAATTACATGCCTCCTGCACTCATGAAAGACCTCGATCGATATATTCAAGGTTTATTTGCATTAGCTCAAGATCCCGCAGCTGCAGTACGAAAAGAAATCTGTATTGGTCTCGTACAGCTGATAGGAATCGTACCAGAAAGATTCGAACCGCATTTATCTGGTATTATTGAGTATATGCTGGCATCCACACAAGACTCTGATGAAACTGTGGCTGTAGAGGCTTGTGAATTTTGGTCAGCCTACCCAGATTCTGGTTTAGATGTGGATGCATTGCAACCCTACTTGCCACGATTGATCCCAGTCTTACTTAAAAATATGGTATTTGATGAGTATGATGAAGAGGTAGCTGATGCAGAAGCTGCGGAAGAGGAAGCTTTATCGGGGAGGTCTCCTGTAAAGGAAAAGGATGCTGACATCAAGCCGCACCATATAGGACACAGCAGTGCCGGTGGTGGTGGTGGTGGTGGTGATGCTACTGGTGAGGGAGAAAGCGATGACGATGACGATGAAGAAGTAGGTAAATGGAATTTAAGACGATGCAGTGCAGCTGGTCTGGACATGCTTTCCACGTCGTTTGGAGACACGCTCTTACCTCTCCTCCTCCCAGCCGTGCAAGCAAGGCTCGCAGAGGCTGACTGGAGGGCTAGGGAAGGTGCGATATTAGCTCTTGGGGCAGTTAGTGATGGCTGTGCAGGTGGATTAGCGCAGCATTTGCCTGGTATCGTTGCTGCATTACTGCCAGGGTTGCAAGATCCCCGGCCGATGGTGCGCTGCATCGCCTGCTGGGCGTTGACCAGATACGCCCGGGGTTTACTAGATAGAGCAGCAAGTGGAGAGAGACAGGGCATCGACGCTGTGGTAGCTGGAGTTTGTGAAAGAACTGCAGATCATAATAGGAAGGTGCAGGAAGCAGCTTGTGGAAGCATAGCAAGTTTTGTTGAAGAGGCTCAGATTGATGGTTTGGTCTATGCTAGACAGATAATGACTGCTTTAGGAGGGGCTTTACAACGGTATGGGCGTAGATCAGTGAGAAATGCATACGACGCAGTAGCTACACTGGCAGAAAATTTGCCAGATGCACTTAAAACAAGAGAAGGCGCAGCATTGCTCTTGCCACCGTTATTTGGGAAATTGGCTACGTTACCTGATGGAGATCGTGACTTGTTACCGCTGTTGGAGTGCATTGCAGCTGTCTCCCCAGCTGCTGGACCTCAGCTTCAGGCGTTTGCGGAAGCTGCGTTTGGGAGATGTGTTGATATGGCTGATCGCATGGGAGCAGGTGCTTCCAGCGGTGCGTACGAAAAAGATGAAGCTGATGAGTTTATTGTAGGCGCTTTAGATGCTGTATGTGGTATTATCGAAGGATTAGGTGCGGGAGTGGAGAGTTTAGTCGCTCGTAGCGCACTTCGGGATGTGATTGTCAGATCATGTTCAGATGACAACCACGATGTGAGACAAAGCGCATTTGCGTTGGTAGGAGATTTGGCTAAAACATGCATCCCTCACTTAAAACCATCTTTAGCAGAGCTAATTAGTGCTGCATTAGCCAATTTAGAACCGGCAGCAGTAAGTCAACTTACCATCTCCGCCTGCAACAATGCTGCCTGGTCGCTTGGAGAGCTTACTATTGCCTGCACACCTGAAGAGGTAGGGCAATACGCTCTTCCTGCTTTAGAAAGGCTAGGAAGAGTCCTCGCTGTCCCTTCTGGTGGAATTCCTCGCAGTTTTATTGAAAATAGTGCCATTGCTGTAGGCAGGCTGTGCTTGGTGCGTCCAGACATGATTGCTCCACACGCTGCTGCCTTTATTGGGCCCCTGTGCGGAGCTTTACGCACGGTTCGAGATGGCAGAGAGAAGGAACAAGCCTTTCTAGGGGTTTGTGCTGTTCTTCGAGCCAATCCTCAGGCTGGCGCTGGCGCTTTCACTCCTTTGTGTGAGGCTGTGGTGAGCTGGAGAGCTCTCGTACCTAATTTTGAGAGTTTAAGAAACGAGCTTGTGCAGTTGATGTCTGAATATAAAGGGCAGCTTGTAAGTTTGGGTCAATGGGAAACTGCTTTATCAAGTTTGAGTCCTGCAGCAGGGCAAAAACTCGTAGACATGCTTGGTTTATAGAGGTAGAAAGGGAGGAAAAAGAAAGCGGCTTGGTGGTTTTCATTTTGATGATGAAATAAATTAAAGTGTTTTATTGAATTATCCTTCTTCTGATTTTATAATTCTTGGTACGAAAGTACGTTATTGGCGTAAAATTTCCTTTCTGTAAACTGTTTAAACAAAAAATTTATAGAATTAATAGAGTAATAAATAAAGGGAAAGCAGGAGGAGCATGTCGGGTTCACCAATGAGGTATTAAAAGAGTCAGACCTTTGGCGGTGTGATATTCCTACAATGTCGGATTACTTACCACTTTCTTTACTTTTCCATCTGAAACTCACCTCTTCCATTAGGTTTAAGCGACCGGCAGGGCTGCACTTCTTGTCGGCAGCCCGCCGGCGGCGTCAACTACGGCAAAGAAAATTGAAACTGGAAAATAAGAAAACGCAAGCAGGCCGGACTTAATAAATTATTATAAAATATTTACTTCACTTATCACAATACTGCACTCTCATCCTTGAAAGCGTGAACGTTGATAAACAAACTTCATTAAATTCCAGAATCAGAAAATCAATTAAAACCTAGAAATGAGTTATTTGCTACCTCATCTTCATTCTGCATATGCAGTTGATCAAGCTATTGTCACAGTAAGCTATATTTTTCTGTCTTCATCCTCGCCATGCTCACAATCTTTGACCAAATTCCCTTTCCCCGGCACCAACAGTCAACAGGAAGTCATCTTTTTATTCTTGCTTCCTTTGCAGGAAGAGGCCCGCGTAGTAATCATCCGTTTCGGCCATGATTGGGACGAGACATGCATGCAAATGGACGAAATTCTGTCCTCCACCACTGATAAAATGAAGAATTTTGCAGTCACCTACCTTGTCGACATCACAGAAGTGCCAGATTTTAATGCAATGTATGAACTCTATGACCCTTGTACAGTAATGTTCTTCTTTAGAAACAAGGTAAGCAATACTAATCTACGTATTTCCAAAGGGATATAGGGAAAAGGAGACGATTCGCGCTCCGTATCATGTTTTTTTCCTTTGCAATGTGTTGTGCCGGCCCCAAAAGACGGGATGGCATGTTTTTTAGTTTTTGATGCAAAGAAAAATTACCTTGTGGACTCTTCTCGTGTCCCCAGGACAGTCCCTTTGCAATATTGAAGTATATATATACTCTTCCAGGATTACTGTATCGCTCATTTTGCTGCCTTATTAGTTTGCTTAGAACCTGTTTTTGGTAGAGAGGCAGCGGCATTTTCTTCCCTTGTGTTTTACAGAGGAAGAAAGTTATGTGCCGCTGAATTTTTTGCCAAAACAAAAGGACTTCTTTGCAAATTATCACAGCTGAGCGTTGTTTGGTCCTTGAAACAACTTAATCTAGCACATATTTAGACAGAATCAATCATCAATACTATAGAACTATCTATTTTGTACTCGTCGTGTACCACTCACAAAATCCTCTCTCCCTCTTTTTTTTTCCCTTTTTTTTTCTGCGTCTGCAGCACATCATGGTGGATCTTGGCACTGGTAACAATAACAAGATTAACTGGGCTATGAATGATAAGCAAGAGTTTATTGATATTGTAGAGACTGTCTATAGAGGTGCTAGGAAAGGAAGAGGTCTCGTGGTGTCGCCGAAAGGTAAGCAGAGAAAAGATCTTGAATTTTCTTGACCTGAAAATTCTCGGCCCCGCGTCTCTCCCTTTATCGTAATTAATCAATCAATCAATCAATCTCACGCACACAAACTGTTTTCTCTTCTCTCCCTTTGCAGATTATTCTACTAAATACCGTTATTAGAACCTACATCGTTGCATTAACTATACTCGTACTGACATTTATCTACCTATTATGTACTGTTAACCTAGCTTAATGAAATAGTTCATGTAACAGATAGAGAACTGTCTCTGTCATCGTCGTCGCCCGATCTTTCTATTTCTCTACTCTCAACGGCTTAAGCCGTAATAGTATTGGGGGGTTTTTTTTTTTTAATTACATGTATAAGCAATGCAGAATACAAACTATGCGCTTTCAAATACCCAAGAAAAGATCAATTAAATTACAAAAAACAGGGAAGCAGAGCACAGCAATTCAACTTTTAAGTGCTCTGCTAGATTTCCCCCGCTGTGTTGAAATTAGAATTGACTTGTATTTTTTCTTTATAGGGCTATTCATGTGAAGAAAGGGGCTATTTGGTCGTACCACAAGGCAACGTTACAAAGACAAGACACAAAGTGTTTGATAAGATTCTATTTTTAGGGGTATTTGTGTTATATTACGAGAGAAAGGAGAGTGCATATGGTCAAGTCGTCAGGGATGGAATTTTTTTTTGATAAAAATTTTTTCGTAGAAAGAGAAGAACATGGCGAAGAAACTACTGGTTCCATACCTATAGAGGCATTCTCAGCAACTAAAGATAGTAGTAAGAGTAATTCACGGCCACTAAGCTCTTCACAGTAAGATAGGTAGTAGCAGAGAGAGTGCTTAACCAGAAGTGAACTTGGTGACAGCCTTGGTGCCTTCAGAGACAGCGTGCTTGGAGAGCTCACCAGGGAGGATGAGGCGGACAGCGGTCTGGATTTCGCGAGAAGTCACGGTGGGCTTCTTGTTGTAGCGGGCCAAGTTCTGGGTCTCGACGGCAATCTTGTCAAAGATATCCTGCAAAGTTGAAATTTACAAAGATGAGGAATGACAAGGTCAGGAAAGTCATCGCGATAAAAAGGCGTCGAATACAAAGAGAAAATTAGGAGGATCGAGGAAAAAGCGAGAGATATATACCGCAGGGGAGGGACTCACGTTAATGAAGGAGTTCATGATGGACATAGCCTTGGAGGAGATACCGGTATCAGGGTGCACCTGTTTGAGGACCTTGTAGATGTAGATCTTGTAGGTCTCGGCCTGTAGGTAATGAAGGGTGGGGAGAAAGAGGGGTTGAAGTCAGCAAATGAGGACAAGGGCTTTCATTCTGAGCATTGTTAACAACAATGAGAAACTGACCTTGGCAGCGGCCTTCTTGCGAGAGCTGCGCTTCTCGGCGACCTTCTTGGCGGTCCTGCATTTTTTACGAGTAGATAAAGCACAGAAACGTTAGAAAAGGAGCATCAAAGAGAAAGTAGAGCAAGGATCAAAATTACAAAATGTTGAAAAAATATTTTCGACCACCACACGCGGGCATGTGTGTCGCCGTCGCACTTACTTTTTTGCAGGAGCTATGGGAATCAAAAGGGAGGGAGGGAAACACAGGAAACGTGGTGTGAGAAGCCAGGGATCATCAATCACCAAAATGAGGAAAATAAACAAATTGTCTTGGGAGCTTACCTTTGTCACCCTTGGTAGGCATGTTTGCAAATTTGAATTGAATTAATTAAAATAGATTAATTTAGTTAATTATATAGGCGACGAAGGAATTGCTTATATACTTGAAAGAATTTTCAAACTATGCCGGGAACAAACAGAAAAACTTGAAGACTGTATGCTCCAGGGCATAGCAGTAGTGTAGGAGAATGGGTGTTGAACTGATACATCTCGTATTTAGACTAGATAGTAAATTTAGAGGGCAATAGCAGTCGCTAAGCGAGGCTTAACACCTTGGGTTTGGTTGCCACGTCACTAAGCAAAACTCGACCGCTTCCTCACCCCCCGCCCCCAACCCAACCCCTTTATTTTCCCTCTTCTTTAGACACATTAACCAATCAAAGTAGGGGACTTACAAGTACATAGCGTTGACCTTACAACACATATTCAAAAAAAGCTAGTAACAGAGCTAAGAACAAGCAAAATTACTTCAAATTAGTACAAAACCCACCATGAGCATCGGCACTGCTAAACTCCCCGCCATTTTAAAGAGACAAAAGGCCCCTAAATTCTGTATTCTTCTTCCAAACTTCTAAACCGTTCTTTAATTTCTTCATTTAAAGCAGCAAACTTCGCTTTCAAAGCTTCTTCTCCTTCAGAAGGATCCTCGAACTTCTGTGAACTCAGTTTGTGAATCAAATCCCCAAGTCTGTTTTTGATCACATTGAAAGTAATCTTCTGCCCATCAGCACCACCCGCGGCAGTTCTCTCTACAGCTCCATTCGCAGCTTCTGCGTACGCAATCATATTACGCAGCATATCCGTAGTTTTGTAGAAAGGGCAGTATTTATCATACTTGGTGAAAGAATTCTGCTGTAAGAAATCATCTTTAATCAATCTCGCAACTTCCAATGTGATCTTGTCCCCCTCTGCCAAGGCGTCTTTACCTACCAATTGCACAATTTCATTCAAATCATCTTCCTTTTGTAAAATCTCACGTGCTGCTTTACGTGTACTCACAAAATCTGCGTCAAATTGATCGTAGAATGGTTCTAGCGCCTTGTCATATTTAGAATAAGAAATCAACCAATTCACCGATGGGAAATGTTTGCGTTGAGCCAATTTCTTATCCAATCCCCAGAAAACTTGCACAATGGATAACGTTGCTGTGGTCACAGGATCTGAGAAATCACCACCAGGGGGTGAAACAGCTCCTACAATGGTGACAGATCCTTCTCGATGCGGTGATCCTAGGCATGACACACGACCTGCTCTTTCATAGAAAGACGCCAATCGAGCACCGAGATATGCAGGATATCCAGAATCAGCAGGCATTTCAGCTAAACGACCTGAAATCTCACGTAAAGCCTCAGCCCAACGTGATGTCGAATCAGCCATCATTGAGAAATTGTATCCCATGTCTCTGAAATATTCCGCCAAGGTGATACCTGTATAGATAGATGCTTCACGTGCAGCGACAGGCATGTTGGAGGTATTCGCTACCAAGGTGGTACGTTGCATGATAGACTCTTCCCTTCCGTCGGGCAACGTCATTGTCAATTGCGGGAAGTCCATCAAAACTTCTGCCATCTCATTTCCTCTTTCACCACAGCCAACGTAGATTATACCATCGGAATTAGAATATTTAGATAACGCCTGAGAAATAACAGTCTTTCCACAACCGAATGCACCGGGAATAGCGCAGGTGCCGCCTAAAACAGCAGGGAATAGGCCATCAAGAACCCGCTGTCCAGTTAAGAGAGGGGTATCTGCCAGCATTTTCTGAGCTACAGGGCGAGGAGCACGTACAGGCCACAATTGCAACATAGAATACTCCTTTTTCACTCCACCAAACTCTATTTCAATCACTTTATCATCAATTGAATACTGTCCAGCAGGAGCTATGTAAGTAACATTTCCGCGGGCAGCAGGAGGTAACATGACCCTATGCTCCATTAAAGTATTTTCTTGCACAATTCCGTAGATATCTCCACCGGTAATACGATCGCCTACCTTAAACTCTGTAGGATCGAATTCCCAAAGCTTGGATCTATCCAGAGCTGGGACGTCAACACCTCGCGGGATGAAGCAAGAGCCGGAGTTTCGGGCAATGTCTTTAAGAGGACGTTGAATGCCATCAAAGATGGTTCCCATGATACCTGGACCCAATTCAACAGACAAAGGCTGTAGGGAGGTTGGGAAAGTAAGGATAGAGAATGTTAATAAGAGTAAAGAGGTGCACAATTCTGAGGGATAAGGCGGAGGTTTGAATTCTATTTATAAAGTATTCTTACCTTGCCACTACGGATGACAGGGTCTCCTACAGTCAATCCAGAAGTATCTTCATAGACCTGAATAGTGGCTGTATCTGCTTCTAACCTAATAATTTCTCCTATTAGTTTATCTGTGCCAACGCGGACGAGCTCATACATGGCAGCTCCAGACATGTTGGCTGCCACCACGACAGGACCTGAGACCTTGCGGACATATCTGCACAGGTGATAAAGTAAAAATGGGTTAAAATTGTATTGGTGAGGGACCTGAAGACTCTGTAAACTTGTTCTCCAAGCAAATAAACCCTGATTAGGTTCAAGCTGCGATCTACTTACCCTTGGTTTTCCTCTGAGGTAAATGTGTCTCTTCCCATATTAAACAAGCCTCTTCTAAATGATCACTAGTAGGTTGGGGAAGCGGGTCGACCACTTGGGGCCTTGCTCAAAAATTCTTGGTTTAAGATGCGAACCCAGCAAGCAGATACCGGCAACTGAATACTTTCAGTGCACTGATGATCGCTTAATTTAACTCTTACCGATATTTCCGTCTTCCAGAGTCTGCAAGTGTGCTGCTCTCTTGGAATAGATTTGCTCTCCTCCAACTCCTTTCTTCGACGGCGCTGTTTACCTCTGACCTGCTATAAGTAGGTCAAACTTTTACTTAAATCGGCAGTTAAGCTGACTACAGACACACATATATAGTAATCTATGAGATAAATAGGAGTTTGTAGGCCAGAGTGAGCAGCAGTGGGTGCAGCATCCACGTTTTGAATCTCAAGCTGGATCCCCAAATTGGTCTCTTAAGCAGAAAATAATACCAAGACTGTCCAATACACATCGTAGACCTCCTATCGGAAACACAGAAATGACGCGATCGGAGTCTCAATCCCCTACAAAGCCGGCTTTGAATGCCACCACCCACGTCTTCCGCAAGCAACGGTGAGTTTTAAAGACCTTGATTTTCTTAACGCTGCACTTTCCCAGCCATTTCAACATTCCCAAACACCTAATTACCATAATTTTTAATCATATAGTGCTGCGATGAATGCTTTGGCTGCGGACAATCGTCGTTTGAAAGAAGAACTGATGGAAGAGAACAAATACAGCGCCGACCCCACCACCCTAGCTGGCAAGAAACTCATCCAAAACCTTGAAAGTCAAGATGAAACATACGAAGCCCTTATTTCTGAGCAACAAAAAGCTATGGATGCCTTGCTGGCTAAAGAAGCTGACCTGCGTGATGCTCTGGTTAGTCAGCGGGCAGCTATGGGGGGCATCAATCGCGCTCTAGAGGTCTCAGTCCGTGCCCAAAGGCGTGTCGTTTTGCTAGAAAACCGCGTCCAACAAGCAGCTGCGGCTCGTAGCGGTGCAGAGCTTCAAGCAGCAAAACTGAAAGAAAAGGTTGATGGTCTTCGAAGAGAAAAGAAACTTTTTGAAGAGCTTACATCTAAAATGGAAGCTGACGTGACAAACAAAGCACGGGAAGTGGGGGAAATATTGAAAAAAACGATGATAACGCACGATGCAAGGGGCAAAGCAGAGGTTATGCGAGCTCAGGTGTTAAACCAAGCTGCAAAAGACGCTGCTGCCTCTGAGGCCGAGTGGGCTCAAATGACCGAGGTGATTGAATCTGATAGAGCCCGTAGAGAAGCTGCACAGGCAGAGAAAACAGCAGAAAGAGCAAGAAGAATGGAAGAATTGATGGCGAAGCAGAGAGCTGTAGCTTCTGGCCGCAGGCAGAAACCGATGCCAAGTGCCGCTTCCACTGCTGGCCATCTTCAACTTGCTGGCTTCCCTGATACTTTACATGATACTGACACTGAAGCTTCTGAAACATTATCTGGTATTGGAAAACCTGCCGAGAGACTGAGTGAGATAGAAGCCAAACTGGCTGCAGTGGTGGTGGGAATCGCCGATTGCCACGGCGCAGAGCATGCAGTTGATCTTTTATCTGAATTAAAAAACCTTTGTTTCCGGTTATTCGCGTCTTTAACTGAGGCGCATACTCGTTTGGAAGCTTTGGAAGATAGAGTAGGCCAAGCTCAAGAAACTACTACTATAGCGGCGGCGGCGGCGGCGGCGGCGGCGGCTCTTGAGAGCGCCAGCAGAGCAGAGGAAGGGCCACCAATATTGTTAAAAAGGCAAACTTCTACAAGAAATGCCCAGTTACAGGGTATTAGAGGGTTGGAGGAGCAGCTGAAATTAGCTGAAGAGCAAGTTCAAGCTGTGTGTACAGAGGTCCATCACCTCTGCCACAGAGTCCGCCCAAGCTGCCCAGACATTGATGCTGTACTGGAAAGGGAAGGCGCTCCGACAGCTGGAACTTTACTCATGTTTATTGGAATGTTGGAACACTGGGCTACTGCTTCTCTTTATCACTACACAAGCGCTCCTTCTATTATCTCTAGTGAGAGCGGCGCTCTCAGTGGTGGAAAGAAGAACTTCTGGGCGCAGCATGAAGATCGTAGCAGTGATAATGGAGCCGTTATTTTACTAGATCCACCTTCAGTTGGGCATCGGAACAGCTTGAGTGGCCGTTCTAGCAGTAGTGGAAGTAGCAGGAGCGCTGGTGGCGGGTGGAAAAAGAAAGGGAAACCAAAAAGAGGTGGAGCGCATAACAGACAATCTCAAGCTACCAGTGAAAGCAGTGATATGTCTAAAATTATAGATATGGAGGTTCTAGCTCAGCGTGCAAAGCGTGCTGTAGAAATGCGCTTGGCAGATGCTACTGCTGTTACTGTGACCGCTACTGCCCACTCGTTGCCGCAACAGCAACCTTGTTCTGATTAAATTGCGATATGTTTCCATTACATAATTACCAGATATTTTCAAAAAAGATGTTTAAACTTCATATTTCTCTAGTTGTTCAATATGCTTTTCAGCAACGTGTAACACAATAGTTGTACAGTCAGTTTCAGGCCCATACTCTCGGGCCACCACAGAATATACCGCTAAACCTCTTATTATATCATCAACTCGCTCTACTCCCGGTACAATATAGAATATGTCGCCCCCCAAACTGTCCCTCCACCAATTATTCGATTCATCACCATTCTCAAGCTGCGTTAAATTTAGCTTTCTTCCTGGAAAATTCTCATCTACCCCACCCCCTCGAGGAAGCTGCCTACAGGTGTAAACACGCGAATCATTATATAAGTCCTCAAAAATAAGCTTTGCTGTGGTTTCTGGGCAAAGAAACTCAATATAGCTGCGTTGATTTTGAGGATCTTGGGGCATCTTGGTACCAGGCTGGCTAATCATTGTGTACAGCCCATAGGAATGCAATCTTAATAAGGTAGGGACCAAAGGCTGGGTTTCTTCTTGCACAGGAGCGACGCTGTAGCACGTAAATGCATGTTTGCCCCGCAAAAAATCAGCGTTTACGTGGAGAAGCTCCTGATATGAGTGGACATCCGAGTAGAGAGCAGGGATGGGGTCGTCCTGCAATTATTTTGCCAGTTGAAGTGGACAAATGGAGGCATTCGTTATGGTGTCATTAAAACTTTTAATGTATCTTGGATAATTTAAAGCCTGCTTACCATGAATACTGGCTGTTTAAGTGGCGACAGGAAGTCCAAAGTAGATGTGTCCAAAGGCGGGACGGCGGCAAGAATTCTGGACAGAGCAGCCTTGGGAGCTACTCTAAAGCAAAGGAAAAAGTTTAAGGTAGAGGGTCAAGTTGCAAGATGGTTTGTAATAGGCAGTAGCTGAGTTTTTGCCCCGGTTTTGTCCAGGCTATACCATGGTTCCGGAGGGAAAACGTGGCAAATCCTGCAGGTAGAAAGAAACCCAAAACACTCTCCGTGTTTGAGAGTAGCTGGAGCAGAACCTTCAAATATCGGGCCATCCGGGAAGCTGATCACTCTCCAAATTCCAAGTCATATAAACAAGGGCATTTTAGCCTGCTTATACAGCCCCTAAGTTTGCCCTGCGCCGAATAGCACACCGAAAGACACTACATGCAGACTAACTTCAAGATCTGCAATCTCTGGACAAAAAGAACTAGTGCTTTGGCACTGAGGCGATGATTTCACCCTTCTCTAGTAAAGTCAACAGCCCGGAATCGTCCCAGTTACCCATTTTTATCGCAAATAGGGGCAGAAGTGCACCATCTAGTCCTAGCCCAGAATCTGATTTTGTAGCAGTCAGGCAACTAGCCCGCATTTTTGTGTTAATTCAGGCTACTGCTAGTCTCATTAGCATTATAGCTATCGTATTCTTAGTCTCTATAGGTCGGTTTACTATTTTTATAGCTCGAAAAGTGTTTTGCTTTCGAATCCAAATTCCACTCTGGATCTCGTCTCACTCACATCTTTGAGGAAGCTCTTATGTCCAAATATTTTGTGCCCCTTAACTTGTTTTCTAACGTGATATTCTAATCACTAATTATTATCTCTCCTTGCAGGCGAATTGATCAATCCTCGATTGCAGCTTCCTCGTCTCCTAGCCCTCCTCGCTACGGCTCTCCTCACAGAAAGAGCCTTCTCTAACCCTTCTCAAAAGCACTTCTCTCCCAAGTACAACCGAAGGCAAATAAACCTCCGTAGACTTGCTATCGGTCTTCAAATCGTTTGGATTCTCTCAGAACTTGTTTTCTCTTCGGCATTCTCTCCGCTGCTTCTTGCCGTCGCCCCATCACTTGCGCTTTCCTTCCCCGGTTCTATCGCTCTTTGCATCCTACCATTCGCAGCCATGGTGACCCTTGCAGGATGTTTAGAATTCTTTGCGAATATCCGCAATCGCGGTAGACGTCATCGCCGTTTATCGTCCGTCAACAGCGAAGACTTTGAGCAGCTTACCGCTGCCAACAGCAAGTACCCATCTCAAGCTGAACAAATGCAACAACATCAGCGTAATATCTCTTCAGATATGTACTCCACCCCTCCCTTATCCCCTGCTGATAGTTTCGCTAGTGGAAGCAGTGGTGCCTTGGCGAGCGGGTTGCCCAGTCCGACTGGACATTGTCCTTCCCC
Source organism: Nannochloris sp. 'desiccata' (assembly GCA_019044685.2). NCBI lineage: Eukaryota > Viridiplantae > Chlorophyta > Trebouxiophyceae > Chlorellales > Chlorellaceae > Nannochloris > Nannochloris sp. 'desiccata'. Next base: position 426,855 of record JAGTXX020000007.1, on the reverse strand, counting down.
TGATAGAGCAGCTATGCTGCGCTACGCTGCCACCACGCAAGAACATGGCAATGGAAAGAACAACGAGGATATGCCATCAGCTAAAGATATATATTTAATGGAACATACCGGGATCTATTTAGAGACAACAAATGACTCGATGCTTTTTGTCCACAAGATCTTAAGACCTATCAAAACAAGAATCGATGATCAACAACCTGCTCGTTCTGATGATTATAAACCTTTGCTTCGGCAACTTATGGCACAAAGTCAAAGCCAGAATCAAAATCAAAATGGAAATACCAAGGCAGCAGCAATGGCAGTGATGAAGCCATGCCCACCTTTGTTCCAGCCTGCTGTAGTCGCTACAGTGACTGTAGTCAAAGGGAAGGGAAGGACAGTTATGAGAACACAGCAACCCCCTATTCCGATCCCTGTCATCTCATAAAAATTAAGAGAGAGAATGGGAGTAAACGAGGAAAAACATGATTATGATTCCACAGTGTCTACTGACGTTCTCTCTCTCTTTTCTCTTTTTTTTTTCCCCCTCTTCTTCTTTCTTTTTCTGGAACAACATTGTGCGCAGATGCCCCGTGAAACTGTGCCATCCTGTTGTCGAATTTCATCTGAATAGCATTTACAAAAAGGCCACGCCCTGGAGGAGCAACAATTCTTTATCGCCCGGCTCAGGTTGTGGGCTTCATCGTTGTTGTGATGACCCTCCTCCCCTCTCTACATAAAATCCCTCCCTATGATGTCAAACCCCCATGTGTTTTATAGTCAATTAATTCACCCGCTAATTGAATAATTAGTGAATAATGAATGTTATCATGTCACTGTCTTCTTTGATTTCAAAAGAAAAAACAAGGACGAAGAGGGCATGTTTTTTCAATTTTTCCTTCTCTGCTGCTTTTTCTCTTTCTTTCCTCTCCCTTTATGGTATTCCCTGGTGCTATACTCTATGTATACAACCTCTGTTCATTTGTCCTCTCCCTTTGATATTTGACACGCTTTTCCCCGTCGTTTTTTGAAAAATAACTATCTAAACCAGCATCCTTTTTACTGGGCGGCTATTTATTTGTATTTATCATCACCATTTTAATTATTGGCCCACCCCCTCCTTGCCTCCTTGTTATAAAATTAAATAGCACAACTGCTGCTTGTATTTATCTATTACATGGTGTAGTCGCCTATTGGTGGTGGCCTGGCAGGTAAATATTGACCACATCAAGCAATTTTTAAATCAAATTTTGCAAAAAAGGCGGGAAGAAAAGACCTGTAACTTAATATTATTGACTTCAGATTGAGTTCGAGTGTAGAAATAAGATAGAATGTACCACAGAACAAGATAAATAGTAAATTAAACAATCAGAGAAAGATGATAATGGTTGAGTTTTGATGCACTGAGTTTGATCAAGTTCTGTGTCGTGACCAGGCCGTGAGGTGGTACCACCCTTTGCTCTGCATGTATTCTTAAGAGTAATCAAAGAAAATTACTTGAGAGCATTCACAAAAGCTTCTTTATTCTTCTCCACAAACTGTTCAACACTCAAAACACCCTTGAACACCTTCTTTGTCCCTGCCAAAGGCCTCAATTTCAACATGCCGACTTTATCGTAAAATACAAACATGTTGGCCATATCCTGTGCAGCCACCTGTGGCATACCAAACTTCTGAACAGCCTCTACCCACACATCCGCAGGCGCAGAGGCAGCTTTCACGGTTTGGCCAGTGGCTTTGCTCAAAGTAGCAGCAACGTCATCAAGGGACGCGTGATCGCCGGAGACACCAGTTGACTTTCCTCCCCATCGGCGAGGGCCTTGCTTAATTAAAGCAGCAGCGACGTTACCGATGTCTTCAGTAGAGCACCAGGAGAGTTTGTTAGCTCCAGGGCAAGGCATGAACATGGAGTATGTGCCGTCTTCTTGCTTGTTGGGGGCCATTGGTCCGCCAGGGAGTAAGTTTTGCATGAAGATGGAAGTGATGAGAGCTGTTGAAGATTTAGGAAGCTTTTCAAACATATATTTCTCGACCTCGCCCTTGGCATCGAAGTGAGGGACAGTGTAATCGCCGTTGACAGGCTTTAAAGCGTCTCCAATCAAGGGGCGGGTGTCCTCGAGGGAACTGTAAACAAAGTGTTTAACGTTAGTTGCGACCGCGGCATCAACCAAATTTTTGCCTTGTTGGAGTTCCTTTGCAGGATCCATAGCACAAGCTGCCCAGAAATCAGTGACGGCAAAGACAGCATCACATCCTTCAAAGGCAGCTTTCAAGGACTCCAGGTCATCAAAATCAGCCTTGACAGTCTCAACTCCATCACGAGCTGCCAATGCTTGAGATTTAGCAGAGGTTGTATCGCGAGTAATAGCTTTGATCCTGAATCCGCCTAACTTCACCAAAGCATCAACAGTGGCTCCGCCTTGTTGGCCGGTAGCACCACATACAGCAACGGTTTTGGGAGATTTAGATTTGCTTTGACGAGCACCCATGTGAACTGCTATATAGAAGGTAGATTGAAGAAAATTTGAGAGGCGATAGCAAAGGGAGCTGCAATGATGAGTTCTGAAGATGATAACAAATAGATAATTATGTTACTTGCCGGCGTGAATTCAGGAATTAAGGCTAAAAGCTAAAAGGAAGGAAACTTTGCTTCCAGAACTTGAAATTCTATTCTTTTCGCCGGGTTCCATTCGCCGGGTCGGCATTCCTGAATTCCTGAACGCTACTCTAAGCAACTTATAATGACGCATTTGCATTAATTATTGTTTATGAGCTCATTTAAAGCTTATTTCCTGCCGCTCATCAAGTATTATTGAAGTTCAGTCAAGGTAGGCGAGCATGCATCCATCGCTAATGGATGAGAAATTAATAGATGCTCAATTGCATTTATCATTGTAGCCGCGCCCCCCTTATATTCACTAGCAAGTTAATCTAACCAAGTTCTTCCCTTTCTTCTCCGTAAGAAGCGCATGCTCCTCAAGTTTTTCGAATGAATTGATTCAAATTCAATTAATCAAATAATTGAAACTACCTTGCGTGCGTGTAAATAGATTGCAGCATATTTACATAATGTCTGATCATCCTGCACATTGTGGTGAGTTCCTGCACCGTTAATTAACCTCTTTCACTATTCACATTTGAATCAGATCACCTCCTCTTTACAACAACTGTTACCTTTTGGGTCTGCAACAACAACTACTTCCTGAAACCTAATTGCGTCTTCAAAACTACAGATTCTGTTTACCAAGAGTTTACAACCCTTGTGCATAAGCTTTTTGAGTTCAACCGATTGCATGCGGGGTCTGGGCTTGTCTTTGAGGTCACCCACCTCGACCCGCCTTACCTGCTGGTACCAGTCACGGGATGCAGCCCGGACTGGCCCAGTATCTTCGAGACGTACTACGATGACTGGAAACGGCTTAACGACGGAACCTCAGGGGGTAAGTACCCACCTGAATTACCTCACGAGGATCACATGGTTAGGTTTCAAGGTTTCACCTATTGGGAAGTCGTTCGGCCTGATCATCCAAAATTGCAATTGTCCGGTGGGGCTGGACCTTCAAGACCGTCGCAGCTTCTACCCTCGGTACGTCCTCCTCCCGCAAAACCACCTCTTCCACCTTCTTCAAGACCTGCTCCTGTTTGCTTGCCGTCGGGTCAACTTACTAAGCTGTCAGATGTTGATGCTGATGAAGTTCGATCTGATCAAGTTGCTACACTTGAGGAAGATGAAGATGGTAAATTGGTGCCATACGCCCCTGATACAGACTCCGTTCCAGCATTGGGTGTTCTTGAAGCTCCTAAGTTGCGCCCAAGTCGAAGTGTCTATTTGTCCTACAAAGGCCACGTGGCGCGTGTTTTCAATCCTATAAACACTACTGTTAAATTTGAGATCAATGCTTCGGTTTGCAGAAGTCTCACTAAGAAATATACAGTTGTCGATGCTAAGACTCAGTCTGAAGGTACACTCTACAAAGTGTTCTTCCAATCTACACCTGTACTTGCTTGTATTGAAGCAGCGAAAGCACGCAACAAAACGGAGTTCCAAAGTTTGGTCAAAGGTACCATAGTGCGTCCACTGCAGAAGACTGGTTTCCTTCCTCGAGATTTTTCGCCTGCCACCAATACAGCCGAGGTCAGTAAGCTTATCAAAGACAACAAAGACAAAGCGGCTAAAGTGAAGACCGTGAAGCATGGGTCCATCTACAAATGTACCCTCTTGGATAAATCAGAACTGTCAATTCCTATATGTGGCTACGTTACCTACTACTGCAGTGGGCTGTCTTCTAGTAGAACGAATCCCCCGTGTAGTGGGCACATTAGGATCTCCATTGGTGCTCCTCATGACGTTGTTAGCTCTTTATGTGGCGACAAGAAGAGGGAGGACATGGTGGATACCAATGTCGCCCTTGGACCTGATCAAGTTACTTATATGCCTGTATTCGTAGCTCTGCAATCTTGTTCTTACAAGCACGTGGATGATGGCTCTAGGCAAAAAAGGCTGCTGATGTCAACGACCACATCCGAGCAAGAGGGAGAGTCGGAGGGTGATGAAGACTGTGATGATGGTGTAGCTAGCAGTAGTGCTAGTAAACGAGCCAAGCCAACGAAGCCTTACCTTCCAGTGCATTCGTTGCCTTGTAGTGGAAATCACGAGAAAGCAATGGGCCGTGCTACTACCGCAGAGATTCAAGCGTTGCAAGCCTACGCTACCAGTAGTGCTCTTGGTGCAAGTTCTCGTACAATTGCACCTACTAGTATTGCTCAAGGTGTTGCTATTGTTATGTCTCCAGCTAGTGCGCTTGCAAAGAATACACAACTCCACGTTAGCGTTGACCAAGCTCGGAGAGCGACCAGTGCAGCAAACCGTGCAAAGGTTGGCACGTCCGTTGGTGATGTATTTTTGGACATCGTCGAATATGCAAATGCCTCTTCTTACCTTTTTTAATTTGCTTGTCTGCACACATCATGCACACGAAAGCATCAGCTGCCTTCGTGATGAATAAAGTGTTGGCAAGAGCTTGCGCGTCAGTTAAAGGTTCGTAAGTTGGCGCCTCACCCTTACGGAGGAAAGGAAGCAAGTAGCACTCATCATGTTGTCCAGGCAAGTTTTCAGGATGGCACAGCAAGACATCCATACCCTTTTCTTGGTAGCGTTTGCTTTCACCTTCCAAAGAGACCCCCTTCCCACGTGGTGAGGTAGCACCCGACGGGGCAAGAGCTGCAGCGGCATCAAAAGCAGCGGCGGCGGCAACGGCTTTTTGTTGTCCAGCCCTAGAGCGACGAGCGCCAACGTTGGGTTTTTTCATCGCAGCCCACCCGGTAGAACCAGAAGCTTGGAAGAAAATCCCGGCGGAGGGCTTGCTGTCTGCACCGGGCACGGCAAGCTTGCGACGAGGTGGGGAAGCCGGTTCCACCTCAGAGTCGGTGTCATTGGACAAGTCGATGAAGCACGCAACTTTCTTGTTGTTGGTAGGGAGGGCTTGACCTTTCACAGTTTTCCACTTCTCAGGGGTAGGTCCAGTCAAGTCAATCACTGACGGGGACCTATGTTGAGGAGGTGATCTGCCATGCCTGATCTCCTTAATCTCCTGTTTAATCTTGACTTCCGGGGACATCGCAGGGGAAGCCAGGATTTGGGAGATGGGAGCTGATCCAGGAGTAGGAAATGATTGATTTTGAGAGTCAACCACATGGCGGGAGAGCCTGCGCTTGCTTGGAGTCTCCTTCTCATGGCCATGCTGGATCACATCATCTTGAACCTGCAGAAGGTAGTGAAGTATGCTGTTGGTAACCGGTTGAACGAAATTTAAGCAAACGGGGACCAAACCACCTTGAAAGAAATGAATATGAACATACCTTGGGTAGGAAAGAGCGATCACCGTGAGTTGACACAATTCTGCCACGAGCTCGTTCCCCTCGAGGGGAACGAATGAGTCCCTGAAAGAAAGAGGTAGGAGGTGTTATTACATCAGCGGGAGGAGCAGTGGACACTGTGGTGGGGATAACCTACTATCGAAGCCCTACAACGCACCTGAGAGGGGATTCCTGATGAAGACATTGATCAATTGAATGGGGTCCACGATGTGCAAAAAAAATGTTTTTAGCAAAGCATTGCTGCAGCCGAGGCTGTAGACTACATTTGAAGGTAAAGAATCATGTTCTATGGAAAGAAGAATGTTCTGATCCAACCCGGCGAACTGTTAAAACCCGGCGAAGCGACCCGGCGAAAATCGAGGGGCAACTTGAAGGCTCAATGACCCACCGTTAGGTGCCCGGCCTCTCACCCAAATCTTGAATCTCCCCAACAGCCACATAGAATCTCTCACTTCAAATAAAGATTTTAAATAAAGACTGGACTAGGTTATGTTACAAGGAAACAATATGAGGGAACAGATTCGACAGATATAAAAATTAAATAACATAAAACATGGTCATATCTCCACAGCTGCCGCTGCAAGCTCCGCCTGCCTGTATTCTTTATTTCGCTTACTTCACACCATTAACAAAGGTTTCTTTGCTTCTCTGCCCATTCTCAAATCTATATGCGCACCCAGGATATAGCTCTTTTGTCGCTTCTACAGGCCTCAATCGCATCAAGCCTTCTTTCTCATTAATGTATAGTGTTGGAAAATAAACTGCCCTAGCAAAGGGGGGTGCTGCATATTTCATTTCAGCCTCTTGCCAGACTTCCAGAGGCGCAGCTGTAGTGTCCACCGTCACACCAGGGACTTTAGTCAGAGTAGCAAAGATCCCAGCAGTATCTGCGTGTTCTCCAGCAACAGGGGTTGTTTTCCTGCCAAATCATGTTAAATGAGTCGACTTCTGCAGCGACGCCACCAATATCTTCAGTAGGACAACCCACAAGCATGTCAAACATGCCATCTTCTTGCTTCGTGGAGTCCATGCCACCATCAGGAAATATTTTTCAACAAAGACCAAAGTGAGGACAGATATCGACGTGTTTGGAAGTTCCTCAGACGTAAGAATTCTTTCGAAAGACCAGAATGCATTAGCTCCTGGATCCACAGCACCTGAGCTCCTCGGCTTTTGCTCTTTGCTTTGTAGATTCTAGAAAAATATAGATATATAACATGCTTTTGTTGGTTGCTCTCTGTGCCCGAGCAAGACTGAAGGCGAGGTGCTCTCCCTGTTGTGTCACTGCCACCGCAGCCGCAGCCGCAGCCTCAGCCTCCCTGTTAATAATTAATGATTTAATTTACATAGCGATAGATAATTACATAGAATTGCCATAAAAGGGGAGGAATATAAAGCGAACTGTGAGTTTGTTTGGTGGCAAATTTTAATAAAAATATCAAGTAATAGAGCTTGTTCGTTAGAACCCCAATTCCTGTTTCGCTGTAAACTCCACACACCTGAAACCCTCGCCTACGCACGTCCAACATTCTGGATCACTACCATTATCTTTACGAGATCGCTCATAGCCATCAGTAAATCCATGCTGCTTATACCATTCCCTGTAATTCTCTATAGAACACACGTCATTCACTCGAGCTTGCACTCTCTTGTACGTCTCAAGCAGCCCGTCAAAGTTTGGATGCACCGACTGATCTTGTTTATAAGCTTCCCTCAGTCCCTGAATCTTCGTTTCCATTGATTCTTTAGCTAGTTTGTAAATTTTAGCATCAATTGCGTTGTACTTTTGGATCGTAGCTAGAGTAGAAGCAGGAAATTTATCCCGTTGAGGATATTTCCCGGTTTGGATCTTTGCCGAAATGGTAAAGAAGTCGATCAGATTAAGCCCATACTCGATAGCAAATGCGATTATACTCTCTTCAAACAGTTCCTGGACAAATATGAAATCGTACCAAGATACCACTGCTGAAGCTAATGAATACGCAGAATCAATCTCTTCTTCTTCACCGCTAAATATTTTTCTTGATTTCTTTAAATCTCCACCCATTTCAATGTAAAGTAAATTTGCAGCCTCCACAGCGTACGCTTCAACTGCTTTCAGCACTACATCAGGTAATTTCCCATCGGATTGCAAACCTTCCATAGATAACGCTGTGTAGTTCATGTGGAAGAAGTAAAAATGCGAGATCAAACGGTCCACCGGTTCCCTCACGGCAGTGAAAATTAAAGGGTTATTTAGCTTCTGCAGGATTTTAGGGGAGTAGAGGCCATGATCTACGATAGACACATGCTCGAATCCCAAAGAACGGTAATTATCGATCTGAGCAGGCCAATGTTCTTCATTAAAATTTAGTTCAGTGCCAGGCATCGTCAAGAGCTTCTCGGGTAACTTCATGCAAGCGATTCCATGATACGCACATATTGACTTGAAAATGCCCTTGAGTGTACTCCCGCTGGTTTTCTTCGTTTTGACAAACCAAAAGTCTCTTGGAAAGGGGCATGGTGTAGCGGTTTGGAGAGCTAAAGACAGGAGGATATCAGGATCTGCAGCCGCCTTGATAGACGGAGGATAGGTAACATTTCCTTGCAATGGGGCAAAAATCGTTCCTTTCGTGGTTATAAAGGAAACATTCTCATTGTGGCAAGTGATGAGAGTAGTAATAAGCAAGGTTAGAGTAACTAAACTTGCTCCTTTCAAGAGCAAGTCAGAACTGCCGTTAGAAAACACCGTGACCCTGAGCGAGTCAGCGGAATTCTGGTCGCTTGAAGGCATCCTTTTAGATACAAAAGATCCAAGGTACAATATAATAAGAGTTTAAATTTAAGTCGAATTTTATCCAATACAGTCTTTAGGGTTCCCCTTCATCTTGCCTCTTGATTCGACGGCACTGCAGCAGCTTCCAACCTTGAAGGAGCTGCCATAACAGAGCAAGATATAACCCTAACAAGGTGACTTGAGGGATCGTGAGAAGCCACCAGGGTAAAACTTCAGGGGGCCCCCTTAGATAAAACACCAGTTGAGTTGCAAGAATACTGCGGAGTTTTGTTAAGCACATGTCGTGTAAAGAAGATTTCATAAATAAATACAAGGTTGTGCAACCTTGTTGCTCCGTCTCCGCAGCCAAGAAAGTTTTAGGTGAGGTTGAGCTATGTAAAATCTAGGACATACTATTATGTATGATACATAGCGCCGAAAGAGTCTTCATTCAATAGTAAATATGTTTATTTCCAACTGCTGGGCCATAGCAAGATTCAACCTCCTGAAAACTAAAACAACTCTCTCCAAAAACTGGCGGTGGCTGCGGTGGCAGCAGGTTTTCAATTTTACTTTCATCCTTACAATCAATCAAAACAAAGCGATGTTTTCAATACAATAATAAATATATAAGCCAACCAGTTTCTGCCCTTTAGTCACCTCTCACCGGGGTCCTTTGCTTTTGTTTTTTTAGGCGCTATTCATATAAATAAGATCTTTTCCAAAAGATTCTTATACATAACGCCAATATAGCTCTTTTTGATTCTATTCATTGGATAATTCAATAAAGAAGTGGCGGCCACAGGGTGCCCTCCATAATATCTAAGTAAATAAAGGATGACTAACTGGTTCAACCGTTGAACGATCACAGAAATACACAAAACCCAATACAGAAATAATATATATCAATAAAAAGACTCTACCGTAGAGTCTTTACTAGTAGTAGATATACAAAAAACCATTAAATTAACCCATCGAAAATCATCAATCTCCATGCCCAAACCCTTGAGCGAGCCCTGCCTCCAGGTCTTCATCTTCATCACGAACACCGACGACACCACCACCACCCAGTAATACCTTTGCACTGCTAGACCACCTCATATTGCCAGCCTGTTGGGAATACAACAGGCTTGCATTACTACTGCTGCTTGCCTTGTTTGCTAACGATGTAGCACTACTACTAGCGCTACTAGGAGGAAACTGATCTCTTCCCTCGGCATCATCATCTTCTTCTTCCGTTATTTTTTCTTTTTCTTCTCCAGCCTGTGGTACTTTTGCGCTCTCGCCACCGGCACAAGCAGCGCAAGCACCAGCAGAATTTGTGCTCTCCATAAGGCCACTACTAGGTGATGCAAACATGTCTACTACAGCATCAGAAAGCTCGCCTAATGTCTGCACCGCAGCGATCAACACTCCAAGCCCAGCAAAACCAAGAACAACATCGGCTTGTGTGCACCTCAATGGTGGCGGCACTTTCTCAATTTCTTTAATCAACCCCTGCATTTCTTCCCGGAGCTTTATTTGTGTGGTAAGAAGACGGTCGAGAGGAAGTTCAGTAACCTTGTTATGTGAAGCGACCGCACGTAATGCAAGCAAACATTCACTTAATTGCACCATCACAGAATCTATATTCTGTCGGTGCTGCAAAAGTAGTTTCAAATGAGGGACATCTGGCCCATCTAGGACGTAAACAAAGGAGAGCAAAGCGTTGAGCATACGACGTAATGCACGACGGACAGTGGTAATTTTTCCCGCAAACTTTTCTTCATTTTCCACTTGATTGCTTTTGCCTCGAGGAAAAATATTGAATTTTGAAATCTTCATTTTTCCTTCAAAAGAAGCGATAATCTCAAGTTCACCAATTGCAACAAGGAGCGATGCAGCGTCCTGGCCTAGTGGGCGGAGTTGGAGAACTGGTTTGCCTAGTGCAACGTGTTTCAGCCAACGGGTTCGATCTTTCCTAAATTTTTTCTTGCTTCGGTGCTTTGTTGGGGAAGAAATAAAATAAGAAGGAGACGAAGAGAGAGTGGCATTGTCAGATATATTTTTTGTTGAGCAACGAGGAGCAGACGTTGTAGTAGTGGTAGGACTACTACTAGTAGTGCGTATGTGTAAATTCTTTGTTGATAACGGTGTCAAATTAGCATCCTTATCCTCCTCTCCTCTTGGCGCTCTTTCTACCAGCTCCGCATTTCCACCACCACTAGCACCACCACCACCACCGCCGCCGCCATTAGCACCATTAACACTTGGTCCAACCACCTCCTGCTGTAGATTTTCCTTTTCTTTTTCCTTGAGTTTCTGCTCTTGTGGTTGATTAGACGAAAAAATAGGAGGTGACTGCCATTTGAACGGCATAGATGATGTTCTGCTCATGCTAAAACTTAATTGTTCAGACCTCGCAGGCAATATTTTTCTACTTGTGGCAGTACTAATTTCGGCCAGGTCATTCAGTACCTTACACACCCTTCTTTCCACCGCTCCTTTTGTAGATTGTGGGAACACGAGTGATGTGACGACGAGATCAATAGCTAAGCCTATTGAAATGTTCAGTAATCGCCATAAAGCTGTTTCAGGGAGAAGTTTCTCACCCGAATAGCCGACGAGGCAAATTATAGGCAGTGTGAATTTGCAGACCATCCACGCGTAGCTGTACTGAATGGGGGCTCTCATTGAGCCCCACATGAGTATCCCAGAAAGGATGGACAGGCTGAGGGTCATAAAAATGAATTTCAGGATGCGATTGCTGTAGCTGAGGCCGTTGGTGAGATACACAAAATAAAGTACCCTGTATAAGAAAATAAGAAAGAAGTGGGGGGAAAAGGAAGAAAGGGAGAAAAAAGACAAAATAGAAAAAAATTGTTAATACCAGCTTGAAGAGAAGAACGAAAGTGAGAGTAAATAGCCTTGCTTAGTATGACAAAAGTTTGCCTAAAGACGGGAAACAGAAGAGAACAAGTACAGTTTTCAATTTTTAAACTTACCCTAAACCCAGCATTCCAGCCATGACGGTGCCAATCACTCTATTACCCCCTCTTAAAACCAGCCCTCCTACTGATTTCTGCGCTAATACAGCTACAGTTACCACTACCCAGATAGTATTTTCATTTAGAGCGTCATAAGAAGCTGAACAGACGTGAACGATGGAGGCAGCGGCAAGGGCGATGCCGACTTGAAGAGAGAGAACGAGCATTTCTCCTGAGAAACCGTAAGGAAGATCGATATCTACTAAGCTAGGCAGGGCACTCCAACGTTGTCTCATCCCAGAGAAGAAAGAAGGAGGGAGAGGAGGAGAAGAGGAAGAAGAAGAAGAAGATTGTTCTTGTTGTTGTTGCACCACCTCATTAACCTCAAGATGCCCACCGCCATCACCGCCCACAGCAGGGGCACAGCCACTGCCGAGTTCTCCATCTATCTTACCTTCATCAATAGGTAGACTTGGAAGCCTATCTAAATGATGAGACGTTAATGGAGACCTCACTTCAGAGACTTGTCTTTGCAAGGGAGCTGAAGAAAAAGCGGACGATGGTGTCGTTAACGATGGAGACCCACCATGGCTATCACCGCTCCTGCTAATCAAATTACCATCACAACTCATTTCTGCATATTCTCTACTGCTTCTCCTGCTACGGCCTTCTTGTCTGGTACTTGAACTAGGTTCTTCATCATCAAAATCCCAATTGTGTCCTTTATAATGCTTTCGCCAAGCCTCCCACACTTGGGTATCTCGATGAGACAGCACCTCAGGCAACACAAAATAAAGTCTACGTAAACGGGAACCAAGAGCGAATATAATGGCGATGACAGTATCAGCCATGACTATTTCACCTTCTGTATACGTCGCAGCACCATTCGAATCCAATGAATTTGGGATAGCTGCTGTTGGCGTTGTGTCCTTTCCGCCATTATATTTATGAAAGGTAGATGAGGTGGTAGTTGTGCTACTAGTAGCCAAGCAGGGTATATCAATATGGTTCGTAGATAATGTATGCAACGCATTCTCTAATTCAGTCAACTTGTCCAACCCCTCCACATACAACACAGCAGCTTTCTTTTCATCTGTATCCAAAACCCCACCGCCTCTGCAGCTGCTCTCCAAAACCTCTGCGGCAGTGGAAAAGCAACGTTCGATCCTCTCTACAACTCGCAGAATCTCATTATTTAAAGTTCTAACAGCCCCTAATGGTGCTTCGCCTTGTATTAGATACGCCAACGTCATTAAAGTCGACATGTAATGCCGTAAAAGGTCTAACAAACAACCATAGGCGTAGCGGGGGAAGAGCACCGGGCGGTGGTATATATCTACTTCAGTTGCAACTGGGACAAGGAGAGCCTTTGCTTTAACTAGAGCTGTACTCACGGGATTTGCCCATGATTCTATAAACCCAGTTAATTTAACAACAACAACAGCACCACCACCATCAGAAAAGGTACAAGTAGAAGCGCTATGTTGGTGCTGTTTTTGTTGTTGAATTGGTTCCTCCAACAAAATTTCCATCAGTTCTTTGGTCCCTTGACCGAGCAATAGCAAGCATTTACTGGTAGTACCTCTGATTGTACTGCCGGCAGTGATCGGTAGTACAAACATAGACACCAAAGCAGCCATTGCAACACCAATACATACGTTCATAAGGAAATATGGCATCGTTAGAGGCTCTACATAGCTTAAATGGAAGCCGGAAAGAGCTATGATGGGCAGAGAAAGGCTTGCAACGATGAAACCAAACCAAACTTTCGGCCACCGATAGCCACCCATGATGATTAAAAAGCCTAGAATGGAGGTAAATGTCGTCATGACAGCAGCTTTGGTGACTGAAGGGAGGTAGGTGGATCCATTTGCAGCGTAGGTGATGTAGACGCAGCAGAGGCCGAGGGCGCCGGCAAGCGATGCCGCTATAATGCGTTGAATAACCCAATTGAGTGCGGTTCCAACGTTTGTTTGAAGGACCACGGTGAAGGAGACAAAGGCATAGATAGGACCGATGAGGCAAGTGGGCAAGGATAGGCCAAGCCATATAGAAGGGGCACTGAGAATGGAGAGGAGGAGGAAGTAGCCGACGGAAGCCTGGATTGATGCGCGAAACTCAGGCCGCTTGATCGCATCTTTAATCCGAATTTTTATTCCTCTGCATTTATCTCCTGATGATTCCGCCATTATGACAAAGAAAAAGGGAGAATTCTGCTAAAAGAATTCATTTCTGTAAATTTTAATGAGATCAAATATTCAAATAATTACTTTAAAGAGTAGTAAGTTGGTGAGGTATAATGGGTGTGTTTGGTATCATAAATAGTAGATAATTACAAATAAACCATTTAGCGTTTGCAATGACTTTGATTCTATTGATCTTAAATTCTGTGAGCTCAAGCTTGTGTGAGCCTCAGGCTAAGCCTGAGGCTTCAAGGCCTGCCACTGTTCTCTGCTCAGAAGCTGGAGTCTCGACCTTGCAATGAAACCCTTATGAAAGCCCAAACGCTCACAACTGTGGGGTATTTATACATTGTTTAAGAATAAACAATCATGGCTGATAGACAAGAACCCCAGATTGGCAAGGACAAGGAGGTAGGCAGTGCACTCAAACCCAAGAAGTGCTTTAATGGCCATTTTTAGCCTTTAAGCCTGCCCTCATCGAAGCGTTTAACTCGAATTAGGGCTTCTACCAGACATATAAGCGCTAATATTTCTTCTCACATAATAAAATGCAGACACAGGAGCTCGTGCAGAAGGCTGAGGAGAATTTCCCGCAGCTTGATAAAAATGAGGGCTTACAACAGCAAGCGAATATGGGACCTGGAAGGGAAGCTATGCCTGGAGAAGGGCAGCCAGCTGAAGGAGGTTTACTGCACGTAAGTATGAAAGGGAGAAAATAATAGGGTTTTAGTACAAATGAGCTGAGAAAATTGGGTATTCTCCGGAGAAACGTTGCTTACTTTCCCTTCTGCTATTCTCGACTCTCGTGCAGAACGTTGCTGAGACCATAAAGCAAGCAAATCCAGCCACCCGTGACATGCGTGAGAAGCATTGCTGAGTTTATTGAGTTAGGGTGCTGGCGGAACGCTGGGGTCAGCAGTTTTGTGGTGTACATTTTGTGCTTGTAGTGCTTCTTTCTTTCTTTTTCACTTTAATTTGCTATTATTAGTGCGCTTATTCCTATGCTATGAACGTTAAAATCATCAATCTATGTAATTCTGTACGGCTACTCTTGCAGTAGGTCGGAGCTGGGAAGAATCCATTGAACTATTGCGTAATTCTGTTGTAGAAGTCCTCGACTTGAACGGTCACGGAAATCATGTTAAAATTTGCTCAAAAGCCAACGACCAATAAGACATGGCACTTTTTAGGTGTGAGAAGGGCTGGTTGATTTGCGGGAAACGTTGGGAGATGTTTTTGTTTCAAGACCAGCTATGAGACAACTGTGAAGGAGGAACTTATCAAACGTGGCTATGCACGTGGCTATGCTCTTGGGTATGTTCTTGTGGGAAAGAAAGATTTACAATATGCACGACGTCGTCAGCTAATAAACTAGTTGGCAAGATCTTTTAATGTACCTCATAAACTGATAAAAAGAAGCAACAGTAAAGAGTATTGACGCAGTAAACTGCACACAATCCATGATTGTTATTATTATTTCTTTTGAAAATGAATATCGGCAAAACCATTTAAATGAGACATGACAATGAGTAGAAAGAGACAGTTGTGCACTATAGAAACCTAAAACACCCCACTCCAATTAGACAACTATAACCAGTTCACCATATTACGATTCAGTGCCAAGTAAGGGGCAAAAAAAACCCCTGAGCGCGGAGAAGACGGTGGCTAGACGGGGATTTTTTTTTCTTAATGAAAGAGAAAATACCAAAAAAAAGCAAAAACAAACAAATTCTTTTCTCTATACTAGGTTTACTAAGTCTCTACCCAGCATACATAC
The DNA here is from genome assembly GCA_019044685.2 of Nannochloris sp. 'desiccata'. Taxonomy (NCBI): domain Eukaryota; kingdom Viridiplantae; phylum Chlorophyta; class Trebouxiophyceae; order Chlorellales; family Chlorellaceae; genus Nannochloris; species Nannochloris sp. 'desiccata'. The sequence goes on along the minus strand of JAGTXX020000007.1, from coordinate 411,318 downwards.
ATACCAGGTAATTATGGTTTATATGTTTTGCAAGCTATTATGCCAACTTAGGGGTACCACCACCACCGCCAAGACCGCTCTCTTTTTCCTTTTGCGCCTGCACATACGACTTGGCATTAATCATTGGCAACAACAACGCAACAGCGACTCCACACGCAGCCAACAACGCCGTAAAATAGGCACCCCACCCATAATCACGGACGAGAATCGACAAAGGAATACCAGCGTTCGCTGCACCGAGATACGCCACCCACCCCAAAAATCCTTGAGAAGCACCCACAGAATCAGGTCGGACAAGTTCTGCTCCACATAAACCAATCATCATTTGAGGGCCGTAGAGGAAGAATCCAATCATAAAGACTGACGCCCATTGTGCCCACCCCATAGTAGCAGGAGTAGCTGCAAAGGCCACAAGCATTGCAGCTACACCGATGGTGTAGGCAATCACTACTTGGATCCGTTTTCCGACGGTCCCTTGACCGGGTTTGGCTTTTGAGATTAAAATATCAGAAAGCTTTCCAGCGAGGAGAGAACCCACAAGCCCACCAAGTTCAAGACCAGAAACGCGTAAAGATGCTGCTCCAGCATCAGCGACGCCTTTCACTTGCAACAGATAGAAGACGAACCACGAAGTAACGCCCTGCCTGACGACATATACAAAGAAATAAGTCAAGGCAAGGCCCACAACGTAGGGATTTTTAAGCACGTCTGTCACCAATAAATCAATTAAAGACTCTTTCTTCTCTTCAGAAACATCACTACCAGTACCAGCTGCTTTAGGAGCAGCGATATTCTGCTTTACTACCTCGACCGGTAAGAAACCAGCTGCCTGGGGGGAATCCCTCACCCCTAATAGAATGAAACCACCCATAAGTAAGCCTACAATACCAGGCGCAAACATACCCCATTGCCATCCATACAATTTCGCTGCAGTACCAGCGAGTATTGGGGCCAAAAAGCCACCCATATTGTGAGCAATATTCCACATGCCCCAATAGGTGCCTCTTTCTTTTGCTGCATACCAGGACGTCAAGATACGAGCACAGCCAGGTGCGCCGAGACCTTGAAGCATGCCGTTGACTGACCAGAAGGCAGCAAACCAAAGCATGGAGGTAGAGAAACCAAACAAGACGTTCATTATGGCCGTCGCCATGAGGCCACCAGCGAGGAGGAAGCGGGGGGATGTGCGTGAACCGAGGACGCCAGACAGGAATTTAGATGTGCCGTACATGATGGGAAAGATAGAAGTAAGGGCGCCAATCTGTAGAAAAAAGCAGAAGTAGAACAATACGTAGTGTCGTGAGTCTTAGTAAGATGAAGAGAGAGAGTCAATTGGAGCTCTCACCGGAAAGATCTAGCAAATAGACATAGAAATAGAGGGCGGTGCTTCTTTACAACTTTATAGTTTCCCTCCCTAAGAAATCTAAAAGAAAGAAACTTACGTCAGTCATGGAAAGTCCGAGCATTTTATCTGCCACCATAGCAGGTGCAGTGTATGTCAAACTATTGCGTGTCAAATAAAAGCATGAGTAGCCTAAAACAATGCCCAAAAAGGTGATCCAACGGCGACGAATGAAATCAGCAGGGTACTCGGGAAGTTCAGATAGAGAACTAACGCCTGCTGCGGTTGATGATGATGCTGAGGTAGATTCGCTATCACCTTCTCTAGATTCAGCACTAGCTTTACAAAGATCAGCTCTGCGAGAGCGAATGGTGGTGATGCGGCGAGTCGTGAGGGGAGGAGAGGCGGCCCATGTCCTTGGTCGCAGAGGAGCCCTCAAAAGAGAGGACAGGCTTATGAGCCGTTCTGTGGTGGCCACAGGTCCGGAGTATAAGTGTTGCATCGGAAACTAGCAGGCTTTTTAGCTGCAAAGAATACAAGATGGTAAAAGATGACTTTTTGACTTTGGAAGTAAACCTTAAGATTTACACGCCATCGGCTGCATAGATCCTTACCTTCAATATCTAGATCGTAAATCCGGAGGGCTTGCGGATTCCGTTTGAATTCTGTTTGCCAACCAACCGAAGATGTGTCCGAATTAAAGGGCGATAATATAAAAGAGCAGATCGACAAACTGGGACCGTTGGAGGAGCAAAATACATGTAAAATGTTTTTGATGTTATGATTCCTACACTTGATCATGGTTTTATGGATAGAAAATAGAATGATGTTCAGAAGAATCTGTCCTCGTCAACTCCAACAGCAGCTCATAGTATGGCATAGTATCATGATGATTGTTTTTCTAACTGCTCTCAAAATTAGATAAATGAAACAACAGGCCAACTCAGAAACCCCCTTGAAATCACCAGTATATCACTCTTCAGTACTTCCCAAAGCTTGCAGCCACGTCCATGGCGCTCTCATCACCGCCGCCGCCACCACCGCCATTTCATTCCTTTCCCTCTGCTCCGCCTCGCCCTCACCCACCTCCTTCTGCTCCACCTCCTTCACATCCAACACAGCTGCAACCGATGATATGTACTTTAACATATGGTGATCGCTTAAAGCCAACGCCAAGCGGCGGTTCCACCCTTCAGGTCCCCACTCCAATTTTCCATTCCTCCTCAAAAATACCGTCGGCTGAAAATGAGTGTACCTCAAAGGAGGCGGCACAGCAGGAACAGGATCTGCCCCATGCACGACTCTCATACGCATACCTACTAAAGTCTTAAATGCTCGAATAAAACGCGAATTACCTACTCTGGGAGCTCCAAACGTAATGCATCGTATTTCAGCTGCCGGGAATTGCAGCGCAGCCCAAGTGGCACCCAAACAAGCCAACGCGCCTCCCATGCTGTGGCCTGTACAGATAACCCGACCTGGGTTTTTACCTCCAGTTAATTTTAACAACGCTGTGGCTACATTCCTCTCTTCGTGTGTCGCTGAAGTCAACCCAGTAAAGTGAGTTAGAAATCCCAAGTGAGCGGTAGCGCCCGGGAACAGCTCTGGAAGAAATTCAATTTGTCGAGGTAAAATTTTTAAATCTGCCAAAGCATCACTTCTGGAGGCAGTACCACGGAAAGAAAGGACCGCTGATGACTCATCAGGGATCCATCCGATGAACACCGTAGCGTCAGTGCGTGGATCTCTGACGCACGTGACGCTTTCTATTTTAGTAGCAATGGAGAATTGTTCGGCTGTGGAAAGGTAGGAAGCGTTTGCCCAGGTGGCTGGAAGAGCCAAACGCTTGGCAGCCACTCTCTTTAAAAAGTGTTAAAACAGTAAGAACCGCATCAGAAACAATCAATCTCGGTCGAAGACGCAAAAGTAACAGTAGAAGAAGCTTTATTTTTATAAGTTTGGAATGAACCTTACCTTGATCCGGTCTCTTTCTGTTGCTGGTGTACTGCTTGTACCTGAAATAGAAGACAGATCTACAGCGACTCCTTTCCCACAATCACCACCACCAGTATTATTAGTAGAAGCACTCGTAGTCTCTGTTGAAGCATCCCCATAGGACTGTTGCCCCAACCTCACCGCCGCCGCCATTGCCGTTTGCACCACTTCAGGAGGCTGTGTTTTTTCCCCTAAAAAGACTTGATGCATGTACGACATGACCTCATCAGAAGATTCACGTAATGCTTCTGCTTGGAGATGCATTTCAGCCCAAAACTGATCTAATCGGATTGAACGAGGGTCCTCACTAGCACCACCGCCACCACCTGTTAAAATGCGACCACCACCACCACCGCTGCTGCTGCTGCCGTTGCTACTGTTGCAGAGAGTAAAAATTCTTCTGTTCCCAAGAACAGGGGAAAAGAGGCCACTTAAGCATGAAAAGAATGCATTTGATGACGATGTCATGCATGAAGGCAATGGTGCTGCTTCAATATAGGCACTCGAACGATGCACTTTACTATTTCTTTTTTCTACATCACTACCTCTCCTGCCCGTTTCTGCTGGTGCCACTCTCCTCTCCTCGTCCCTATCCTGCTCATTACGCACTGCAATATTAGCATCTAGCTTTTTTTCCACCTTTTCGAAATTATCCATATCTGTCTGAATAATTGCACTACTACTACGAATCGCCATTCCAGTGCCAGACACAGCAACACGAGGGCACTGAGCACAGGTGCAGTCACCTCGTTCAGATAGCTCCGACACCTGCCCTGCTACGAGAGGATCAATCAACACGGCCCTCCCATCAGCAGTAGCAGGAACACTAGGACTAGGACTTGAAACAGCAGCGGTGATGCCATGTTCATACGCTGCAATGGAGTGATCGCTTAAATTGTGGTGTAAAGTGAGTAGAGGACGGGAACGAGGGCTGCGAGAAGGAGATTTATTGCCACGGCCGTCGAAATAGAAATCATCCCCTGTAGCGCAGAGTTTGATACTAAGTTTATTAAATGGCCGCGGCATGTCTGGAATGGGGTCTAGTCTATAGATACCACGATAACTAAGCCCAACAAGTAAGTTGAAAGTCTTATTGAAATCAGGGTTGCCGATTACTGGGGCGCCAAAAGTGATGCAGGAGATGTCAGAGTTTGGCCATTTTAGAGCTGCCCAAGGAGCGGCAAGGACTGCAAGACCACCTCCCATGCAAAATCCAGTACATAGAATTTTCAAGGGGGGTTTTCCAGTTGAAACAAGGCGAGAAAGAGCAGTTTCGATGCCAGAAAGTAAGCTGGAAAAGCAATTATTGTACTCAGTGACGACTTCAGCATCGTCTCCAACGCAATCTTCAGGGGTGAAATAACAAGGACGTTGTGTAATAAGCTTTTCTTTGCTATAATGGAGGTCTAAGCTGCGAATAACTAAAGGGAGACCGCCATCAAACGAGAAGACTAGAGTGGAGGTGTCTTCTGCGAACGAACAAAGGCACCCGGCGTCCTTTGCTGCGTCTTTGCCGGGGACCCAGATACTGGGTTTTGGTGCACTAGCACCGTTATCGATGCTACATGCGTATGCGGACAGGGAGAAATACCATGCTTCTACTGTGCGTAGAAGAGCAGGGCCTTTTTTGGACAGCTCAGCGGAGGGAAAATTTTGGATGATGCTGGCCATTCTGAAGAAGATCGGCCATTGGAACGTGGGACTATGTTTCCTACAACTATAGATTATGGGTATGTGTTGGAGGATGCTGCAGGAACTAGGGTCCAAGGCTGGTTTTTTGAGCGCAAATGTGCTCGGCGGCCCTGGCAGAGCAGAGCACGGTGCTGAGCACCAGAGCATGAATTCAAGGCAACTTGCCATTGAATGTTGGCCTCAATATCAAGAGCGTCTCTGCTGTTTCTAACATACTATTGTTCGTTGCAATCTTTATTTAGAACCCATTTGATTCCTTTGCCTTCCCGCTATTTCTTTACCTCCTTCCTCCCCGGTTTCAATCTTTCATTTATAACTAGATCACTGCAAGATGGTTAAAACTGTGGCTATCTGCGGGCTTGGCTTCGTAGGATGCAGAGCCTTCAGGTAAGAAGAAGGGTGAGCATGCTAAGAACATAAGTATGAACTGCACGCTATGGCAAGTTATCAAAGGATTACGTCAACTCTTGATTAACCGAATCTAAAATCCTTCTTGATCTTTTCATCCTGCAGGGAGCTGAACGGTGATAAAAACATCGGTATCATCGCAATTGATGCGAAAGACTACTTTGAAAACACTCCCAACTCTGTAGAATGCATCTCAGATCCTACAACCACCAAAAAACATCTTTTGAACTACACCGCCAATGCCGCATTAAAGAAAGATGGTGTTTTCAAGCAAGGCTTGATCACACGCATTACCTCTGATGGCACCACCGGAGAGGTCACATTAGCCAGTGGTGAGAAAATCGCCTTTGATTACGCTATTTTGGGTACTGGATCAAGTTATAACCAAATCAAAGCTCCTTTAACCAGTCAAACCACAATACCCGACCGCCTCGCTGCGTTGCAATCACAGCAACAAGCAATTTCTTCTTCTGATGCCGTTGTCGTTGTAGGCGCTGGTCCTGTAGGTGTTGAAATGGCTGCTGCTGTAGCTGAAACCTTCCCTGGGAAGAAAGTTACTCTGGTATGCTCTGGAGAAAGAGTGCTTGATGCGTTTGCAGTCAAGGCGAGTGAGATTGCCGCAGCGTGGTTGCTGGAGAACGGGGTGACTATTCTTTATAATGAACGTGTTGTTGACTGGGGTACTGCTACTAGTGAATCTAAAGGAAATGCTAATACTGCAGCAGCAGCTACCGCAGCAGGGGACAGCGGTACTGCTGTTGTGACTGACAAGGGTACCTCCCTTACAGGATTACTTTTTAAATGCCTAGGAGGCAAACCCAATACCTCTGCCTTTGCTACCAATTCTCCCGCTATTAAACTTACTTCTAATGGAGCTATTCTCGTTGAATCTACTTTACAAGTGCAAGGCATGCCTAATATCTTGGCCGCTGGTGATGTCTGCTCCACTACAGAAGAAAAAACTGCAAATTACGCAGATTACGCAGGTATGGTGGCTGCAGCCAACGTTAAAATGTTAATTAATGGTAAAGAAGAGAAAGAATTAATGAAATTTCCTGCGGGGTATTTTAAAGGCCAAGAAAAATTGCCCTTTGCCTCTGGAGCATCTCTCGGGAAAAGTAATGGAGTGCTGCAAATCGGCGAATCTGATATTCAAAGCGGTGCTGCGGTTGGATATATGCGTGCTTTCTTTGGGAAAATGATTATGGGGTCTGTGAGAGGCAGTTGGATATGGGTTGGCATGTATAACGTAATAAAAATAATGTTTGCTGGTCAACTGGCTGGATTAGCAAAGAAAGCCGCAGAGTCGGCCGCAGCTGCTCAAGTTGCTTGAGAATAATATTACTGACTTGACTTCAACATATTTATTTAATCAATCAATCAGTTATGTGTTTAAATATTTTGATCAATTGTATTTTTAGCATAGTTGCTCATGTAAAAATGAAAAGAAAATCAAACAAAAGAGATTTCACCGTCAAGGAGAAGGATAGAGAGTTCCTTTCCTTCTCCCCCTAAATTATATCGGTCTTAAGTATCGCTGATTCCCTCCATTGGCAAAATCTCCTTGTTTATCACAAACCTGAATCATTGCAAATCTGATCCCGTTGTTAATTGGCAATGGCGTTGGATTCAAAAACGAATTCGGGCGTCTAAACAACTGTCCAAGCATAAATCCCGGTTGAATCTGTCTGACTTCATCACGTGATCCTTTCACAAGCTGAGCGTACATATTCATAGTCCTTTGTAAAGCATTCGATTCTGCATTTACTGGTTGAACCGGCACGTCATCGTACATAATGGTCCATGCGCTTCGAATGCCGGTACCGCCGCCTGTCTGGGAACCAACTAAGTTATAAGCGTCCCACCAAGAAGGGCCCACTCCAATTGACCCGGGGAATTGTTCCATAACGGGAAGCATACTACTCCAATTGAAAGTGTCTAGAACGTTGAACATCCCGCCGATTGATGGTACTGGGGAAAGGAGATTAACTACAGAGGCTCCGTTGCTGCGGACACATTTACCTGACCAGGCTCCTGCACCCCATCGATTGGCGTTGGTAAATGCATCCTTGCCAACCCTACGGGTTTAAAAAGAAGTAGAATTAAATTAGAAGAAAAAGGAGGGGAAAATAAAAGTTATTACGGTATTTGTTGTATACTCACATGCACCCTAAAACGCAGCCTTGCATGGGGAATGCAGCTCCCATTTCGGCCGGACCAGCTGCAGTGCGATATTTCTCATCCCAGAATTTATCATCTGCCAATGATAAGCTTTTACACCAGTCTTGCAGGGTTTTATACTCGCTGCCAGGATTGAAGGTGAGGCAGACGGGTTGGTTGGGCTGTGCTTGGCCTCCCAAGCCATTCAGCAGATTTCCTACGAAGGAGTTAATCATTTGAGGGTTCAAGTTGAAGTTAAATTGAGCTGTCGCTGTGCCTAAAAGAGCGAGGGAAAGGAATGCTACAATAGATAGTGTGCTCGGTTGCCAAATGTTTCGTGTCATCATGTTCAATCAGCTGTCAGGTGAGCTGTCTCTATTTAGGCTCCAAGCTGATACATGAGGCGACGGGATTGATATTGTAGATGGTCTAAATGTCCAAAGCAAACACTTTGAGGCTTGCTTGGGTTGGAAATAGCCAGTCCTAGGGCCGCCTTGGGAACATCCAAAGTTTGCGATTTGAAAAATCATTTTTCAAAGTTTTCTTTTTTCTTCACGGGAGGATTTTGGCCTTTATAGAATCCTGCGTCTGGAGGGTTGCTCTTCTGCACTTTATATTAGGGATGGCCCCTTCAGCTCCAGACAGCCAGGTGGCCTTGCTGGTTACCTTCATAAGCTTTACTTTGTACCAATTATCATTTGTAGGATGGAAAGCGGTTTCAAATAAATACATCAGAGGCTATAGAGGCTTGAGCGACGATGAGAAGATAGAATGGGGTGCTCGTGCACCTTCGACATTGCACGCTATTGTCCTTAGCTGCTCTTGTATTTATCTATTTTTATTCACAGATCTCTTTAGCGAATTCAAGGTACCAAATAAAAACTCATTACAAATACTTTTCAGTCCACTTCATTTCTACATCTCTAACACGTATACTCACTCTAGATTCCCAAATACTGCACATTCCCCCCTTGAAATTGCAGAACACATCCACCCCTTTACTCTATAGATCCTCCCCTGTCTCTGCCGCCACTTTAAACTTCTCCATTGGCTACTTTCTCTCTGACATCCTAATGTTTATGTTTTACTTCCCTCGTGGTACACTAGCTATGAACATCCACCATGCCTGTGCTCTTATATCTGTTACAATCTCTGGGTTCACAGGCATGGGCCATGTGTACGTCCTTTTGGCAATGTCGACTGAGGTCACTACTCCATTAGTAAATGCTCGCTGGCTGCTAGATAAAGCAGGGCTAAGACAACATAAAATTTATCTTCTCAATGGCCTTGCAATGATGGTAATGTGGTTTTTTGATAGGATTCTATTTTTAGCTTTTTATTTTTTCCCGCTCTTGTACAGACATAGAGATGAATTAGTACTGCTGAATAGCATTTATAGAGTATTGCTGCTGTCGATACCTCCACTGTTGACGGTGTTGAATGTGTTTTGGTTTAGGAAGATGGTAAAGGGGGCTATGCGATTGCTTAAACAGAAAAAAAGTTGAGTATATTAGCAGAGATAAAAACTTCCCCGCTGCTGCTGCTGCTCGGGGGAAAAGTAAATTATAATAATTTGAATCAGCCATTCAGTACAATTGATTTTTAATATGTTATATTTATAATTGTCCAATACCTGATTTGCGTTTTATATAATTTATGTTGCTTCTACCTTATAATCAAGCTCTCTTCTGTCATTTAGCGCCAGCAATAACGTTCAGGTTATTTTAGTGAAATTATTTGCAAGCGTATTATGCAGTTTAACTACTATATGAATAACTGCTTTTGAATTCACGAAATCTGTACTAAATTGGTCTTAAAAATATATTTAAGAAGTTTTGGAATGAAAATAATAGTTATTAAGAAAGTCTCTCCAAAATGGTCGGCACGTGTCCTTCTTCCTCGCAACACGTTGTCACACCACGACCATTGCCGTACAAAACAATTCGTTTCTCGGTAGCTGGCAGTACTAAAGCAAAGGTGGATACATTCTTGTCTGGCATTGCAGTTTTATTACCTCTTGGGCCGAATACACTAGGCTCATAAATCCCTTCGTTGCCATATTCCCATTGTGTTACAAAGGACAGCATGCCAGCATCAGTTGCGTCAAATGTAATCCCGGATCTAACAGGATATGGGCCGGTTATTGAATTTGGATCTGTGCCAGATCTCGCTTCTGAAGCGCATCTCCCATTACGGTAATGATTACCTGCTGCGCAGTTATCACATATGGCAGCAGCTGCAAAAGTAGTCGTGGTCATGCTCAATGTCTTTCCCTCCTATGAAAAGACTATTGTGCCGGGTGCTTGATTGCAGCCACCATCTTGCAGGATTATAGTTACTCGCTCCTGAATATTTATTTGTAATGTTCCAACGTGTGCCTGGCAGGAGCTGGCTCAAGTCAACCGCCAACTCTGAGTCTAGTGCATCCTGCAGATTGGCTTTCGAGACCAATGAGCCTTTGCCCCTCGTTAATTTTACTTGATCAGCATAAACTTGAGGTCCATCTTCTTGGAAGATTCGGGAAGGATGGTCTCGTTGCTGCGGAATAACACATTATTTGCACTGTATTCCACAGCTTGAGGGTTGTCAGGGCTGTCAGAGGAGGATAGTTTAACGCCCAAAAGTACGCTACAAAGAACAAGCAACGGAAAAATCACCCATAGAGCAATGATGACTTTCTTTTTGGCGATGGCCATAATGCTGCACGTAAAGTGATGTTAACTTTATAGATCACAAGATGACCATGATCAACCCGAAAAGGCTACGATGTGTATATTAGGGGACCTTATAGTTTTGCTGATGCTGTAAACAGACCTTTTAACTTTAATCATCAGTATTTTTTGCTTAAAAGGTTAGAAGTCACACATTTTATGACTTCTGTGGGTGAAGTCAAACACCTTTTCAGATATCGGTCAACTCTTTTCTTTCCTTTGTAAACAGATTAAATGTAATACCATGGACAAACATGTAAATTATAACGACTAGGTACTACTCAAGTACCGTTAGAGCAAAGCAAGCGCGAGTTAAAGGATCAAGCAACAAGCAATTAAAGCAGGGAACGGGGAAAACCCTTTCGAAAACGGTACATATCAGATAAACTTATATTTATTATATTTTCAGGTAGGGCAATAAAGTCGCAGTGTAATTGCGTTTAAGGCGGTGTCTACGTATGATACAGTGCTGCGATATAGATATTTTCACTCCGAATTAGCCATCTAAAGAAGAAAGTCTGCCCCCAAAAGGAAAGAATGAAAATCTGAATTTATCGTTGGCTTTCTATACCTTCCCACCCGCCCACCGAACTTTTTTAATTTTTCTCGTACGAGAGAGATATCCTTGGCTACCTTCATCACTGGTAGTGGTAGTAGTAGCTGAAGGGTCATTATATATTAGATCTCCATCAACATCTACAATAGTTTTCTTTCGTCTACGGTGAGGTGGACGAGCACTTGTAGGTCCTTCACCACCACCACCACCACCACCACCACCATCCTCTGGCTTGTTATCAGTGTCGCTATTCTTAATTTTATCATATCTGTAACGATAGCGTACACTTTGCTTCTTTGGTGCTGCAATCGGTGGGAAAGTAAAAGAGCTTTGATGATGTAGAGCCAGAGGCAGCTGAGAAGGAGGTGCTCCTGAGCTTGTTGTCCTTGAAGACGGGGGTCGCATATTCCCTCCAAAAATTGCTCTAAAAGGGCCATCTTGGCCACTTTTTGCGCTCCATATTGGATTAATAGTTGTTTTTGTTGCTCTCAGTGAGCTAGTAGAGCTTTTTGAGGGATACAAACGTTCGTAAAGAGGGAGAGAATTTAGAAAATTGGGTCTTGCTTGTGGTGGTCCAACAGCAGCAGCTGCTGAGAGGGACTTAATAGGAGGCAAGGGAGGTGGTGCCTGAGCACTGCCTCGGATTTTATTGATTAGTAGTGGAGATTCTTCGTTAGGGAGTCTAGGGAGCCATAGAAGCTGTGGGCTTGCCATCTACAGAGAGTAGAAGGAAAATTGAAGGTATTGGAGAAAAAGCTTCACATACACACACACAATTTTGAGCCAAGGGTAAACATTGGAGGGGAAAAGAAGTTGCTGAGCCTCTGCTCATGCAACTTACCGATTTAATTACTGGTTTAAAAGGGCTGTAGAGCGCTGCCGAGGTTTGCTTGCCTGCAGAATTTTGCTGGCTCCTCGGCCTCTTGTCGTCGTCTTCTTTGCTTATTCCTCCTCTAACAGCTTTCGGAGGTGTCCGCTGCTCCTCCATAGCCATGCCAACCCTCCAAAATATAGAAAAGAATATATCTAACACATGAATGTAAAGAAAAAAGTCTCCTTGTTGGAGAGCTGCTGTCGCTATTGAAGTTTTTTAGGTTTGGCTCGACCTAGAGGGAGCCTAAGCCAGTCTATTAGTTTCAGCTAAATATGTATGTTTAATATAAATGCAGAATAGAAATAAATAATACAGAGCATAAAAACGCTAGCAAGGGAAGGAACAGAGTAATACACAGAAGATGCAAAATCAATGCAAAATAAGAGGGAAAAAGAATTAAGCGCTCGCTACGCTAGGTGCTGCATCCGAGACCACCACTGCAGTAACCCCATCAAGCACCCCTTCCTCTATCATCCCCACATCTCTACTAGCACTCCATACCATAGCATCTTCAAACTCACTTTCAGATTCACCATATGCTTGCACAGTGGCTCCCCCCACCATTTTCACCGACCTCAGATTTTGCAACAAAATCCCTCTTGCAATTAAATTAGCTTGCTCATACCTTCCTTCAGGTAAACCCGCGCAGATCCTCCCTTTAAAGTCATTTTCAGAGCAAAAGATAGCATACATAGGAGCATCAGAGGGAGCACGGACGAGGGTTCCACTAGCTAAAGGGCCTGGGGAGAAATCTGGCAAGCCATCGGTACTCCAAAAAAATTGTTGAATTCGAGCTTCTCGATCTTCAGGGCCTTCATTTGGGTTGGTTTTTGCGTGATATACAATCCAATATTCAGAGAAATCGGGACTGGTGGTGAAAGAATTGTGTCCAATGCCAAAAGCATCGCTTCTGGTGCCGTTCAAGTTGCCGACGATTTCTTCGTTTTGCAAATTTTTTTCTACAAAAATTCTTGCTGATTTTTCTTCAATTTTTTCTTCTTCTTCCTCTAATAAAGTGGCATCTTGTTGAGGTTCATCTGAAAAGACATCTCCTGAGAACACAGGTCTGGGATGTTTTACCCAAGAGAAAGGAAAGCCAGAGCCTACTCCCTGAAACTCAAGCATGCCGAGACTGTAAAAGCGAGTAGCACAAAAAGATGCCGAGTAAAAGATAAAGGTCTTTGTTGGTCCATAGAGCGCAGTAGGACCTTCATTAACCCCAAAGCTACAGCCAGTACACATCTGCCGTTCCCAATCATACGTAGGCACAGAAATAACACCTTCTCCAGCAACCTTCCACTTTTTTTTGTACGTAATTAGCTCTTGTAAATCCTCGTCGTACTCTACAAAAGTGGAATTGTCAACTTCAAGCCTTGCCAACCACAGCTGTTGATCCCCATGTGCTTCTGCATTATTGTGAGAGTACATATAATACAGCTGGCCTGTAATAGTCTTTCCATTTTCTCTCAAGGCAACAGTTTCTGTCAGAGCATCACCCTCTTCTGTTGGAAGCACAATAATCTCGCCGTCGAGGCCTGGTCTCTGATGGTCTACCATGCCTCGATACTCCCATCCAGCGACATTCATAGGATCTTCTAAAGTAGATTGCAAGATAAGGTTTGCTTCGCCGGGGACATCAGGCCTATGGCCAGTCAGAAAGATAAACCAATGGTTGTCGAGTAGTTTAAGGCTAGGTGCCCAATACCCTGCCGAGGGGCAAGCACGGCCAGTTTGGTAGGAAATCCCAAAGGCACCGGTTGAAACGCCGCCAAAAGTACCTCCAAAAGGAGATTTGCGGTTGATAATAACAGAAATAGCTTCAGGATTGGTGAAAACTTCATTTAATTTTCGAGATTTGGAGATGATTACTTGGTCTTGAGCTGCTGCCCAACAATTTTGAGGCCAGGTCTTGGGGTCAATATTATTTTCCGAAACTTCAATTTTTGAACGGATAGCGTAATAATACCCTTCGTGAAAGATAACAGCAGGATCTGGGGTATGTGCAGGCGAAATCATAGTAGATATTTGAGGAGAAGAAGGGGGCTGAGATTGAGGTGCAGGCTCGGGTGTGGCAGAAGCGCCTCGTGGAAAAAACAAGGAACTCATCATCAAGCAGAGGAGCAGCAAGGTGCTGCGTGGTGCTAACATAGTCTGAAAAGATATCAACGAGAGTTTAGAGAAAGAAACCCGTGCATGCATAGCGGTTGTAAGCGAAATTATAGGCCTTACTCGGTCGAAGAAAAAATAATGTTAGCTCGAAAGAGCAACCTTTCTGTGCCTCTAGAATGCGAAATAATAGGGAAATATAAATAATAATAGTATTAGAGTGCAGGCATTTTGTTCCAACAAGATAGAAGGGTTCCTTTTAAATTTCCGAAACTAAAGGATAGAGGCCTCTTGTTGCAGCAGCTGCCTACTAGGCCTCGAGAAATTTGGGTGCCCTTTTCTCTCCATTTTCAACTATTTTTTGCACTGAAAAAGGATTTTTTTACCAAGAAAATAGCAATTCGCATATAAAAGCTCTCATTCTACCTTTATTGCACACTACCCTCTACCAAAAAAAAGAAAAAAAGAGGCAAAATCATCTTTTATTTTACTTCTGGAGCAGCAAGCGCCCTATTCCATTCTGGGGCACTTGGATCTAAAGCTAAGCAGATAAACATCCAATGCGCCACAAAATCACTCTCTCCACGCCTCTGATGCGCTTGCATTGCTATTCTACACAACCCTTGCCACGTTCTCAATACAGATTGTTCTTGCCACTCAGCTGGGGACAGATGACCCACAGCGGGAAATTTCGTTTGAATTTCTAAAGAAGAAAGAATATGTCCATTGCTAGGATCTACATACAATCCTAAATCTTCTATTTCCACCCCATTATTATTATTATTATTACCCTTTACACTATTATACTCTTCATTGCTACGATTCAAAGTGTCTTCGGGAGAACGAGATGTGCTCGTGTCAGCAAAAACTTTGAGGAGCCATTGCCCAGGCCCTGGGGCTGCTGCCTGTGTGCTTGAGCTCACCCTCTGCTGCAAGTCGGGAGGGAGATTTTCTACAGGTATAGCAGCATCAGGATCTTGTCCTGCTCCTGCTTCTATAGACGCAGCAGGCATGGGCAGCAGAGAGACATTAACCCTTCGACCAACAGCGGCGGCGGCGACAGCCAATGCGGCAGGCGTACCCTTTCTTTTTCTCAGCACTTTGGGGAGTAATAATGGATTAAGACCTTCATAAACCCATTCAAATGGCTCGTATTTGAGTTTAATTTTGGGTGTACGGTATAAAACATCAACTAAAGCGTGTAAACGGCCTGAAATATCACTTTTGTTAGTAAGGTCAATACCAGTGGCAGCAGCACGTTGTAAAACCGTTTGGGCGAGTTCTTCAACTCCAAGCCCTCTCTCGTCTTCATCCTCCTGTTCTTCATCTAAGGAACCGTAGATACCAAGAGGATCTGTGAGATTAAGGACGTGCTCAGTAAGCAACTCCATGCCAGCTTCGCATGCAGCTGCGGCCATGTAGGCAGGGACACCGGCAAAAGATAAATGTGAGGAAGGTGGGATTTGATATTTTTGAGCTAAATCTGCCCAATCGCCTAAAGCATCTCTAGTATCCTCTTCGCATTCTTTTAGGACCGCTAATTGAGATTCCAAGCGGCTCAACAGCTGTAAACCTTCTTCGAGAGAAGCAGAGCCAGGGGCGGTGGAGTCTCTGTGAAACCATGCAGTTAAACTCGTTGCTGGGTTGAGATTCCATGCTACAAGGTCACTTCCAATTGGTCCAATGAAAGGAATCTGTTCTGCTTCAAAGCGGCGTAGTAAACGCTGAGCTGAAGCGTATAATGCCTTTTCAGGTCTGCCCATGGTGGATCGAATTGAAATTGAAAAGCACCCACCAAATGTCGGAGGAGAGTACAAAGGGCAGAGCGCTCGAGTTCTAGGTGCCCATTGTATAGATATTGTGTGATCAATGTGTTGTAATTGATTTTGATTAGGATTCAACAGTGAGGCTTCAATTAAACTGGCAATTATATTTTGCCAGGGTCGAATTGTTTGAAGTGCATACAATGGAGGCGACAATTTAGAGCTCTGGAGACGACTGAAAAGTCCTCTTTCATCTAGCCAAGAGCTCTATTAGGATCTTGAACCTTGTCTGAGGCAGCAAATATGGCTGACCAGGTAAGAGAGCAGTAAAAACATGCCAGCCATTGAGGCGATGGAATTAAAATTTAGGCTTTAACTCGTATAGTAAAAGGAAACTGACTTTTTTAAATTTTCTCATTATGCAGACTGAGAAGGCGTTTCAGAAGCAGATCGGCATCAGCCGTGGGTAAGTATAGTGGGCTTGTATATTAAGGATGAACTTTGATGAGGCAGCAAATCAGCGTGTCAGGACTTGTGGCGGAGGGTTTGGGTGCTAATTTTGGAGAACAGTACACAACGGACAATTTTTTAATTAGCTTGCAGCATTGCGTTGTGGTGTAGCTATTATAAAAAGCTTGAATATCAGATGGCTGCCCAAATTCTTTATAAAGTTTACAGACAGCCTGGCTTTGGAAAAGAGCAATTTGACCAGCATAGGGCATACAAATATTACTTTATACGACATCAATGATCCTTATTTCTCACCTATTTTCTGCCTTTCCCCCAATTATTTCCAAAATTGCAGCTACCAAAAGGTCACCAAGAAGAGCGGAAAAATCCCAGGCAAGGGCGGAAACAGATGGTATAAATCTGTCGGTCTTGGTTTCAAGACCCCCAAGGAGGCTATCGAGGGTAACTACATCGATAAGAAGTGCCCCTTCACAGGCGACGTCTCCATCCGTGGACGTATCCTTAGTGGACGTGTAAAGAGCACCAAGATGAACAGAACCATCATTGTACGCAGGGATTACCTCCATTACATTAAGAAATACCAGCGTTATGAGAAACGTCACGCCAACATTGCTGCACACATCTCCCCGTGCTTCCGTTGCCATGAAGGTGACACCGTTGTGGTGGGTCAGTGCAGACCTTTGTCAAAGACTGTGCGTTTCAATGTGTTGCGTGTGATCCCTGCTGGATCTGGCGCTAAAAAGGGATTCTCTGGATTCTAAATTAGTTAGTTTTTTTTAAATAAACAATAGATGTGTAAAATATAGAAAAATCATCAAAGAGCGGTTTCTTCTTTTTGAAGACACTACTCTGTAATTGAACCAAGGATGATGGAATGAGAGCATTTACAACGTAAACATGCGTTTGAAATTTGCAATTTCAGTTATTATCAACGGGGAAGAAAGAAGAACAGATTTAGGGAGGTCAGGATTGAGACTCTTGATTACTTTGAGAGGGACTGACTCTCGAATCTTTCCTCCTCGGATAGAAAATAAAATTTAGAATATTTCTTTCGACCCGTCGAAAATGAAAAAGAAGACATGTCTGGGAAAAAAAGTAAACAGGAAAGAAAAAGAATTGTTTTTTAATCAACGATTCGACATTTCGAACTAAGAATACGTGATTAACAACATTAAAACAAGCTAAAATCTACGAGAAAAAGAACTATTTAGGGCACGGAAGGATTTCATTCTTTCATTCTTTCTTTAAACGGGGAACTAAAGAGAACCAGTCCCATCTCGCTGTCTCTTTCTATCAATAAAGAGATCAGATCCCAATGATAACTTCAATTTTTCTCTAATCCACATACCGGGGTGACCCGCCACGTCTCCGCATATTTCCAGCGTGGCCACTTCCATCCGAAGTCGGGGTATAGCTACCACTATCAGTGGCAGAGTCAATATCATCAGAAGAAGGAACCCGTCTTTGACTAGCCACATACCGTGCGTTGCTAGGCTGGATAGCTACCTCGAAGTCACTGTCTCCATCGTCCTCGTCGTCTGTATCGAGAATCTTGCCGTCTGGATCCTGACCAGGTTGGAAAGAATCTTTGGGTTTGCCAGCACCAAATGCAGCAGCACTAAACCATCTCCACCAAGTACCGAAAATGAAGAATACAGAGCCACCAACCTGGAAAATAACGATAAACATAAGCAACAAGAATTGAGCTTGAAGGTAATATTTGTAACCATATTCTTTTGTGCAGGTGATGGAAGTGTCAAAGCCAGTTGTGTTGGAAGGCATAGGTAACCAAATTTGGTTGAATTCATCCAAAGTAGCAGAGGCGTTGATTCCCATAGCTTGAGCCAACCATTCATCGAATTTAGGCATACTTTGATCCAAATTGTTAAACATCTCTGTGGCGTTTGCCAGAACAGTTACACGTGATCCACGATCGCTGTCACTCTGAGCATCACCAGAGACAAGCATAGGGTAGGCTTGAGGGAATCCTTGAAGACCATTAAATGGGTACAACTGCTCACCACGTTGGAGGATAGTAACAGCAGTTTGTACCAAATCAGCAATTGCTAATGCTTTGTCGTAATCATCAGCTTGTGATCTGATCGCAGACACAGCCATTTCGCTCTCTGT
The DNA here is from genome assembly GCA_019044685.2 of Nannochloris sp. 'desiccata'. Lineage (NCBI taxonomy): Eukaryota > Viridiplantae > Chlorophyta > Trebouxiophyceae > Chlorellales > Chlorellaceae > Nannochloris > Nannochloris sp. 'desiccata'. The sequence goes on along the minus strand of JAGTXX020000007.1, from coordinate 393,110 downwards.
GACGGCACAGACTTCCCATTCGTAGCCGGAAATCATACGAATCACAGAAGCAAGGGTAACGTTAGAACCAACCCAAGCGATTAACAAATACGAAGCAAAGGCACGAAGTTTAGCCTCTTTACGAGCATTATAAATTTTCACTTGATTTTCATCAAGTAGGTGACTTTGCAAGTCACCCATAGCCTGCCAGAAGGCACGGGAAGTTTGTGTAGGACGGACTCTATACGCCAACTTCTTAGATTGCGTCTTCACAGCCTCGTGAGTACCAGATTTATCCAAATTTTTAGTTCCCCATGAGATGTCATCGGCATTGCAAAAGGCATTGACTTGCAGCATATTATAGAAAACAGGTTGCATAACCCAGTATTGGAATCCAGAGCACAGCACAGGCATGAGATCTCCATGGAGTAATGCAGTCAGTAAGATACCACCGATGGCAGACATGAGGGTGGTCACCAGGAGGCCGAGTTTATCTGACGAGACATTGGCAAAAGTGAAATTGTGTGAAGTGATGAAGAAAGATATGGTGACCCCAGTGAAGACCAGCATATAGAGGCAGAAGTAAATGGCACAGAAAGAATGGATCTGTACGGAGGAAGGGAGGGGGGGAGGGAGGTTAGTAAATGTTGAAAGAAGAGAATGAATAGGGGGGGGGGGGGGGGGGGGGGGGCGGGGCATACAGATAAGAACTAAAATCGGTGGGGAGGAGAATGAGGAAGAGAACAAAGCAAAAGATGCAGAAAAGAAATAGAGGCGGTGGGCAAGAACAAGCCAACAAAGAACTAATATTTCTATTTATTTATAGTATCAAGCCAAGCCAATTGATAGCCACAAAACAACAACTACATGGGGAGAAAAAAAAAGTCATTTAAGAAATTCTTCTTTACCTTTTCGACTGCTTCAGGTTTATTTTTTAAGTTGATAATCAACTGAGTGACCAACAAGAACAGATACAACAACTGGACAGCATACCCAATCGCTACCAACCATGCAGGTCCTTCAAATGCTACCTTTAGCAACATATTAAGCATGACAAAGAAGATACCAATGCCAAACCAGGTACCGACAATTGTAACAGTAGTCAAATAGATAAATTCCAACGTAAGGACGATTTTACGCATAAAAGAATGTCCAGATTCAGTCCAAATACGACCTGAGTTGCCCAGAGCATACAACATCGCGAAGAAAGTACCATTCAACCAACGACGACGTTGCTTCATTAATCCAATCAAACGGGTAACAGGATCTGCTTCAGCCACTGCTTCTTTGACATATTCTAACCGATATTGAGCTCCTTTTTTAGCTACAATTTCAAGGCAAAGAATACGATCTTCAGCCAAATACATATTCGCCTCAAAAGCATTTAATTCTGCTTGAGAATAGAGTCCGTAGAAATAGCGACGAAGAGGTTCTCCATCGACTGCAAGCCAACGGAAGGCAGAAAAGGCACCAGGAAGCACAGTTAAGAAGCCACAGACAGATTCGATAGGTTTTTGAAGTAAATGGGAGACTTTCCATTCACAAAACTGGACAGAGGCCAAGAAAGTACGATATGGACGTTCAACACGAAGCTCTCCCGTTAAAGCCCCAACGTTGGGGTATCTCTGGAAATGGGTGCAGACAGCTTTCAATGCAGTAGGCATAGGTCTGGTACCGGCATCAAACAAAACACAGTATTCTGGTTGGATTAAATAAGAAAAGGCATCGAAATACCAGCAATGAGAGTCCAATTTACCCTTGTTGAGGGTTTTTGTGCCGAAAATGACCTGAAGAGGAGGGTAATTTTCAATACCAGCATGCTTTTTATAGCGAGCAGTGTACTCAAACAAGTGGAGAGAGGTAGGGGTACCCAACACCTCATTTTGCAAGACAACAGGTGAAAAGAACCCTTGCACAGTAGCAGCAGCAATGACTGAAGGGTCAGACATGGGCAAACCATCCTGAATAATCATAACAGCGACTTCTTGCCAATCCATACCCTTACGACCATCAGCAAGAGTGAACTTTTCATACAAAACCTCCAAATTATCACAAATTCCCAATAACGTTTTACGAAGAGTGTCTTGATCTTCATTGTACAAAGTAACGCAGATAAGAAGACGGATACGGCGATCTTCACGTTGTAAACGGAGGGTGTATCCATCAATGCCGAAATCGCGCGGGTCTTCAGTTACTACAGGGGTATATCTGCAATGAGTGTATTCCATGGTGTCGTCCATGATAACATCGTCCCATTCATCACGATAGACCTCACTAGGTACAGGGTAGAAGATCTATAGAGAGGGCAAAGAGGGGGAGAAAGAGAGGGAGAAGTTTAATTAAGTCTTAATTAGGGAGAAATAGGGGTAGAGACAAGGATAGAGCGATCAAATATAAAAAATAAAATGCACAGTCGAGTGGTGGAGAGCCTAGGCGGAGGTTGATAATTCTAATACATAGAATGCTGCATACCTGTGTATCTGCGCGTAAAACCTTGAGAGCGTCATAATACCTCTGACTATTCTGCTGTACACCTTCTGCGAACTCTCTATCACCTTGAATATAGTCTTCGAAGGTCTGCTCGTGGCCTTGACGGGCTTCAATGTTGGTGAACTCGCGTTTTAGCTCGTCCAAACGCACCGCCAGATTTTGGTAGTATTCATCAATAGGAGCTTGAATGGTAACATCAGTGTTCGCGACCAAAAGATCAGGCAGTTGGTCCTCTGCAATTAGTGAAATGATTAAGACAGTTAGCAACGAATCCTTCCAGAAAATGAAATTTTGAAGTTTCCCGTCAAGTTATACTCTAGAATTAAAAACACCAAAGTATGTAACATGTTTGTTGCTCTCCCGAAGGCAATTCCGCGGTTACTTCTGGCGCTGCCGGAAAATCCATCCTCCAATACTTACCTGGCACCTCGCCCATCAAATCAGATTGCGTATCTTCCAACATTGGAAATTTTTAGGGATCTACAGCCACGTTTTCAATCCAGCCTAGGACTGGGGGAGAAACTGCGGCACGGATTTAAGATTGCCAAGTTCGGAAATGAACCGCGTAGCAAAAGCTCGCTTGAAGGGACCTTGCAAGCTTTTTCTTCGACTAAATAGTATTCGAATTATTTATTTTATACCCTGATGAGGATCGAGGGAGAATTTGATGTTTCTTAAAAGCGTGTTTCTTAAGCAACTGCCATGCCATGGTTGAACTTCCCGATCGGATGTTCTACTGATGTTCATCGGGTCGACTCGGAGAGATTTTGGGGCAAGAGAGGAAGCGACAACGTCAAATTTTACAGTTCTGGGCCATTGGGAAGCTATTTGTACGTAAGTATCGCTGTGTTCAAGGTGCAAAGTAGCTTGTAGATCAGAAGCGCCGCTTTGGTGCCTCCTTTAAGTAGAAACTTTTCCGACGGGCGGTGGCCGTCGCTGCATTGGCTGCAGCTCTCTTTTCTACCATTATTTGTACAGTACTAGCGCATGTTTTGATAAATTAATATATTTGCGATATATAACTATGCTCGGGTGCAATACTGCACCCATCAAATCACTGCTAAGCTGTCAACTTTCTCTTTTATTATCTCTCAACCATTCTCATACCCTACATTTCCACTCAAATATGCTGCCCATTCTCGGATTCGTATTTTTTTTACACCTATAAAATTCTTATACTAATCTACTCTGACTTGCATTTTGTAATCGCATTATATTAGTCCTAAAAAGTACCTAAATGCAATGGCTTAAGATAAAATGAATTGAAGAAGACCAAGTTGAAGGGCATTTTAAAGTCAATTTCAACTATTTTCTTAACGACAGCGATCTAAAAACTAACTTGAAACTCCACTATTAAATTAACTTCAAAGTAGTGGTAGTGGCATTTCTCAGCCTCTTTCCTTGAGTGAAGACGAATAAAGAAAAGCGATGAAGATGAGGGAAGACATGAATAATGAGGGCGATGAAGAGAAAGGAAGGTGGAGGGCGAAAAAAAGAGGAAATGGAAGAAGAAAAAAAGGATTTTTTTAAGAACTAGGCAGCATTTTAATAAATTTAAATAACTTGCTATTTAACGTTATATTATGATGTACTGTGTAGTGTGCTTAGAATGCTACAGCGGCAATTACGGCAACGACACCAGCCACAACAGCCTTGGTGCCGACGGCAGCAGAGGATGCAGGAGCTAATGCGGCTACGGGGACTACCACGGGGACTACGGGAGCTACAGGAGCTTCAGCAGGGGCGGCAGCAGGTACAGGTTCAGGCTCAGGAGCGGACACGGGTGCAGGCACAGGGGCGGGTATGGGGGTGGGCATCACAACGGGAGGAGGAACAACCACGGGTACGGGTACGGGTTCGGGTTTAACCACGGGGAGGGGCACTTGGTTGGCAGGGGTTACATTGGCAGGAGGGGCGGAGCCGCCGTTACTGGCGCCATCGACATCGGGAAGCTTCACAAGGATGGGCTGGTCGCAAGAGCTGTCGTAAGGAGGGATCTTGACAATTGTACCAGGCTGGACAAGAGCACCACCAGCCAGCTCAGGATTGACGTTACCAAGCTCGGCAACAGTAGTCTTGAAAGCCTGAGCAATAGACTGGAGGTTGTCGCCAGTTGAGACACGGTACCCACGGCACTTGATGACAGTGTCAGTAGGGGGCTTAGTGGGGGTACCAGCGCCGCAAGAAGCAGGGAAAGGAGGGATCTTGATGGGCTGACCGTTCTGGAGGACCGCACCGGCGGAGAGACCAGGGTTGACAGCCAAGATATCATCAGTGGCAACACCAAAGGCGCTTGCGATACCAGCAACAAAATCACCGGTAGAGACAATGTAGACACGGCAAGATTCACCAGCCTTGTTGGGGTCACCGCAAGTCTGAGACCAAGTAGGGAGCTTGAGGTATTTGTTGGGCTGTAAGATACCAGCAGAGACGACATCAGCGTTCAAGTTTTGGAGTTCTTGATTGTAAATGCCGAGAGAATCAGCAACAGAGTTGACGGTATCACCCTGCTGGACGACGTAGACCTTGCAGTTCTCGTTGTTGTTGTAGGATTTGACGTTGGGGCAGCCGGGCTTTTCGGAGCCGGGGAGGCAAATCTCCTGGCCAATTTGGAGGAGGCCAGCATCCTGTTCGCAAGCGCTAATGGCGGCGTTGAGATCATCTGCAGAAGGAAACGGAGGAAAAGGGGGATACAAAGATTATATAGTAAGCAGCTTGTTGGAAAGTGATGGTCAGAAGTAATGGCTTAAGCGATTTTGTATCAATAATTGGAGAGTCTAGGGCAGACTTACCGACAAGGACATCAAACTTTTGAGAGATGCTGAAGAGAGAGTCACCAGACTGGACGACATATTTGGGGCAGACTGCAAAGAATGGTGTGATATATGAAGGTTGTGAGAATAATTGTTAGGAAAAGAGTGGGAGATATGCCAGATCTTGGTAGCCCCTTGTCATCAGCGAACCCGATGGCCGTTGAAGATAGGAGTCAACGTTGAAATTGATAGCAAAAGGAGGTGATGAGCTACTGATAGTATGCAAAACACAATTGCTTACTTGTGATAGCATACGCGCTGCTGATTCCCAGCACAAGGGCCAGAACAAAGATTGAGGCCTTCATGATACTAATTCTGCACGCAAGGAGAGCAACAAGGAGCAAGACGTCGGTTAGTATTCTAGGAATGTATACGCATGCAGGGAATCAAGCTTTTAAGCTCGCTTGGGACCCAACTGCCGTGTTGAATCATCGCAACTGAAAGCCCCACAGACCTCAAGCTTACCTTGCACTCGCGCAAATGCGAAAAGAGTGTATACTTACTAATAATAAAGATATGATGCAAGAGATTTGTTCGTCTAAAGAGGCCGAAAAATAACACGCCATGGCGGAGAATTTTTCTGCGCCCACTGAACCAGCTCATCTGGGTTTTAGAAACTGCGCAAGTTTGTATCACTGCCAAAGATTACATGAAACTGGCAATGCACCCTCGGTGCTTGTATAATTTTGTTCAGCTACAAGTTGGTGCAACTGCAAGTTGCGCTAATTTGTGGTGCTGCATTTTGCCTGCACTATTTTGCGGCCGTGCAGAAAAGTGCCGCCCTGCACCGCCACAAACCTGCATCGCCGCCAAAAAGCACCGGTTGCAGCTGCGCAATTTTGCACAGATGTCAGACATTACGCTTAAAATGGCTATAATTCAAATTCTATTAAGAATATCGGCAAACTAATAGCATATTCGGACGTTTCAGGCAAAAGTAGGGGGGGATAAATATTAACTCTAAACGCCGCTCTTCCTTTCTTTCTTTCTTTTCTTTCTTTCTTCCAAGTTGTACGAAACAGTACGAAAAGAAAGGGTGCCTTGTACGACATAAAAGCGCTTTTTTGCATCTTCTTGCACCGGTGCAGATTGCACCGCCACCGGCAGGTACAAATTTGCACCCCTGCCTTGGAGCTGGCACGTTCTTGCATCGCTGCAGAAAGCCACAAAAATGAACAAGCTGCAGCTGTGCAAAAATGCACTAGTAAAATCCCCTTTACAAGCTGGCAGCCCTACTAAAAGCTGCCAATTTCTACCTTGCTAAAACCCAGATGAGCTGTCCGGTGTTCCAGTTGGGGCTCTAAAGCACGTTTCGGGGCCTCGCAGCCCATTAATTAGGTTTCTATATGTTTTAGGGTATTATTGAAGCCTGATGGGAGCCTGGAATTGTGGTTCTCGCAACCTTGAATAGAGGCGATCACAGCTTAAACTAGTTCCCTATTTAGTTTCAAATGCAGCTAGATCCTTCTGATGGCTTAATCTAGCAGTATTATATGCACATATGCTCTGAAAATGATTACTAGATAGCTTAATGGAGCTCTATTTTCTACTCTCGTTTAATGTTTTTAATGTTCAAAAGGAGCATTCTCGAGGCAACCCTGAGACAGAGGATAGCAATGACGTTGATGGTACGATATAGATGACTGGGATAGCATTTGCTAACAAATCTTCCCGCAAATGACTCGATTCTGAATTTTTCCTTCTTCCCGACCATCATGACCGCTGCTAAGGTAAATCTCTTCTGCAATCCATTCACTAATGATAGGACCCACATGTCGCTCTACTAGGCATGCCGTAAACTGTAGATATCAGGTTGTGTGGGCCGATGCAGTCGGGTGTTAGGCAGTGGAAATAGTGCTGCCCCCTCTACAAACCCTGAGCCAACTTCACTACAATTTGATATTATTTGATTATTGCAGTTGTCGTACGCGGCTAACAATTCAATGATGGTGCTGTGCCCTTATCCTCAAATGTAAATCAGGAGGCAACGGAGGGTGTCGTCCATGTATTTCTGTAATCTAAGCGACAAGGCGCTGGCAGAGGGAGATGTTGCCGCTGCTGCATATTGTTTAGGAAGACCTTATAGATTAAATCTAGAAAATAGTACTAGCAGTAGAGCTCGTGGTAAATTTGAAAGTGCTTTATTTTATCAAATCTTTTACACTATTATAGAATTCAGGGACTAAGGAGCAAAAGGGAAGGCTTGATACAGCCCTATCTCACAGGAAATATGTCTTGTTAAAAACAGAAAGTCTAGTGTCGTTCGTCAGGGGGAAAAAGTCGATTTAGCTTGAAAACACAGAAGAAAAATTAAGGTGATGGCCTGGGAGAAAACAAGCAGGCACTATCTATAAGGTACTTAAAGAAAGGTCCCGTAATACGGTGGAGAAAAATAAAACAAAGAACATCAGCTATATGAATAAACACTAGTACTAGTATTTATTGTACTACTCCTTACTACCTTGTTGTAAAGAAAACGAAGAAAATTCAACACATCATCGGCGGTAATTATGCTCACATTTCAGCATAGGCCGATAGCCTTTCATGAGCTGCTTTTCTGGTAGGGCTACGTTGTGGGCTACGTAATTTCTGCTGTGAATAAGGACTCACATACCCACCGCTCGCTCTTACTGGGCTGCCAACACTAGCACCAGCACCGACGGTGGTAGTGGTGGTGACTTTGGCAGCAACACGACCAGCTCCTCCACCAGCTGCAGTGCGGGAAGGACTGCGAGGCAAACTGACCTGACCAGAAATCACATTTTGTGAGTATGGACTCACATAACCATGCTTTGTACTAGGGCTGAGGGATGCCGAAACGTTTCTAGTAGGTGAGTAGTCATTACTAATTCTATAAGAAGCTGTCTTCGACTGTACTGCTGCCACTGAGAATTCTTCAGGCTGAGCTACTGCGCGAGGGAATGGATTTCTTTTGAAAGATCCATCCCTGACTGAAGGCAAAGGCTTGACCACTATCTGTGCTCCCGCGGAGGCGGAGGCAGGACGGCCAACAGGCGCTGCAGGAGCTGCTGCAAGGTAATACTGCTCTCCCTCATACTCTTCAACCGTGTCTGATGCATAAGAAGAATAAGATGCCTCAGCAACGGATTCTTTAGGAGAAGAAGAGCCAGTTGTCTCAATAGCAACCTGCTGACGTTGTTGGTACTGCTGCTGCTGTGCTGGGAGCATGACAACCACTGGCACAGTCGGCGCATGAAGCATATTTAGTGGAGCATGGAGAGGCCGGTATTCATCAACCAACATATCTGCAACACTGGTAGCTGAGCTTGGAGGACGAGAAGGCACCTCTACCCTTACGTCGTCTTCTACCTTGGGGGTGTTGGACACAGTGGTAGAGATAACGTAAGCATCAGACATGTTGAGTTGTCTACTGCTGCCACGAGTAGTGCTTCGGTTACTGCCAGGACCACGCCGAGGGCTACGGTTAGGGCTGGAAGAAGGATACCCTCCACCGCTGCCTCCGCGTTGCTGTTTAGTATTACCGTTGCCACCATTACAGTCTTTGCGCTCATCCGAATAATATTTATCTCTGAGAGAAGATGTAGTAACGTAGGCATTGACTCCAGCATATCTCTTAGAGGCAGGTGCAGACGCGATGCTTCCGGCATTTTCTTCTTGTTGTCTCCTCTTCCTACGCTTAGAAACGCAGCATCCAATAGCCGTGAGTGCTACAATCAAGGCAACAGCACCAACGGAGATACCAATCAACACGCCCATGGGTAAAGGCAAACTAGACTCGCTGTCGGTGGTGCTACTGTCAGCGACATCACTGGAAGAAGCAGAGGTGACAATAGGGGTAATTTTTCCGAGAGGATCAATCATAGTCATCATATCAAGTGCCATTCCTTCAACAGTAAACGCAGCAGACAAGGTGCCAGCTCGCTGAGCAGCCAACAAATTGTTCTGCACAGCCACGGGGTCACCTGTGACAATCGACTGCACCTTCACAGCGTTGGAGCTAATCAGCAACATTCTCCGTCCAGAGGATGGCGACGTAGCAGGGACAACAAATGTAATAGAAACAGAAGTAGTGGGCACTTTTGCAGCGGTAGCAACAGCAGAGACAACTGACTGTTGTTTAAGGGCAAACTCATCGTTAGAAACGCCAGATATAAGCATCTCTACCTTGGATTTTAACTGATTAACAATGGTAGCATTAGCAGCAGTTGAAGCACCGGGTGCAGGCCCAATTGCAGGAGCTTGAGCAGAGGTAGGAGCGCCGGTATCTACTTGACGAGGAGGGCTAGCAGTCACAGGAGTCACGGGCACAGGGGAAGAGGCAGCAGGGTTGGGCACCAAAGTACCTGTGCTGGGAACCAGAGCACTAGTACCACTAGGAGTATTATTAGCGCTGCTGGGATCTACTAGAATGCCTTCTTCAGAGCACGAATCATCCCAGGGAGGAATTTTGATGGCATTACCAGGTGCCAGACGAGAAGGGTCGTTGAGCTCTGGGTTGGCGGCAACAATGTTAGCGCCTGAAGTGGCAAATGCCAAGGCAATGGAGTAAACGGAGTCTCCACTTTTTACACGGTAAGCACGGCAGGAAGTGACACCGTCAGTAGGGAAACCAGAGACAGCAGTGCCACTTCCGCAGCTGGCGTCAAAGGGAGGAATGTTGACAGGCTGGCCTTGAGATAAGACGCTGTTGACGGTAAAACCTGGGTTAGCCGCAACAAGTAGGTCAACTGAGGTACGGAATCCAGAAGCGATTCTGTACATGGTATCGCCGTTTTTCACGTTGTAAACTCTGCAAGGAGGGTTGGTTGCAGATTCCATGCTGGGGCAGCGAGAATACCACGGGGGCAGTTTGATACGTTGCCCAGGCTGGACAGCTTCTCCATTCAAATTTACCATCCAATGCATGTAGAGGTTGAAAGAAGAAGCAATAGATGCCATGGTGTCGCCCTGTTGGACGGTATACAGCTTGCATTCGTCGGCAGCCGGGTCAGTGGCGGTGACAAATTTGCAAGAAGGGAAGTAAGGAGGCAAGCAAATTGATTGTCCCACGTTGAGGAACGAACCCTCAGTATATCCAACGCATTGTTCCAGTGCTGCGACCATTTCGTCATAATCTACTTTGTATTTTTCTGAGACACTTAAAGCTGTGTCGCCTGGCTTCACGATGTGTGAGCGGCATAACTCTTCCTTTTCTATCCGGGCTGCAAGACAGGGGAAGGATGCAGATGAGAAGACGAGTGATGGATTAAACTAGGTCAATGCAAGTAGAGAGTGTGTATCAAACAGGGTACATGAGAAAAGTGCAACTGGCAAACAGGCTAAAGTAAGATGGCTGAAAGGACTTACGTGGAGTGTTGGTAGGGGGTGTTCTGGAGCCGCTATTTGAAGACGGACTCTTATTATCGTCTTTATCGCTTTTACTAGGGGCAGAATATGCGCCGGCGGCCAACAAAGCCACCAGCAGCGAAAGGATGATGGTTCGCATCCCAATAAGCTAATGCAAGTTCTTTGAGGCGTCTTTCAGCCCTGCAATGAAGAAAATAAGCAATTGATGATCAGTATTTTGCAATTAACGAGGGTTGTTGTTCACAAGAGCCCCAGTAAAGGGGTGCCCAACGAACTCCCATCGCAATCAACAGTCAGAACCCCTTCCACGGCCAGAGAAGCCTCTAACTCTCGCGTGATTGTCATTGAGAGCATTGATGAAAATTATTGAGGGGATGATCAAGGGCTCTAGCCACTTCTCCAAAGTTTGCATCCATCCAACAGTTGGGATGCAAAGTCATTTCAGACAAAAAGCAACGGGATACCGAGGAACCACTCGTCGCCCAAAACTTCAAATAACTCATAGAAGTGGATCCACAGCGCTGCATTGCGTGTTCAGCCTTCCAGCCTTTAATGCCCCTCAACAACTGCTACCCACCTGAATTGTTAGATCTGAGAGCTTCTGCAGCTGGATGCCGCTTCTTTGATGCACCTGTCGGCTTGAATAAATTTTTAATATTAATGAATAGTTTTTGCGAATATTTTCTGGCTGTTTAATGCATTGAGAATAGCATCGACACGCTTAACGGCACCCGCTTAACAGTAACAGGAAGAAAGGCTGGAGGGAAACAAATTTTTTGCTCTTGGGAAAGGCTGGGAAACTCGGGGTTCCCCAGTGAATGAATTTTATACCCAAGGGGAAAGGCTATATTGCGCGGGGAAACGGCACTAGGCGACCTCACTGTTTCCCAAGATTCATAATCTCCTGAATCATGATCATTAGACAAAAGGCGGGCTGCTCTTGCCCACAGGCCCTCACGGACCCCGTAGGTACTTAAGATACGCATAGTGGCTCCATCAAGCTTGCCATAGTCCCCGGCAGCTCGAGAATTCACCATCACCGGGCCTGCTCAGGCTGAAGTTCAGAAAATAAATGATCTTTCCCTAGGCTGGGGGAATCTTTGTGAGTTTAGCCGGCATTCACTGGCGGCAGCTAGGACCCGGCGGGCATCTTTAACTTATAGACACCTTCAGGGAAAATGAAATTGTGAAGTGGTGTCCTTGCTCTTTTTAAGACTGCATTTCTTTATCATCTGGATTTTGTAGATGTATGATTCTGCGGCTTTTTGCGGGCTAACAAAACTGTACCCCTGAATGCGCTTGTGTATTTTTATTGTAACACAGGCTGGCACTTTTTTGTGGCTTGCTGCGTTGCTGCAGAGAAGCACAGAGCGAGATGCACTGGTGCAAAATCGTACCTGTCGACGGCGGTGCAGAACTGCGCCAGTGCAAAAAGATACAAAAAACCGCACGTATGTAGTACATTTCACCCTTTCTTTTCGTATTGTTTTCGTACAACTTGGAAGAAAGAAAGAAAAGAAAGAAAGAAAAGAGAAGGTAGGAAGAGCCCCGTTTAGAGCTAATATTTATACCCTGCTACTTTTGCCTGAAACGGCCGAATATGCTATTAGTTTGCTGATATTCTTAATAGAATTTGAATTATAGCCATTTTATTGCTGTTAATTGAGTTCTGTGTAATTTTGCGCAGATACAGACGGCGCTTTTCGGCACTGGTGCAGAATTGCGGCGGTGCAGGGCGGCACTTTTTTGCTCTTTTTTGCACCGTCGCAAAGTAGCACAGGGCGAAAAGCAACAGTGCAAATCTGCGTAAGTTGTAGTGGCGCTTTTCTGCCGTAATTTGTAACTTTGCAAATAAGCACATGTGCATAAGGGGGCATGGCTGCTTTTTCTGCGCCTTTCTGCTCCTGCACCAATTTACACCTTTTGCAAAATCCTCGACCGCCCATCTGGGCTGCCAAGGTAGCGAAACTGGGTGCAGAAGCTGATTCAAATATAGAAAATCTGAATTATAATTTTACACGTGTGCTACAGAAAGACGGAAAGAGAAAGAACATTAAAACATAGAGGACATCTCGACTGTTGAACAAAAATGAAAGAAATCAAAACTTTTAGAAAAGTAGTAGTAGTGAATGGGGAAAAAGGAAAACTAAAAGAACAAGTGTACCATGGTGTTTCAGATAAAAGAAAACATGTGTTGAAACATCTATCTACAAAACATGATTAATTTATTTTTTTGAAAATACAAAGAATGAAAGAATAAAAAAAAACTCCGCCTCATCTGGGTTTTAGAAAGAGGATCTGCAGCCAGCAACTCTGTTCGCCAGGCGAGGGCGGACCAGCATGGCTGATCCTCGCATTGGGGCGAGTAGACGTCCAACCCTACGAGGCACGGCAGCCGGAGCGGTGGGGCCATTGCCCGGGCTATCGGAGGGGGCAGGAGCATCACAAGAAACCCCGGAAGCCTGGAAAGGGCTGCAAGGGTCATCCCCGTAAGATTTTTCGTCAAACCATTTATAGCAATTGTTCCTATGCAACAGCGAGTTCATCTCTTTTCGGTCACTGGGGTTGCTCGTCTCCCTTGGGCCAGCAAGGGCACCCTTGATGACCAGGCCGCTAAAGTCGGCCACGGAACCCTCACCGTCGTCCTTATACGCACTGCAGAAATGGGAAAGAAGACACGAGAAAGGTGAATGAAATCCCAATCAAAAATTATTTGATAAAACCAACAAAAAGAATGGGAATACATTTTGGCAGAACCGACGACGTACTCGACTTTCGCTAGTAGCCTAATTAGCTGATCAGCGGCATCTGAATCCATCACATTTTTGTGCTCAACAAAGATAACACACCCGTCAGCAATGGCTACTGCGTCTACTTCAGCTGACCAGCCATCAGGGCCCGTCAGCGTTTTCTTGCACCAGGGCCTGGCGTTGGTAAAAAAACACCCTGAGGGCTTCGAATAAGTATTTGGACCTTTCTTTTTCCTTTTTGTGAGCCTTGGTCCCCGGCCAAATTTTTCCTTTTTTTCTCCCCAATATTTTTTGCTGATTTTACTGCTCTACTTAGAAGTTCTAATAAACATAGTAGAGGTAGGATAACCTGCGACCAAGCCTTATAAATGTCTTCTTGTAATGTAACCAAGTCCTTATTTTCTGCGGGCTGCGGCCGAGAGGGCAGCCAGTTTCCTATTCCTGCTTTTATATCTATTATAAGACTTTCTTACTAAAGCATTATAACAATACAATACAATACAATATGCTACTCTTTCCCGGGTTTCTATTCTCTTATTTGCGTCCAACACCGCCAAGTTTGCCCTTTTTGTTCGCCCCCTTCTTCCCCTTGGGTTCTTCCTTCCTCTTTATTCCGCTGCCAGACGCCACAGTCTTCACAGGTCCAAAGAATGATTCCAACCTTCCTTGAGAACTCTTACTCTTTGCCGCATTAATACGATCCACAGCGTTCCTCACCCTCAGCTCGTTGAAATTTTTCTCTTCAACCAAAAACTTAATCAGCCCATCCAAATCAGGGGCAGAAAATTTCACAGGGGGTACATCTGCTCCAGAAAGTACATTAGGCTCTTTAAACAACCTGCGTGCCTCTTCGTACGGGAAAGGGTCCGGGATTTTGTACTTTTCAGGGTCCAAATTCTCCAAAACTTTTTCAATGGTCTTGTGTTTTTGGATCATTTGCAATGCTCTGATAGGTCCAATACCTCCAATTTTATCAGTATAATCGCATCCGCACAAAATACACAAATCTGTAAACTGTTCCTGGGTCAAACCGAGTCCTTCCAGTACTTTTGCGTGGTCGAATTCCATGACGGCGACTTTCTGCGAAGTGGGCGCCATCAAGTGGCGGACAAGTTTTGGAGTGGCAAAAGTCAAAGAATCCATATCTTCTGTGGAGATGGCGTAGACTACGTTGTCTTTACATAACTGGGCACATTGGGCTTCTGCTTCACCGGGGGCTTCAATGACAGGGACGCCCATTAAGCGCAATAAACGCTTGCACTCTTCATTATGCTCCCGGGTGACTCTGACTGTTCGCTTGGAGTACTTTTCGACGTCTGCTTGATTTCCTGCTTCTTTCGCGGCTTCAAGTTCGGTGGTAGCGCCTTCACGACGGGCACTACGTTTGGCAAGTTCTTCACGTTTAAGGTCTGGAGCTTTACCTTCGAAAACGAAACTGTAAGGGGAGAGAAGAGGCGGAAGAGAAATGTTTGGGAGGGCCGACAACAATGAAAGGTAAGCATCCGTACTTATTAATATTCAGTTTATGTATCAATAAACTTACACAGGCTTCATTCCAGCTTCAAGCATGCGGGCAGTACGGAAAAACATGCCCAAAAGATGACTGCAAGGAAAAAGAAGAAAGAAAAGAAAAAAATTAAGTTGGGCCGCTTGTCTGTAAAAGGAATTTATTTTCTGTTGCTGCTACTTACCTGGTGACTTCTCCAGTCTCACTGGTGAGCATCTGATCTCCTTGACGACCGACTACAACCTGAATAGCAACGAAAGAAAGGAAGGATTCGTTTAAGTTTGTAACTTTTAAAACACCTTTTCCTGAGCTCCACCTCTTTACCCAAAAAGTTTTCGTAAACGTACCAAGAAGGCATAGATATGCATGGATGCGTCCACAGCAATTTTACGGCCAAAGTAGTTTTCGAATTTCTGCTCACGCATAGCCTCAGGGGCATGGTCTGCGAGGAGCTTAGTGAGACCCTGCAACCGACAATGGGGAATTGTGGTGATGGTTAATTCTCAGTGCTCTTTGATGTGCATACGAAGTGTTTGTCCTTGTAATGATGTTATGGCAGCATGTTAGTACCTGGATACCCATGGCAGTAGCTGTGCTCTTGTTTTAAGTAATTTAATTCAAATTATTTTGAAATTGTCTTCGCGATCTAGTCCCTTTTACACGGCGTTGGCAGCGATCGGTAGCCTGAAATAATGTTATAACCTAAGTTTGAAATAGGATAGCCGTATAAATGGCATGGAAATCGCAATATGAGAACTTTCTTACTTAGCTCCCCTCGATTAGCCAGCAGCACTGGTGGCACCTCGGCGGCCAAAAGACCAAACAGAAATCTTCTTCTATATTATACTAAAATGAAATGCAAATCTATACCAAAATGTATGTACTAAAAAAAAGACTATGTACAGGAATAACGATGTATATTCACATTATACATCTACTACAAAACCTTTCTCCTTCATTCTTATTCAACGATTGACAAAGCGGCACATCTATAAAATCATCTTTATATTCTATACGAAATCATCTCCGCTTTTAGCTCTAGAATGCGATGCATCAAACGATCTCCCTCTTGACCGTTCCATATTCCCTATACTCCGCGATCCAGCCCCACTTCTCGTCGAACCAAGGCCACTCCCATTACCGATACCACTAGTAGGGGTCGGCCTTCTTGACCTCATCACAGACGCTGTTCTAAATAATTCACGCACAGAAGGCTCTCTATGCCCAATTTCAGACTCTATCCTGTGCTGCATATCAAGCACACGTTGGGATAAACGTAATACATCCTCTCTAGAAAAAGATTGCTCTACAGCAGTCGTTAAATGTTGGATTGAATCAATGTAATCAGCAACCAGACTGAAATCTTCACCAGCGACGAGGCCTTCAAAAGGAGCAGCTCCACTAGGACGTAATTGTAGTTCAGAGCCGATACGGCGGATACGCTGCGAACTAGGAATTCTCTCAAAAGTAGAAGCAGTGGTGCCGGCGGCCGGCTTTTGATGAGAGGATACTGGGTGGACATGCTGACCATGGCCGGCAATACCTTTTTCAGAAGGGCTTGTGGTGAGTCCTTGCTGATCACCTTCTGCGCCCCCTTGCTCGTCTTCTTCTTCTGTCGTAGTTTCTTCTTCTAATTCTCCCTCAAGATCTTCCTCCGCAGCAGGTTTCAAAAGCAAAGGCGCAGTGAAATGAATCGCTAAAACACCCAAGGTTCCACAAATAATAATTGCAAACAAACCTGTCGTCAAAATGTCATTTCCCCATGCTACCCATTCATCATAATCTGGCGCTCCCACTTTCAGATCTTTAATTAACGTCAACGGTGCAGCCGACAGCGCTGCTTGGACCGTTGCTTTAGGAGTCCAAGCGATCCCATAAAACACTTTTTCTTTCCAACTATACCCAAACCCATTCATTGCTATATACGTCAATATCATACGAAGTACAACTCCAGTACAAACTATAATTAAAGCCTTTGGTATAGTCCCAGCCGAGAGGGTAGAAAAATCCAAAGTTGAGCCCACAGTAACAAACAATAGCGGTTCCATGACCCATCTCCACACAAGGCTCATCCATCGCTCACAGTCAGGAGAGTGTTTAAAACTAGGCCCGAGAGATAGGCATTTTGGAGAACCTCGTTCCCACAAATTTGAAGCGACTAAGCCGGTAAATAGAGCGCCAAGAGCACCCCCCGAAAGCATATCCCAGTATTCTAGGAAGAACATCAATAATAGCCCCGCGCCGAACAAAGCAAGGAATCTCTTTACGTGAGTGTTCCATAGTTTTGTTGCACCGACAGCGTAGCCTGCTAAAAGACCGCCTACCAGACCGAAGATGACCTGTAAAGGACCAGAAGCGATACTCCATGCGACATTTTCTTCCCCTGAATCTGACCCTACCGTGGGTCGTATAGCAATCGTACTAAAGATCGCATATCCAGTAATTGCGACAATATCGTCAAAGGATGCTGCGATAACGACTGTAGAAGGAATGCCTTGATCGGTACCTACTTGATTCTTTTGCAATCGAAACATGGCAGGGACAACAAGACCAGGGCCCACTGCCTTTAAAATAAAACCCATGCAAAGCCCTAGAGTGTAATCCATATTGAAAAGAGCGACACCTAGCCCAGCATCGTAGAGGGCTTCTATTATACCAGGAATAAGTGCTAATCGCATAGCTGGATATTTATATTTTCTCATGGTGCCAAAATCTAACTCGAGTCCGCATCTGAGGAATATAGTGGCTAAAGCTGCAGCACGCATTTGGGTACCCCATTTTTTGGGGAAAGCATCTATGGCTGACCATGGGATGTTTTGGAGGAGGATTCCAGCGACGAGCATGCCTATAACACGAGGTAAGAAGATTTGATTCGCTATTAATGCTCCTATAAGAGCACACGCCCACATTAATAGAGTGCACCAGGTCGGATTGCCAGGGAGGAATGCTGTCCCCATCGAGAAGAACAATACCCCATAGATAACGGCAGCTAAGATTACAAACGAAAGATCCAAATGGGTATCTAAGAGGACAAGGAGAAGAAGAGGAGGGGAGATTAGATCGATTGAAAATATAATTTGGGTGCACGGGGATGGCTTTTTTCTCTTGCATGCTTTTCTATAAATATAAACACAAATAAAGATTTCCAATATCTTCTTACCCATCTGAGTACGGATGTACTTGTCTGCTATGAGCTGAATGCGCGAGGGCGGCTTTATGTCAGGTCCAGAAGCGAGTTTATTTACATTGGTGTAGTTGCCTTGACCAACGAGGGATGAATGCTTGGACTCAACAGCAAATGGAGAGAGCGTTTCGCCTGACGGAAGCTGCCCGCTATAAATGATGGGTAGTGAGGCTCCATTGGTGCCTGCTGGGGCCGAGGCCTCATGAGACTCTGTTTTTGTCGTCATTTTGTTTTTGGGCAATCTGGAATGAAAGAATCACAAATCTAGCGTATGCCGGCATAATAGGGATGCCATATTATTATTGAAAGTGTTTAAATACGTTTGAATAATATTTTGTATCTAGGAAATGCATTGTAGAGTCTATGTTTGCTGGTAAAACCACGCCAATGCCACACGTCTAAAACCATTTTGGAAGAAACAAATCTGATCTCAAGGGGTGGTCAAAGAAGATTTTCACCGTGGATACATGCAATTCAGCGCTTATGTTGAAATATCGAGCACCCATTTAGGAAGTCAATTAACAAGATGCAGGGAATTTCTACTGTGGTGGAGACCAGGGTGGCTATCAAAGCTGCAAGCCCATCCAAGATCAATTCGTTTGAACTCTCTCCTCCTTGCTTTAAATTACCGCGATTAGCCTTGCAATCCGCAGGAGTAGCTTTCTTAGCATCTACCGCACTGGTGCTAACGCCATTAGATGCGAGCGCAGCTCTCACGATAACAAGAGCTGCACCGGAAGTGAAAACCAGCCTGGCGGTAAGCTGTTTAAAGCCCTTTTCTTTAGCTTTTGCTGTTTTTTTCTCATATGCTAACATTAATTAGCCTTTATGTTGATTGCAGGCTCGTGATAAGGCAATGGAATTTCAATGTAAAGGTAAGAACACTGCAGAAGAAAACGCTTATTTTTATAATTGCCACCTTCTCAAAGATGTTTCCCAAGTTCAACCTGTAATTAATTCTTGCACAGGTGGTATGTTTGACTGTGATAGCGATAGAAGAGACTTTGCGAAGAATCAGTATAAAGAATTCGTCAAAAGAAATGGAGGAATAGTACCAGAAGATGGAAAAGCATCAACAACAGAGACGGCGAACGGCAAGGGAAAACAATCTGCCGCCTCTGCTGCTCCCACCATAAATTGAATTTTAAAATTAAACTCTCTCGACTTATTTCATTTAATAATCCTTTACAAACAAGCGTACTATACCTAATACTACCCCTTTTTACTACCACCAAAGCCTCCAAAGCCCATCATTGCTGCAAAATCTGGATCAATTTCATCTCCTTCTTCATCTCTGCCGTTTGCGTCACCGACACCAGCCATAGCTATTCCTCCTCTTTCTCGATCTTCGTCGTCGTCGTCGTCGCTGTTTATAGCATCATTTTCTTTCTTTAGTTTCTCTTTATCCATACCATCAGGAATGTGCTCTTCTAATTCATTTCCTTCTTCTCTATTACCATTAGATCCTGCACCACCGCCACCAGAAGCGCTCCCAGTACCGCCAAGTTTTTTTCTTCGTTTTGCCTCTTCTAGTCGTTTTCTAACTTGATCTGCAGTAGATTTTTCAACCGTCATACTCATTCCTAAAGCTCTATTGTGCCATTTCCCGTTTATATGATCTAAATATGCCATACTATCTTTCAAAACACAATCACAGACATCACAATAGAAACCCGCTTGTTGACTTAGTGGCGCTGTGACAGAATGCACCGTTGTCCTATGTAGGTTTGACGCGAGATCTATTTGTTGGTCACGGGCTTTGAGGTTGGCGCGTTGCACGATCAAGCCTTGATGAAGAGGGTCGTTTTCGAGCCTTTTCCTCTTTCTGGCGTCGAGAGCGGGATCGTCGGTACCCTCCTGCAAAGCAAATAAAATTAGCAAATGAGTGAATGGATGTTATATAGATACTCAAGAAAGTGTTCTACACACTATAAGGACCAATTCTCACCTTTTTCTCGCGTTCTTTGGCCTTGTCTGCATACTCTTCCTTGTCCCATGTCTTCCTAAATGTGTTCACCACGCCTGTGGGCGCCTTCTTGGATGACATGGTATTATAGAATATGCTGAATACAAATAAAATGCGTCGGTAAAATAGAGAACCCAAATTATAACTTTGAAAGGAAGATATAATTTTAAAAGAGCTGGAAAGGTCTCTTAAAACCCAAGTCACGCACATAATTTGCTCATTTCAATTTTTTCAGAACTATAGTTACAGATATAACAGAGCGGTGCGTGCTGCAGCCTCGCCATGGCCGACGAATCAAATGCAAAAAAGAACAAATTGCTGGAGCTCGCCAACAAAAAGCGCAAAGAGCAGGAAGAAGCTATTGAACGTGAACACCAAGAACGTGCTAAAAAGCTAAAAGCATCTGCAGCAGTCGATTTCGGCGACGCCAGCGATGAAGACGATCAAGGCCTTGCTCCTGCTGCTGCCGGTGGAGATGAACTCGCACCCCCTGCAGGAGCGCCTGCTGCTGTAGATTTTGGGGATGATGACGAAGATGACAACCAAGAATTAGTACCTAGCGCTGCTGACCGTGCCTTCATTGACGACGATGACGTAGCCCCTGAAGAACGAGTAGACTTTGGTGATGATGGCGACGATCTGGGTCTTGCTTATGATGAAGCTGAGGAGGCAGCTGAGGACATGGAAGACGAGCTTGATAAACTCTTTGGCAGACGCAAAAGACAAGAAACAGGAAACGAAGCTCAAAATCGCGCTACAATTGAAAATATACTCGCACAAATGGAAGTGGCCGTGGAACAAGACATGACAGCTTACGAGAACGGGAAGCCTGCTGTAAACAAACTTCGTATGTTGACTCGCGTTCAAGAGGTGCTTGCAATGAGGAAATTACACGGAGAGTTACTGGATAATGGATTGCTTGGTGTGTTTAAATCGTGGATTGAACCGATGCCGGACGGCACGTTGCCTAATAGTAAGATTAGGAGCGCGGTATTGACCATGCTCGTTCGTTTGCCTATTGATTGTTCATATGAAGACCGTAGAGAACAGCTAAAACGGAGTGGATTAGGTAGAATAGTCATGTTTTTATCTAAATTACCTGATGAAACCCCAGAAAACCGAAGAATGGCGAGAGAATTAGTAGAAAAATGGAGTCGTCCTATTTTGGCACCTCGGGGCGGTGCGGTCGATCAAGCAGAACTGGACAGAATTTTGGAAGCGAGACAACAACGCCAGCGTGCAGCACAAGAACAATCACAAGATACTGGTGCTGATGGGGATGACAGTGGTGCAAATCCAGCTGCATTACGTCCTGGTATGCCAGGGTATCGATTCCATGCTGCAATTCCACAAGCAGCATCTTTAGATTTTGTAAAGCGCCCTGAAAGCAAGGCAGTGATGGTGGAAAAACGAGCTGGAATGAAAGCTGGTGGTGAGCATAAGATCTCTAAGAAATTGAACGCTATGGGTAAGAAGGGCAGTTCAAGAGCTGCGAATGTATCTGTAGAAGGCCGCAACGTTACTATCCAACATTAAAAAAAGATTAAATTTGCACCAAAAATAAAAAAAATTGTGTTCATTTCGTTTAAGTTTTCGATAATTAATTAATCAAATTCAATCATCAATAGTTTCTGCTTCTACATCAATTGTAACATCTCGTGCATCAAATTCATTTCTACCTCTATAACTACTACTCTTACTGCCACTGCCTCCATCATAATAAGAACTGCTCCCGCTAGTCACATCACCATCACCGTCTTTATCACCACTGCCACTGCCACCTCCAAATAATAGATTAGCAACAAAATATCCCGCCAGAGCAATAAATCCAAACTTTAAAAATGCAGGAATGAGTAGTATTCCGAGCGTGCTGCTTGCGACAACTGCTGCAGCGACTACAGGTGTGGTGCCAGCCACGCCAGCGATAGTGTCAAGAACTCCGAATGCAGCAGCGACGCCTGTAACGATCAAAGGTAGACCGAATATGGCAGTAACTCCGCCGAAAATAGGGCCTGCTATAAGTAAAAGCGCAAGAACACCTGCTGCAGGGAGGGCTAGGTCTGAAATTAAGCTGCTGTTGCCTTCCCCATTGCCACCGCCTAAAGGATTTGGGCTCTGGCTGGCGTGTATTTGCAGACGTGCGATTCGGGCTCTCTGCCTTACTGAATTGCTATTTCTAGAAATGAAAGGTCGGCCAGCTGGCCTCGAACTGCGAGGGATTGCGCTAGAGATTGAATTCCGAGAGTATGCACATGCTCGTTTATTCGTGGGTATAGTCCTCAGTTGGAGCAGTGTGAGGCTAATCATGGTATCAAATTTATGTTCTCAAGAGAAATATTAAATCTAAGAGAATTGGAATGAGTGGTGAGCACAAAATTTTGGCTGTTCTTCTGTCCCTTCTGGAACACGCAGTTTGCTCAAAATTTCAAGTGGAAACTTTCACAGCTTCTATCAATTATCTAGATGCTTTACCTAAGCGAATTTGTTATTAGGCCTAGAACAGAGGCAACACACTGCGATAAGTGTCAAGTTTTCCATATCAAAGTCATCTTTTCATTCACCGCACTTTCACCGCTTTGCTAAAGATTTTCTTTTGAACTACGATGATTTACACGAGTCTGTATACGATCTAATCTAGCTTCATAGCAGCAGGTGCACTAAATAATCCCACTTTCGGTTCTTTCCCCTTCTTTTTCTTTAAAACTACCTTCTTAGATGATTTCTTTTTTGTTGTTTTTGATGACGTTGAGGGCCCCGCCTCTGCTGCATCTTCTATTTTTTCATCTGCATCGTCGTCTACCATCATTTCTCTCATAGCCTCTTCAGCTGCAAGAATATCTTTGACCTTTTGTTTACTGGAAGCATCCTTGATCCTAATTCCTCTGCAAGAAAGAAGAAAAGAAGAGCGAGGCGGTGAGGAAGTGAGTGACGTGAGTCGGTGGGATTTTAAAATGCTAAGAAAAGTGCTGTTCTATCCTCAGCTAGAATGAGGGAAGAGCTCCTCGACTTACCTAACCATATGGTTCTTCCTAAGCCGTATTCCTTTGCGCTTGAACTTTCTGCCAGCAACACCAAGTTTGCTCGGCGAAGGAATCACTAGACCGCCCCGTGCAGCTGGAGATTTTGCAGCAGCGCCCTGTTGTTGTTCAGCTTCTTGCTTTCTTTGTGATTTGGCTTCCTTCTTCTCTTGAGCCTCTTTCTCTCCTGCATGCATGAAGTTATAATATTTGACTTCAATTTTCTTGCAGTTCAGCTACAAATCAAGGCATGCAGCGTGAATATATTGAACTCACGCTTCAATTGGTATGTATGAGCCTTCACTCTGGTCTTTTGATTATTTTTCTTGCTCATTCTGTTTGGATTCAAAGCTTAAGTTTGAAATTGTTCAATTTCAGATTCAAGTCAGCCCAAGTTTTAGGCATTAACAGGTTTATCTGAAGTACTCGGGTGTCTAGAAGATCCCGACTAGCAAAACATATATGAAATTATGCCATGAAGTGTTGAAATTTTCAATATTTTTAAGCCCAGCAGGGAGACAGCAGCCTAGCCAATCGCTAATAACGCTGTTTAAGCCAACCACATTCCCCCATAAGCTTTATTCTTCGATTATTCCATTCAATTTTACCACAAAAAACCGCCATAGTAGGCCAATTTCCCTCCACAAAGCACGCGAATACATTTTTTAAATCATGCAAATGAGGTTGGCACTTAGTGGCAAAACTGCCAGCGGAGGCGCTCTCTGCACCTCCCACACGATATCATCAACAAGAAATATAGTTTTAGCACGACGACGATATATCTCTGTGGCTGCTGGCCCTGTAAATGAAGATCTCTCCAAGGCATCTGTTGAAAACGTTGGCGGCAGTAATTTGACTGAAGCTTCTGTGGCAAGCTTGACTGTCTGGGCTTTATCTGCCTTGCCTGCCGCTGCAGTTGACCTTCCTGCTGGTGGACCTCCCGCGGGAAGTTACTATGTTCCCTTAGGTCTCTTTGTCATGACCTTACCAGGTAAGAAGAAGAAAGGAAGGAAAAATTCAAGACGGAAAGAAAAGGCCGTCTGATTTTGAATCGTATCGAACGCTTCCTCTCTCTCTATATAACCTTAGATTTAGCAACATCCCTTCCTTTTCCTTCACTTCCCTCCCGACCCCTCCCCTCCCTTTCCCTCTATAGGTCTTTGGTCTCTTATTAAGCGTGCCCCTAAAGCTAAGATCAAAAGAAAAACTTTCGAGGTTCCCGGTCCCTCGGCGAAAGAGACCATGCCCATCGATGAACGCGCAAAGCAGATCTTTACCTATTTTAAAAATTACAATTACAATGTGAAATCTACTGGAGAAGTTATTACCTTTGAAGGAAACTACAAAGCCAGCATTAGTAAGTCGAATAAAAATGAAAAGAGAATCGATAATTTCCCCTCAAAAATGCCTTGTATTTCTTCTAATCTATTTTTCTCCCCTTCCAGGTCAAGCTTCTGCGTTAGTTGCCTATACATTCATCAGTCTTGCCAGTACAGCTCTTGTCCTCAGCATTGCTGCCCCCTGGGGAGGCAACTGGTGGTATTCCATGTGCTTAATCAGTCCTGCTGCAGGAGCGTATTATTTAAAAAATGCCAACCGAACCGAAGAGTTTAAAGTGAAGATGGTGACAGCTGACGACGATTCTACGACTGATATTGTAGTAGAGGGGGATGAAGAGGAAATTGATAGATTTAGACGTGAGTTATTTTTGGTAGAGAAGGGTATGGAGTACGTTAAAGGAATTTTGGAGCGGTAGAGAAGAGGAGGTGAAGAGGCGACGAGGGAAAAAGTTGTGGTTGTGGTACTCTATATAGAGAGAGATATTACACCAATAGGCTAGCTATAGTTAGAAAGTGAAGTGATTCTATTTTGTTTTGTTAATTTCAATCGTTCATTGATCCATTCATCAAGTCTAAAATCTGATTTTAAGTAAAGAAAAACAAGCAACTTATAAGAAACTGATTATTAGCCGCTGCTGCCGCCACCACCACCGCCACCTCGTTGAAATCGCTCTCTTCTTCTTAAGAGCTCATCAAATTCTCTAAGTTCCTGTTCCCTTCTCTTTGCTTCCGTTTCCATTTCACGTTCTATAGAATCATGAAACGTCTCAGCTTCTACATCTATTGTCCCGTCATAATCTATTTCTCCATCACCAGGTCCATTATTCTCAGCCCCCAAAAATGACCTGGCGACATTGACACCTAGGTACACTGCTGCCGTAATCAAGCCTATATTTAAGAGCGTTGGAAATAAAAGAACTCCAGCTGCACCAGCAAAGAGACTGGTGGCTATGCCACCACCAAAAAGCAATGGAAGGCCCATGAAACTAAGAATAACAGGGATGAAGATCCAACTTAAAGAGAATGCTGCCACCGTGGCGGCGATTGCCAAAGCGAACCCAAAGGCAGATAATGCAACAGCGCCGATGATAGGACCTAGAATAGTGGCAAGAGCAAGGACACCGATGGTAGGGACTGCATACTCGCGCACAACGATTTTTATTGTTTCAGGCGAGGGCGGTGTTTTTCTTCGGAGATTATTGAATTTTCCAGAATCTTTTGTTCTTTCGTTAAATTTAGTAGATCCTTGACGTGGCCTGGGATCTCGGCCATAAGAACATATGGTTTTTAATCTTTGGGCACCCACACGCGCCGGAAGAGGCCGTAATACTGCTTTGCTTAACTGAACATGGGATGACTTTGCTGCTGTTCTAATCTTGATCTGAAGGGCAGCCACGGCTCCTTGGGTCACGCCCGTCGAAAGATTGGTTAAGGCCATCACTGCGAAATGAATTAATTTACCGATTTGGCCTGCTGCCCAGTTTTTCCGACCTAGATTCTGGCCAGAGTTTCGCGTCACCAAAATACTTTCTTATTTAGTTCAACGGTTGTTAAGGTTGCGTTATTTGCAGGTTAAAGGCAGTAATTCAGTGCTTCGTTTAGCCGGCATATATGCCGAAAATGCCGGAAAATGCCAATTTTCCGGCATTTTCAGGCGCAGGAACAGGAAAAAATGCCGTGCAAAAAGTGCCGGAGCGGAGCTCCGGCGGGCCAGAAATGCCGGGGGAAAATGCCGTTTTTTTCGAAAATTTTGAAAAAATGCCGGAGATTTAGGCCAGTTTTAGAGTACTAAATTAACAAAAGTTCATTTGTAAGAGGTTATTCTCTCATTATCACTATGGATACCACTCGGCAGACCAATGATCAGGACTTAGTCCGAACTTTGGTTGCCCAGATCTTTGATCGAGTCATGGCTGTCCAGCACTTGCAACAACCCATTGATTTGACTTCTTCTCCGTTCAAAGAACCTGCTTTGAAGGTATGTGATGTCATCTGTATGCTTAACTTCTTAAAATAAGCCACCCAAATTCAAATCTGAATTTTCTTCCTTGTTGCAGAAGAGGAAAAAAGGTATGGAAGGCGAAGAAAAAGCGTCGTGGAGCGCATTTGTAGTTCCTTGTTTTTGCTTTTTTAAAGATGTAATCTAAAGAAATTCCAGCCATGTTTCAATAAGGCGCATCTGCGCTGCTCAGAAATAGTGCCTGATGCTGTCAAGAAAAAAAATGGAAAAAATGCCGGGGCAGAATCCAGAAAAAATGCCGGGGCAGAATGCCGAAAAACAGGCCAGGGACGAAAAAATGCCGGGAAAAAATGCCAGGCCAAAATCCTTAAACGAAGCACTGCAGTAATTGGGCATCTCCTATCATCATCGCTCCTTTATAATCTTAATATTGGTGGTTTTAGACCCTGCCCACATTGCTCATCTGGTTAGATCTTCCCGGCAATCTTTCACCCGGATGCTCGCTTTGCGTAATTTGCGTTCCTGCGTTCGTGGAGCTCAGCTTCTCGAGCAGCAACTAGCTGGATCTCTGGGTATGATGCAGGGAGAGGGACACAATTTGGTGCAATCTGCAGCCGCCACCAGTTCGGTTTATAATGTTGGCGCTGCAACCAACATCAAATTCCATGAGGGTATGGTCCCCAGAGACGTTAAGGAGAAGCTCATGGACCAAAAGGGTGTGGTGATCTGGTTCACTGGTAAGCATGTAGGAGGTTTGACAACTGAAATCCTCTTGGAAGAATCCAAAGACATACAAATCAGATTACCATCACAAATTTCAACTGCTTACCGCCTTTTTGTTAATCTCGTCTTTAATTGACTTTTTCTTACAGGATTAAGTGGCAGTGGCAAGAGTACTGTTGCATGCACTCTTGAACACGCTCTCGCTGAACGTGGGAAAGTCACCATCCTCCTCGATGGTGACAACGTCCGCCACGGTCTCAACTCCAATCTCGGCTTCACCGCCAACGATCGCGAAGAAAACATCCGTCGCATTGGTGAAGTTTCCAAGCTCTTCGCCGAGTCGGGTGTCCTCACATTGACGTCCTTTATCTCCCCTTATAAGACAGATCGTGAAAAGGTGCGTGCTCGTATGGCAGATGGAGATTTTATTGAAGTGTTTATGAGAATTCCTATTGAGGTATGTGAACAAAGAGACCCTAAGGGTCTGTACAAAGCTGCCCGTGCCGGTAAAATCAAGAATTTCACTGGTATCGATGACCCCTATGAAGAGCCTGATAACGCGGAGATTGTTATTGATGCGAAAGATGCGAATGGGAAGATGGCGTCGGCTGAATCGATGGCTGGTATTATAGTAGAGTACTTGGAGAAGAAGGGGTACTTGAAGGCACCTAAAGCTTAAATTATTTGAAGGTACAGACTAACATTACATTAATTTAGTATTTTGAGGACTGAAAAATTACAAATGTAGTGTGAAATTCCTAGGGAGAAGAAGACAAAAATGAAAGAAGTTTAAAATATATTGATCTGTTGTGTTCGTAAAGGGCATTAATCGTCATGTAATACAGTCTAATAACTAATTTATTGTCGAAAGAAAGAGAGTCTGTAGAAAGAAGAGTACAAGATTAGATTATAGAGAGACAAATAAAATAATATACATATATTTATTTATATATTTTCTTTCTGCAAGACGACATTGCCGGTTGGGAAAAAAAAGTATTTATTTAATTCACAGTCACAACTATGTATATTAATTATTACCAGTATACAATTAACGGCCTTCTATGTGAAGGTGTTTTAATGGCCTATCATCTCCAGGCAGATCAAGTTCCATTGAATGCCTCTTGTGCCCATCTTTAGGAGCTATCGAGTAATCAGGAGGCACGATCACTGTGGCCTTTCCAGTCATGGCGTGATGGTGGTGGTGGTGGTGGTAATAGCGCTGATGCTTTTTATCTTGATCGCCTCCGCCAGCACCATCCTCGCTCCCTTGATCGCTTCCCTTATCCCCTTCTAACCCCCCAGTCGCCCCGGCAGCAACGGCAGGAGGTTCAGGAAAGTGTTCCAAGCCTTGGTCTTCACTTCCTTCGTTACTATCCTGCCCAGCAGCGAGTTCTCTACCAGCCATTTGAGCTTCAGTAGTTGTATGATGACTGCATTCGTTGCTAGGTTGGGGAGGGGAAGTAGGTACAGCTACTCTACGCTCAGCAGCTGCTGCAGCGGGAGTCCATTTACCAGTAGGTTGCTTTGGGGGTGAATTGCCACCACCTTGGATACTATAACGAGCTGCATCAGACATTAATGGAGCAAGAGGAACATCTGCTGCCATTCCTAAAGGAGAGAACATCGCAGCGGCATTTACAGCAGCACATGGAGCAGCTCCTGGTGGTGCTGCTAGGAAACCGCCATCGCCACCACAGACGTCAGCAACACCAGCACCAGTGCCGTGATGAAGATTGAAGCGAGGATCTAAATAGACTTTCTGACCTGTACTTAAATCTTGAACTAAATATCGAGCTCCATCTCCAGGATTTGCTTGCTGCATTGGCGGTGCTGGTGCATGCTCCAGCTGTTGTTGTTGTTGTTGCCACATTTGTGCCCCCGGTAGAATAGTAAACTGCTGCTGTTGCTGCATCATGTTTGCAAACTGAGGGAAATATCTAGATGGAGGTATTCCCCAAGGCATCTGTGCATAAGGAAGAGGGGGATAAGCTGCAGCACCACAAGGTGGCGGCATCATAAAAGCTGCTGCAGCGTTGCCACCAGGATATTGGTGCATATTAAAAAAGGCAGCAGGAGAAGCACAGGATGTGGTAAAATTTAAGCTTCCATTAGAAAAAGACGTGTCATTACTATATAGAGGACCACCAGTAGCAGGCGCAGTAGTAGCCACGCTGTTACGGGCAATCTCAGCCATCATTTCTTGCCTAGAAATTTTTTGAAGTATGCAATAGCGGTCCCCAAATGCCTTTCCAAACAATGTTTGATTCTTATTCAACGCTCTTGTCGCTTCTGTAGCACTCTCAAACTCTACGTAGGCTACTTTAGAATGACGATTCTCACCAAGTAAGGGTTGGATATGGACAGCAGCAGCAGCAACACCATCGTTGCCCTGTTGTTGTTTAATTTTATAGCCATCAAGAAACCCTAGTATATCTTGTAAAGAGGCCTTTATAGGTAAACCACGTACTTTCACCACGACTGCATCATCTTCACTACCAAAAAGATCAGATTTCTTGTTTTTCACTGCAGCAGCAGTCTTGTATTCTAATTGGCTAGCTAATTGAACTGTTAAAGTGAATTTTCCAGCGGCCGTGGTCATGACAGTGCCATTCCACATTAGCACAGCATGCGCAGCAGCCTCCGGTGCGCCCAAATCCATATAAGAACGTGCCTGTGGTTTACTAGGGTCTGTATGGACGACAGTGCTACCAGACTTTGCAAGGGTACCCCAAAAGAGTTGGACTACCTCAGTAATAGTAATATTTGGAGGGAGGCCAGAGATTTTGATCGCCGTCTTTTGATCATGGTTTGGGGAAGGCCTTGGGGTGGGGTTTGAGAGTACAGAGGGGGCAGAAGTGTTGTTGTTACGTATTTGTTTACTATGTCCAGAAGAAGTTTGCTCTTCTGAGGAGTTGTGTGTTGCTGTTGTTGTTTCATCTACTAGAACTCGAACGAATCTGGTGCCAAATTTTGATTCACAGAAAAATTCTCTATCTTTCGTGAGAGCTTTCTGTGCCTCTTCTGCTGTTTTAAAAACTACTAAAGCCTGCACAGTTAGGAAAAATTGGAGAGATTAGAGACTGGCTGGTTGAAAAGAGATGCGGCTGTAATGTGGCAGGAGATTGGCATATCAGTCCATGAATAAAATTTTCGCACAAATCTTACCTCTCCGGCTCCTCTCCGCTCCTTAAAGCTGAGTTTCACTGACGTCTCGTCTACATCGATTCCGCTGCCGAAGAATGACAGCACGTCTGCAACGGTCGCTTTTGGAGGAATACCTTTGCATCGCAGCATTGTGGAGTGCTGGCGACTTCCCTCAACACTCATTGTGTTTATAGAAGTTATATATAAAGTTATTATTATTATAACGTCAGAAGTATTTTTAGTTTAACGTTCTAAGATCTCCACTCAATTTTATATGGTCTGAAAAGTTCAAAGCTTTGGAGACCGCAAAGTGAAATCATTTTGAAAAGATGTGTGAAAAGATACGCTTTTTGTAATTTGTGATTTTGGGAAGTTTGACAGCTAAATGTCTGAACGACGGTTTGTACATGACAGTGATTGGTGTTTCTGCATTCGGACAGCGGTTAGAGATCATAGACCAACGGAAAGCCCAAATTGTTCGGCCTCTCTACCCCCGTGGCGGTCGGTTGCAAAACCAACCCCAACGCAAAAACCAACACGAAAGCGATGGTTCTTCAATTACCCACAGTAATATAGAGCATCATCTGTGATGATTTTATGCAACTACATGACCAACCATGCCAGCTCCAGCCGCTCTCCCTCTTCTCCCCACCTTCAAAATTCGATCGAAACTTTCTTCCGATTTTAAAAATCATGTTTAAAGTTTAGGTAAATTTCAAACTTGGGAAGCTTTCAGCGATCAATCATCAGTTTGGAAATTCATATTTCAAGATCAAAATAAAGATGGATTTTGAAATGGTTGATCCCATTGCTGAATTTCTGGCTCCTGATGTTGAGCCTCAGCCAGAGCCCATTGTTCCTGAAGCTTCGGCTCCCGCTGTGGAACCAGAGGCAGTCAGTGATCCTGTTATTCAGGAGAAAGCTGATGGTATGTAGTAATTAAATTCTTAGTTTCAAAAGACAACACTCAATATTCTGATTTTCAATTCGATCGCAATTCGATCTTTTGCAATTGCAGAACCTGCTGCTGAGCCCGTTGCAGAGCCTGCAGAAGAGCCTGAGAAATCTGAAGAGAAAGCTGAACCTACTCCCAAGCCTGCGCCCACCCCCGCCGAGGCAAGGCCCAAGGCTACCCCCAAGCCAAAGGCGACGCCCAAAGAGCCCAAAGCCAAGACTCCCAGACCTGCTGCCGCAGCTCCTGCTGCAGAGGGTGAAGGCCGTGTTAAGCGTGAACGCAAGACTGTACAGCATTTTGAGGTTGCCAAACCCAAGGAAGAAGAGCCCATTATGATGGAGGGTAAGGGCACCAAGCTCAGAGACATTCCCAACGTGGCGTTTAAAATGTCCAAGATCAGCGGGAGAGATGAACTCATGGAGTCTCTCCACAATATCATGTACAGACGTAAAGGTATCGCTACCACCCGTAAGAAAGCTATTTTAGATTTCAATGGCTTTGCATTCTCTGCTGAGAGTGAAGAGAAAGAGATTGAGGCCAGGAAAGCATCTCTTGGTAAGTGGAAACTTGATTTGATCAACAAACTCATGGACACGTTGGACATTCCGAGAGGATCTGGAGATAAGGGTACCAAAATCGATCGTGTAGTTGAGTTTTTGGAGAAACCTGAGCAGAAGAGTGAGGTAGATCTCGCTGCAAAAGAAGCTGCAAAGAAAGAAAAGGAAAAACGTAAGAGAGAACGTGCCGCAGCTCAAAAGGCAAAAAAGGAGAAAGCCAAGAAAAGCAAGGCTACTGCTAGTGATAAGGCTGCTGGTTCTAAGAAGAAGACCAAGAAAGAAGAGAAAAATGAAAGTGAGAGCGAGTCTGAGGCAGAGGAATCTGAAGAAGAAGAATCTGCCTCCGAGAGCGAAGAAGAAGTTTTGCCAACTAAAAAAGCAAAAACTGCTCCTGCTCACACTAAAAAGGAAAAAGACACCACTACTCCCAAGTCTGCTGCTGCTAAAAAAGCTGCTGCCCCAGCTGCTAAACAAGAAGAGGAACCTGTCATGAAGCTTTCTCTCGATAAAATCAAGTCTGATGTCGAGGGCTTGCTATCGAAGATGAGTGATGACGAGCTTGGTATGTTGACGGTGAAAACTTTATTGGCTAAAATGCAAGAAATTTATGGTTTCGAAGTTCGGCCCAGGAAGTCTGATTTCAAGGCTGTGATGCATGCATATGCTGAGGTCAGATTGCCTCAGGCACCTGCTAAAGCTCCTGCGGCTGCGGCTGCTACTCCTATGGAAGCAGCAAAGCCTGCTGCTGCTGCGGAGGAGGAGGCTGCTTAACGCTATCCATTTCCCCCTGTTAACTACCTCATTAACGCCGAACTTTGACGACTCATGACTGTCGAAACTACAGCAGGGTAGCTGCTTTAGCTATCTAGCCTTGCTTTTGTTCTTTATTCCTATCTATCTATATAATACCTTTCGTTATTAATTACCACCTCGACAACCCCCACGCCGTTGTTTACTTTTTAACGAATAGTTTCTTTTTAACGAATAGTTTCTTTTTAAAGAATAGTTTCTTACAAAGGGCTAGAGTGGCTTGCATTTCAGACAGATAAAGAAAAACAAATTCAAAAGAGAAAATTCTGAACTGAACTCAACTGAAGATGATCGATCAAGAGAAGAAACGAAAACAATTAAACTTCAAAATTTTAATTCTTACTGCCAAAAAAACTATTTAAGGCTCTGTCTCTGTGTCTGCACTTCCAGGTAACAGTAAACTCGCGCCCACGCCACTTGCTAAGATCGCTCCTACTACGCCTAGAGACATATCTGTTGGAACTTTAAAGCCCCCAAACTCGGCTAAAATCTTGAACCCTACAAAGCCTAAAACTAACGCAACAGCTTTATCTAAGAACCTCATCTTGCTCATAAAGGTGGATACAAAGGTGTATAATCCCCGTAACGAAAGAATGGCAAACAGATTCGACGTATAAACAATAAAAGGGTCAAGAGTGACGCCAAAAACTGCAGGGATGGAGTCGACTGCGAAGACAACATCGCTAAGCTCGACAACCAAAAGAACGAGTAATAAAGGTGTTGCAGCACGTGTACCGTCTGACAGAGTAGTGAAAAAATTATCTTTATCGTAGTTATCTGTAAAATTAAATAAAGATTTGCAGAACCGGACAATGCCGTTGTTGCTAAGGTCCTCTTCTTCGTCACCATCGTTATCAACAAAGAGAAGCTTGCCTGAAGAGAACAAGAGAATAGCAGCGAAAACAAGCATAACAGGCTCCCAGCTTTCTACAATATCTGCGCCTAAGACGATTAGAATCAATCGAAGTACTGCAGCGGTAGCAATTCCGTAGGAAAGCACTTTATTTTGATATTCTACAGGCGTTTTAAAGTAATCAAAGACCAGAATGAAGACAAAAAGGTTGTCTACCGATAAAGATTGTTCCAATAAATACCCAGCAAAGTATTCTGCATTAGTGTTAATGAAAAGGAAATTAATACTAACTTTTGTAAAAGATAATACTTGTTGGTTGCAAGTGATCTCCGCCATGCACCTGCAAAAATTTATTATAAAGGTAAAGCAAAATTTTCTGCTATCTATGCTATTTTACCTACCTTCAGCTTTGGCTCTTCCTAATACAGCCCAGATTCCTGCACCGAATGCAACAGCTGCAGCCACAGTGAGTGCAGCACTCTCTGCTTTTTGCTCGACCACAGGCTCTGCAACTTCAATTTTTATAATCTCTTTACGAAGCTTTGCCTCGTCTATACTAGCTGAATCATCTCTAGTGTTCTGTGCTCTAATGCACTGTCTATAGCGGGACCTAAGTGGGCTTCTTGAGCTGCTACTATTATTTTGCTGTTGCTTAGCTAGGCTGGCTCCGCCGGGCGCCACACGCTGAACGACTGGTGAGAGGGCCGGTGCTACAGGCCTACTACGAGCTACATTTGATACCTTAGTGTTCATTCTAGTTGATTTATTTCAATACCAGCGCTTGTAGCGCGTTTGCGTGTGCTAAAGACACAAGGCCTGAATTTTAAATGAGCTGATTTTGAATCGATCCTTCCTTTAAGAGACGGGGGTGTCAGCTTTGTAAGTAAAATGGGCCAGAAAAAGAAGCTAATATCTATCAAAAACAGTTCTACTATGGATGAATAATCCAACACCTGATGAGTTTGGCCGCTAGAAGAGCGGTTTCATTCCTGAGGAAATTCCTGTGATTTTGAAGAAAGGGTGGCCTTCGTCGGCTGCATATAAATTGGGACAAACCAACGAATTCTGGACAAATAATTATCTATACACACTCATTACGCCCTCGTCATTTGACCCAAAACAACCAAAAACAGCGAGCAAAGGAGGGAGGGACTCGATGTCCCAAAGCCAAAAGGCTTCTGCCAACCCGGCGGAGCCGCAACCAGTAGCTCGTAGCGGTGGGGAAAAAAATGGAAATGGTCGCGGACCTCAACAAACTGGCCGCACAAGCGCTTCTGCGCAACCCAAGCAGGGGTGCGTTTAATAATCATCCATGCATAATAATATCTTTCACTTGATTGCAACTCTTCTCAAATCTAATATTCATTGCCCCTTTTCTGTAGCTCTCAAGCACCTAGTTCTCAAAAGTCTGGAGCCCCTGCATCACAAAAAGCAAATGGAACTGAAGGTGGGCATTCGATTTTTAAGATTTCAACCAAACGCAGTCTTGTGTTTTCTCGTTAATTCTTTGCAATTGCCACCTAGTTTGAGTGCTGACGAATCCTTCCTAACGTTTCTTACATTGATTTGCAGCTTCAGCTCCTCCCAAGAATAGCTGGGCTAACATTGCCCGCGCCGGCCCTGTGAATGGTGCCGCGGCGGAGAAGCCTACTGCAGCCCCTGCTGCTGCTCCGCCTGCCGCTGCCACAGGTGTGAAGCTTCCTGCTGGCGTTGCTTCCGGGCAGCCTACTCAAGGATCTATTAAGTTTGGATCCATCGGACCAGCAGAACTCCAGCAAAAAGGCACCCAGCCAGCCCCCGCTGCCGCCGCTCCTGCTGCCCCTGCCACCGCCAAGCCTGCTGCAGCTGCTCCCCCAGCTGCTGCACCCCAGCCTTCTAAACCTGTCAGTTTTGCTGCAGCCGCATCTGGCGGCACAGCTCCTAAGCAGCAACATACTCCTGCTGCCGGTCAACAACAACAGCAACTGCAACACCAGCACCAGCAACAGCAACACCAGCGGGGACCTGGTGGCGGCCGCGCTCCTCGTGCCCAGCAGTCTGTCACCGCGTCCATGCCTCAAGGCCCTGGATTTACCTCTCAACCCATGGCTACTGCGTTCCTATTATCACCTGGCGCTCCTGTTGCCTATCCCCAGGCTTATATGTTGTACAACCCTTCTGTGTCTACTCAACAATATTTTGCAGGTGGCTTTGGCCAGGCTGGACAGTATCCTGGGTTTAATTATGGGACCCCTCCACAAAGTGGAAACATGCCTACAGGTCCTCGTGGCCCTCAGCCCGTACCCAGCATGCCTGTTCCTCCCCCTCCCCCTCAGGTGAGCGGTGGGGGTGCCAGCGGCGGAGCTGCCGCCCACGGCTCTTATGGTAATGCACCTTCATCTCCTCTCCCTGCGAGGACAGGAAATGCTGCCACGCCCCCTCCTGCACGCGTGAGGAAAATTTTGCGTATCGAAAACCCTGAAACGCATGAAGTGTTAAACTTAGCTGACATTGCAGCCTCGAAAAAGCCTGAAGCCAGCAGCGGCGAAAGTGCTGCTGCCCCGGCTCATAAAGACGAATCTGCTGTCGATGAAAAGGTAAGTAGAATTATATCTTGATAAGTCAGATGTGTACTTAAATAAATGCTTAGGTAACCTATATCGTATATTTTTAGTGAGAAAGCTAACCCTGGAGCGCCTTCTTCCTTCCTATTCCACAGGCCGCCGCTGCTAGCAAGTCCTTCAAAGATGTGGCTCTTCGCCCCAAGTCTCAAGAGGCAGCAGCAGTACCCGAGCCTAAAAACACCGAGCAGCCAGCACAAAGCCAGCCGGCTGAAGAAGTCGCTAAGGTATGTTATGGCTTGTCTGTTATTCATCCTTTATCATCTCGCAGTAATTAAGCCGGCGTGCCGACCTGAGCTGACTCCAGATTTATGGGGCTCTGTCATTGGTCTGAACGTGACTCTACGCTGCGTAAAACAAACAATGTCGCTTGTCTGGCTTGTTCGCTCTTTGTGCGTTACCTTGTCCTTATTTGTGGCATATATTTTCTCCCCGTATTTGCAGGATGCTAAGCCTGAAGTCGCGGAAAAGCCCGTAAAGCCCGTTGTCGAATTAGCGGAGCCCGTAGATGCCGAACAAGCAGACGCTGTGAACGGAGAGCTTTCTCAGCCCGAAGACAGCGATGAGAGCTCTCAGTTCGCTACTCCCTTCGAGTCTGAAGAGTTTGAGAGGCCTCTTCCCGATGATGGCAGAAAGAGGTACAGCAACACTTTCCTCTTGAGCATCGCTCCTCTTTGCAAAGATTTGCCCCCTCAAATTGAGATGGCAACTCTCTCTGCTTTGCAGTGGGTCGAAGGTATGGGCGAGAAACCTCTCGCACCTCCTCGTAAGTTTTAATGGTAAAATGCAAGTCCATTTGTTTTAATAGCTGTTGGTATTTACCATTGTCCTTGCCTCTTTTGTTATTCTTTCGCTGTAGGCCCTCCGGAGCGCGATTGGAAGTCTGGCTCTCGTGGACCCCCTGGCGGAATGCCTGGTGGCCCTCCTGGTATGCGTGGTGGTCGCGGCCGCGGTCGCGGAAATCCGACTGGCATCGAGAGCGATACCTGGGAGCGTGGGAAAGCTCTCCCTCCTATGCCTGGAAACCAGTATGGCGGCCGCGGCCCGCCTCCTGGTATGCGCATGCCATCCGGTCCTTTGCCAGCGCTGCATAAAACTGGTAGTGCTTACAAGATTGGCAATGTTGTCACGGACGATCCCGAGGAGGAGAAGGCTCAAAAGGCTCTGAAGTCCACGCTAAATAAGATCACCCCACAGAACTTCGAGAAAATTACAGCCCAGATTATTGAGAAGATCAATGAACGCAAGAAGGCTAAGACGCTTTCCGGCTTCATCGATCAAATTTTCGATAAAGCTCTCATCGAGACCACTTTCGCAGAGTTATATGCAAAGCTCGTGTCTAGCTTAAACCCGGCCCTTCCAGAACTGGAGGACGATGATGGGACTCCAGTCCAGTTCCGACGAACGCTATTGAATAAGTGCCAAGAAGAGTTCGAACGTGGTGCACTTGCAATGAAAGCTGTGGCAGACCGTGAGAAACGCGAGCATGAGAAGCCCGCGGAAGAACAGGTAGCAGAAGAAACTCCTAAGGAGGCTGAAACTGAAGCCGAAGAAGGTGAAATCTCGGAGGAGCAGCTGGAGAAGCTTAATGCTGCAGAAGAGGCCAAGCGCCAAGATAAGGCGCAAGCAGATGCCGATTTGAAGGCTCGCAAGCGTATGCTGGGTAATATTATCTTTGTTGGGCAGCTCTATAGATTTGGCGTACTGACTGAAACTGTCATGCACAGCTGCATTAAACAACTTCTTGAAGAGACTCAGAACCCTCGTTCTGAGGATATTGAGTGCCTTTGCAAGCTGCTTACTACTGTTGGCCGACCTATGGATGGCTCGCAACGCAAAATGAAGCAAAATAACGAAGACGGCACTGTGACGGAAGTCTCTACCAGAGATATGATGGGGGCGTACTTCAAGCGAATTGATGTTCTTTCTAAAAACGAAGATGCTCTTGATTCGCGACATCGCTTTATGCTCGCTGATCTCATTGATCTCAGGAGGAACAACTGGGTTCTTCGCCGCCAGACTGAAGGCCCTAAGAAGATTGATGATATTCATCGCGACGCTGCTATGGAGCGAAGCAGGTCTCAGATGTTGGATAGACAGTCATCTCGCGGTGGACGTGACCAGCGCGGACCTCCTCGCCCGTTCGATAACCGTGTAGATGCACCCATCAGAACAATGAACAGAGTTGGCAGCCAGGACTCTCTTGGGCAGAGCTTCCGCCCCGGCGGTCGCCCTGCTCCTCCACCTAGGTAAGTATATTATTCACGCAGTGCTCGTGTATTTAAACGCAAAGTTTGTGTCAGGGTGCCCTTTCTCTTCCATGAAACTGCAAACTTTGGTTACCCTTTGCGAAATTAATTTGCCATGCACATGGCACGCAAACAGTTCTTGTGGGCTGAATTGTGACGTTTTGTGCGGGTACATCTATTTTCATTCGTTCTGTCAGTAATCTGGTATCTAATTTATCATATATACTCTTGTTGCAGACCTGCTCCTCCCCCTGGAAGCGAGCGGCCACCTGCTCCTCCTGCGAAACCTCAATCTAGCGAAGAATCCACGAAACTCGAATCTTCGGAAGGGAACGAGTTATCTGCTGAAACGATAGCGGGCAAAGTAAAGGGTTTGTTAGCAGAGGTTTATAATTCTAGGGACATTAAAGAAGCTGTCCTCTGTGTGAATGAACTTGTCGAAGGCAAAGCTGATATGGGGAACGTCTTTGAAAGTCTCCTGTTGAATAGCCTCGAGGGCAAGGACACTTCGTGGGAAACCCTGCAAGAATTGCTCAAGGCTTGCGGAGACGAGAAGATTATCGCGCAAGCTGATTTCGAACAGGGTGCTCGCCAGCTGTTGGATAGGTTAGATGACTTAACTGTCGATGTTCCCAAGGCGCCTGCCCAAGTTGGTGATGTGCTTGGTTCCTTGCTGGCCAATGGAATGGTTGACATTAAGGTCATCGCTCAGCACATTTTGGAGGCAGATGCAGAGCCTGTCCCTGAGGGAGAGGATTCTATGATGGTAGACAGCGGCGTTGCTTTAAAAGCATTGGGTGCCACATTGCGCGGATTGAAAACGGCGAAGGGAACAGAGGAGACAGCAGCAGCATGGAAGGCTACAGGATTGGATATCAAGTCTTACATCGCCACAGCTAATAGAGAAGACGCTGCAGTTGTCGAGGAATTTATGAACGATTATGAACTCGCAGAGATTCTCTAGACATTTCGCAAGTGATTGTTAGAACCATAACTACTGTAAAATGATATAAGAGATCCAGTCGAATAAATTATACATTACAAACCCACGCTTGCTGCGTCAATCTTCACGAAAATGATATAAAAATGGCGCCGCAGTGATCGAGATTGCAATTTAGTTCGCCCCATAGAAAACTTCTCAATAATTGTCACGTGAGTCTTAATCAAGTTATACTCGCGATGTATATGCAATAAAGTTCTAGCGGTGACGAAAGCCTTCACCGAAAATTGGAGGCCAATTAAGGCCAATTGCTGTACTCGTTCGCGGATGAACAGTCTACGGCAGCAAAAAATAACGTTAGTTTTTTTTAGATGATGTCACTTTAAAGGGGGGTGAAATCTTTGTGCTTTAGAATGAATAGCGAGGAAAGGTGCACGCGCTAGAACTGATTTTGAGAATACGATACTTAGGTGACGCCGCCTAGTTTTGCTTCGCATATGCATATCTTGCATCGCACAGGAGAGACAGTTTGTTTTATTTTCTTCGGGACAAACTGGGATAAATTACTTCAAATTGTAGTTTTCCAGTTCTATTTTTTTTATAATTTTAACCCGTTCAATAATAATAATGGTTACAGCGTTTTTGATTCTCCTACAGTGGTTATCTCTCAGAACCGCAAGGCGAAAGGCCCCCCTCCAGAAGGCAAGTAAATTTCTTTTGTAAATCATAAACAGCAACGAGTAAAGGCAGTGGGCTACTTTGCTCCTTTTTATTTTGAAACAGCAACAGCAACAGCAACAGCAACAGCAACAGCAACAGCAACAGCAACAGCAACAGCAACAGCAACAGCGACAGACAGGGGGGCACACCGTAAAAGTGATTATGAAGTCCAAAAGAAACCAGGAAGCCGGAAAAACAGTCCTTGAATGTTACAACTTTCCGGCGGTGACGGCCTCGTCCTGGTAGCACAGTGCTATCGAGTTCCTGGTTGCGAGGGTCAGCCAAATGATATGTATTTATTACATCCAGATCGCATATGAAGGAAGGCTGTACAATATCTCTTGCCAAGTGAATTAGGATAGGATCAGGCTGCCCGGCGTTCCGCAAGCCTGCTGGGAGAGAAACTCTCACCTAGTTAAACCCACCAGATCGCTTAACGCCCCATTGTTATTAATTTCTTCATAATTATGTTGTTTATAAACACATCCCTGCGTGGCACTGGCCAAATTTGCGGAACTTTTAAGACATGTGGCGATCATCGCATCCATAAACAGTCACCTGCAAAGTTACTTGTTTCCGCTTCCCTCATACCCAAGGACCCTGTAACAAACCGGAAATATCAAGCAAAAGCTCCATTGAAGCCACAAAATAACCAGGACCTCAGTGTTGCTCCAGCTTTTGGACCAAAGGTAAAAACAAATTCTTCTGCGCCGTTAATTAAAAAAAAACGGCAGACTAAAAAATTGTAGCAAAGGAGATATATCATAGCAAATCTAACAAAGAATTAACTTCCCATAACATTAGGGTATAATGCTGTTTGGATTTGATCCTAAGGAAGAAGAAACAATAAGAACTTGGCTTTCGGAAGTTCTTGTGGTGCTCTCCTTTAAAGGCGTCTCCTCTGATCCTCCAAGTAGCGGATCTGTTTCTACCTTGGAAGAAGCCATGATAAAGCTAGGACGAGTTGAACTAAGTAGAGAAACTCCCAATTTATCGTTAGAATATACTTTAAATGAGTATCCTCCCCTTGAAAGACCTGTTATATTGTTCTCTGGGCTCGATGGATCAGACACCATCGGGCTGCTCGAAGCCTGGCAGGAATTCACAGGTAAGCATTTCTTTGCTGCATTTTTCCGACTAATAAGGTTTATTTATGTAATTACAGGGCTGTTCTATTGTTAATTGTGCTTAACTTGTGTGTTTGTAGGTATTGAGAGACCTGCTGCTGCTACGGCAGTTGTCGGAGTTATGAAAAAACGTTTGAGTTCATTACTAGCTGATATACTACGTGCACAGACTCCGGACGCAGCTAAATCTTCAAATGTGACGGTAATGACAAAGTCCGGCGCGCAAGAAGTGAGTAGTGAGAATCTAAAAGAGCAAGTTGAGGCTGCAGTTGTGGCACAGCGTCAACGGCGGGAAAAGCAAGGGAGAAAGGAAGAAAATCGTGATGAGACTATGACGAAACTTCGAGCGGGGAAGATGAATGACGACAGAAAAGGAGGGAAAGGGTTCCAGTAGCGACAAAGGAAGTGTAAAAATAGAAGTTGAGTTTTGATACCTTTTGCGAGTTGAGATAGCCAGAGCCATCGAATGCAGAAAATTTTGAAAATAAAGGAGAGGTGGGGCAAGCACCTTGCTGCAAATTCAAAGGTTCTCATAAGCTGCTATAGCCTTGTAATTTATCAATAAGACCCACGTCGATTGATTAGTCTAAACCTCCACAGGTGTGTTCTTAGGAGCAAATAATTTAATCATTGATCGCTCTTAGACAACAAAAAGAAGCGTGCAGGCTATCTAGCACACCCTACTCTTCCCATCTTTACGATGGTATTAATCC
This sequence comes from Nannochloris sp. 'desiccata', assembly GCA_019044685.2. Lineage (NCBI taxonomy): Eukaryota > Viridiplantae > Chlorophyta > Trebouxiophyceae > Chlorellales > Chlorellaceae > Nannochloris > Nannochloris sp. 'desiccata'. The sequence goes on along the minus strand of JAGTXX020000007.1, from coordinate 351,385 downwards.
TATGATTGCGCCTAAGCTCACTACACCCCCATTTTGTATGACGCAGATCAGACATCGATCAGTAACTCATAGCAGCTAGCATGGCCGACGCAGAAAAAGCCCAGAAGGGCAGAGGGTTTCAGGATGCCATGGATACAGAAGAAAGACAACGTGGTGACTACGAAAGTCTCCCACAAGAATCTAGCGGCTCAGGCCCAGCACGATGTAAGAGAAACCTTCATTTCCTTTTTGACTTCCACATCTTCCGTCAATTCACAAAAATACTAAAATAAATAATCTCACCACCGCTTTTATTCCTCTCATTTCTTTTTGATGCAGCTGTAGAAGGCTGGGTTCTCTTCGCAACAGGTATACACGAGGAAGCTCAAGAAGAGGACATCCACGACGCCTTTTCAGAATTCGGCGAAGTTAAAAATATTCATTTGAATCTCGATAGGCGCACTGGTTACGTCAAAGGATATGCGGTCGTTGAATTTACAAATAAAGAAGAGGCAAAGGCAGCAATAGATGCGTTAAATGGAACAGAACTACTCACGCAGGTAATCCATGTGGATTGGGCCTTTATGAATGGCCCAAAGAGAGGTAGAAAGTAATGCAAAAAATAAAAAAGAATAATTTTCTGAAGAGTTTTGTTACCGTCCTGTCAAAATTTCCTCAAAAGTAGACAACTTCAACACGTATATATGTTTGTATTTTTTTTCATTTCTATTCAGAACAAATTTTACACAGTATTCATTCAATAACATGGATCTATATATTATATAAGAGAGGGTGGAGGGGCTGCAGCGGCAGCACCACTGGCATTTCCTTGTTTGTTGCCACTACCGCTCCTAGTGGTCGAGTGCTGCAGAGCCAAGTCATCAAAAGGATCGCAAACAGCCGCACTACTAATCGTAGGAGGAGGAGGTTTATTTTGTCTCGGCCCAGATGTTTTCGCTGCTGCACCCGTCCATAAACCAGCCAGAGGGTCGTCAGCAGGCACAGCAGGAGCAGCGGTAGCTTCTTTTCTCATGCCACTGTTGCCACTGCTTGATGTTGTCGGTGCAATTGTTGATGGAAGCCATGCAAACGGGTCAGCAACTGCATTGCCGTTAGCTGCAGTGACACTAGTCGTAAACGAGGGTGAAGTAATCGTAGAAGAGCCTCGTGAATTGATCTTAAGAGGCCCTATCCTTGCAGCACCATTCCTACTAGATCTAGGAGGAACAGCAGCGGCGGCGGTCGCGGTCGGAGCAGCAGCACCACTCCAGCTCCAGTCATCTAAATCTACCTGCTGCTGTAGCACTTGTTTCTTTTCTTTTTTACCATCCTTCACCATATCACCAATACCATTGCTCTCCTCTACACCACCACCACCACTACTACCCCTGGAGCGCTCTACTAAAGAAATTATATCCCTCACAGTTTTCGCGGCCGTTGCAAACTGTTCAGACGTCAAGCTTGGCGTCACCAACAACGGGGCAATAGCAGGTAAAACCCTTTCTGCAGCGAGTTTTGCACCCCATTTCTTCGCTAATACATCACCTAAACCGATTACACACATCGCTGTAGGGGCAGTCTTATCCACAGACACACAGGTAGCAGCAGTCGCCAGCATATGTTCCGCTTCAGACATCTCCACCCGGCCAGCCACGGACGCCAAAGCTCTAAATGCAGCGACACGTACAGATGCATTTGTCGTTGCTAAACACGTAGAATGCAGAGCAGGGAGGATTATATTATTTAAACCTTCATAATCCATGTCCTCAGAAAGGCCTACAACTTGTTTTAAGGCTTCTTCTTGACACGCAGCATCTCCTCTGCCGCCACCGCCACCCTCCAGTGCTCTTAATAACAACTTTGGCACTAACTGCGCCGCTTGACTTTGTCCACTGACTATTCTTTGGAATAATGGAGCTGCTTGTGTTAATTGAAGCAATGTAGAGCCTGCAGCACCTTCTAATAAAGGTTTTAAAGCAGGGAGAGTTATATCTGAAAAATCTTCCGGGTTTTGAACTTTTAAAATCGTCATTACTATAGGCAATGCAGCTCCTTGAAGTTCTTTGGTCCTCAATTCTTGTAATAATGGAGGTAATATTGTATACAGCAGCACTCTACGGTCAAAATGAGCGGCCATCTTAGGTAAATCATGTAAAAACGCAGCCCTCTGCTCAATTCCTTTTTGTAGAATTGAATCAAGAAATTTCAGTGCACGAAGGTGGACGTCTGCCTGGAAATAAGGGCATGCAGCAAAAGACGCTATAGGAGGACGTGCTTCTGGTACTGGAGCAAGCATCTGGCGTAGTATCTGTTCTAATTGTGGCGGTGTTCCTGAGATGCTACTAGAATGCTGAGTCAAGTCTGTCATGCGCATCTCATAGTCAACCAAAGAACACCTTGGTGGGAGTAATGAACGGTGAACAATAAGCTCATAGGTCACTGCAGCTAATGAAAACACATCTGCAGCAGGTAAAATTGCGACGCCTCTTCCCGTTGCTACTAGTTCCGGAGCTACATAGTTTAGTGAAGGATGAAGAGCTTGGCCTAAATTTGAAGGATGTCGGTCTGAGTAGTCAAAACAGTTGCGAGTAGAGATCTGGCCATCTAAGGGCACTGTGAACCCAAATCCAGCGAGTTTCCAAGACCCAGAACGAGTTACTAAAATACTACGAGGGCTGATAGAACGGTGAACAAGGCCGGCACTTTGGTGTAAAAACGTCAAGCCGTCTGCAATTTGGAGAAGACCATGCTTGGCTTCCAGCTCTGAAATTTTAATATTTTGCACTTGTTCTTGCATATGAGGGGGTATCATAGTAGTAGTGCCATTAGTATGGCCATTATTGCTGCTATGATATTGTTTTTGTTGGGAAGAAGAGCCAGAGGAACAAGACAGCGGCGAAGAGAAAACATCTGCTAGAGAAAACGAGACGGGTTCAGTTAAGAAGACAAGCTGATTCCGGAGCTCTTCCAATGGTGCAACAAGGCGTATAATAGACGGGTGTTTCAACCGAGCGAGGTGTTGAACTTCTTTGCGGCATAGATCGATTAGAGCTTCGAGGTGGCGGCGGGCGGTTCGGTCACTGCCGGCAGATGCTAGTAAACTTTTCTTATCTAAAAGCCAGACAGTAACTACAAGATTCTGCGAAGCATTCAAGTTTTTATTGCGACCCAGATAAAGAAACCACGGTCCACATGTTGCTGCAGGTTGCTGTTCTAAATTGTAGTCTAGGCAGCATTCGGCACCAACAACTCCGTGGACGACTTCAGTAGCGACAGCTTTGGATACCTTGACTGCAGCTTGGGCAGCGGTCTTTCCTGCAGACGTTAATGCCGCTGTGAAATGATCCAAATTCCAAGCTCCTTTCATTTGTGTTCGCGTTTTAAGTACTTAGTAACTTGGGTTGTGAATTTCAAATTGATATAATCTATAAAAAGATCTGTGTTCAACAACAACTTTACGCTATTTGAACCGCATCCTCAAGATCTGTATGAATTAGGCGCTTTTGATACGAGCGTTAAAGATAAAATAAAAAACATTTTGAAAAAAGTTTGACACGGCCTTTCAAACACCTCGAAATTCAATTAATGATTACTCCGCAAATGCTCGCACTGCGGCAATGCTCCGAGCTCTTGATTCGATTTCCTTTACACGCGCTACAAAACAATTCTGAAGCACAAATTATATCAATTACCGGTCATTCGTTATTCAAAGCATCTCCTCTATTACACCAACATAAACGAGGCAACATCACTTAATGAAACAATTCCCTCAACCCGTCTTGTTTCTGCATGAACCACAAACACTCTCCTTACACCAGGAGTCGCTAGTCTATCCACAACAAACCTGAGAGCATCTTGAGAAGTACACACATGTACCCGTTGCCTACTTGAAGCAGCCATTGCAGCATCGTGCATGGAGGTAGAGCTGCTATTGGGACTCGGCCACTGTGGCGGTGCCGCCGGTTGAGTAACTGACAACTGAGGGGGAGGCCCTGGTTCCGCAGTTAAAGCTAATGCTTGGCCTACAGTAACATCTTCAAACTGTAATCTGCTGTATGCATTTGATTTTGCAAGCATAGTCACATCAGAACGAGCGTAAATGTCAATCAAAGCGCCAGAGTCATCCACGACAGGCAAACACGAAATGCCTGCTTCGATTAATAAGCCCATGGCTTCATTTAGAGGGGTGGTATGGTGGACTACTTTAATGGGGACGATACGCCTTCCTCTACGTTGTACACCGTCAATAGCAGGCTGAGGTTCCTCTAAGCCAGTTGCTTGCTGAGCGACAGGGCTTTCAGGGTTCCAAGTGCCTACTGGGAGCGAGTGAAGTGGCTGTGCCAGTAGTGGAAGTGAGGCTAAAGATGCTCTGAAATGGCGCATTAAGCATGCTAAGACACCAGCAAGTGATGCTGTATGTAAGACTTCAGGGCCATCACAATCATCACCTCCTGCAGCAGCAGCAGCAGCAGCAGCTGAAGCGGAAGTCGATCCTCCCCCTCCACCACTACCCCCACCGCCAAGATTACCGTCTCTTACAAGATGTCCATTCGGTCCGTGCTGTAATACTGGAGCCATGCTGCAGTGATTTTCGTACATTGTACGAACAACTTGTGCTAGACTATTCCCTGGAGCCACACAGACCAACGCCTTTGGTGGCCTCCCCTCTGCCTCCATCTCTTCTCGTAGCCCTCTGATCGTGTGTTGATCCATCTCTTGCTCACTCATTGGATTTGAGCTCGTGCTGACCATGCTGCGCAACCGTTGCAACGTGGCAATGAAATCTGAGGCTGAAACTATCCCTGCAATAGTACCAGATTCGCTGCAGTAGAGAGGCGCGGAGGCGAGACCTTGCTCATGAAGTGCATGAAATGCTTGTCGCAGCGGGAGATCGATATCCAACAAAACAACCTTACCACTTTCTGGTATTAATTCATAGGCGCTATGGTGGGCTAAGAATTCTTTAACCTTTCGGCGTGTATACTGTGGTTCTTCAACTTGTGCTGCAATGGGAGCGAGGACGCCATCGACACCAGAGGTGCTTGCAGAGTCCCCTGTGTGCCCACCACCGATCCCGGCACCACCACCACCTCTATGGATGGTGTTTGCTGTGGTCATCTCCATGTCTACAGGTGATGTTATCGGTGGAGGAGATGGAGATGCGTGCATTGCGGCAGGATGGAGTATAGGAGGGGGTATTGGGGACTGCATACTTGATTTTCCAGGAGAAGATGGAAAGGGAGGCGGGATGGCCGGGTGGCCACCGGGCCCCCCTCCACCACTGCCTTGGGAGATTTGATGGGCAGCTTGGTGAGCCATTTGTTGTTGTTGGAGTTGCTGATGAAGACTAGATTCAGCAGGTTGGCTGTAAGAAGAAGGAAAAAGAAAGTTTGTTAGGAAAAGGAAGAGAGGTCAAAGAAAAAAGAATTTTAGTTGTTTTATCGTGTGCTTACCTAGGTTCTGGTTTTCGAACAAACAGCCAGTTATTTACGTTGCCTAGTGGATCTGGCATAAAAGGCTGTGTTTCATCATGCCGCCATTCTCCATCTACAATAAATTTATATTGGTGGTATCTGCCACAAAGTAAAGAGAGAGAGGAAAAGTGTCAAGTGAGAAGTGAGCGGAGGAGATATGAATGATTGAAAAAAAAGTATTGCTGAGATCAAAAGCTAAAGCTAGAGACTTTCATATCATTCATCCTCATTGTCTTACCCTGGTGGGAGGTGTACTATTACAGAAAATGTCCCAGATTGACCTTCAACAGGAGTCATTGGAACAGTCTCAACCCATCGAGTGAATGACCCACACAAATGGACCTGTAAATAGGTGTCGGGATGGAGAATCAGCTTGTAAGTGAATAAAAACTAATAAAAGTCATCGTATTGAGCCCCAGAGCGTTCGCAATGCACCGCTAAGCAAGCATACAAGGGAACAAAAGATGTATAATGATTGCGCCATCGCACCTGGCTCCCTCCAAAACGCCAAACAAATTTCGTCGGAACGAATAAAGACATTGTTTCAAATGCGTGTTCCAAATGTTTATATAATTGTATCAAAATCGGTGTTTGCTTTTAAAATGAAAATCATCTGCAATTCATCTTCTCACGACAACTTCAAGGGCTCGATGATCGCTTCATCCCAAGTAAAATAGATAAATATTTGAAATTGGAAAAATAAGAATGCTCTGTCCTTTTAGGTTGTTTGCTCAAAACTTTTTTACCAAGCCTCCCTCATTTTCAAGGCGCCCGGCAGCCTCCATTGTTTACTAAGGGTTGGCTCCTCTTACATCAAGAAGCATATCTAATATCATATCGTTCTCAGAACATAGTACTGGTGTATTTATGAATCAACGTTAAAATTCTGTCTCGAATTTTTTCTTTTCAAGAGACGGTGACGGCGATAACCATTGGGCATCCACTGCATGTGTTCATTTATTGTTTCAATTCCGCCGCCCTGTTCCATCACACTGGATACATGGTACCCTTCCTGATCCCCGACACCTGCATCCATCCCCAAAAATAGAATCAATACTTTTGTTAACTTGCTTACTTAAATCACCATAAATAATTAATGCCTTCATTCCATTATCTCGGAAATATTCACACATTGCACATCCCGAGTATGGTGCTAAGAATTGTAATGGTGCTGGATCAGATGCTGTCCATATAATCGCAAAATAAAAGTTTTGCCGAAATAGAAAAAAAAAAAAAAAAAAAATCTTCTTCTTACCGCTTGCATCTGTTCGTTTTAATCCAATCTTGGTCATACATGCTCGTAGAGGAATCCTTTGAAAATATTTGGGATACTTTATGCACTGCATGTTTCATTGTATTCATTTTCGCTACTTTTTCAGGGGCTAGAATGCCCGCACCTTGGCATGCCGCACACTCGACAATTCCGCTGCCCTGGCAGGTAATGCAATGTGCTGTCTTTCTATTTCCATTTAACAATGAAGCAGCCTGTGGAATGAATTTGGATGACAGTCGTTAGATCTAGAAGCCAACAGCAAAGTAAAAAGAGGAGAGAATGAAATAGAATCGGCAAGATAGAGTCTAAGGCTCGGTCTTACGTTGAAGAGGAGTGAGCCGGCCAGATTCTTTAAACTAGTATTTGATTCCTGCAAGCAAGCAACACGCAACACGTTTAAATCGCGTATAGCACAATGTAAAGATCATAATAGTGGAGTCTTTGATACGTACCGAAACTTCTGGTGTAGGGTTTGAGGAGGATTTAGATGCCGATGCTTTAATTCTAAAAATTTGATCCTCAGCATCATGAGTAAACCAATGTATCGCGAGTCTATGATTATTGCTTATTCTTTTATTTGAAGCAAAGCTTATTCTCAGCGTAGGAGGGGTTCTATGAATACTGTTTGGGAGCATGGCATTGCTGCAACTAAGTCTCGTGCTTTCCATTGTTAATTACTTTCTCTAGGCTTCCACTATTATTGTAAATTAAAGATTTTTTGCAGGAGATGAAGCCGAGAGCTCTTTCAAGAGCGCCAAACGTCAGCTGTATCTTGATGTTGGTTGCAGCTCAGCTGCTACGTAGAAAGCCAGCTCGAACCTCCGTAACTTTAATGCTCATTTTCCTGCTTCATTACGGCATTTGTATAAACATTGATACTTCCCAGATCGTGTAAGGGTCGTCTTCATTGCAAGAGACTAGCAGTTATTCTCATTGCCGTGTTTCGATCAGATTCCTTTTATTTTATGTTTTCATGACCAATTAAGTGAAAGGTTTAGACCATGCGTGTCGACGTCTGGGACATTAAGAAGGAGGAGGACTTTGTCCCCCTCGACTGCGGGTATCCGCGCGACTTTGAAGACCACTTCACATTTGACCGTGCCATCGGCAAGGGTGGATTTGGACAAGTTAGAGTCGTCATTGAGAAATCTACAGGCCAAGAGTTTGCATGCAAAAGCATCAAAAAGAACCTCGATATTCCAAACATTTCTTCTGAAAAATTGGCCCAGCATTTAGACAACATTGACCGAGAGGCTAAAATTCTCAAAAAATTGCGGGGCACTCTAAGCGTCGTTCACTTCAAAGGCGCCTGGGAAGATGACATCGATGTCCATATAGTAATGGAGTTCTGCAGAGGGGGCGAGCTAAGTCATAGTATAGGCATCAGAGTGTACACGGAGGCGACCGTTGCAGGATACATGCGCTCCGTTCTCCACACCTTAGCTCAATGCCACTCCCACCGCATTCTCCACCGAGACATCAAACCTGGAAACTTTATGCTCTTAACAGAAGCTGAAAATTCTCCATTAAAGGCTATAGATTTCGGTTTAGCTGCGTTTTTTGACCCGGAAAAATTACCAAGAACCGACCTAGGTCTCGACGGCACCCCCTGGTTTATGGCTCCAGAGGTGCTGAATTCTCAAACTTTTCCTGGGTCTGATTTATGGAGTGCAGGGGTTATGGCATATCAACTTCTAAGCGGGTATCTACCCTTTGATGATACTAGAAATCCTCATTCTCCTGCCCTTTCAATAATTTGGCGGGGTATTCTTACAGAGGAGCCTTCGTTTAGGCGCTCAGCGTGGCAAGAAGTCAGCGACGAAGCGAAAGATTTCATTAAAATATTGCTTAATAAAGAACACGAACAACGCCCCACTGCAAAAGATGCTCTAAAGCATCCATGGTTACAAACGAGCTTCCACGCCGGTAAGAAATCCAGGCCACTTAGTACAACTGTTGTACAAAGAATTCAAAGGTATGCCCAGACAAATGTACTGCGTCGTACTATTTTAGAATTAATGGCGAATGAATTGATGAAATTAGCACCACCGAAACTCTCGGACCCATCATTGAGGGGAGGTAGTGGCATCGGAGGTTCCTTGTTGGGTCGTAGTGCGAGTGGAGGCAATTTAAATCCATCAAGTGGTGGTGGTGGTGTTGCGGCGTTTGGAACCAGTCCTGGAGGTGATTCTGATGACCCTGCTGGGACAATATCAAGCCAAGGGGATGGTTCAAATCATGGTGGAGCTGTCTTTCCCATGAGCCCTGAGCAGGGCTCTATACTAGATACTGGTGCTGGTCAGGATGGAGGTACTGGCGCTCCCGTCCCCTCTAGCACTAGCATTCCAATCAAAGGTAATACTGGTGCCTCTGGTGGTCAACCTGTAGGCAGTTTAGGTCGATATGGAAGTCTAGATCTCTCAGGTCACGGTATGCGTTCTTTACAACGCTCCCCATCGTTACAGCAAATCGCAACCTTGGCTGCTGCGGCAATTAGAAATAATCGAGGTGTCGCTGCCACTGTCCATGGCCCTAGTGACTATTGGCGCATTATGCGACAAGCTTCAGAGTTAGCTGCTATCGGATCTGGCCATGGACAAATGAATTACCTTCGTGCAGTGCCACGAACTGAAAAAGAAAGACAAGAACAGAGAAAGGCGGCAAGATTAAGTTTGGACACCTCCGCACATGGTGGCGGGCGCTTTGCTGAATTTCTGAAAAAATTAGAAAGCGAAGGCGGTGCTGGTAGTGAGCATATGAGAAGGAAAATATCTGTTGGAGGGATGCGATCGAGTGTCTCTATGGGTGCTTTGAGTGGACATGGTGGTGGGGAGAGTCTAATTGCCGGGTCTGCTCCTGCAGGAGGTGGTGTTGGTGGACTCTTGGCAGCAGAGGCGGCGGTGGGTGGGAGCAGCAGTGCTGGCAGTGGTAGAAATGAAGAGGAAAAAGCAGCTGGGAGCAGCTCACTGTTCCTGCCTGTAGTTCCTGAAAGTAGTGAAGCTGCAGAACCTATGGAAACCGATAACATGGAAAGTGGGGGTAGAGGGAGAAGCCTAGCATTTATGGCTTTGCAAGCTGGAAGAGACGCTGCTGTTGGCGGTGGTGGGGAGGAGACCAAAGCAGAAACAAGTAAAGCAGCAGCAGCAGCAGCGCCTTCTTTAGGCTCTGGCGTCCGTACTGTCAAACGTGTTACATTTAACGCAGCTCCCCCAGAGACTGAACAACTTGAAAGTGTGACGAGTGCTGGAGGTATGTCTCATATACAGCAACAAATAGCTGCCGCCACAGCCGTCTCTCGTGACAACTCCTCTTCTTCAGCAGCAATGGAGCAAGGTGGCTCCTCTTTACACCGTGCGGGGTCACATACCGGTCCAGTCACCAACCCCCAAGAACTTGAATCGTTAATGAAAAAACTTAATTTCAGAACAGGCACCCCTCTTGGAAAAGAGGCGCTTGCAGATGGTCTAAGACAACTAGGCTATGATCTTGATCCCAGTGAAATGTCTGTTTTAATGGATCAATTGGATTTAGACGCCGGCGAAAGCGTCGCTCCAGCTGAATTCCTCGCTTCTCAAATGGATTGGGGCCTCATGCAACGAAACAATCGCGATCTTTGGCTAGAATGCGCCAAGGGAGCGTTTGCAGATCTTGATGTCAATAGCGATGGTCGGCTCACTGCACAAGAACTTGTTGCGTCGTTGCGTAATAAGCTCCCTGCTGAGGAAGTAGATTTTGCTTTTGAGGATGCCTTGATGGAAGTTGGAGGCGTAGATCCCGATGAGATTGATTTTGAAGGCTTTTTAAAAATGCTTCATGTTGGTAGTTTCGATAGTTTGGACTCGCTGGATCAATATGACGATAGGCTGCGAAGAGGATCGTTTGATGGTACTGGTATATTGGATAGCTCAATGCATGGTGCAGGGATGAGGTTGGAAACTGTGCCAGAAGATCAACAAACTGTGCCTGAGAACAAGTAAACATTTCAAAAGTTTACGTGTAGTTGTGTGTGTATTTATTTATCTTAATTCACGGTCGCCGTCTTTATAAGTCTTTAAACTTAAGTACACTGCCAAATTTCATGAATGAATGTAAATAAAGATGAATATACAGTGATTACGAAAGAACAGGTATAGATCATCGTGACAAAACAATTAAAAAATAGAAAATAACATCAACAGAAAGCCGGGGAGGGAGGCGGCCACACGTAAAGCATACCACTAGTTAGATAAAGACATAAAAACAGAATTTAACACGTATTTTTGCTTGGGATTACTTCTTAAATGGTCAATTAAGCTCTACGTCTTCTTCTCCATCTACCCATCTTTTTAAATAGCGATAAAACAATTGCTATTAGAAAGAATCCAGCAAGCCCTACCCCTATCTTTTGAATTAAAGAAGCTACTGCTGCTGCTGCTCCACCTCCTTCTAGACCTCCTATATGTAGTCTAAAGGCACGAGATAAACTCACATAAGCACTGTATTCTTCTACTGGTTCTAGCTCTGGAGGTGGGTTTATAGGCTTGGCTCCGAGAGGAAGCATCCCAAAAGTAACAGGTTGCCACACCGACATATTGAACTCTGCCAAAGATTTTTCATTATAATTGAATTTCTCTAATAAATAATCCTTTTCTTGATACCTGTAGGGATAATATTGGATATAAAGATTAGTAGTTTTGTATTTTATATCCTAACTTATCATGAAAGTTTGATAAAGAAGAGGTATAGAAGAAAAATATGAATGTGTAGAGCGAGGAAAAAAAAAACCTTGAACAAATATGTGTGAACTTACGCATTTCGTGGCATATTTGCAAAATAAACACGTTGCCTTCCATCCCCCTCAGTCGGTCGTGCATGTTGTACACACGCTCCATCCACTATTGCCACCTTATTGCGTGGAAAATTTAATAAAAATGGCCAAACGAAGTCCAAACCCCATCCTGTATAGGCCTCCCCGACGGTCTTCCTAACTGTTGTATCTAGATAGTACGAAGTGAAGGTAGGTGCCATAAGCTCTACAAAGTTGGAAAATCGCATCATAGAGGAAGGACGTTGGCCTACAACTTGCAGCCAGAATGAATACGAGTTCCTGCATATTAGAGAAAAAGGAAATGAGAAACTAACTTGGATTTTTAAATGAAATGAAAAGAACACCGCTGGGCGGGAAACTAGTCAATAAAGGGAGCGAATAAATAAACTAAAAGACAGTTTCAACTTACGGACAGACAGATGGCTGTGCTAATATCAATCTGTAATCTCTAAATATTTTAAAAAACATATTTAAAGACCCTGCCTTCATGCCCAAGTCGTCATCTGCAACCATTACAGCCTCGTAGCGGTGGTACAGATCATCGTTCCACAATGTGGAATTCAGAAATCCAGACAGACAGCGCCATTTAGCGCAGGAGGCTACTGTTACTGCTACACATTCTTTGCAGTTGAACTTGTCTCCATCCGGGCCATAGTAAATGAGCGCTAGGTCCCAGTTTCGGCCAGCGTTTAGGCGGGCGGAATCAAGCCATTCTTGGTGGCGTGATGAAGGGCCTGCTGGAGCTACTATTAAAGCAAATCGCTTTGTGCTTGCAGGTACTGCTAGTTCATCGGGCTGTAAGGGTTCTTTTCTTGAAGATGAGGCGTTGACAATACGTAGCAGTTGACATGCCAACAGCAAATTTAGTAAAAGGCAACAGCTTCCCAACCATTGCATGCTGATCAATATTGGGATGAGGTTTAAGAGCAGCCCATTGTCCAATAAATCTAAAATTTGCACGCTTTTCTGATCATCAGATCGCTTTTAACCGTTGAACGCACTTTTAATCGGAAGTCAGAAATTTACCTTTGGTTGATTAAAATGCACTGCAAACTCCATTTTTAAAGTTATAACTCGAACATCGGAGCCAAATACTCTTGGTTGAAGGCAGTCCCCTGAGAATTCACAAGCTTTAACTTGACCCTTAATTTTAATTCTCTAATCAATCTCCTCTCTTATTCCGGCGATGAATGCTCCCTCGTAACCAAGTCCTTTTGCTCTTTATATTCATTAATTGCTTTAGTTTGGAAAGAAGCTGCACCGAACTTGGTTGTGGTTGTGTTCAGGCAAAACGTTGTCATTGAAATTCATCACTTCTTGGCTTACTTGCATTTTTAATATTTTTAGAAGCCTCTAAAGCTTAATTCGATCAACTGGAGAACCCATCTGTTAGTTGTAGCAATGGAAAACTCGCGGATAAGCTTTGAGCCTTCTGAGGATATTCGCCAGGGCAGTGTTGGCAGCGTGAACACGATGCACCGTGATGCCTCTGCTGCTTCTATCAACCAAGAACGCGTTCTCTACGAAGCATGGAAGGTAAGTAGAGTCGCAGAACACTTGTTGTTGATGCTATATACATTCCCTACCTCTCCTTGGATTTGATCAAGATACTTATTAATATTTCAGTCTTCCTCCCCCGCCTTTTACCAATCCGAATATTTGTTTCTCTTTACCCTTTTTTTAATAGGAATCGCATCCTTGCGTGCTAAAAAATTTCGACCAATTCGAAGCTGCTGCAGCTGGTAAACTCGTTGCCATCTTCCTAGACTACGATGGGACTCTAACTCCAATAGTAAACAATCCTGATGCCGCACACATGTCTGAGCACATGCGAGAAGCAGTGCGTCGGGTAGCTCGTCTCTTCCCCACCGCAATTATTAGTGGTAGAGGAAGAGAAAAGGTAGAGCAGTTTGTCCAATTAAAGGAACTCTTCTACGCTGGCAGTCATGGAATGGATATCGCTGGGCCGAAAATAAAAGTCGATGGGCAATTGATTGAAGAAGACGGCGCCACTTTCCAACCAGCAGCTCAATATGAACCATTGATGATGAAGCTTGCTGAGAAATTATGGAATGCAATTAATAAAATACCGGGATCTACAGTAGAGAACAATAAATTCTGTGTGAGTGTTCATTTTAGGAATTGTGCACCAGAAGATTATGATCTGGTCACTGCAGCGGTTGACAAAGTGATGACAGAGCATCAAGAATTACACGTCACCAGAGGGCGGAAAGTGTTAGAAGTCAAACCAAAAATGGATTGGAATAAAGGATCTGCATTGTTACATTTAGTTAGAATGCTAGGATTGGATGAAAAAGATGTTTTTTGTGTTTACATTGGAGACGATCGCACCGATGAAGATGCGTTTCAAGTTTTAGCAGAAACTGGCACAGGGAGTGGTATTTTAGTTTCTACGAAATGCAAAAGTACAGCGGGAAAATGGACGCTAAAAGATCCTGCAGAGGTAGCGTCGTTTCTATATAGATTAGTTGGGTGGGGACATACGAGCGCCAACAGGTGGCATGAGCAAAGTAAATGCAATGGATGGCACTTGATAGCTGAAACAACGCCGCAAGGGAAATCTGCTGCAGTTATGGCTGCATTCGGTGGTAGTAATGGTGGGGATGGTGCTATTAGTGGAGTAGTAGGCTCTGCGGCAGGAAGGCTAGGTGCTCTCCACGAATTACCGCCCTTGCCACCACGGCCAAATGGGAAATAATGAGAAGAACATTAACAACATAGTTGCTAATAGTAGTTGATTCTCTTTAATGTTGGATATATATACTTGGAATACTTGGAATAAATATGTTGTGACTTATATGTTGGTGCTGGATGTTGGATTGCAATAAAATAGAGGACATCGAAATTTTCTTTACTGGGGTGATGGAACATGGCGGTGTAAAGTAAAAGATTAACAAAATTGTAAAATATTAACTGTCTACTGGCTGTTTTGTTTTTCTCTGTATGCATTTTTTCTATGCATTTTTTTATTCTTGATTAGTTTCGTCTTCATTTTCAGTCTTTCTTCTTTTCCCTGTACCGACCACCGTCACCGGTGGGTTGCAACCTCTCCCTCCGTTTGCGGGGGGAACCCAAGAGAAAGAGCTTTAACATGTGCCCTGAACATTTGAGACCATCTGTGGCAAATTTTCTGTCAGGGAGGAGGTGTAAGCAAAAAGCTAGACGATTGTAGAGCCGAGCAGGCCCAGCAGGGTCACTGGTGAGTTTTTCTTCGTTTCTTTAGTGGAAGTTGCATCGCGGCAGTCGCCCACAATTTGGGCTTTAATCTGGAACGTGCATAGTAGCATAGTATAGTAAAGTAGCATAGTATAGTCTTGCTTATCAGCGAAGAGTCTTTGAAAAGAGGTAAGCACCTAGTGGGTGTTGATTCAAGGAAGTTGGGTGGTTGGAATTTGCAGATTGAGGAATGTGGCACAGATCTACTTCTGAAATTACACAATTGATATCAATGAGCTATTCATGTCATGATCTGTTTGTCAGATGTTGGACTTGATGCTTCAACGGTTGAAAATGTGTCCCAAACCATGCCAAACACGGTTGGAAAAAAACTGACTCAAATACATTACTTTTGCGTTTACAGGCGTCTCTCTTATTTATTATAGTTTACATAGAGCATAGGTAGCAATGAGAAACTTCATTGTCACCCTCTTGCTACTTTCAACGGCTTCATTATGTACTGGTGAGTTGGATGTTCAGTAGAACAAGATGCTATATTTTCAAGGCGTAAATTCTGGCTTTTTCACTCACTAATCTACTACATATCTACATAAGAATACTTATAAATTATCTTTCTAAAAATTTCGCAGGTTTAGGCGCTCCTGGGTACACTTGCGACCCATCGAAGTGCACCATTGCAACCAAATGCCATTGCCCTAGCATCTCAGCACCAGGCAATATTCCTGCTGCCGAACTTCCTCAATTTGTCCTTATTACGCACGATGACGCTATCAGCGCGATCTCAGATAGAGCTGTTCGCAGCATTACCGACGGTCATAAGAACCCCAATGGATGCAACGTCCCTGCTACATGGTTTGTCAACCAAGTTGGCACTGATTGCAAACTTGCCAAGACATTATGGGAACAAAACCATGAACTTGCTCTTCACACAGTCAACCATGCTCAGCTTAACCCTACTTTAAAAGGAATCGAGGAAGAGATGATGGGTGTCCGCACTTTCCTCAACACCCAATGTGGCATCCCCTTGACTGATTTAGTCGGTTTCCGCTCCCCCTATTTGATCCACAATCCTACCGTCCGTGGTCTTTTAGCTGAAAATAATATTCTCTACGATTCAACCATCAACGAGTTTGTTGGCGAGATGTCCTACACCAGCAAAACTTTTGCAAATCGGCTCTACCCCTATACTTTTGATAATGGTATCCCCCAGTACTGTAACTGGACCTTCCCTGAGGGCCAGTGTACACAAACTGAGAAATACCCCGGTTTGTGGGAAGTACCCATGTGGAATTTACCGTACGATACCGTAAACACTCATTTAAAGGCTTATACCATGGATCCCGATAAGGGCTTTGGCGGTGACTTACTTACTACTTTTAAAACAAATTTCGATCAAGCTTACAACGGTAATCGTGCTCCATTCCCTATCTTTGTCCATGCTCCCTGGTTTACTCCTGAACGCACCGCTAAAACAAATGAGTTTATCGATTATGCCTTGTCCAAACCCAACGTATACTTTGTGACGGTAAGGCAAATGCTTGACTGGATGGCGAATCCAGTTCCTGCCAGTCAATTGGCAACTACCTTGAAATGCAATCCTACTGATTTGAAGGCTCCTGCACCCCCACAACCTTGTTTGAAGTATACTATCGAAAATGGGGATTATATTGATCTGATTGCTGGAAAGCATGGCGTGCCTGCTGCGGATTTGCTGAAACTGAATCCTGGAGTGACAGCTACGAATATTCAACCTGGTCAAGTAGTTAAAATTCCTCCGTGGGATGCTTCCTGTGAAAATGGCGGTGCTGCTGCTGCCGCTGCAGGAACTCCTGCTGCTGCTGCTGCTGCTGCCACTCCCGCCGCGGCTCCAGATGCTGGAGCTGCTGCCCCTGCTGCCCCTGCTGTCTCTTCTACTACTTCTTCTCAATGCAAGAAATGGACTGTAGAACCTGGTCAATACCTCTACGCCATTGCTGAGCAGACTAGCACCACCGTCGATGACATCGCTGCTGCCAATTCTCTTAAAAGCATCGGCACCAGTATTGCTCCTGGCACTGTATTGAAAATCCCTCCTTATGCTGCGTGCTGCGATACCAACACCTGCCCTCCTGATGCTACTACTACCACCAACACCACCACCACCCCGACAGCTCCTGTCATACCAGAAACCACCACTACCAGTACTCCACCTGCTAGTACTGGTCCTGCTGATAGAGTAGAGGTGGAATTTGTACTACAGGGCATGAGTGAAACTGGTTTTAAAGAGCAAGGGCATGACAACGTAATGAATATTTTATCGCAGTTATTGGAGACCTTCCCTGATCGTATTACTGTAGCTGCGACACCTGTGGTAGCAAAGAGAAGAAGCAGGAGCCTTTTGCAGGCGACTACTCCTACTCCTGCCGCCACCACCACCACCACCGCCACCACCACCGCCGCCACCGCCACCGCTCCCGCTGCCCCCGTAGCGGCTGCCGCTGGGCCTACTCCCAACGCTTTAAAAGTCAAAGCCATCATTGCTACTGAAGAGCCTGCTGCGACGTATGTGAAATTAGACGAGGAAATCAAAGCAGGGGAGTTTGAATCTCTTCTTAATGCGCTCGGCCTGACAGCTGTCGGCGCACCAACAGCAGTTGCTTATAAAGCTGGAGTTAAAATTGAAGATCCTACCGGCCTTGCTGATGCTTCTGGTAATGCGCCTGTTGATATTCCTACTACTTCTAGTTCTTCTTCCTCTGCGCTCTCTACGCCTGCTATCATTGGGATTGCTGTCGGCGCTGGAGTTCTGTTGCTCGCTGCTATTCTCACAACAGTGCTCTGCGTCCGTCGTAAACGTGCCGCAGCAAGAAAGGACGACCTTGGGTCATCTAAAGAGAAGAATAATGGCCACCAATTTAAGTCACACCAGCAGCAGAATGGTGCAATTGTAGGTGGTATCGCCTCTTTGAAGGTGAAAACGTCTTTCAAGGGAGGTAATGGAAGTGGTGCTTCTTCTATTAAAGACGATGGTACAGTTGTTAAAGGAGATACCCCTACTTCTGCTACCTATCGTGCAAATGCCACAAATAACGCATTCATGGTGTAGTCTAGGTATTGAAAACTCAAGTTTCTCTCTGTTTAGTTTCTTCCGCCCACCTCCTTACCTGTCCCCAAAATATTGTTTGGTCCCCTCTTTGATTAATTACTGACATATTTTAAGTAAATAAACCCTGAATTTGACCTCCCGCCTGTCTTCTTGATTGTTTTCAGCCCATTGACTGACTAATGAAAACTTTGAGACCTGTGGAGCTCAGCCACGTCAACGGAGCTCCTTTCTTCTTAGATTTTGTTTTCTTTGCTACCCTTTCCCCCTCGTTACATATACATGTTTCCCTAAATACTTTTTCACAATGTGTTTGCTATTATAATGGTTTGACTTAAAGATACTCCCCATAGATTGGAGAAGTTCAAGTGTAAATATGACTCTGTCGACAAGAGACGCCTTCATTTAAATCTAATAAAGACTTTAAAAACGATAGGCCAGCTTAAAGGCTTAATTTAAATTGAAGGTTGATTTAAAGGCTTTAGTTAAAGGTTTAGCCAACAAGCCCAGAAGCTGCCTCATTTCTTTACTTTTTTTTATGCAAGAGGACCGTGCAAAATACACAAAGGTTATGTGTTGTAGCTGTCGTGGCCGTCGTTTTCTGACCTTCTAATTTATTTGAAAGCTTAAAGTAATGAGTAAACAAGGGCATACTAGTACTTTATTTGCTGCGTGAAACTCTCAAAATGGAGCTCCAAGGCTCTTGTCGGTGCAGTGCTGTAAATTTCAGACTTATTTCTCATACTCCTCATCCTTTTTTGCGGTGCTACTGCTCAATCTGCCGCAAAGTAGATGGAGGAGGAGGGTATGCTATCAATATCATGGGCATAAACGATTCTCTCGAGATACAAGGAAAGAAACACATCAAAACCTATGCAGTTCTTCTCCCCACCGACAATTCCGAGGAAGAAATGCAGCCCAGCACTAATATCCGTTCTTTTTGTGGAAAGTGCGGAACTCATCTTTGGGCTCACGATAAGAGCTGGGGGCACTGGATTTACCCCTTTGCCAGTGCTATTGATACAGGTTTGCCAATCCCGCCCCACGTCGTGCATATGATGCTGGGAAGCAAGGCTTCCTGGGTAGTGCCCGACGTCAAAGAAGGCGATGAATGTTTTGAAGAGTATCCAAAGGAAGGCATAGATGAATGGCACAAAACGAATAAATGCTTTGTTGAATAGCAACTTATACTTTTTTCCATCTGGGTGCTGACGGCGATTCTGACCTCTTACCAGCAGAGAGAGATGCCTTTTGGAGCATCTTGATTTCAGGTGCACCGCAGGGGCAGAAATGGGCAGTAATAAATTTTTAATGGGATATGTTTATCAAGTTAATCCTGCTGAAAGATTAATAGTAGCGTTGTAAAGACACATTTTCAACAGAGAAATATTCAAAGTCATAAAAAGAGAGATTTAGCAAAGACATCGGACTACTCTTCGACCGTGAATAGAATGCGGTGGCTTCTGCAAGATACCTCAACGGCAGGAATGAGTCCCGATGCGACCGCCGGGTTTATTCTCGCTTTCGCAAGTGAGTTTAAATGCCCTAGCGATGGGCTTGTTTTCTGTTCTCGTTTCACCTTCTCTAGGTTTTAGAGGCTTAGAGACGCCCCCTAGAGTATTTGTTAAAATATAATCGGAACTTAGTCCTGTAAACTCCTGGAGCAATCCCACATTCCTTCATAATTATTAACATTTTTTCTTGTTTGCAGTCGTCGGTTTTGCTCTTGCTGTTCTGATTGCATATACATTTTTCCAAACAAATAAATTTAATGCACTTCAACATCGTGTCGCAGATGTAAGTCATATTTTAGTATTCTAAGGCTTCAAACTGATTCTTTTTATACTTTTTGAACATACAAGAATCGTCATTTTTCTGGCTTGCATAGTTTTTACCGCTTCTGATTATTTTCTGTTTTTCCACTTTGCAGTTGGAGGCACATCCCAAGTTGGTAGCAAAAGATGTTTTGGAAATTGAGTAATTGCAATGCATATACTTTTGAAAGGTCGATCTATGGCTTGTATAGTACGGAACTGCCATACAAATAGTAGCAGTATATTTTTTTTTTTCCCGCCGCCGTTGATTAATACTAAAATGCTTCGCTTTTGTAAATAGCACGTAGCAGTAGGAAGCCAAGAAATGCATCAGCATAGCCTAAAGGACCAATTGTTGCAAATTCGCCGGAAAAGTAAACGAAAAAGCGACCACCAAAGCCCGATATCGGGGAACTTATGCTTTGTGAAGAAAGTCCTGTCTTTTTCCCGACGCTCCCATAAATTCCAGAATTCTGTCCTCAATCACCATTTCCAATTCAAGTATAGCTTAGTATAATAAGCCACCGCGGAACAACCGTGAAAACACGCCGCTATATTGTATAGATCTCAACTGAATCTTAGTCTTTGCATTTATAAGCGCGTGCCTCGTTGGCAGCGTGTAGATAACTCAATATGTGTGGTAAGTAGTTGGAATCAATTGCAGTTAGCTGGCATGGCAGTCAGCTGTTTCTCAGCTTCTTAATCGACGCAAGTTATGCAACCACCATGTCTCGATGTCTCACCCAACCCTCTTTTGCCTTCTTGTTATACAGGAATCTTTGGATTCTACTTCTATGATGTAAGTTCGTTTTACTGAAGCTCCCTGTCTTTCTAATTAATACCTTTCAGTACTGCACTGGAGGCATCATGCACCAACGCACCAGCCCCATGCCTTTTTCCGCCCCTCTCACCTCTCCTACCCTTTGTTTCCAGGTCAAGCACACTAATCAGGAAATCATGAACATCTTATTTGAGGGTCTCCGTCGTCTAGAATACCGTGGCTACGACTCTGCTGGTGTCTCTATCGACTGGCCTGTTCAAGCCGAAGGCGAAACAGCTCCTTCCCTCAAGCCTGTCGTCATCAAGGCCAAGGGCAAGGTCGATGACCTTGTGAAACTCGCTACGGAAGAAGTGAAGGCGTTTGAAATCGATCCTAACGCGACCCAGATCGCTCATGCAGGTATTGCCCACACCCGTTGGGCAACTCACGGCCCTCCCTGTGCTCGTAACTCTCACCCCCATGTCTCCTCTTCCAGCCACGAATTCGTCGTCGTGCACAATGGTACTATCACCAACTACCGTGCACTCAAAGAATTCTTAGTCAAAGAAGGAGAAACTTTCGAGTCTGATACGGACACCGAAGTTATCCCCAAGCTTTGCCGTTTCTTATATTCTCGCCTTCCTGAGCCCATTCCTTTCCCTCAGCTCGTGTGCGAAGTAGTCAAACAGCTTGAAGGTGCCTATGCCTTGCTTGTCAAATCTTCTGTGTACCCTGGAGAGTTGGTAGCGTGCCGCCGTGGATCTCCTTTGATTCTCGGGATGAAGTATGGAATTCAGGTAGGAAAATAAATACTCTATTTCTGGTTTATCCTGCTGATTTTGCAAAGTATTAGTAAATTTACTTTATGTAGTGCTTTCCTACCTTTTGAATCATGCCCACTTCCTCATTTTCTGTTCAATTTGCTCTACTCCGATATTTTTCATCTTACCTTTCTTTTCTTTCTTTCTTTCTTTCTTCTTTAATTGTGCAGACCAACCCCGTGCAGCCCAACTCCAACAAGGCTCCTCAATCTCCTACTTCCCCCACCACCCCTCTCACCCCCAAGCTCACTGGTACCACCAGCACCGGTCCTCAATTTTTTGAACAAGGGGCCGCCAATGGAGCCCAACACCAATACGGATTAGAGCTGTTCATGGCCTCTGAAGCCTCTGCTGTCGTCGAACACACCAAACAAGTCATCTATCTTGAAGATAACGATATCGTACACATGCATGGTGGTGAATATACCGTATATAACTGGTCAGATGTAGATTCTGCCTCTGTTGAAGTACGTAGACACATTCAAACTCTCACTATGGAGGTTGGACAGATCATGAAGGGTGGATTTGATCATTACATGCAGAAAGAAATCCAAGAACAACCTGAAACTATCGCTCAAACCATGCAAGGGCGCGTTAAAGTGACCCCGTTGTCCCCGATGAAGTTTGCAGTGGGTGCCCGCATGGACCCTTACTTAATGCCACGTGTGCGTCTTGGAGGCCTCGTTGACCATGTTCCTACGATCCGTCGTTCTCGTCGTCTGATGTTCATTGGATGCGGTACTTCCTACCACGCTGCCATGTGTGCTCGTCAAACTGTTGAAGAGTTAACAGAGATTCCCGTGGTCTTGGAACTCGCATCTGATTTATTGGATCGTCGTTGTCCTATTTTCCGTGATGACACTTGCATTTTTGTCAGTCAATCCGGTGAAACCGCAGATACTATGCGTGCTTTGGAGTACGCTAAAGCCAGTGGGGCCCTTTGCATCGGTATTACCAACACAGTAGGTAGTGCTATTGCACGTAACACACACGCTGGTATTCACATTAACGCTGGTGCTGAGATTGGTGTAGCTTCTACTAAAGCCTATACCTCTCAAATTGTCGCTATTACCATGATGGCACTCGTTCTCAGCGAAGACGCCATTTCAAAACGCAATCGTCGTGATGAAATTATCGATTCTCTCTGCAACTTGCCGGACGCCATTCGCCAGTGTCTTGATCTGAACGACTCTATCCGTGAGTTGTCTGAACAGCTGAAAGATGAGCAAAGTTTGCTTGTATTCGGTCGTGGACGTAACTACGCCACTGCTATGGAAGCTGCATTAAAAGTTAAAGAAGTCTCTTATATGCATTCTGAGGGTATCAACGCCGGGGAGATGAAGCATGGCCCTTTGGCTCTTGTCGATGAGACCATGCCTATTATTGTCATTGCTACCATGGATGAAATGCATAATAAAATGCAAGGTGTGATTCAACAGCTTATGGCACGTAACGCTCGTTTAATCATCGTTTGCAGTGAAGATGACACCGACACACCAGACATTGTTGGTGACCGCTATCCTTTAATTCAATTGCCCAGTGTTCATGATGCTTTGCAGCCTGTGGTGAATATTATTCCTTTGCAGTTGCTGTCGTATCATTTGACGTTGTTGCGTGGGTATAATGTCGATCAGCCTCGTAACTTGGCCAAGAGTGTTACTGTGGAGTAGATTTTTCGGTTTTTGACTAAAGTTGCCGCTCGGTGCAGCTTTTTTTCAGAAGCAACGAATCTAATCAACATCAAACTCTTTTCTAATAAATAGCTGTCATATGTTCGGAATTACAAATTTGGGCAGATTTAAATATTTCTATAACGGTATCAAATGGTTTTATTTGTTGACTAACATTATTCACCACTACCACCACCACGAACAAGACGACTTTTCTTCCTTTCTTAATTTCACCTCCCCCCAGCTCGTATAATATGTATAAAGACAGTTTGATGATTTGTTCTTTTGTTTTTGCTTTTCGTGCTGATTTCTGATTTGAACATAAAGATATTTTCCTTTGTTTCGTGCCCCCTTTTTTCCCCTTGCCCTCTCTGAAACGAAAATTAATTTGCTGCGGGCAACGGCTCACTGCAGATTATTATTTCCCTCCTTCCTCCCCTTAATTGAAGCTCTAAAAATTGCTTAAGGAAGTGAATGTACTATACACATATTGCCACCCTTTGATCTTGCGAATTGGACTTGATTTAAAACAATTTATTCATCTCCTATGTTAAAAAAAAAAAAAAAAAACGCCTCCCGGCCTTTACAAAAATACATCAAAAACTTGAAGAAAGTATTACTCAGACTTAGATTGTCTTCGTTTTAACTTAATTTCTGCAAATGTAGACAATGCGGTGTTGTATTACAGAATCTATGGTACCCAATTATAAAACACCATGTCCCCTTTTGGGCCAGATGTAGCCGGGCCCTCAACCTGGGTCACTTTCTTTTCTTGATCCTTCTATACATGCTGCTCTAGCACTCAATGAAAATACAGAAGCAGCAGCATTGAAACTAGCATCTCCACCCGTCCTTCCTGCCACAGGAGTACCTCTTACAATCCATTTAATCGAGCGCTGGCCTGCTGGAGCTCCTACTTGCTTGCAATTTATAAAGTAACTCTCGTAAGTAAAGTGGATTCAAGTAGCAACTGATAAAGATCCTGGATTCTATGCTGATATAATCGGACCATTTGTACGCGCTACTGCAGGAACTAAGCTTTCAATAACTGGTATAAGATGGTTGATAGCAGGGCAGGCAGCAGATAGAAAAATAATGAAGTCAGATGCCGTGCCGCCAGATAGGTAGTGTAGAAGGCAGACGCAATTTCTTGCAAAAGTAATACATATTGGTAGAAGATAGAGATTGTAAGAAGTAGATAAAACTTAGCATTAAGTAGCAGAGAAGACTGCTTCTACTGGCTAGTTTTTTTCAACAGCCCAGCGGTGACAGCCCAAACATTTCTTGTAAAAAAGCAAAAGTATGCAGCAAATAACGCAACCAAAACTGTGACCTACATGATATTGTCGCTATAATGTGCTAGAGTAGCGCATTTCATGAATGGGTAGAGGTTTCCCACTTGCTTGAGATCAATGGGAGCTACGTTTTAAAAAGCACCGTGGTCTCTGAAAAAACGACGCTTTCAATTGTCATTCATTCGGTATGCATATACTACCAACGTGATAATCAACGATAGTGAACGCATTTTATTGTCCCCGACCACATTTGTTTACCTGGGTCCAGAAAAGTTTCGTGTCCGTCTCGCTTTAAAACGGCCTCAAACCACCTCAACCTGAGATATTCTAGCATATTTTAGAGTGCTGGTGATTATTGCACTATATTGCGCTGCGCTGGGAACACGCAGGCGCTGCGCTGTCCTTTTATTTTTGCGAAAAGTTCATCGGCCATGACTTTAGAAATATAGGAGTGACCACCTCTCTTTGGGCACTCAGTAACTGAAAACAATTATTCGGACTTACACTCAAGCCATCAGTGACTTTTGTGTAGCTCATTTTGCCCTCATTCTGCAAGATGGCTGACAAGGTGAGGCTTTAGGCACGCGTGTTTTCAAGTAGCTGTCGTCCATTTCGCTTTTATGGCTAATTTTGCATTCAATTACGTATTATGTATTCATGTCTATCCTAAAATACTGCCCTTTTGATAGTAATTTTCACCCTACGTCTCTCATTTCTTATCACATTTCATTGTTCCTCACACATCCCGCCCCCTTTCTCTTTTGCAGTCCTCTTCTCCCCCAGCTCCCGAAGCACTCACAGAACCCGAGCCGAGCTACTCCCCCTCCGTCTCAGAAGATGAAATAGCCCCTGAACCACTCCCTAGACTCCGAAGGCGTAACGAAACGGCAGATGTTGATGCCGTAGCCATGCTCCTCGGTCTCTCTCAATGTGATGACGATGTCACTTCTTCCAAGCCTCGCAACGGCTCATCCAATCGCCCAAAACGCCCTTTAACCACTGCAAATGCTACAGCAGGTTTCACGTCTAAAAATTTTAACATGACGAAGAAAGGAGTCACGAGAATGGCACCAGGAGATAACAGAGTCCGGCCCCCGAAAGCTGCAACAAAATTACTACCAGAAGCGAAATGGCGACACATTCGATTACCAGATGTCCAGTCTGCCTTGGAAGCAGAGGACATAGTCGTCCTTTGGGGACATTACAAGTTCCCTGAAGCTCTCCCTAGACATAAAGCAGAAGGGCATTTAAATTTTGTGTGGCGACACTACAAGGATGGCAGTCTGAAAATTTTATTAGAGCCGATTCAATCCGCTTTTGAGCTAGAAAACTTTCTAAAAGATCGATATGGTGTGGGAACGTCAACAAAGAAACCTCGAACGAATGGAGGAACGAGTAACACGACAAGTGGTAACCCTAATTTACCTTCTTTACCACCAGCACAAGCAACTGCAGCCGTTATTGGTGCACTGCCGCCGATGTGCAGCGGCGGCGGCGGCGTGGAGAAGAAGAGGCCTCTTTCTCAACAACCAAGTGGTTACGAAAGGCACCACCACCAACAACAACAGCATCACTATTTTCCCACTATTCAGCCTAGCAATTCCAATGGTGATGATCATAACGAGGGTATTGGGAAGGGTATCAATAAGCAATCCTCGAAAGAAATGGCAGGCTTGCTTTATATCGGTGCAGGCTTGACTGAAGACCAAGAGATAGATACTAAAGAGCCTGCTGCTGAAAATGGAGGTAACGGGAACGAGAGTGGAGAAGATAATTCTCTTGATAAGCCTAGTATTGAAGTGAAACAAGAAGAAGGAGAAGAAAAGAATCAGCCTGCTGCTCCTGCGGCTATCGGACAGCAGCAGCAGCAGCCTGGTGGAGACATTTCACAACAACAGCAACAATTGCAGCAACAGGCGGATTTACCCATTGCTGCTGCTGTAACGAATGCCAACGGTGGTGCCGTTGTGGCCACCTCCAACGGAGATCCTGCCGCTGCCGCTGCTGCTGCTGCGAATACTTCTGTGATGGACCCCACTACTGCTTCATTCTTAGCTGCAGCTGCTGCCAACGGAATGCATATGCCACCTGGTCTTTCATTTCCTGGAATGCTCCATCCTGCTTGGGGGAATTTACTTGCAAACCCAATTGCATGGCAACTGGCTGGTGGCGGTGGCGGTGACGGATTGCCTTCTTCAAACAACGGTAACGGTACTAGGGGTGAGGCTAGTACTGCTGCTAATGGTAATAGTATTCCCTTGCAAATGGAAGCTATGTTCCCTGGTCTTCAATTCCCTGGAGCATTCAACCAACTCGCTGCTCTAGGGGGTTACTCAAACATACCGTCCCTGCACCCAAGCACCGCTGCCGCCGCTGCTGCCGCCGCAGCTGCTGCTGGAATTGACCCCACGGGCTTTGTACAAGGAGTCAGTGCCCCTTCTGCTGCCCCTTCTCCTCCTCCTCGTCTTCCTCCTCCTCTTCCTTCTGCTGCTGCAGCAGCAGCTGCTGCCCAGGAAGGTGCAGCTATTATAGCCAACAAGGGGAATACCTATAATGAAGGAGCTGGAGGCAAATATAATACTGGTGACCGACCCGGCAGACCTCCTAGTTACGACATCATGGTCCGTTGGTGCGTCAATCTAAAGCGTTGTTTATGGCAACGCCATGTTCCGTTGACTATAGAAGAAGCTGTGACGATGGTCAACGATCCTGCCTTGTGTGCACGCCCTCCTGCACTGAGCGAAAAAAGCAGAGTTTTAGTGGCATCTACATTGAGGAAGAGAGTGCTAGGTATTTATAAGATTACCTGGTCCCAAATAGCAACAGATGCTGATCCTGGGTTACATGATGAAGTTGTGGATCCTTCAGTACATGCAGCTGCTGGAATCAAGCTGAAAAGGCATGGTATGGAGCCGGCGAGAACACCAAATAATACCAGTAATAGACCTGTTGTTACCGGTGCCGGTGCTAGTGGTGCTGCTGTTCATGGTGTTGTGAATGGAGTTGGTGGTGTTCCTCCTGGAATGATGCCCCCACACGGTTTACTAGCTAATAATAACAACAACAACAACTCTCCTGATGATCCTTCAGCGTTTGCTATGGTTTCAGCACCTTTGGCAGCTGCTGCTACAGGTGGCAATGCTGCTGCTTCTGGTAAGATCGAAGTTAAAAAGGAAGAAGATCTAGCTTCTACCCCTCTCGGCAACAATGGCACTGATAGAACTATGAAGAGTATGTCTGAAGTAGCGAATGCTGCATGTGAAGCAGCGTTTGCTGCTGCTGCTGCCGCTGCTGCTGCTAGTGCTACCCAGCCAGTCTTACACCAAGGCAACAGCAACGGTTGTACCACCACCGCTGTTCTTCCTCCGACTTTGCCACCTATGAGTTCTTCTCTAGACCACCTGAGGAATGCCATGGGTCTTGAGATAGAAGTAAAAGAGCTTTCACCTGGAGCCGCTGATATTACAGTACCTCCACCCACCGTTAAAGACATGGTAAATTTAATGCAACAACAACAACAAGACCAGCAGCAACAAATGGCACCAGGGGCGGTGGCACAAAATAACACCGTGCTGGCCGCTGATGGAGTTACCCCCATTCCAACTGGTGGTGCTACCAGGAAAATGAATACTACAGATCTGCCTTCTATTGATTCTTTAGAAAAAGCACTGAACAATACAACCGATGGGCTTGATGGCCTGAACAACCCTGAAGCAGGTCAAGATGGCGGCTGTGGTGCGGGCATCAATGCTCAGACTAATGGGGGCAAAGAACTTGAGCCTACAGCATTCACTGCGAAAGAACTCTTCCGTACCAAGTTTATTACCGTCGATCCAAGTGATGCTGACGGTATGTTTGGTGCCATGTGTGGTTTACACCAAATTGCTGGCATTACTAAACAAGAGTGTGCAGCTATATGCCGACTTTGGCTGGAGAATGTTTTGAATGATAACCAGAAGAGGCAGTTGTTTATGTACATCAAAGCGAATATCAAAGAAGAAGACCTCGTAGCTGATTGGGTGAAATCTTTTATCCGTAAGCATGGTGGGTAGGTGGTTAAGGCCAAGGAAAGGAAGTTCATTTTTTTGTAATTAAATTTAGAGGGAGCGGTGGAAACCTGCATAGCCACCGGCCCTGAGGGCAAATATTTGTATAGATTTACTTTAACGTTTTGTTTATCGCTATAATGTATCCTATCTACTTACACCTTGAGAATTATTATTATTTGTATATAGATGTCTTTATTTGGCCGGTAAGATTGAGTTTGAATCTAGAGAGGATTTAAGGGGTTGATGATTCCCCTGGCAGTTTTGATTTTGATCGAAAGCCAAACTTCTTTGAAAACGTGTTGGAACTGGCGCTACATACAAAGCGTTTGCCAAACAGGTCATCAATTACATTTAAAATTGTTAAATACGCAGGAAGATGTTGAGGCTGTTTACAATTACATGGCTTTTGAAATTTTAGTTTAAAACGTTTTCGTTAATTGCAAACGAGCTACTAGCATGCGAAGTGCTGGGGTTCTTGCGGCTCTTCTAGGGCTTCTATTACTGATACATAGTAGTTGTGGTACGTTGCAATTGCTACATTTGAAATCAAATACAATCGACGCTAGCAATTTTGTTTGCTTCATCGTTTAACAACTGAAATTTATTATGTTTTACGTTTTTCTCTGCAGGCTTACAGCAAGGAGACCATCAGCAATACACAGTAGCACCTGGATGGAGATCAATCAAGGTCAAAACCGAGCGTCAGCTCCGCACTGCCTTGAACAACCCTGCATTAGGTTGGGCCGATCGTAGGGTCATTCAGCTAACAAATGATCTCCTTCTTTCGACTTCAGTCACTGTCAGTGGTCCTATACGCATCGAAGGTAACTGTGCCGATTCCCCAAATGGCCAGTGCACTGTCCGCGCTGCGCGTCCTACCCCTATCTTCCACATGACTGGGCCGACAGCATTCGTCCAGCTCGGCAACTTGCAGCTCATTGGTGGCCAAGGTAGCTCCGGTATGGGAGGTGCTATCACCGCGACAAATTCCTCTCAAGTAGAAATCAAGAATTGTATGCTTACTACAAACTCTGCGACCTCATCCGGCGGTGCCATCGTAATCAGCTCCAGTTCTCACGTCACTTTAGTCGGCTCTGAGATCAGCGGCAACGTCGCAGGCCAAGCTGGTGGCGGCATCTACGTAGAAGACGGTACTCTACACATAGATCGTAGTATTGTTAGTGGAAATAGCGCTGCTGTGGCTGGAGGTATCTATGTTTCAGCGGGTAATTTAATTACCGTTATCGATTCCCGAATCCAAGACAACATGCTGAGAGAAATTTCAAACTCTATCAAGTTATCCACTAATGCAGAAGATGAAGGAGACGAGAGAGAAGAAGATCCAGGCGCCGATTTAGTATTAGAGAGAGCCAGCGCTATTATTGATGATAACGACAACAGTGATGAAAATGTTGAAGAAAGAAATGGAAACAGCGATGAGAAATTAAAAAAATCTATTTTTTATTCAAAGCCAGGTGAAGCTTTCTTCCAGCCTGTCCCTTCTTCCAAAGGAGAAATTTCCGTTCGTGGGTATATTCAAGAGCTTGCAGATCTCCATGGCCACTTACCTGGTGAAGCTGCGCCTGAATCCGAATTTGGAACCCAAAGAAAAGTTGCCCCTGCCCTGCTGGCCGCTCTCAGGAAAGCTGCAGTCGGGGGTAGAAAATCATTAAAAACTAAATTATTTGATAATGGTGATAGTAGTAAAGATGCTGCAAATGCAGCGGTGGGAGGAGGAGTAGTAGGTAAAAGTGCAATCGAAGCAGAACGACAGTTACTCACCCGTTTATTCGGAGAGGATCCTTTAGAAAATGAAATGAATAACCAACCTGCCGCACCAGAGTCGCTTCCAGTCGGCACCCATCTCCCCCGCCGAGGTCGTTCTCTCGTTCAAAACGGCCCATTCCCTGCTGGTGCGTTGGTTGTTAACGTGACCAATGAACAGCAATTGGCTTCGGCCTTTAAAAATAGGGAAAGGTTTATTAGATTACAAGGCCATATTACCTTGTCGGGGGAATACAGAGGCGAGAAATCTTTGTTGCCTTCTATTAAAGCTTCCGTCACCATAGAAGCTGATTGTCCTACACCCTATGAGGGTAAATGCCTTATTAAAGGTGCGAGTCAAGGTGCATTAATGTATGCAGACAATACAGGCTTTCTACCTGGCATGGAACTTTCCTTTAAGAATATGATTTTTAGCAACGGAAAGTCGGAGGAATCAGGTGGCGCTATAGCAAACAGTGGTGCCATGGCCGCTACATTTGAAAATTGTGATTTTGTGAATAATGATGCTGGTATGGGCGGTGCTGTAGCTCTTGTTGAGGGTGCCTTTGGTGTCTTTATTGATTGTTTATTCAAAAGGAATGGAGCTGCCACCGATGGATCTGGCGCCGGTACAGGTGGTGCTGTATTGCTCACAGGTCAAGCTGGGTTCACTCGCTGTATTTTTGAAGGGAATCGTGGACAAAATGGCGGTGCTGTTGGCGTCGGTGGTTCTTCTGCGGGTATTTTCTTCGATGGGTGCACCTTTTCTCAAAACACAGCGGTGATTTTTGGAGATGACATCTATATGGAGTCTTGGGTAGCGACAGTAGCGTATTTTAACCCGTATCCTACCACAGCTGAGGTGTACACAAACCCAAATAACATCGCACCCATGTCTGCGATGCCCCCAATGTATTACCCTGCTACTGTGACATCACCGCCACCTTCTCCACCGGCTCCGCCATCACCCCCGCCACCTGCAGCGCCCAGTCCTCCCAATCCGAAAACCTACATTTATACTGAAGACCAGCTTTGGGATGCACTTAATCAAGGAAATACTACTGTTACACTAGGTGCCCATATCCAGTTTGCCAAACAGGGCAAGTGGGCATTAGCGCCACCCCCGCCAATCATCTCAGAAGTGAAAATTATCTCTCGGTGCGAAGGCTATGGCGAAACATGCATTATTGATATGGCAAATACCCGATTCCCGTTATTAGAAGTTCAATCTGGGGCTATCATTAAGATGTATAATGTGCGAGTGACCAATGGCGCTACCATGTCCGATGGCGGTGCAGTTCGCTTATCCGCTCCTCGTAAAGCTTTATTCGATTCTTGTGATTTCATTGGGAACTACGCTGCGAATGGCGGTGCTGTGAGTATCAAATCTGCCCAAGATGTTATGTTTAAAGACTGCAACTTCGGATTGAATTGGGCGGATGCCACTGGTGGGGCCATCTACATGGTGGGCTCTTCGGTCACCTTTGATGGGTGTAATTATTATAACAACATCGCCAACAGTGGTGGTGCGATATCCATGGGTCCTGGTTCTAAAGCCTTTATTTTAAAAGCAAATTTCACGAGAAATTTTGCTGAAAAATGGGGTCAAGATATTTTCATCACAACTCCTGTAGGATCGACGGTGTATTTGAAACAATGGCCACCTGAGTCTGTAGCGAAGATTTTCCCACCTCAAGCACAAATTCAGGTATATTATGCACCTCCACCTGCTTCTCCATCACCTCCTTCACCTCCACCTAACTTTAAAAGAGCCCCCTACCCACCCCCCGGACCACTCCCACCGGAAAGGTCGAGAAATCCACCGCCGTTACCTCCTAACCCTCCCCCCATGCCTCCTCCTAGACCACCATCTCCTCCAATGGATAATTATAGAACTAGTGCACCTGTTATGTATGGCCCTTTGTACCTAGGACTCTTTCTTCTCTTTCTTTTAGGTCTTATTATATACTTCATGGTCTATAATAAAAAATATTTGCCTCCTATTAGTGACCCTGAAGAGCTGCGTGCTCGTTTAGCTGGTGAATGGAAAGCATCTTCTGATGAGGATTTCTCTCTTGATGATGTTCCTGGGCTCGATGGGCTGGAGCCGGAAGAAGAGGAGGTGATTTCAAGCGCTTTGGCAGCAGCTGCGGTTCGACGGCGACAACTTGGCGAAGCCACTTACGTTATGTCGACTGGAACTGAACGACCTCCTGTAGATGATGCTAGTGGCAGTGGAGGCTCAGGAGGAGCTGGGACCTCGTCAACACGGCATACGAAGAGGTCTTAATTAAAGAGATAATAATAATAAAGATGTGTTTTGATATTTTTCTTTTCCTTCGATTCCCATTGACTCTTCTAATTCATTAAAAAGCAATAAATAAGAAGTTCTTTTCTTAGTTATGTAACCTATATTTACATGCACGGATTCAGTGCCACTCTAAGTGCTTGTGTGCATTATACTGGGGAGAGAGAGAGAGAGAGACAGAGGAGACGGGGGAAAAAACTTCCAAAATTTTGGAGAAGAAGAATAAGGTGCATTCAATCTCTGCACTTTGAGGAATGCATGAATGAGGCTATTACTATTATACAAAGAAAACAAAATACATAAACAAACGTTAAAGAATCAATCCAAACTACTATATAACACTACTAATATACACGTGGTACAATCGTACAAACTAACAAATAAAATATGTTGCCCACGTTGCAATCCATTTCACGACAACAAAATGAAATGTAGTCCTTTGTTTTACTTTTATTTGTTAAACAAGCAATCCAACGCGATCACTTCTCATCAACGATCTCCACAAGTCACCCGGGTTATCTTCCATTATATTTTCAAAAGAAGCATCGCCATATGCCCAAGCACCCGCTCGTATTTCACCTTCCAGCTGTCCTTTGGCCCACGTTGAAATACCATGAAATACTAATACCGATGGACCCCCATCGCAAGATACTACTCGTCCATCTTCTTCTTGTTCTTCTTCTTCCATATTAACATTGTTCTGTTGTTTTACTTGGTTAGGGGTAGGGAACCTACTACTGATACCGCTCCTTTTAAATCTGTTAGCTACCATATTTCCAAAACCAACGCCACCACCACCACCATCCCTCCCGCTACTTATATCTCCATTATTATTAATATTATGATTTTTCATTTTCTCTGGATTAATAGCATCATTGCACATTTCCTTTCCTATTTCTAATACATCAGTTAACCTCCCTCCGATATACACTGGAGGTGAGTTGCCGCCGCCTAGAATAACTACCGTGGCACCCTCGATGCCGGCGACAGAATGCACAATGGCTATCTCTTGGCGAACTCCCTCCCCTGGCATGCCTACTGGCCCTCCTAAACGATGCTGGACCGCGATATCATTTAGACTAGGTGAACTAGGTCCTGATACTGATGCAGCAGGGTAGACAGGTTTGGGGGGACGACGTTCAGCTTCATTTTCAACCGTCTTTAGATCGTGCACAACATCATCACCATCTTCAATGTTGTTATTATCATTATGCATATGTACACCTGGATTTTTATTAAAATGTGGACGTAATACACTACCTCGTGGCGAAGCTCTAGATCCACTACCACCAGCACCGGCTCCATTGCCAGAAAAAGAAGAAGAAGAAGAAGCGCTCATCGGCTGCGTAAGTATCACCCCCCTTGCGCCCCCTCCGTCGTTATCATGCTGGTAAATTAAGACCACACTCCTTCTAAAAATCGAGTGATTTAGATCTGAATTTGCTACCAACAGCGTTCCCGGCCCTAGGCCTGGTACTGGGGCACCATGCTGAACAACAGCAAAGCCAAATGGAGAGCCCATATCGTCAAACCGCATAACTAAACGAAGGCCTTTGGCGTGAAGAGCAGCGAGCATAGTGCCAGAAGCAAGAAGAGCGAATGCCAGCATTCCATGGCTACGTGAACCCAGAAGAACGAGGGCTAAGAGAGCGAGATGTGGCCAGGGAGGGCCTGCGAGACCAAAGGCTAGGAGAGAGATGCAAATGGCACCGCCGAGGCCACGCAAGATTTGAAATAGTTTGGTGGTGAAGTGAGGGTCTGGCGGAGGGAGGGTATAACGGACTTGGCAAACGCCGCAACGGAAGGCGCGCTCTGAAAACGAAAGAGAATTTGAAAAATGAAGTTGAGGCGTTGGAGCGGTAAATTTGAGTAAGTTAGGGAGGAAAAAATGGGTAAAACTTACCATCACGGAGATCGCGTTTCTGGACATTTTCTTGCCACTTTCTGAGGCATTTTACGTGGACATACTTCTGGGTGCCTGCAATAAAAATTGAATTATGTGGTGAATGCGAAGGGTTATGGATCGCATCTCTGATTTGAACTATACCAAGTCCATTGGACCAAAACAAGGTTGGTATTATGTAGTCTGCATGACTTTCTGGTCACAATGTGCTGAAAGTATGCATCAATTCCAAGGGGTTTAAGCAATTACCTTTGCAGCTGCATGGAGAAATGAGGCTTTCGCTTTCACAGGTATCCCAGCAAATTCTGCAATAAAGGCTTGGAGCTTGTGACTCTACAGCTAGGTATGCCATAGATGAGCTGCTCTCTTCGCTATTGGTGCTCTCGCAAGGAACTACTTTTCCGGAAATCTTTGAATGCCCCATTTTGAATGCGTTCGAGGGTGTCGAAACCTCTCGCAGACCCTGATTTATATGGGTTTCACATGTATTTATTAATACTGGTGAAATCCAAGGGTTGGAGGCCCTGAACTGCGAGAATTGGTCTCTTTCAATCCACGGCAGCTGCTCCTTCAATCTTAAGTGGCAATGTGGACCCTCTTCAACTTCTCTTGAAATGTTTCTTCTTTGCTCGCTAACGGACTATCTAGGTCCCTATTAACGGGCATACTAACGTAATAACTAACAAATGCAGCCCAGGAGTGTAAAAAGGTGCCGAATTCTCTCCACCAACGGCAGGCTTTGACGGTGGGGTCGACCGTTGCATGTAAGGCAGGGGTTCTCTCGCATTAGTGACATTAATTCGCATTTTTCCCCCAGTTGAAGCCGTTAATACCTTTTCTGACTTCTTCAATCATTGCATTTTGAGGACCCCTCAACTTGGTTTTGGACTCTTGGCAAATAAAACTTTCTGTTTCAAGAGTTGACTGCCTTTTTCCACTTGAATAACGCACACTCCCTTCTCTTCAACTGAAATTTCTACATTAATCTTATCATATCCTTCAGTCTTTCAAGGATTTTCTCGCTTAGTTTTTAAAATCGTTTCTAAAACGCATCTTGCTTTGGAATTTCAATCAAAATGCCAGCGTCTCCAATTAAAGAAGTTATTTCTCCCAAACATCCCTCTCAGGCACCAAAACATAGTGATAGGGACGACATCAACCATGTCATTGATCAAATTGACGAGCTTATGAAGAAACAAACCTCCTCGGAAAATAAACGGCAAGAAGCCCTTGCCACAACCACCGCTGCTCATAGAGAAATTGATTTGGTTCAAGACCTGTTGCACACCTCTTTACAGCGCATAGCCAACGTGGATGACGACATATTTCAAGCTCGCGCTGTGCTTTCCATTAAAGAAGAGGCCTTGAATAAAGTCAAAACTAAGAAAACGCAAGTACCTCTCTCTTATTTAAAATTGAAAATTTTCCTCAACGCCGTATTTCACTTCTCAGATTTCAATAAATCACCTTGCTAATAATACTTTTTCCTTTCTCTCTTGTCTTACCTTCCTTTTGTATGCATGCCAACATGCAGAGCTGCTTCAGAAAAGCGTCAAATTGTCGATAATGAAGCTACAGAGCTTCAGAAACTTGTAGAACAGCAAACTTCCCTCATTGCCGACCTTCAACGCACACTATTACAACAAGGCATCACCCCCGAAAATATTCTGAAATTACAGAAAGAAGCGAGGGATAAAGCGAGACATATTGTTGCAGCATCGATTTCTCCTGTTTTTTCTGGACAGGAACAGAAAGAGCAGCCGAAAAAGAACAGCCAAACACGGAGAAGGATGAAATTCCCGATGTTTGGAAAAGCATCTTAAGGCAAGTATTTCACTTTTTTCCCTCCCCTCTATAATTTACTACTGGGCAAGGAATTGGCTGGTGGAATGAAGCGTTTCTAGGCTTCATTTTGTTAAGTTTTGTTGGCCTGTAAATTAACAAAAGAATAGTAGATCTCTGTGCGCGAAAGCAGCAACACAGCAGTGTAAATTGAAATTTAATAAACGCCCTCCGCCGCAGAAATGAAAGGAAAAACAAACTAAACTAAACTAAAAGAACTAAAATTCAATCTATATGAATCTGATATTTTAATTTACTCATCATCACTATCAAAAGTGATTTTCGTAGCTTTCGCATTATGATCAATATCCTTAAAATGAGCTCCGTACAGTTTACTTTCTTTCTTCTTTACCGTAGTACCAAATGCCAGCAGTGCTTCTGGCACCGTCTGTTTCGCCTCTCTAAGTACATTTATCAATTCTCCAGCACGAGGTTTATCATTCTGCGCTACAAATAACGTATGAGCGATGCCCGTCTTACCAGCACGACCAGTTCGGCCGATCCTATGCACGTAATCCTCCGTGGTCAAAGGAAAACTATAATTAATAACAACTTCTACGTCTGGGATATCTAAGCCACGCGCAGCGACATCTGTGGCTACTAACAAGGGCATTTCTCCAGTTTTAAAGCTATCTACAGCAGCGCTACGCTTCTCTTGGGAGATATCTCCGTGCACCGCTGCGGCTTTCCAACCTTTCCGTTGCAACATTGTTTCTACCCTGGCAGCTTCTTTTTTATACAGAACAAAGACAATAATACGATTCTTTCGACTTTTATGATATTTCTTCAACAAATCTTCAAGCTTTGCATCTCTCGTGGCTCCATCAACCACCTCCACAACCTGGGTCACCGAGTGAGATGCCGCCAGGTCTTGAGAGCCGATAATCACCCGTGCAGGATGCGCCAGGAATTCTGAAGCCAGTTTTCTGATAGCTGGTGGCCAGGTTGCTGAGAACATGAGCGTCTGACGGTCGGACCGGATGCCTTCAGCGATCTTTCGGATGTGGGGTTCGAATCCTAGGTCTAACATTCTATCGGCCTCGTCGAGGACCAAAAAGGACACTTCATCAAGCTTACAAGCGCCTTCTTCCATGAAGTCTTCAAGACGTCCCGGAGTAGCGACAACGATACCAGCTCCAGCACGTAACGCTTGTGCTTGTTCACGTTTTGGGACCCCTCCATACACACAAACTGTTTTGATTCCGACCTTGCTTCCCGCTTCTTCCAACACCCCGGCAATTTGGAGTGCGAGCTCGCGGGTGGGTGCGATCATAAGTGCGATAGGTTTTCTACCTGAAGCGGCACCACAGGCAAGCTGGTTTTTCACATGACGGAGGGCAGGTAACCCGAATGCCAAAGTCTTGCCGCTTCCAGTTGCTGCAATGCCGACCAGATCTCTTCCTGAAAGAGCGATTGGTAAGCATTGAGATTGAATAGGGGATGGGGAAGTGAATGCACGGGTAGCAAATAACTCATCAGCGGTAAGGCCAGATTGGGAGAAGGAAGTAAGAGGTTTTATCTCGCAATTTTCCAATGCGATCCTCCGTTCTTCTCTCCAGGCGTCGACATCTGATACAGACATCTGAGTTATTTCAGAGCTTTCTTTGTAAGAAGCTTTGACGAGTGGAGGACGAGTGACAGCCAGTTGACGATTACCGACAGCTGCCATTTCACCTTCAGGCGCTCCGTGAGTTTCCTGAACAGGCTTGCATTTTTTAGACTTTTTGGAGGCAGGAGCAGCTGCTGCGGCGGCGGTGGTATCATCGGAAATTGCTGCTGCTGCTGCTGCAGCTTTGGCTTCCTTCTTCTTTTGCTTTTTCAACTCTTTCTTGGAAAGAGTTGAAGTGTCGTCGTCATCACCAGCATCAGATTTGCGTTTCTTATCTTTCTTTTCCTTTTGGCTGCTGCCGCCGTCAAAGGAAGCAGCGGCTGCTTCGGCTTCCTTGCGGGCTGCCTTTTTAGCCTTCTTAAGGGCCTTCTGGGCAGCTTTGTCGTTGTCGACAACAGATGGAGCAGTCATTTTGCTGCACATAATGAGAGTTTATGAAGATTAGTTACCATGCATGTATTAAATTGCCAAGTTTTCCGGTAAAACTTGCAATTTCGGTAGTGAATTTGCAGTAAAACAATCCAAAATCATTTTTCCGTGTTAAAAGTGAAGCAAATTTACCTGACAATGAGTCTTCAAACTAGTCAAGTAATAAAGCGACTTGAAGTGAAATCTTTGAATCTCAAAGGTATAAGTGAGCTTTACTCGGTCTTGCGCCACAAGTCTCTTCTAGTAAACATCAATTTTGAAATCAACGCAAAACAACAACGTATCCGGGGCTTAAATGCTCGTAAAAGCGGCCGCCGCCTCGCGCAGCGAAAAAACGACTTGCGCCCTGAGCTCGCAAGTCGAGCTCACTGAAAGGGTCTAAACCCAGTAATTTACACCATTTCCTTTATATAAACGCAAGTGTTTAATCAGCAATAATGCTGGAGCTGTGCGGATAGGGTGTAAATAACTGGGAAAAGATTTATATCTATTAATTCTTATGAATTTACCCCAACCCTTTTTATTGGGTACCCCTATCACTGAGCGTCACCACATGTTGAGAGTCACCTTGAGAAGCCTTAGAGGACAGCTGTCAGTGCGTCGCTCTACCTTTGGAATTTCCTGTAGCTATGATCCTCATTATGAATCTTCTGACGAGCGGAGCCAAAGAATAGGCTATCAAACAATCTTCAAACCTGATTATTCTACAGCAGCAGACGAGCTAGAATCTGGTCTTGTAGCTGGTGCTAAAGTCTCTTGGGCAGATAGTTCCACCTTCCGCTTAAAACGCCGTGCCATTCTCCAATGGGATAGCGGTCGACCAACAACAATCTTAATCATAAAAAAACCAGGCGACGAAGCAGCTACAAAGGAATTGAAAGATCTAGGCGCATGGTTGAAACACCATGGTTTGACTGTCGCTGTAGAACGTGCTGTAGCTCACAGTGAAGCACCAGATTTTGAGGTATATGACCCTTTAGCTCATCCAATCGACCTAGCAATAACTCTTGGAGGGGACGGCACCGTCCTCCATCTAGCAAGTCTCTTTAAAGAAGACGCGCCCATGCCGCCAGTAGTGAGCTTTGCAATGGGAACGCTAGGGTTTTTAACTCCATTTAAGACCTCCATGGCGAGAACTGTGCTCTCTCGTCTCTTATGGCCTCCTTGGGAGGGCGAACCTGTGTTTGCCACCTTACGATCTCGAAAGCAGTGCGAAGTCCATTGGGGTGGGAAATCACAACGAGTTCACCGTGTTTTGAATGAATGTACGATAGACAGAGGAGCTAGTCCCCAAGTCGTTATGTTAGAGACCTTTGTCGATGGACAACACGTCACGACTGTGCACGCAGACTCTTTAATCATAGCGACTCCCTCGGGCTCGACGGCGTATTCGATGAGCGCCGGTGGTCCAATGGTGGCCCCTTCAGTTCCTTGTACGTTGATTACCCCCGTTGCACCACATTCTCTGTCCTTTAGACCGATAGTAGTACCCGAAACAGCGGTTATTGAAGTGCATTTACCCGAATCAGCGAGGAGTAATTCAGCAAGAGCGTCTTTTGATGGACGACATACCGTCAGGTTGAGGAAAGGGTCCTCAGTTGTGTGTAGGGCAAGTAGGTATGCTTTACCGATGATTACAATGCATCCATTAGATGAAGATTGGTATGAAGGAATTACTGCAAAATTGAAATGGACTGGGTCACTCAGGCATCAACCGAGATTTGATGATCATGCGACAAGAGGGTAGGAGAGCGTCTTATGAATACTTGTAATTTCGTTAAGTAATTGTCAGTATAACATGTGATTCTGGTATTATTATATCTATACCGTGTAAGTAAGAATAGGGAAATAGAGAGCTGTGCGTGTAGTCGTCCATATAATTTAATTTTCAAGTGTGTTTTACAAATCATCAAGGGCGGGAAGCAGCAATCGGTGCTGAACCCTAAATTTAATAGCTCCAATAATATCAAGAAAAAGCCTAAATTCTAACGTGTATAAGTACATGACATGATATCAACTGTAATGAATGCTAGTAATCAAACATCCTAGTACAGAATCATCAAGAAAATGTCAGAAATAAAACAAACAATTTTCTTTTTTAAGATTTTTTTTTTTTCTTTTTTTTTTTTCGCCGTTTTCAAAACGAAGTCAAACGAACTGACTTTTTTCCTTTTTTTTGCCAACTTAAGACATCTCTGCCAGACCAGAGGTAAATCCAGGCTGTTCGTAACGGTACCTTCCATCAGGTCCAATTCCAAATCCTTTAGGATCGGCAAACACATTTTCAAGCAATTGAGACATATCAGGCTTGGGACTCTCATCAGCGAATTTCACACAATCTTCAACTTCATCTGTAACACTCTGCTCAAGTGCTTTAATCTCCTCTTCAGTAGCAAGGCCATTTTTAAGCATATAGTTCCTGAATTGAGGGATAGGATCACGTGCAGCGTAGTGATCTTTTTCTTTTTTATCGCGTAATTCATCTGGGTCGGCAAGAGAGTGGCCTCTGAAACGATACGTCTCTGCTTCGATTAAAGTAGGACCTTCACCACGACGAGCGCGTGCGACAGCTTCAATAGCTACTTCACGTACTTTCATCAAATCCATACCGTCAACGCGAATGCCAGGCATTCCAAAGGCAGGTCCTTTTTTATGAATCCAAGGCTCCTCATCTCCAAGATTGGTTCCAGTGGCACGAGCGTGAGACATACCAATAGCCCATTTGTTGTTTTCCACTACGAAGATAACAGGGAGTTTGTATAAAGCAGCCATATTGAGAGATTCGTAGAACTGTCCGACGTTGCAAGTACCATCCCCAAAGAAATTGACGGCAACTTGATCGGCAGAATCGTCATTTAAAACACGTTTTTTGTATGCGATTTGGAACGCGGCACCGACACCCACAGGGATACCTTCACCAATGAATGCATAGCCACCGAGCAGACCGAATTCGGAATCGAACATATGCATGGATCCACCTTGGCCA
This sequence comes from Nannochloris sp. 'desiccata', assembly GCA_019044685.2. NCBI lineage: Eukaryota > Viridiplantae > Chlorophyta > Trebouxiophyceae > Chlorellales > Chlorellaceae > Nannochloris > Nannochloris sp. 'desiccata'. The sequence goes on along the minus strand of JAGTXX020000007.1, from coordinate 310,322 downwards.
CGGCAAGTTCCAGTCTTCTTACCAAAAAGTTCGGCCATGACCTTCCGGGCAGTGACACCTTTGGAGAGAGCGTGAACGTGATCACGGTAGGTGGAGGAGATATAATCATCCTTGCGAAGGCAAGCCTTGATGACACCTATAAGAGAAACAGAAGAAATTGTATAGAGGAGTGCTCGGTGATAGATCATGGTGGATGGAGGGCATTCAAAAGACAGAAACATAATTGCAAAGTAAAAACGATGGCAAATCCGGCACATTGTTAATCAGCAAAGTTAACTAATGTTCTGTATCAACAGAAATTTCATGCAGGCTTAATTTAGGCCTAATCGAAACCATCTGACCCATTTAGATAAAAAATTGCTTTAACTGACCTGTAGAGACGGCTTCTTGGCCGCAGTAAAGATGGACAAAGCCGAACATCTTTCCTCTATAATACATCTGAGCGCACATATCCTCGAAATCACGGCCGAGCACCATATCGCGGTAAAGCTCTTTAGCCTGCTCAGCGCTAATTTGATCACCCTTTTTGGCAGGAGCAGAGGGCTTGACGGGGGTAGCGATGGCCTTTGCACTCACAGCCATACGGCGAGAGGCCGCAGGGCGTCTTTGAGCCAAACGCAGGGGAGCTCCACGCAAAGCCATTCCACTGGCCATGGCTGGCATCCTAGGAGTAGCGACCTCCGCTAAGGGAGTAGCGATCGCCCGAGATTGAGCAGTCGCCATAGTAAAGTAATAAACAGCAATGCACCAGAATAGAGAGTCTCCGCCAGTTTCAAGAAACTGGCAGTTTTCTTGCGCTGACCCACAACCAAGTGTGAACAAACCACTATAATCCGAAATTCAAGGCAATCATTAGGTATGATTACTTAAATGAGTTCATAAGTGACGTTAGAGACGACATGGCAGGACCTTCCACCACCCCGATTGCTTCGGGAGGGATGCAGAAGTCTGCAAAATCTAGTCAAAGCAAAACAATGCAGAATAAGACTGTCGTGGTAACTGGATGCACGCATGGTATCGGAAAGTAAGTTCTGTTGCACTATTGTATCACCCCAAATGCGCGCTACCGAGACCAATCATAAAGATTTTAACGACAAGTTACTTTCATCCCCAAAACCGTCACCGCCTCCACCGTCATCTACTTCCTCTAAATCAACTTCATTTTCTTTTCTCCATTCTGTAGAGAAACTGCTGCTGCATTAGCAAGTAAAGGAGCTACTGTCATCATGGCATGCAGAAATACCCAACTCGCAGAACAAGTCGCTGATTCAATTCGATCACAACACCCAGACGCCTCGATCATCGTCGGTCCCAAGTTAGATCTCTCTTCCCAACAAAGTGTCCGCGATTTCGCACTTGCGTACATAGAAAAAGGCTGGCCATTGCATTGTTTGATCAATAATGCAGGTGCTATAGATAATGGAGAGCCCTGGTACACCTCAGAAGGTGTTGGGGGGCTCTGTCAAGTAAATTATCTTGGCCCATTCACCCTTACCCGCCTTTTGGAGCAACAATTAATTAAAAATGCTCCTTCAAGGGTAGTGAACGTCTCTTCCATCACCCACAGATTCTCTTATATAGGAGCACCAGAAACGTTTCTAACAAATTGGAAGCAAGGCTCAAATTATGGTAACTCTAAGCTAGCTAATGCATTATTTGCTTTTGAGTGTAATCGCCGTCTTGGCTTGTGTGGAGTTCATAGTTGTGCTGTAGACCCTGGTTCAGTTGGTAGTTCAATTTGGGAAAATAATAAGATTTTCAGTTCCGGCTTTTTAAAATGGGCGATAGCGACTCTGTACGCGCCTAGTGAGGACGGTGCTGCCGCTGTGGTCCATGCTGCATCTGTACCGTGGGAGGAAGAAAAAGCCGTTGCTGCGAAAATTAACGCAAAATGGAACACTAGACACTCTATTGTAAATTCTAGTTCTACTATTAATACTACCTCTACTAGCGACGAAGATGCGAGGTTCTATGCACGAGGTATGTTTTCTTGGCCGACCATAACTTCTTTCCGCGGCATGGTCAACCCTAAAAAAGAAAGATCGGTGTTTGAAAAAATTCGGGAAGGTGCGTATGGATTGACTGCTCTGGTGCATAGCGCGGCTGATTGGCCGGTGAGGAAGCTGTCGGGTGGAGCGTTAGTTGCGGAAACCAGGCTTGTGCCTGCAGCACCGTTATGCTATAACAGAGAACTTGCAAAAAAATTGTGGGAGGTGTCGTGTGAAGCAGCGAATTTGCCTCTGATGCCTGTAGGTCGTCAAGATACTGCCAACGTTGAACTTGTTGAAGCTGGTGTCAAGGCAAAATAAATACTGTCCAATTGAAATATATATATAAAACCCTTAAATGTATCTAACTGTGTCAGAATACCCATGAAAATTATAGTTTTTTTTTCTTTGCCTGAATATGTATGCATTACGATTTCAACTCGCTCTATGTATGTGGTCCAGCTAAGCACTTGTCTACCATGGACACTAAACTTGGATTTTCCAACGCCGCAGCCACCCTTTCCTTGTCATTAAGTTGCTTATTCACAGCATTTTCCGATGCGTGAGACCCAGGAGCCAAGAGAATATCCAATTTAAACCGCGGAGGTAGGGTACGGAGTAGTTTCACCCGGATACAGAGTCCTATAAGTGTCGCCATTGAACAGTGGTCCACGGTAGGAGTGAACTCTACCTTCACGCTGCCGACAATGTCATCTACGTCAATGGCGTCTTCAGAGACAACGTTGAGTTGTTCTAGGGAGTAGGGATGCTCTGGGTCGACAATATCTCGGATGTGCTGTAGATAAGAGATTCATTAGAAGTTATAGAAACAAGTGCCCCGGGAGATAGAGAGAGGAGAGAGATGTGGGGGCAGTGGCAAATTCACTGATTGTATTAATCCGAAGAACTTACCTCGAAAATTTCTAGGGAGTCGATGGGTTCACGGGCATTTTCGTCGTTTGGGTCAACTGCCTTCCTTCTCTGTAAACAAGGGAGGGGAGGGGAGATGAGCATTGAGCGGCAATTCAAAATTAAGGCTAAAGTGGAAACCATAGAGAGACTGAATGGATGTCGAACGTTAATCCCCTAAATTACCTTGGCAATATGTCTACGTTCGTGAACTATGGGGGCAGGATTAATGAGGTCCATGCCTTACTTTGCCAAACTAAGTTAAAAATCGCAAATCTGATTCCAAAGTTATTAACTGCTATATACTAGTATTCAACCCCTAAGCTTTGGAGAAATACAAATTATATACTGCACTTGTAGCCAATTAAAAATGCAGACCGCCAAGCCCAGCTATTTCATTTAAGAGGACTCACCTTCCACGTCTCCGACGCGGTGCCTTTTTAGAATAACCCTTGCTTTTTTGACCTCTACTAGGTATTCTTTACAAAAGGGTCATACAAACAAACTAATCAGCTTCACCAGCATCTTCGTTCTCTATCCCCACCCCACCCTCCTCTCTCTCCTCTCCACCTCTATAAACTAATTTCTTCACCCCCTCGACCACCACACCCATCCACTCTCTGTCTAATAGCAACCCTCCATGCCCGAGCTCTGGATGATACAATACACTCGCAGGATGTTCAGCCACATCAAACTGTATTTGGACCAACTCACCCGGTACTAAATCATCTTTACCAGAAAGCACAATCAAAGACCTGTGCCGCTCCCGAGGCAAGTCCTCCGGCCAGAGCATTAACTCTGACCAGTGAAAGCGCCGACAAAACGCCTGTGAGATGGTCAAATCACGTGAACAAAGAAATCTGATTCCATCCACAGCGGCAAGAAAGGAAGAAAGTAGATCAGAAAACACAAACTTTCGATAAATAAAATTGTAAAGCAACTGTGGGTAGCACGTCAACATACAAACTGGGTCTAATAATGCCGTAGAATGCACTGCCTCTGGGAAAATCTGTACTATTCTAGATATACAAAACGTCCCATACGAATGTCCAACAAAACATGCTTGTTTAAAACCGAGTTTATGGACAGCAGCGACTGCAGCTGTGGCAACATCATCAACCGTTTCCGCTTCTTTGCAGAGCCGAAGAGCCACATGTGGCATTTCCAGAAGGATAAACGGGCTTTGAGGGCAAGCTTTCATTAAACTGCGGATGAAATGGAGGTAGGGTAAGGTTCCAAAGCCAACACCATGGAGGAAAACGACAGGAACAGTAGACTTGAGAAGATTTTCTATCTGCTGTTGTTGATGTTTTCCTCGTTTCTTCTCTGTTGCTCGTCCGAGCTGCTGTTGTTTGCTGGAGGGTTTCTTCCTTGGAGGAGGTGATCCAGGTAAGCCTACTCTTCTTTCCATCATACTAGAAATTTCTTTGAAACTTCGAATTAGAGGCACACCCCCCATCCCTGCCATTGCCGCAGCGGTAGCGGCAGAAAATTTATTTCTAGGCCTAGGCCGTGGAGGTGGTAAATGATATTGTTGTCCTTCGTGTGGGTATTGTTTCGCCATAGAAGCAGCAGCAATACTCGTAGCAGCAACAGCAGCGTCCAAGGCGTGCTCAGCGGCGTTATGGGCTGCTTCTTTCACATTGTGAGCTGCGACTCTTCCTGGACTCTTTACAACAGCGGCAGCGATATTTTCTTTTCCTAGCTTTTCCGCAAGAGAATACCCAGTTTCCCCTCCTTTTCCCCCTTTTTCTCCTCTATGTTTCCCTCCACCTCCACCATTGATATTATTGGTATCGCTGACAGCAGCATTAATACTTGTCCAGCTCGTAAAGGCTCCTTGTATTCCTTTGTGAAATCCCATCCAACGCAACAACAGGTGCGCCACCTTTGCCGCAAATTCAGTCGACATATAGACAATAAAAAGCTTATGTTGAACCCGTAATGGTTCCCAGACATGTGCCATATACCTTAGATCAGAGTTTTTTCCAGGTGGAAAGGTCATATTCCATCTTTCTTCCGCAGTAGAAAGAAAATTTTGAACTAAAATTCTCTGAGAAGAGGATAAACTTTCAATTTTTTGGCAGAAAAAGCCATAGGCAACGAATTCTTCAACGTTTCCACGTAGAATGGAGCTATTTGAAGCGCCTAAAAACCATCCAGAGAGAAAATCGTCGAGTTGGAAGACCTGGTGGAGGTTTAGAAACCGTTCCATTGCAATTTGAACTCTTTTGGTGTCGGGAAAATTTGTAATTGGTCGATTCAATACTGTATAGCGTATTTTGCCATATATAAAGAAAAGTAACTCTATTATTAGATATACTGCAGTAGCTAAACGTAGATAGTATGGCCATTGTGGTTGTAAGCTAGGAGTAGAAGGAGCTGCTTGAAAGACGGCGAAGGCAGCGAGACAAGAATTAGCGGCAAACAAGACAGCTTCAATTGGAGAGATGCCCAACGTAATACTGGATGCAGATTTGTGTATGGTGGGTACTGTTGACTTCTCTTTATCCATCGTGATATGGTTTCTTTGAACTCGACTTCTAATTCGAAAAGTAGATCTTGAGAATAATTTTACGAAATTCAGTGCTGATCAAGTCTGCTTTAATGAGAGCAGCACATGTGAAGCGATCTCAGCATTCAAATTCCACATATGTTTACTCAGCATTTGAATTGACTTGATTTCCCGGGTTTAACAAAGTCTTAGATATTATATTTTTCTTCTCTGCAACGTCAGTCGGCCTGAGCCACTCTCAGTCTAGAGTATCACTGCTGTGCTGCATCCATCACCCTTTCAAAGCAAATGTCACTTCCTAAAAGAATATTTAGTTGCACAAATGATTACATATACTTCAGTAAACTCCATATTTGCGTTGATTCTATAAAGAAAAAAAATTCACCGCTGTCCCACCATTTTTCAACTTTTTATTTTCTTCCTCCTCTTTGTTCAACTAGCGAAATGGCTGGTAGCCCCCTTGAACGACGCTCTCCACATAAACGCTCTACTCAATACCAACTCTATATCGCTTTCTTCCCACTCCTCAGTGGGGACCCTTTGTAGAAACATAATCAATTCTTGAAATTCCATGGTTTTCAACTGACTCGCCCAAAACAAAAGAAATGAAGAAAGGACATATACTAGAAACTCTTTCAAAGCAGGTCCTTCTGCTAAATACGTATCCCACAATCGCTGCCCCAATTTAAACGGAAGCTCCCTTAATAACAAACAATTTGTCCAGCGGAATGCAAATTGCATAAATTCAACGTTTTCTTTTTCTAAATGCGCTGCTGTGGGTGCTTCGACTCTGGCAACGAGTTCACGGACGTGGAATAATGTCTTTTGTATACCAGGCTGTGAATACGTATAGTGGTCTTGAATGCCATCTAATAACTTACATAGACACCAGTAGCAATCCGCCTCTATGTCAAGGACATCAACTTCTGGAAGCTTTTCTAGAGTCCAGGTAGACATATCATCTATATTCTGCATCTTTTCTGAAGCAAATACAGCTAAAAATGGCGTTGCAAGGTCATTTATGCCTTGTACGTAGCCACTGGCAGGGTGTCGGACGCCCCATATGTAGAGAGTTCGTTCCAGTACTTTTTGCATACGTGGCAAATGGAAGAAAGGGACACCTGGAGCTGTACGAGGGACGTCTACGGCTACTTGACGTAGGGCAGACTCTTCTTCAGTCGCCCTATTCGAAATATTGCAATGACTATTATTGCTGGCGGCAGCAGCAGCAGCAGCAGCAGATGCTCCCGCAACTGCCCCTGCTGCAGAATCATAGTACTCTGGAATCAGTTCTCTATATTCTCTACGTTTTCTAGCTAAGATTTGATCCCGGCGCTCTCGATTCGGGGGTAGGTAGCCCAATAAAAGTCTCCAGCATAGAGGGCGGAGGTGTTGAGGGATCCCGCTCCATGCCAATTCTCTTAATGCCTCTATATCTACTACTGGCTCATTTAATAAGCGAGTGAACTTGGCAACACGCGGTTCGCTCATACTACGAAGCGTGCTGACAGGGACGCCTGAAGGAGAGCGCGGAATACCCTCGTTATTGTTGTCTCTTTTAGGGGTAGCGGCGGCAGGAGAGGTTGTTGCTGTTGTTGGCGCTGCTGCTAAAGGACTTCCTCCTGCTGGTGTTGCACTTCTCTGAAGTGTAGAATCATCTTTAATGGTGAGATTTAATATCTCGGCTGTTGCTTGATCGCTTGCAGCTGCTTCTATCCCGCTATTTATTCGAGAACCTCCGCTTTCTGATTCCCTGTCAGCGGTGCGAGAGAGTTTAATGGAACCGGGGAACCCACGACGAGAGAATAGGCTGCATAATAAATAAATTATAGTGATGGTTATATATATTAGTGTACCAATGATAGCGTAGTTTCGACTGCGGAATGGTTTGCTATTCAATTGCTCCGCATTCAATTTTTAAAATGATCAAACTAACTTGCTGACTCCAGGGAACGCTCCATCTCCATTCTCCTCACTAATCTTTCCCGGATTACTCATTGCATGGATTTTGATACTAGGAATACATTAAGGTAGGCGCTTGGCTCGATGGCATCGTTTTAACTCCCTTTCTTCTACGAGGGGATAAAGTTGACTTCCATTTCTATCCGATATTCTCCGCCTAAGGCTATTTTGGTGATATAACAACCCAAATTTCAATATTTGGATATCATATCAAACCAATTTGGAACCCCAAAAGCCCATAAATACTGTCTAATCCCCCTTTTTGGCAGCCTTGTCCATGTCCTAACTTCAACTCGATTGACCAATGTCTTTCAACTAAATTTATCTAATTGGAAATATGGACCCTCATAACTTCCGCCCTGGCCTTGGAATGCCTTTCCCAGGGTGGATGCCACCGTCGGGAACCCCATTCCCTCCAGGCATGGCCGGCCCGCCACCACCTGGCTGGCTCCCTATTCCACCGCCGCCACCGCCTCTTGGGCAAAACAACTCACCTCACTTTATTCCAATGGCCGGGCCACCACCAGGCATGCCTTTCCATTTAAATCCCTTCCCACATCAGCAGCAACAACAACAAGGTCGTCCTTTCTTACCGTTAGGAGCTATTCCACCACCTCCGCAACCACCTCTAGTCATGCCAAACTCTGCACCTCCCATTGCATTGCTCCCACCAGGTCCCGACCCAGTCCTCACCGGCAGCACTGCTACCACTACTGCCGGACTTGGCGATGAACTGAATTATAACCGAGAGAGTGTGATACCTGCATCTCCTGCCCTCAGTCAAAACAATGGTCAGGAGTTTACTCCACCGGCTCGGCGTAGCATGCAAAGCAGGGCGCAATCTGCTGGGACTCGATCTCCTCGAGCTCGAACCGCTTCTTCTGGCCCAGCTAGTTTTAGTTTTGGAACAGAAAAGAGTAGTTTCGGTGGGAATCAAGCCTCAAGAACACCTAGAAATGGACCTGGTAATAATAGCGGCAGCGGTGGCTTCGGCAGCTATGGCCCTAAAAGCACCTCCTCGTCTTTTCCAGCTCATTCCCGACCACAAAGCGGATCTGCTAGTAGGAATAGCCCTAAACGAGTATCTTCTATACAGCCTGCACGACGGGCCGGATCTGGAAGGCCTCGTTCTGCTGCAAATTTTTGTGGTCCTGCATTCTCCTCGTCAGCAGCTTCCGCCTCAGTTTCTAGCCACATGCCCATCGACGATTCCGATAATATTAAAGTGGCTATCCGTATTCGACCTTTGAATCCAACTGAGACAGCTCGTGGGGATGCCTGCATGCTTCAAGTGAGTCAAGAAAGCCCTCAGCAGGTCATTTTGACGGTGCCGGCATCGGCCACCACGGCTCCATCCAGCTCTCATTGGCTGGGTCCGAACAATGCTGTTTTGCAGCCAACAACTAAGACGTTCCAATTTCATTCGTGTATTGGACCTGAATCAGGGCAGGAAGATGTTATTCGCTTGTGTGGTATTACACAGCTGTTGGATGCAGCACTAGATGGCTACAATGCAACTATCCTGGCTGTAAGATTTTATTTTTTTAATTTTAATTTTCTCTCTGCTTCAACTAATGCCTATGGTACGCCCTCACTATACCTTATTAACTTAAAATTTTAACTAGCTTAAGTTCATTGATTTTCACATCTGCAGTATGGCCAGACTGGCAGTGGTAAGACCTACACCATTGTCGGCCACGAAGACGTCGATGAAAGCGCCGCGAACAACAGCTTCCTACCAGGTTCAACTTTTGGCAGTGGAGACGATGAAGGCATTGTCTCACGTTCTTTAGCGTATATCTTCAGGCAAGTTGAAGCTCGTAATGCAGCTGCGGCAGCTGGAACTGCAGGGGAAGGAGACCTTGCAAGCAATGGCAGCATTGGCGCAGGAGATGGTCCTTCTCATGCAACAACCATCACCGGCGATGGGTGCAAATATTCTATTCGTGCTTCATATTCTGAAATCTACAATGAAGCTCTCTACGACCTCCTCTGCTTTGACCAGCGTCAACTTTCTTTACGATGGGATCCAGTCAAAGGTTTCCACGCACCAGATTTGACTTTGCAAGAATGCGCAACCTTACAAGATGCCCAGGAAGTCGTTGTTTGTGGACTACGCCATAGGCGCGTGGGATCACATTCTCTAAATTTAGAAAGTAGCAGAAGTCATGCGATTCTTACTGTTCACATAGATGCAGCGCCTGTGCGTCCCGAGGCAGCAGATTTTGGCAGCACACGAATGGGAAAAGTAGTATTTGTCGACCTGGCAGGAAGTGAAAGGCTTAAAGATAGTCATTCAGAAGGAATTGCCATGCGTGAGACTGCTAGTATCAATTGTTCGCTGTTCATGTTGGGTAAAGTAATCTCCTGCTTAGCGAGTGGAGCGAAAGGAAGTGTGGTGCCTTATCGTGAGTCTAAACTTACTAAATTGCTTATGGATTCTCTAGGAGGCTCTGCTTTAAGTTTAATGATTGCCTGCTGCTCTCCCAGCTCAGCGCATCTGGAAGAAACATTGAGCACTTTGAGCTATGCTACCAGAGCGAAGAATATAAAAAACGCACCTGCAGTGCAAATGGACCCTCAGCAGGCTGCTTTAGCTGCTTTGCGGAGAGAAATAAAAGTATTAAGAGCTGAAAACGCATATTTAAGGGATCAGCTGATGATGGCAAATACCGGTGGTGGTGGTCTTCCTCTATCACCAGCTGCAACAGCTGGCCTATTGACTGCCAGTGGTGGTACCCCAAGTGCTTCAGGGGCAGCTGGATTACCTCCTTCTTCATCTCAGTTCTCACCTGGGTCGAGTCCCTCACCCCTTCCAGCTCACAGTGTAATGCTTCCCGTACCTGCTGCGCCTCAAGAAGAGCTTTCTCGCCGACTGAACGATGCCCAGCGCTTGCTTGGCACCTTGAGCACTGAAAACTCTCGCCTAGCTGCTGAGAATGAACGACTCAGGGCAGGAGGCCTTCAAGTTGCTGGCGAGTATAGTGGCGCTGTGGAAGAGATTGAATGGTTAAGATCGAAATTAGCGAGATTAGAAGTGAGTTTGATGGGAGTAGGTGTTGGAGAAGCAACGACAAACCAGGCGCCTGGTGGTGAGCAAGACCTGGCTTTGCCGCTGCGGCTGCCAGAAGCAGATGCTCAAATGGGAGCAGATACAGGGATAAAACCATTTAAATCACCTCCTTCAAGTAGAATGGAAGTATTTGAAAGCAAGGAAGGTCAAAAGAGCCCTGCTGTAGCTGACAGCATCAAGACGGAAGTGGCGGAAAAGACGCCATCAGAAGGCGAAAAAGCTGAACTAGTTTCTAAGTTAACACCAAAGAAGCTCGTGGCCAAAGCACGTGCTACCCCTCTCCCTGATGGTTACAGTATTGATACAGAAGCAGAAACCAATGTTCTAATTACGCATTAACATATTTTTAAGTTGACAGACAACAAAATCGTAAAATGGAAAGCCGCCAATCGCTTTTTAAGAAACTTGGAAATTTTATTGTTTGTGGCCTTTACAGTTGAATGACTTACTTCTTTAGTAAAAAGATAAACTAAAACAAGACATAATTTTAAATCAACCGTCACTATATTGTCCAATTAAATGACCATCAAGAATCAATCAATGAATCAGAGATGAGAACGGGAGTAGAATTGGGATAGCACAAGGAGAAAAAAAAGGGGAAGCTGTAGTTTATTTATTATTCGTGCTGGAAAGAGAGGGACAAAGAAGGGCAGTGGCAAAGAAAACAAAAAACCAACTGCACAGAAAGGGAACAAGGGAGTGCAATGTTCAACAACTTTTTTAAAATGAACGAGAGGAAATTAACAGAGCGCAAAAATGAAAGACGGCAAATGTCCAGTTTTCAAAGTAGGAGCTAGACAGTATGTAGGGTAGTTATTTATCGCATTCGTATAGTATACTAGTAGATCCATAGTACAGAGAGGATAAAGGAAATGAAAAAACAGTCGCTAGGTATGATTAGGGATGCTATAAAGGTAAAACAGAAAGGCATCACTGTCGAGGCAGGGAAAAAGAAAGTAAACCATAAAAACCATGACAGCGAGCAGTAGGGCAAAAACAAGGGGTAGAAAGCAACATAAATCAAAGACAAGAGAGGAAATTTGACTTGATTTAGTTATTATTGCCGTAAAGGACCCGAAGTGAAAAAGAAAAAGTCAATTTTACTGATTTTTTGAGAAGAAAAAACGAGTTGGGAAGTAGTTGGTAAGGAAAACAAAAACAAAATAAACATGTGCACGTAGGCAAAATGGTTCGTAGTTTTCTAGAGAATATTAGTTTATGTTGTCAGTAGGATAGATAAAGGTAATTTATTTTGTTTGGTAGAGGTAATGCGCTTTTTTTGCCCAAGCCGGCACGAGGAGGGGAACAAATAGAGGAAAATCAATCAACCCTGTGATTGGTGGGTTTAGGATTGCAGAACAGAAACGAGACAATCCTTGCTACTACAATTCAATACATTTTACTGGATGATTTCATTTTAGAATCATTATGGTTTCATTGTTTCACCGGGTTGACTATTTCAAATTTTCTTCCTCCTCGACTCCCCCCCCGTCGTGCAAGATCTTGAGCTTTAGTTATGCCGCCGTAGCAAAGGCGCCAATAATAGCCAAACAGAGCCAGAATCCGGATACCGAGCATGCAATGATAAAACCTGCTTCTATAGACGATAAACTCCTATGCTGAATCAAGCATTGATCAACAATACCGACACTCGTAGGAGCAGAGGCAGTACTGGAATTTCCCTTGCTGTCGAGAGAAATACAATGAATTTTGCCTTCGAATTTTATAAGGAAAGCATCCAGGTTATTATTATCCACAGCAGACGCTGTTGCTGTCTTTCCCACAATAGTAGCACTAGTAGTACTTCTACATATCGTACTGATAGTTGCCTTTACAATACCGACTCCGACTCCCAGGCCCAGCAAAGCAGAGCTCAGCATACATAGCATCCATATTTGAACTCGAGCATCTTCTGATAAGGGAAAGTCATCAAGATTTCCTCCTGTAATCCAAACCGCTGGTCGTAAGAGTATACAATGAGCACAATGTGCCCAAAATTTAACAGTTCCGGCAGTTTGCGAGCTGGGAAGAGCTGCAGAATGAAGACAAAACATCCCTCGAAGGGCAATGGTGGTGGCGGCAGCTTGCAGACAACAGAAAGCGCACATATTGCAATAAAGTTGCTTACGGAGAATGTCATATGATATAGCCATGCCAGCGACAGTGAAGCACGCAGCAGCGTAGACCATAAAATGGATTGTGAGTTCGACAACAGGCTGCATCGTGATCGGGGGAGGGCTCCTGATTGACATCAAAATTGGGCTGAAAATAGCCAGGATACTGATGAAAAGGAGCACATTTCTCATTCGTCTACAGTTTGAGCACGTGCTAGTCTGTGCTGGGGTAAATTTCGAGGGTTTATAGCTCACCCAAGGTTGATTGGTGATGGAGTAACTAAAGGCCGCTGGAGATGGTACTGCTGGCATTGATGACTTGGGCCTTAGAAGAGACTCCTTGTGGAGTTCTTGATAGTGCATTGGGCGAGGTTGCATGGGTAGGTGTAAAAAACAGGTATAGATGTAGCCTACAATAGATTTCGGTAATTAAAAGTCAATTTATCTGTTGGAACATTTGTCAATTTGCCAGCATGGATATAAGATGAAAGGTTTCCTTGTATCGAAGCAGAACTTACGGGTATTTCGCTATCCGAGACCGATTTAATTAAGCTCTAGAAGAGAATGCTATGAGCTTTAGGATAGGTGGAAGCCTTTGTATATTCGATATTATATCGGAATTCCGATATTTTCGAAACGGACGCGATCACAAATGAAGAGGACTTCGGCAAAAACTCATTGAATTCAATAGTGTGCTGAAAGGGCCGATAACACAATGAGCTACTTAATGTATTAAAGCTGCAAAGAGGGGATTTAGAGCTATATATGGGTGGCGAATGGGACCGGAGGGAGGACCATTTGTGAAAGGAGCTGCGGAGAAGCGGCGACGAGCCTTTTTGAAAAAGTTTGATGACAAGGTCAAATCACCAGTTTAATTTAACAAAATTCGGAACATAATTTTTAAATAAATTTCGATGATACTCGCCTATTGACTGCCAAATTCCACTTTATACGCTGTGTAAGTCTTTCATCGGCCCCTAACTATTAAGTACTGAACCTTTTTAAGGAAAAATAAGAAGTGCTCCTACCGTCTCAACCGCTGCTATCAGGACGCCAATATACCTTAAATATGCATCATATCTTATCAAAAAAACCCCTAATATTAATAAAAAGTTATTCAAATTGCAATATACCATGTCGCAAATATACTTATGCGAGCCTACCTAGATAAATTTGACGTAAAAATTATCAAGGCGGCACGCTGACGCCGACTTTTCCTTGGCCAAAACCTCCAAAGTTTTGATGCTATAGTGTTTCTCCATCTCCAGATGTATAACCGTGCAAAATTGAGGTCTCCAAGTCCTAAAGCTCCAAAATTTGCTGTCGGTCAGCGACCTTTCCCTTCTCCTCTGTGCCGCACAGCAGTGCTGATCAAGTAAAGCGCAGCAGATGAGGCGGCAGAAGAAACGAATAAAGGAGCGAGCCCAACGGCCTAATTCGTCCCTTTTTTTATGTCTCTAGGATTAAAATTTAATCCTTGTTTACGTCATCATCGTCCTTTGAAAAGTTCATACCCACGCAAATTTATCACGATGGTGCGTCAACTAAAAATAAATCTCGCATCAGTATCCAGTTGCACAATGCCCATTACTCTCTAGGCAACATCTATGCCATACTGTCACCTTCAAAATACATTCATCATGATCTTGACATATTTCTATACCTCATTTGCAGGCTACCCAGCAGTATCTCGAGACTCATGGCATCCAGGAGAAGATTGAGAGTGTTATCAACTCCACTATCCAGGCCAAGCCCGAAAGCCCTTATGCTTTCATGGTGAGTCAAGAGACACTCTTTTCCCGCTATCTATATATATTGCTGGCATTGATATTTTGCACTCTTCCAATAGTGATGCCCATCACAATGACTTTTTAATTTCCAGTTTGTGCTCCCAACCCCAAACAATTTCCTTCGCCTTCCTCTTACTTGTTTGCTTCTATCTATTACAGGCTGCTGAGCTGACCAAACTTACCCCCGCTGCCATCACCAAGGTGCACGCTCGCCAGATCTTTGATTCCCGCGGCAACCCTACTGTTGAGGCTGAGGTCACCACTGGCAAGGGTACCTTCCGTGCTGCAGTTCCCTCTGGGGCTTCTACTGGTATTCACGAGGCTGTGGAACTCCGCGATGGCGGCAGGTACGCTATTTCTTTGCTATTATTGCGCTCTCAATTTCTAGGTCAATCCTCCCCCTAACAAGATTTCAGAGAATTCTAAAAGTCTCAATTCAAGCCTCTTCTTTCACATCTAGCAATACTATCTATCCCTTACTAATCATCAACTTCCCATCTCACTCGTTATTTCCTATTCACTCTGTTTATTCTTACTTTTTACAGTGCTTACATGGGCAAGGCCGTGCTCACGGCTGTCTCTAATGTCAATGACAAAATCGCTCCTGCCATTATCGGCATGGACCCCACCCAGCAAGAAGCCGTCGATAAAAAGATGCTTGAACTCGATGGTACCCCTAACAAGGCTACTCTCGGTGCCAACGCTATCTTGGCTGTCTCCCTCGCTGTTGCCCGTGCCGGTGCTGGTGAGAAGGGGGTTCCTCTGTACAAGCACATTGCCGATCTCGCTGGCAACAGCAAGCTTGTCCTCCCTGTGCCTGCTTTCAACATTATCAACGGTGGTATGCATGCTGGTAATGCGCTTGCTTTCCAAGAATTTATGATCATGCCCACTGGTGCTTCATCTTTTGCTGAAGCCATGCAGATGGGATCTGAGGTCTACCATCACTTGAAGGGTATTATCAAGAAGAAGTACGGACTTGATGCTTGCAATGTTGGTGATGAAGGTGGTTTTGCACCCGGTATCCAGAACAACGAGGAAGGTCTTGTTTTGGTCACTGAAGCTATCGAGGTTGCTGGTCTTGTAGGCAAGATCAAAATTGCAATGGATTGCGCTGCTTCCGAATTTTACAACGAAGAAGCCAAGGTCTACGATTTGGCCTTCAAGGCTAAAGAAAACGACGGTTCTCAGAAACTCTCTGGTCCTGAAATGAAGAAATTCTACCAGGACCTTGCTGCCAAATACCCCATTGTCTCGATTGAAGATCCATTTGACCAAGATGATTGGGACACCTATGTTCAGCTCGAAAGCGAGAACATTGCTCAGATTGTCGGTGATGATCTTCTCTGCACCAACCCCATTCGCGTGAAGAAGGCTATTGACATGAAGGCATGCTCTGCTTTATTGTTGAAAGTCAATCAAATCGGCTCTGTTACTGAATCTATCGAGGCTGTAAAGATGTCTAAGAATGCTGGCTTTGGTGTGATGACTTCTCATCGTTCTGGAGAGACTGAAGACACGTTCATTGCTGATCTTGCTGTCGGTCTTGCTACTGGACAGATCAAGACTGGTGCTCCTTGCCGCTCTGAGCGTCTTGCCAAATACAACCAGCTGCTCCGTATTGAGGAGGAACTTGGTGCTGATGCAGTTTACGCTGGAGAGAACTGGAGATATATTTCTCTTTAAATAAAGAATATCTATATATAAACAGATAATAATGATTAAGAAAGTAACAAAAATAACAACACTACGGCCTGATGTTTGGCTTACGTGCGTTTTGCTTTTGTAGTTTTTGCTGCAAAATTTGAGAAATCTCTCTTTGTTTTGTTTTGCTTTGCTATGAATGCTTCGCGCATATTTCTTCTTTTTATAAAAATAAGTTGCATTTTCTGTCTTTTTGGAGTGGATACGGAAGCGCTTTTTATCTCGATTCTTTTGTCTTTCCCCTTCTTTTAAAATCTTGCTGAGAAGAAGAAGAGAACATGGGCGGCCACGGCGTCTGCTGCTTCATTTTTCTTTCTTTCTTTCTTAAAACTTGTGTGAACAACTTGTATCAACCAACTACTAGACTGCACTATTTACATCGTCCTTCAATTATCTATACAAAAGGACGCACAGAGAGCAAGCACCTAACCACACACAGAAAACAATCAGCAAGAACACACTTTCAAAAGAATTCATTTAAAAAAATGCAAAAAAAAAATTCATCCATCTTAATTACTCTTCCTGAGTACCAACAACACGTGCAATTACATCAGCAGCCTTTTCAGCACTGTTTTTAGCAGCACCACCAACACTACCTGTCATCTTCATATCTAAAGCTTCTTCCAGCTTCTTTCCAGCTTCCTCATCCATCTGATAGAAATAACTCACCCACTTTTCTTTAATTTCTTTGGTCGTCTTTTTATCGCCCAACAACTTTGGTCCAGCGATTCTTTGAATAAACCGCTCCCTCCTCTCCGGGTCAAACGAACGATACCTATCTCCAGGTTGCACAAACGGATTTTCTTTAGGTAAATGCTCACGTACACGTTCTGCAGGGCCTTCTTTTTCATCATTAAAAATAATTTCAGGCCGAATTGTGGACGGGTCTGCTTCTACGGTGTCGGTTTTCTCAACAGAGCTCGGGAAGTAATTTACATGGCCAGTTTTCTTCAACATAGTACCAACCCCTTCTTGAGTCGTCACAGGATTGACCTTCAAAGGTGCATTGATAGGAATTTGGAGGAAATTTGCACCAAGGCGGTATCTCGTCGTATCTGAATAGCTGAATAATCTTGATTGCAACATACGATCATTTGTAAAGCCAATACCAGGGACGACGAGCGCAGGACTGAAGGCCAGTTGTTCAACTTCTGCAAAGAAATTATCAACGTTGCGATCAAGTGTCATGTGGCCCACGGGAGTCAAAGGAAATTGATCTTCGGGCCAGAGTTTGGTGACATCCAAAACATCGAAATCAAGCGAGAGAGCTTCCTGTAGTAGAGAAGAGAAAGGAGGAGAAGAAGAGAGGGGGTTTTAAAATTCGGAGAAGAAAGACCATAAACATAAATGTTCTGAAAACCGCCGTGGTCTTGGAATTATTTTTTCAAGAAAAAGCAGAAACTGACCTGAGGGTCCATAACTTGGAAATAAAAATCCCAGATAGGATCATTTCCTTCCTCAATTGCATTATACAAATCATTACTTGCAAAAACAGCGTTCTTTCCACCTTGGTAGTAAGCATCTTCATCAGAGAGGCACTCGATACCTCCATTTCGATTCTTCCAGTGGAATTTGACAAGTTTTTGCTCACCTTCTGCGTTGATTAATTTGAAGGTATTAACGCCAAAGCCGTCCATTTGACGAAAGTTTTTAGGGATGCCAACGTCGTCGTAGACAAAGGTGAACATGTGCATTGATTCAGGCCTACAAAAAAAAAGAAAAGGACGACGAAAAAATTCAGCATTCTACTCCACAGCAAAATATTAACCTAAATGTGGAAGAAGAAGATGTGCCCTCTCTTACCAGTGAGAGAAGTAGTCTGCAATACGCCACCCTTCTTGCACATTTGTAATCGGATCGGGCTTCAGAGCGTGAATCAAATCAGGAAAAGACATTCCATCACTTTGGAAGAACACGGGAATATTATTTCCCACGAGATCCCAGTTACCATGCTCGGTATAGAACTTCACCGCAAAGCCTCTAGGATCCCTCAAACCTTCAGAAGACCCCCGAGGATGAATAACCGTGCTAAAACGAGCGGTTACGGGGGTGCGCTTGCCCACAGAAGAGAATAAATCAGCGCAGGTGAGGTGAGAAACATCATTGGTGACTTCAAAGTAACCCTTTGCAGCATAGCCTTGTGCGTGGACGACTCGTTCAGGGATACGTTCTCGGTCAAATTGAGCAATTTTGTCGACGAGCTGGAAATCTTCAAGCAAAATAGGACCTGTAGAGAGAAAGAGAAAAAACACGGGTAGGGGGAGGGAACCTGTGTGAGCAAGCCACAGAAAAATTCAAGCCTCTTATTCTAGCTGATACTATCTCCTTTCTAGGCGAAAGAGATACAACCAACTTACCTCGACGGCCTAGAGTTTCACTGTTGTGGTGATCAAACACAGGCAACCCAGTGTTGGTGGTGATAAATGGAGCTTTCTCAACAGCGGGCTGAGCAACAGCAGGGCCATCAGGCTGGCCACCTAGGGCGCCCTTTACACTTTCTACAAGACCAGACATGTTCAATTGTTTGCAATTTAATTCACTAGTTTATTAAAAAACTTTGTAAATGAGCTAAACCGCGGCTAGCTTTCCGAATTAGAGCCAAGAATCGGCAGCGCTGGGGCCAGGCATCTGTGATGAAGCCAGCCTAGTCAAGCTTTCAAGCTTTCAAAAAGTCAAACTTCACTCTGCTTTCAACATACTGTTGCTTAATTTACATACCAATAAATGGAAATTTGGTTGTATACAGAAAATATTGGAGTAATTTTAAAACCTTTTTGTTATTCAAAAGGACACAAGCGCCAAAAAGCACCAGGATAATCTGAAGACGAGAGAGCGAGCGGTACAAAAGAAAAAAAGAAAGAAAGAAATGTGCGAAACGACCGATACCGGGACCCAACTGTTCCCTACTGCGTTTTTTAGCCTGGAAAGAGATCTGCTATTGTTTGTGGTATTATAATTTGCTGTGCTGGCAACAGGGTTTGTTGCTGTGTTGCCTGCTGTAATTCTTGTTGTTGCTGTTGCAATTGGAAGGGAAAAAAACCAGCAAATACATCTTGAACTGACAATGATGGTACTGGGGGTGGTGGCGGTGGCGGAGGGGGAGGCGAAGGAGGAGGAGGGAAAGGAGGCGGTGGCGGGGGTGACCGAGGAGGTGGTGTTTGGGCTCTCCTTTCTTCCTCTGCTCTTCTTTCTTCTTCTTGTCTTTGCTGTTCTGCCCTTCTATTAACCTCTTCTCTAAATCGTTCTACGTCTGCAGCAGAAAGAGCTGGGGGTGACGGCGAAGGCGGAGGTGGAGAGGGCGGGGGAGGAGATGGAGGCGGTGGTGTTTGGGCTGCTATCCTTCTTTCTTCCTCTTGTCTTTCTTCTTCTTCTTGTCTTTCTTCTTCTTGTCTTCTTTCTTCCTCTTGTCTTTCTTCTTCTTGTCTTCTTTCTTCTTCTTGTCTTTCTTCTTCTTCTTGTCTTTCTTCTTCTTGCCTTCTTTCTTCGTCTTGCCTTCTTTCTAGCTCTTGTCTTTCTTCTTCCTCTGCTCTTCTTTCTTCTTCTTGTCTTCTTTCTAGCTCTTGCCTTTGCTGATCTACTCTTCTTCGTTCTTCCTCAATTTGTCGTGTAAAGTCAGGAGGAGGAGGAGCAGGCGGTAGCGGCCTTGGCACGGGTGTTTCTTGTTCTTCCCTTCTCCGTTCTTCCCCAATTCTTGCTTCTTCTTCTTGTCTTCTTTCTTCCTCTTGTCTTTCTTCTTCTTGTCTTCTTTCTTCCTCTTGTCTTTCTTCTTCTTGTCTTTCTTCTTCTTCTTGTCTTTCTTCTTCTTGCCTTCTTTCTTCTTCTTGCCTTCTTTCTAGCTCTTGTCTTTCTTCTTCCTCTGCTCTTCTTTCTTCTTCTTGTCTTCTTTCTAGCTCTTGCCTTTGCTGATCTACTCTTCTTCGCTCTTCCTCAATTTGTCGTGTAAAGTCAGGAGGAGGAAGAGGCGGAGGCGGTAGCGGCCTTGGCACGGGTGGTGGAGATCTTGGTGGTGGTGGTGGCGATGATGGGGGAGGTGATTCTTCCCGAGATGGGGTTGGTGGAGGAGTTGTAGCCATCGCTACAGGCCGAGCTGGAGGAGGGACTGCTGGCGGCGGCCGAGGCGGTGGCAGCCTCGCTGGTGACACCGGAGGAGGGCTTCTTGGAGGGGGTGGAGGCAAAAGTGGAGGTGGTACGGGAGGTGAAAGCATTGGTGTTAAAGAAGGAGGCATCTCTGGAGGTGGTAAAGGTGGAGGAGGAGGCATCAGTGGTGGTACTACTGCGGGAGCAAGAACACTATTGCCACCGACAGCAGGTACCCTTTCCACTCTCTCAGGTGCAGGTGCCGCCCTCGCACCAATAACTCCATCCATAATGTGCAAAACACCATTCGTAGCTAATATATCTGGCACATCAACCGCAACACCATCTACTACCAGGTCTTCCTGTCGCGGCAAACTTGAATTTCCACCTTCTTCACCTTTTTGGTTTCCTCGTGTTCCAGTTTTAACAGTTTGATTATTCGCCAAATTTACGTTTTGTAACGCCACCAAAGCTACAGATTTGATCCCCGCAGAAGGAATAATGCTTGAGAGTACGAGTTGTAAAGCAGAATCTTGTGTTTGACTGGATAGCGGTTGGATTGCGCCTTGACTTACAGAAGCTTCTAAAGCATTATTTGATGGTGCCAGGACTGTAATATCTTCTCCAGGGACGCTGGTGAAATTTGAAAGACGTATTAGGCGGTAGAAATCTTGAATTTGGGGTAAGGTGCTGAGTAAGGTAGCTAGAGGAGGCAAATTTCCTTCGAGTGCTGCGCGTTCGGAAGGGCACACTTTGAAGTAGGCACCTGGAAATCTGACACTCCTGGCGATATTTCTAGCCTCATTGCACCGCTCAGGATCCTGAGTAGAGGGATGGGGAAGAGTGTGTGTGCAAATTTAGTCAGAAATCTTGTTGATTTTGTGTTTTCATCAAAATTTAAGAAAGAAAGAAAGCGACTTACTGCAATGTAGCACATAAAGACGTTGCTTCCTTCAGCTAGAAGCCACTGTCCACACCCAACTGTAGATGTATTTACAGTTCCACTCATACCGGTAGAGGTACATGCACAGGGTAAAGTCTGTTGCTCTGGAGCAGGAGGCGCAGCTTCTGGAAGCTCCGAAGCTCGAGAAAGAGGAGACTCATCCTCAGCACCATCAGCCTGGAAAGGAAGGCTCCGAGGTGGCCCAGGTTTCTTACGAGGTGGAGCTGCATAGAACGGGTTTATTCCGGGTACTACAACTTCGGACAAGGGTTGGCTAGCAGCGAAATGGGAGAACAAGAGGCAGAGGACGATGCGGGCAGCGCCAGCCTTTGGGGCACTTGGCCACCCTTTGGGAGGCATTCTAGGGGCCAATTATGTTTACAAATATGTTATTTAAGTGTTTAAGTGGAGATGTAAGCGGGCTGACGTGCGCAAAGCCCCGGTAATGAAACGCGGAGGGGCAGCAGCCTGTCAGGTGCTAGTAGCAGTGCTAGAATTTTACAAAGTAGCAGAGAGCAAGGGCTATGTTTTTAGATAAAATTTCTCTTCGTCAAAAATTGAGACATTTAGATCTATTTGTTATAACCAAAATAGTTGATACAAAACGCTTTACAACCTAAAATTGCCCGAAACGCGCACCCAATTGCAAATGCAAAAATTGATTTAAAAGGTTAAGTGTTATCCAAAGGCAATGCTTTAGACAGCTGATCCTTGATCCAGTAAATAGTTACCCAAATCACATGGGATCAACAGTAGTCCTCGCTACAGCGGGCTATGACCACACAATCAGGTATGAGATTATTGTCGGACCGCAGTTCCTCCGCTTCAATTTTCATTTTTACTCTTTCTCCTTATAACCACAACAATACAGACCTCGATTTCCTCTCAACCTTCCCTTAATATTCCACATGCTATCTATCTATAACCAATACTATTTCCTAATATACTATTTATCTTCTTGCAAAGATTCTGGGAGGCAACGTCAGGCATCTGTTACCGCACCCTCCAATACGCCGACAGCCAAGTTAACAAACTAGAGATCACCGCAGACAAATCTCTAATAGCAGCAGCAGGGAACCCACACATCCGCCTGTTCGAAGTGAACTCAAATACGCCGCAACCAATAGTCTCTTATGACAATCACACCTCAAATGTTACCGCTGTGGGCTTTGGGAAAGATTGCAAGTGGATGTATTCAGGCAGTGAAGATGGAACCCTAAAAATCTGGGATCTGCGTGCACCGGGTGTACAACGTGAATTTGAACATAAATCTGCAGCAGTGAATACTGTGGTGTTACACCCAAATCAACAAGAGCTCATTTCTGGGGATCAACAGGGCAACATCAGAGTATGGGATCTGACTGCAGATGCCTGTAGTTGTGAGCTAGTACCAGAGGTAGGAACCCCTGTACGGTCACTTACCATGGCACCAGATAGCTCACTCATGGTCGCTGCTAACAATTCCGGCACCTGCTACGTCTGGCGCTCTGTTCGAGGCACACACACGACGACCCATTTTGAACCGCTGCACAAATTAAAAGCGCATTCCGGTCAGATCCTGAAATGCCTGCTCAGTCCAGACGTACGGCAACTAGCAACTACTTCTGCTGATAAAACGGTCAAATTATGGAATCTAGATGGATTTACTTTAGATAGAACTTTAACTGGGCACCAGCGATGGGTGTGGGATGCAGTCTTTTCAGTAGATGCTGCGTATCTGGTAACTGCCTCGTCAGATTGTACTGCCAGGTTGTGGGATTTGAGTACGGGAGAGGCGATTCGGATGTATAGTGGACATCATAAAGCGTGTGTGACGTGTGCGTTGAATGATTCAGCACTAGAAGATAGGGAAAGTTAATAAAAGGAAAAATATCTATAGACATATGGGAGCGCCTTTTATTCTTCTTTCAGAGTATCGGTCTGTACTGTCAATTCTAATTATTTAGTAGATTTGCTTGGTAATTTGTTATATAACTGTCATTTCAGAGAGTAGAGTACAACGTTTCTACCCTAGGTTAACTATTTTAGTTGAGAGTACTGAGTTTTGATCTATCTCTTATCTGATTTACACACAACGGGTAAGAAAGAAAGAAAGAAAGAACGAACAATCGCTTGCCTTGTCCCAAGAAGAGAGCTGGAACAGCAATAACTGCTGCCCTGAATTTCAGAAAATTGTAAAATATAGGTTCTTCTTTACCGTACAGGCACCGACAACTTGGTGTTTTAAGCAGAGCACAGTAGTCGCGATGATGCAGCCTCCTGCCTCACCTTGAAAACCTTCCTTACTATCGATAAGGAAATTGACAAAGAGAGGTGACAGGGCGCAAACAATGGAGAAACGACTGGTGCATATCGTGATTAATTTATATTTGAGATTTATATAAAAGGAAAAAGAATTGTTATTCTAATTTCACCCCCCGCTTTTCCCTTAAAAAAGAAAGGAAGAAAAGGGAAAGTGTGTGTCTGTTTTGTTTCATTCTCTTCTCTCTTATTTCCAAAGACGACTTTATGCAAAAGAATGGCCACAAGGAGAGAGACTCAATCACTTGGGAAATCAGGCCAACCTACCAGCCAATAAAGAGAGAGATCGAGAGAGAGATCGAAGAAAAAAAAGAAGGGGGGGGGGGGGGGGGGGGGGGCACGTCTACTATAGCAAAGTAGAAGAGAAAAAGAAAAGACGACCTAGATTTCTTTATTCAGCTGGTGGTGCAGGACGAGGTGGTGGAGGAGGTGGTGGTGGTGGTGGAGGAGGGGGCACACCACCAGCAGGAAGACTGCGAGATTTATTTCCACCTCGTGCACGAGGAGGTTTATTAGAAGAAGAAACTTTCGCAGCAGCAGCAGCAGTATCTCCAGCATAGGAGCTTTCAGAAGGGGCAGCAACACTATTATCACCGGCAGCAGCACCTTCAGCACCAGGCTCCCCTTTACCTCTCCTCTTACCACGGCCTCCACGAGTTTTACGAGCGCCGCTCTTGGCATTGACATCAGCAGGATTATGCTCACCATTAGAACCAGTATCATCGTGAACAGATGCAGCTGCGTGAGCAGCAGGAGCTAAGCCAGGAGGGGGTCCAGCAGATTTTCTGGCTTCTTTCCCAGTAGCAGCACCACGAGCACAAGGGGGAGGTGGAGTTGCCTTCTTGGAACCACCACCACCTGCGGGTGATACTCCAGGAGGAGGTGGGGGAGGTGCTGTAGAAGTGGATCCTTGAATAGCACCTTCAGCACTAGCATTGCCTGCTTTCCCGCTGGACCCACGACCCCGGCGGGTGCGGGCAAATTTCTCTCTCTCTTCATTGTTCCCTGCTGCAGCTGCTGCTGCATTTGCACTAGTTGCTGCGTTGTTGAAAAGTCCAGGAGGTGGAGGTACACCAGGAGGAGGTGGCGGAGGCGGAGACACACCAGGAGGGCCGTTCGTACTAGCACCTCCTCTCCCTCTACCAGCACCACCACCTCTGGCACCGCCTCGTTCCTGAGAATCTTGGTGCTGCCCGTGATGAGGATGAAGACGGCTAGGATGCTCACCACTACGAGCACCACGATGACCACCTCGACCACCAGATCTATCGTTCCCAGCACCCGATCCGCCAAACTGAGCACCAAGATCACGCAACAAACCATGCCCGCCGCCACCCGCACCACCGCCAAGAGCTGCAGGAGGCGTCATTGAGTCTGGTTCTACCGATCCATCAATGGCACTTGGCAATAGAATATCACCAAATTGAAGTGGAGGAGGACCTGCAAAGGTAGCCACAAGGCCAGGAGCACCACCAGCTAAAGTTACACCACTTAATCCACCAACACCGCCAGCAGCAGAGGCCGGCCCACCAAAGGTTGCCAATGGCTGCACAGCACCTGTAGCGGTAATTGTAGAGGTGGAAAAGAGCCCTGGAGGACCGGATGTGGGTTGAAATGCACCTCCTAGTTGAAGGGAAAGGCCTTGTAAGGCAGGGGGCATAGAGGTTCTGGCTACTCGATTCTGCTCTGAAAAATGACCCATAAATGAAACTTCAGCTGCTGGTGTTGTGGTAGGATCCAGCGACAATTGTTGTAAATCTCCAGGAAGACCATTTGCTTCACCTGCTGTTGATGCATCAGGACGTTTTAATATCCTCGTTGGCGTCGAGGATTGCTGCAATGGGGGTGGAGGGGGAGGTGCAGGATGCTGCTGCTGCTGCTGCTGCTGCTGCTGCTGCTGCTGCTGCTGCTGCTGCTGCTGCTGCTGCTGTTGGTGATAGGTACCTACCCCTCCATTCGCTGCTGCTGCGTAGCTGCCATGCTGTTGGTGTACTGCAACCGAAGGAAGAGAATGATGATGGTCTCTCAAAGGTTCTCTTTGTTCACCTTCAACAATCGAACCACCTGTAATGGAACCACCGCCACCGCCACCGAGCTCCGATCGGATAATTGAAGGAGCCGCAGAAGAGCCTGCTGTGGCTCTACGGCTCAGTACATCAATTGAATCAACGCCGGAAATATCACTGCCTGAACGGTCAAGTCCATATCCACCAGGGGCGCCTTCGTCAAGCTCGCTTTGGCGTTTTGGTGGGGGAGGGGGTGGTGGAGGCGGGACTACCGCAAAATAATTTGGCTGCCCTTCTGCTCCTGCATCTCCAGCTGCTGCTGCAGGGGTGGCAACTGTTGTAAATGCAGCAGGTGGTGAAGCTCTGGGAGGAGGAGGCGCTGCTGTACCTGCTGCTGCTGCTCCAGCAGGGGGAGGAAGAACAGGAGGAGCAGGAGCAGGAGCAGGGGTGCTTCTACCAGGACTTTCACGAGAAGGGGTAGATCGCCTTTCCCGCTCCTTTTCCCACTGCTGTTGTTGCTGTTCTTGTTGTTGGGAGGGGTACTCAGCACTAGTATGAGTAATTTCATCACCTTCTCTAGGTCCCAGACTATACCTCCCACCACGTGATGGTGGGGGAGGACCATCATAATAGCCTCCCCCTTCTCCTCCTCCTCGCCCACCACGGCGGTAAGATGGAGGCGGTCCATGGTGTTGTTCTCGAGGATAATATTCTCTTTCTCTTTCACGATGGTGCTGCTCCATACCGCCGCCACCGCCGCCGCCTCTACCCCCACCGCGGTAATACCCACTACCACCACCTCCTCCTCCACGTTCTTCGGTTATTTCTCTACCACGGTGACCAAATTCAGGAGATCCAACAAACTCTTCTCTTTCTCTTTCTCCACGCTCATATCCACCGCTACCGCTGCCGGCACCGTAGCGTGGGTGATGAGGAGGAGGGTGATGTCCCCCTCTTTCTCCTCCTCTATAATCAAAGTACCCTCGATCCCCTGGATGATGATCTGGACCACCGTATCGGTCATTGCCATACCGGTCACCGCCACGATCGTACCCTCCTCGTTGATCGTAGCCACCTCGGTAGTTAGAATTATAAGAATCTTGTTGGTTATCGTGGCGATCACCTCCGTATCGACCGGAAGGTGGTCCTCCTCGTTCGCTATACCCACCAGGACCTCCCGAAGAAGGTGGAGGTGCATAAGGGCCGCGTTCATCCTCATCGTAAGCTCCATGAGAAGGACGAGAATGGTAATGTTGATCACCCCCGTCTGCGGCTACGGCTACGGGTGCTGCTGCGCCCAATGTGGGAAATTGTTCTCTGCTTGCGAGTTCCAAAGCACGGCGGCGTTCATCTGGAAGCCCTGCCCCTCCCCATGCAGGTGCAGGCTGCGCGGGAATGACTCGAGGAGGGAGGTTTGGGGCGGTATCATTGTTGTCGCGAGGTGTGTGTTGTGAGGAAGAAGATTGGCCAGGGGCTCCGGGAGGTTCGCTGTTCCATCCTCCAGTCCCACCTGGTTTTGAGACGAGGTTGACAGAAGGGTCGTTTCCGTTGTTTTCCTTTCTGCAGAGACATATGAGAGAACGGTGCGAGGTGAGAAGGAGGGAGAGAAGCGGGTGAAGAGAGGGGATCGTAAAGAAGAACATTTGAAAATCTAATGGAGTTTTATGAAGAGAAAGCGTACCTTTGGCTTGGGAGATTCACAGGCTTGGGTGCTGTTACCTTACCCAAGGAAACCATACGACGTTGTCTGCAAAAATGATAACAGCAGCAAAGGAAAAAGGTGATCATAACATTCGTGAGAGGGAATGAATTTGCAAGGGGCAAGATTTTAACAACGGTTCAAGACGTACCTTCCACTACCCAACATTTTACTTGTACACTAGATCCTAAATATAACGAGACTAAAAGTGTACAGTGGGCTTTTGCCCTGCTAATCAGATGCTACCTACGGAGTTTAAAAACGAAGGCTGTTATTTCCTGCCAAGACGAATAAATCTAATTTCCACGGTATAAAACTTGTGGAACAAAGTTATCAGCACTTGGAAAATTGCTTCAGCCTCCCTGCGGCGCTCATCAGACGTTACTAAGATCTTTCGAACTCACTTGAATAAAGATGAAAAACTTAATGTCCCCTGTTCTAAAAGCTTTGGTGTAAGGGGCCAAGGGCCTTTGAGTGCGAGCGGCAAGGCACTCCTAAAATAGCAGGAAACACAGCCGGTGCCACGCTTTTGAGCTCCTCTGCCTCTGCTACCTCTGCTCGAAGAAAGTGTGAAATTCCAACCACTGAAATTGTCTCTGTGATTCAATTCATTCTCGGGCCTTAACGAGCGCTGAGGTCTGCAGAGTGCTCATCGGAGGCAATCATGGAGTGGATCTTGCATGAATACTAATTCTCCGATTTTTCTTTTCCTGCCACCGCCTCTGAAGCGGCGGTAATTTTACCTTTCCCAACCATGCCCAGCAACCCTAGATTCCTTTTTGCTTGAAACGATCAAGAAACCTATATGACAATATTCGTGACAATAATGGCATTCAAGGCCTCCATGGGTTCATTTACCAGGCTCCTCAGCTTCTTGGTGTCCAGAGTAAATTTCAAATTTTATTTTCAGTAAAAGCAGAACCCAAGGCATATGTCCTATAGAACAAAATTTCCATCCTAGTTTACAATTAACATAGATTCCTCTTTCTGTCAACGCCCCTAGGACCGCTGTTTCAGTATGGTCAAAAGCAAGATCAGCAATCGTAAAAAAGAAGATGCTCCTCAAGAAGCAGTCTTAAACCTCACTATCGACGGCAATTTCCCCGACGCTCAAGTTAGAGAAAATGTCCCTCCAACAACGGATGCCTTCCAAACACCCTGCAGCGTCAACGGACTCATGGCAGGGATCAGCGGTGGCACTCTAGGTTACGCCTTTGGCTTTGCGGGATATTGGTTTAGTAATAGATTAAAAGGAACTTTTCGCGGCTCCCTCGGCTCCGGCTGGGCCTCAGCAAAGACGTTTGGTATTATGGGTGGGCTGTATGCTGCAGTTAGTTGTTTCATGCTCCGCCTCCGACAAAAACAAGACGGTAAGGGGGAAAATGAAAATAAAAAAAATCCCCCTTTATTCTTATTTCTTTCCCCCTCTGTTCATTTAATTCTCTTGCACTTTAAATAGGAAAAAACCAGCGCTTACCAATATTCTTATTTTGTATGATTTTATATTTTACAGCTTGGAATGGGGCTGCTTCTGGTTGCGCTACTGGTCTGGCGCTCGGCTGGGCAGGTGGTCCTGCAAGGGCTCTTCAAAGTTGCGCTACGTTGGGAGCCTTTTCTTACTTTCTAGATGGAATGTCTGGTGCAGATACAGCCCATGCAGCTGGAGTAGTAACCACACAGGATGCAAGAACACGGAGCAATCTTTTCAACTCAACCGCAACAGAGGGAGCGGGCCAAATGATGGAAAATAGAAAAAATATAAATAAAAATAAATCTCCACTGGAGTTGTTATTGACCCCTGCTATTCCATTATTACACGCTTTAAATCCCTGCAATGGAGGCAGATGTCTTACTGATGATAGTAGTAGTGGCTCTCTAGGCTGTGCTGTGCTAGAAAGTGCCCTAGGAAGAAACTTTAAGAAAGTGCCGTGGCAGTGAACCGCCTTGATTTTTTTAATTTGAAAATTCCAGTCTCGATTTCCTTTTGGCTTTTTTTTTGGCTCTACTCTGAAATCTTATTCATGTGAACCACCTTTAACATTTTTGAGAAAGGAATAATGGAAACAATAATAAACTATAACAGGGATATTCTCTTTATCCAAACAAGTTTTCCATTTTTCGAAAACTCATAAAGGCATCGACGACGTCATCTGTCACCGCTGCTCTGGCCACCTGATGTCTCTCTACAATCTCAGTAATCACTTTCGCAAGCTCGGCTTTAATCTCACCACTCAGCATACGTCCAGATCCATATTCACGTCCAATTTCAGCTAATTTAACATCGTCTTCCATAAAGAAATTGAGCCATTTCCACGAGACATCAACATCAAGATCAGCACCTTTTTCTCGATGTTCCTCCACAGTGGCACCACCTCCACTAAATGCGTATTTATTGACTTTATTTTTAATCACTTTAGGTGTATCGTTGACAAAGATAGCAGAGTTTGTATCCGAAGCTGACATTTTCCCACTTTCACCTTGCAATGCTGGGAAAAATCGCGACTCGATTAATGCCGGCTTTAAGTGACCTAGTTTCGGTGCTGCATCCCGTGTCATCCTAAAGTATGGATCTTGATCTATAGCGCAAGGGATCAAACACCGTACATCTTTTCGTTCTCCAAACATATGTGGAAAAGAGTCTGGAAAGGACGGGGCTGCCTGCACTGCAGGAAAAGCAATCTTGCCAATATTATCCTCTGGTGTGAAACCAAAAATACCTCGTACTTGGTTCATCGTCACTGTTCGCTGTATCCGTACGATATTACGGTAGAACGCCCCTCCAACATAGTCAAAATCTGAAAAAATAAAGGTTCGTGTCACATCGAACCCACATGCGATAATATCTTTAGCGTTCTCTCTGGCCAACCTTCTAGATTCCTCTAAATTCAACCCTTTCCACAAGAATTTTTCATCATCAGTGAGCTGGATAACAAGCGGGACTTTGAATGCATCTTGCAGGTACTTTGTAAACATAAAAGGGATTAAATGGCCCAGGTGAAGGGCTTCTGAAGAAGGTCCCCGGCCGGTATAAAGATAAAACGGCTGCCCTCTTTCGTAAGCATCTAAAATTTCTTTTAAATCTCTATGGGCAAAGAAAACCCCACGTTTGAGAAAAGGATGCGCGGGTACACCGGTAAGACGTTCTATCCGATCAATGAGGGATTGATCGATTTCTTGGCAACCGAATTGTGCAACGAGTTTGCCATAATCTATTTTGCCATCAGCACCGCCAGAGACATCCCAAGGAGTGACGACTTGCTCACCAGCTGTGGTACCATTGGTAGCGGTATCATCAACTTGCATTGACTGTTGATCAGTAGATGCCATCGTAAATGCTTGCTAACTAGGCTTTCAGATAAAGAGCGCGATTAACTTGAGATGGAGATAATGTTGAAAATATGTTTTAATCTGAAGAAATAAAGCGAGTTTTGCTGCACCAGCGCAGACCCAGTATTTACTAGACTTCAATGAAATAAGAATGCTAGAGAATTTGCAAGGAATGCGGCAATTATCTTCTCTGCCGCCTCATTAGGAAAGACCACTGTTTAAACTTCCTAAACTAATATTAGCCTTCAATTCTATTCTCATGCATCCATTTTGCTCTTAAACTATTTTTATCGCATACTGTTGCATCAATAAATGCGATCTTAATACCCCTGATAGTCTCTTTGCTTCAATTTTAAATATTTGAAGTGATCAATTCGACGTCGTCTGAGCCTTGATTTGTGAATCCTTATTGGTACGCAGCTTTATATTTAGCTTCTTGATACGTGAGCCATTACAATAACCTATCATCTAAAATTGCTTTAATAATCTCCTTATTTACAGAATGAGGCTATTTTTGGGATCTTTCTCTGCCTCATCAACCTCTCCGACAATGGCCGCCGCGGCCTTTTCACCGAGCCGTTTAATTCGCATCGCTTCTTTTTCAGCAATTAAGGTTATACCAAAGACTAGTGCGTCTAAAAGGCCATTAAGTTTAATCAGGACATCATCAAGTGCATCAAGGGGTCTCTCACCACCAGTAGCAGCAGCAGCGACAACGGCAGCAGCAGCAGCTCCCTCCCCTCATTTTTCAGACCTTCCTTTGAACAGAGCAGCGCACCTCCGCAAAGATACCAGCGCATTAGAGCAACTATTAGACGATTCTAGAGCTAGAACGATTGCCTTTTATGATAGAAAAGCTCTGGTAGCTCCCTTACTAAAGAATGAACCATTACAGGAGATTGCGTCCGCCGCTGCCGGGAGCGGGGGTGTCTTTGATTCCTCTATTGTCACTACTCATGCTGCATTTCCCTCGACATTTGCGATTGACTTTGATGGTCCACATGCAGAGGCACCAGATGGTGGCCCCCCTTCATGGATCCCGCTGACGTGGCATCCTAGAAATTCAGATTTGATGAAAAGTGTTGACCAAAATATTGGATTTATTTTTCTCGGACTTTCTCATAGTTCTGGCGCTCCAGTATTTGCTTGTAGACTGTTGGAACTTACACCCAAAGTGGTAGCATTACGAGAAGAACAAGAAAATGAAGCAGTGGCTTTGGTGGATGTTCGTTCTCAAGGCCAGAAAATGACCAGCAATGACGCTGCGATCTACGCCCTCGCATCAGGTTTACTTTCATGGCATTCAAACACACAGTTCTGCAGTAAAACAGGCGCTCCAACAGATCCAGATTCTGCAGGTCACGCTCGAAGACCAGCTCAGCTGAAAAAAATGAATACCACCACCACCACCACCACCACCACCACCGCTGATGGCGGTGGGACTAACAGCAATGATGCTACTAAAGCTTCTTCTTTTGCTTCTGATAATCAGCGCCGACCACGGGCTGTCTACCCTCGTATCGATCCAGCAGTCATTGTTGTCGTCACTTACGGTAACTGGCTCCTTTTAGGAAGAAAGAAAACCTGGGATTTAGGGAGGTATTCGCTGCTAGCTGGTTTTTCTGAGGTCGGTGAAACTTTAGAAGATGCAGTTGTACGGGAAGTTTCCGAAGAAAGTGGAGTTGCAGTGGATAGAAGTACAATACACTACCATAGTAGTCAACCGTGGCCATTCCCTCAGTCGTTAATGATTGGATTTCTTGGGGAAGCAAGGCACATAGTAGGGGTAGATAAAAGCGAAAATAAAGTTAGCGGTAATGCTGGTAAAGTTACTATCAAGGACGCATTGGTGGATACTAGTGGTAAAGGTAGTACTAACAGCGCATTGGTGGAAAAAAGTGGTCGTTCTCTCTTTGGATTTGATATTTTTCCACTTGGTAGTTCCGCTCGGAGTGCGGCACTCAATGTAGGTATAAAATCTGAAGAAATTGATGCTTATGCTACGCCTGCTGTGTTGGTAGATGAGAACGAAATCGAAGATGCACGGTGGTTTCATAGAGAATGGCTTTTAGAAAAATTAAATTTCTTAGAGAAGGAAAAGAAGGATGGTGACGTGGTATCAAATAGTAGAACAAATTCAGCAATGGGTAATGAAGTGGATGATCCACCCGAGTTTAGGATTCCTGGGAAGTATGCACTAGCGAATAGACTCATCACAGACTGGCTTCTTGGCTCTGCCCATCCTCGCAGCGCCATTTACGGCAATGGCAGTGCCAGCAATGGCGGTAAGGATTCTACCCTGGCAACAAAAGAGGGGGGGAAATCTCCTTTTACTTCCTCTTCATTATCATCTTGGAGTGGATATTTTTTACCTGATGTTCAAATAGACCAAGGCGTCTTCAAATATATCCTTCTCCGTGCTTCTGGCCCCACTGGAAGCCCTTCTAAATTACTCGTCAGAGGAGATTGTAGAGCTGCGTACCATAATCACATTTTGACAGCATGCGTAGCTGAAGCTGCTAAAATCGACCCTGGAATTGTTATTACAGTCCTTGGTGGAGGTAGAATGGAACATTATTCTCATCCTCGACCTGCTATGGAAGGTGGTGATGGTGGTGATCACGGTGGCGAAAGCGGTCTTGTTAAAGCCGTTGGGAGCTGCAGTGGGGTAGCGACAGTGTATGGGTATAGTGCAGCGTTTGGGCCTGCACCACATGAGATAACTGCAGCTGTGTTGAAGAAATGGGATCCATTTATGGATGTCAGTGTCTCGTATGAAGGGTATTAGATGTGGGGGGGCTCTACTGCGGCAGCTACTGGCCCAGGCTGGAGCTGCTGCTCTTCTCTGGTTTAAAACTTTCCAAGCCTGCTCTTACTCTATTCATATTTAATCATTTAGCTCCATTTGGGTAATATTTATGTAGTATGTTGATGCCAGAAAGAGCGACGAACTCACTTTTAGGATAGATACGCAGTTTGTGAATCAGCTCAGGGGAAAAGATCTTGCAACATGAAAGCTGTTGTAGCAGTTTTTGCTGCATTAGTGCTAATGCAGAGAGTTCAAGGTATGTAGAACACGAACTATGCTGAATTAGCCGATATCAAATTCATTATCAGCGTTACCTTTTGAAATCTCTTGGCACATTTCAATTTGAACCTGAACATGGCGTAATTGATTCACCAACTCCCCTCCTAATCTTACCTCTCTACAGGATATCCTTTATCTGCCTGGTACCAATGTGATAGAACACGATGCGTGCGGCCAAGGTGTCAGTGCGCTTCTGAAACATCTCCCCTTCCTGTTTATGACACCCCTCAATTCATCGTAATCTCCAATGACGACCAGGTATGTTGTTTATAAGGATGTTCTCTTACTATGATACCACGACACGAAAGGGATTTCTCTGTTCTTGCTATCTAATGCTTTAGTATTCCCCTTTTTTGTTAAATATGTAGGTCAACCCCACTACAGTCAGAAGCATGGCGAAATTAGTCGCCACTGCTAACAACACGAACGGCTGCCCTATCCCAGTAACCTGGTTTACCCGTTCCCAATTCTCTACCTGTCCAGCTATTCGTGATAGGTATCAACGTGGTGATGAATTCGCGAGTCACGCTGTCAGGCATATTAAATTATCTTGGATCACTCGAACGGCTGACATGTACAAAGAGATTACTGGCCCAAGAGATTATTTATATGAAAAATGTGGATTACCAGAAGGATCTGTCAAGGGATATCGTGCTCCATATAGAAACAGCAACCCTAGAGTTAGAGAGGTAAAGAAATTTCACACAGTCCCTTCTCTCTTTCTTCCCAGCCGTTCTTTCTTTCCTCCACCGTCCACCACCTTTAATTAAGTAACCACCTCCCTTTCTTTTCAAAAATAAATCACAACAGATGCTTGCAGGTGAAGGTTTCACGTATGATTCCACCACAGGCTTCGAGTTTGCAGAAATGTATGAGCGTCCATTCCCTTTTACAATGAACAACGGCGTTCCCGACCCATCGTGCAAAACTTGTGCTCCTACCGAAGCGTATAGCTCTATCTGGGAAGTCCCCCTCTGGGCATTATCATACGAGGGTCAAGTCTACCCTATGGATCCAGGTATGGCGAAAAAAAAGAAATCAGCCAAAAGTCTAGAATATAAAGGGCAAGTGTTCCCTAACGAAGATTTGATTGAACAAGATGATGGGGAGGGGGGGAGATTGACAACCAGACAGAGAACTATAGGCTATTCTGCAGAAGCTGTATTAAAAAATGCCTTTGACCAAGCATACAATAATAACCGCGCTCCCGTCCCCATAGCTGTACATCCGTATTGGTTCACAGAAACTCGATTACGGGAGGCTCAATCATTTGTTGAATATGCACTAACGTTTCAGGATGTGTACTTTGTGACAATGTCGCAATTGGTAGAGTGGATGGAAGATCCTGTGCCTGTGAGGAATATGGCAGTCTGGTTGAAGAATAGATGTCAAAATAAATCTCTAAGAAGTCAGAATTGATCGTTCCAAGCGCTATCTTTTTCTTATTATCCTTCTTGCCGAATTGGAAAATGTTTAAATTAAATATAAATTGTTATTTGTATATTGTTAGAGTTACTGTTAATCCAGATCTTTATATATTATGCTCTTCTATGTCCATCATCATGTTGGCTTTCCATATATCTGGAATACAAGAAAGTAAAACACAGCTGTGTTCAGAAGTTGCGGGGACGTGGCGGTGGTTGAAGGGCGGGAGGTTGGTTGTTTTGAAACTACTTTTTTATTGACGGAGAAGCTGATAAAACTTATAATGGACCTGAAATGCATCAATGAAGGCATTAATTCTCGGAATCATGGCACGTTTCATGCAGCCAAATTTCAAAATGTCCGTTCATCGAAGTTGAGAAATAGGGGCTTTCAGGCAAAATTGTCGGGGCAATGCTATTTGGATTTTTTTAAAGTGTACCCAACCCAGGACTCGACCATTTAATCGATGTTTTAATAGCTGGACCTCCTTTTTCGCTCACGTAACCCTGGTTTTGGGGCTTACTTCTGGCAATTTTTCGCCATTGGAGCTACTAAATCTAACTGATCACGAATATAATATACCTTAATGACAGATCCCGACCTCAAGCCAGCCCGCACATTCCCTCAGACTACGTTTTAAATCACAAACTTGCAAATTCTTGACGAGCCTTATTTTGAATAGTAGTAGTAGAAGCTTTACCGCTTTTGAAGACATCTTTTAAAAATGGATTCACTCCCGAGCATAAATTTGGACGAGTTGATGAAGCCAGATACCGCAATCCTTGGAAATGATCTGTGTGAAGGAGATGGAATCCCTTGTACCTTTATTGAAGACCTAGAAGGCCTTGACGACCTGCTTCCTTTATCGCCTAAAGGTCCTATCGACCTCGATCCTATAATCTCACTCCCTGGCATGGTCCCTCAAACTTCTACTGCTTTTCATAGCAGCGAGGGGAGCGGAGCTGCCAGTGAGGAGCAAATCGACCCTACCTTCCACATCGAAGAAGAAGAAGAGGAAGACGAAGAGCAAGCAAAACCTAAACGTAAAGCTCGTGGTGGTAGAGCTGCTGCTTCTGGCGCACCTAAAGACCCGAAAGAACGCATCCGAGCCAAAAATCGCCGGGCTCAAGCTCGCTATAGAGAGAAACAAAAAGCTAAGAGAGAGGAGACATCGGAAGTTTTGGAGCAAGCTACCGCTGATCTTGAACGTTTACGTCTGGAAAATAGTCGACTTCTATCCCGAAAAGAAATAATGGAGAACGTCCTTGTGGTGCGAGATCACTCGGTCGGTATTTTGGAAAAAAGTAGAGAAGCAGAAGAGAAGACCAAACAGCCTGGAGGCATCTTGTTATCTACGTCTGATAAGCAAATGCAGACTAGGTTTCAACGCTTACTTCCTACCGCACCTGGAGTAGGAGGAGCAGGAGCAGGAAAACTTTCTTCCTCTACTTGCGGTACCGCATGCCCTGCACCATGCAACAAACCCCAAAAACAACAATCTACTAGCGGTACTACTAATAATGCTGATAAAAACATAGATATTAATGAAGAACATGAAGAAGAAGAC
Source organism: Nannochloris sp. 'desiccata' (assembly GCA_019044685.2). Lineage (NCBI taxonomy): Eukaryota > Viridiplantae > Chlorophyta > Trebouxiophyceae > Chlorellales > Chlorellaceae > Nannochloris > Nannochloris sp. 'desiccata'. The sequence continues at coordinate 273,834 of JAGTXX020000007.1, read as the reverse complement.
CACAGAGACTGCCCTTTGGCAAATTTGACCGTCGCGGAGATGATCGCGGCCAAGGCCACTACGAATGAAGAAGTACGGAGGCGATATAAATTCTATTCTGAGCATTTACTAGACAATTTAAAGCAAATTGAAGACCCCCGTGCATCTAGTCACACCAGAGAAACGGCGGAGGAAAGTATGATGGGTATCTTATATGACACTGGGTGCATGTGTTTTGAATCGGCAGTATTAAAGCCAACAATATTTCAAAAGTTGTTAGTAGTTAGCGTAGTCGATGACGATAGCGGCAATGACATCGTCAAAGCTGCAAAATGGGCTGAAATTACACGGAGCTTAAACCTTTCTGATGCACAACGACAGAAAATGCAGCCGGTAAGAGAAGTCTTTCTGCAAAGAGCAGGGAGAATCGCTGCAGAAAGGAAGAAACTGTTGACCAGTCTTAATACAGCCACTGCTGCTGTTAGTGGGACAAATACTGCTCTGACGAACACTGCTACAGCTGCTGGTGCTGCAGAGAGCTTGCATTCTCTGCAAGATATTACCTCCAACTGGCTGGCGCTCCACGAAAAAACTCAAGCACTAGAAGCAAACTTGATGGAGGAGCACCTCGCCTGTATGGAGCTTGTAGCCAAATGCTTTGGTGGGGTATTGACCCCCTTACAGAAGGCCAAGGCGATTGTTGCGTCCTATCCTGACTTTCCGGATGTGTTTGCTATTGCGACCGCGGCAGCGGTGGAGCAGAGAGCTGGTGATATGTCGCCGGCGGATACTCCTCTTTACGTTGCTGCTGCTGCTGCTGCTGCTGCTGCTGCTGCTGCTGCTGCTGCTGCTGCTGCTGCAGGTGGCGAGGTGCGTGTTCAGTAGTTTTCGTAGTAGAAGACAGAGATATGATTGATGTACATACATAATTGATAAATACAGTTTTTCCTTTTCCTTTGCTCGCTAGAAGGTCGATAATTTCTGCTAGATCATTTTTTTTAGTTTATACAGGACCGCCTTGCCTTTTTCTTTTCTTTGTCGTCTCTTTTTCCCCCACACCCCACCACCCACCCACCCACCCCCTTTTCTTTCTGTATTATAAAAGGTATTTGATTTGATATATGCATTGCAGACATGCCTCGCAGTATAGTATTATTTCTATTCTAGTATTTCTATTGACAACTGCTACTCCCATTAAATCTCCCAAGATCATTTTTAGAAAATTTTCAAAACTTTTTTTTTCAGCCGATGTTTTTGAAGCAATACCTTCCTTCCTTCTTTTCCTTTTTTCTTTCTGGTATTAATTTGAAGTTTTAATTGCACAGATTGAGTTTCTCTGAGTATAGTTCATGTTGCGAACGTTGGATTTCTTGTAATATAGATAGAATAGAATGCAAATTTTACGTTGAAAAATTCTAGCAGAGGCGTAGGGGAGGCGGTTGCAAAATTGAAAACCCAAAATTTAAAAAGCTTACCTCTGCCTAATGAAAGTACCGTACCCTGGATCTGTTTCCTTACGATGTGGTACAGTCCTTGGTGTCTTTTTGCACGTATTTAGGTACTTGTACTGCCAATAGTAGTGCCCGTCACAAAGAAATCGCGCGCAATAAACTTCAAGTGCTTTTAAGCCGAGGCTTTCTCCACTAATCCTCACTGAAATCTCCCCTCACCGAAAATAACCCAGGCACAAAGTGAGTTTTCCCCATCTATACACTGGTGTCTCCTTTTACTTTGTATTTCTAAAGGCTCTTATACCAGGCGACCAAAAAATATAAATGGAAAGGTTTGACAGAAAGTGAAAGCAGCGGAATCCAGGAATTCCAATTTGAATTGCAACCTGAAACGACAAAACCACACTGACGAGTATTTGCCTCAACAAGAGATTTATACCTTTCTTGGTTTGACTCCGATGGTTTCCTGAGCCTAGATCACAATCCTCAAGCTTGAAGCCTTAGGGTGCAGACAATCTGTCATGCCAGACGAAATTATGCGCGAGCTGAAAGCTTACCCACGTGGAGTTGTCAACACTAGCCATTACACTATGCAAGCAACTGAATCTCCAACTTTACGGGGCAGCGATGGCAATGCAGCCATCGGCGAGGCTGCCTCACCTGCACGAGCTCCAGGTCTGACCACCCGCGGTACCGCCGACCGCGGACCGTGGCAACCTCTTTCTGCTGATGCTGGGCAGAAGCGACCAAGACAACAACGTAAGAATTATGTTACAAAAGAGCAAGCAAAGAAGCACGAAACGCAGCATAAATTGAAAAAACTTTCAGAGGACATTGCCCTTTTCCGCTTTGAAAATGCTCAGCTCGCTTTTACCGGAGATATCCTACAAAAAGCACTTGCTGTCCGCGACGATCAACTAAAAATCTTACAATACAGTAAAGAACTCGATTCAAGCCCACCACCTTCTTCCATCTCCATCACCGCCTCTGCCTTTTACGCCTCTCCCATTCCCGCCACCTGCACCGCTGGTACAACGTGCAATTGCACTACTACCAGAGACCCTACTCACATGGCAAGCTGTATGGCTGCTGCTGCCTTTGCTTCAGATCCATCTAAACCAAAATCTACATCCAAGAATAACTTTCAACATTACAAAACTCCAGAACAGCAAGACCCTCCCCAGTGTCCTATCACCAACCTCACCCGCCTAGAAATACCGGCCGCCATCCAAGGTGCCAATTTCAAAGCAAAATACACAACTCTGTGTAATCTCCTAGGCAACGCATTAAGCGATAGAGATTTTAGGGAAAAACAGCAAAGAATAAACGATAAATCAGAGGAAAGTATGGTGGCTATCTTGAATGAACTTGGAGTTTTATGTTTTGATAAGCGGATGTTAAAGCCCACTGCTATTCAGAAGTTATTGATCACTGGGGTTGCTGATATTAAAATTGTGAACAAAGTGGAAAAATGGGCGGCGATACAAGCAGATTTAGGGATGAGCAATGAGCAAAGGAATCAAATGCAGCCAGCAAGAGATGCATTTTTATTTCGAGTGGGCGAGATTACAAAGGCAAGAAGTGCGCTTTTGGAAAGTTTAAAAGAAAGTTTAGTGAAACAGCGACCTCTCTCTAGTTACCAGAATCCCCTACATTTTAATGCTTGGAATGATATTGAGGCTACAGCTGCTGCTGGAGGCGGCATTGCTCCTTCTCTGCCGTCATTTCCTAAGCTTGAGGCCATGCACACTGCAACTGCTTATTGGATTTTTATCCACGAAAAAACTCAAGCACTAGAAGCAAACTTAATGGAGGAACACCTCGCCTGTATGGAGCTTGTAGCCAAATGTTTTGGTGGGGTATTGACCCCCTTACAGAAGGCCAAGGCGATTGTTGATTCGTATCCTGCCTTTCCTGATGTGCTTGCTATTGCGACTGCGGCAGCGGTGGAGCTGCAGCGCCAGAAAAACAGCACTGGAAATTTGTCTGGTATTTGTACAGGGATTGCCACTTGTATTGACGGTGACAAAAATACAAAAATACTCAATACTACTATTGGGAATGTTGACGAGATCTCATTGTTGACCACAGAGGCTGTCAATGACAACCACAACACCATCCAGACAGGCTCGTCTTCATGAAGAAAGTGTAAATGATGAAAATTGCAAGCGATCATTTGTACTTTTGGGAGGCAGAATTTTGTATAATGAGTAATGGATCAATAGATCAATCAATAGATTGTAGTTTATCTACCGATATAGTGGCAACAGAGACGCAAAATGAATTATCAATAATGATATTGACAGTATATTTTTTTCTTCTTCTAAGTGGTGACACTGACTATGTTTTTGCTCACATGTTTTGCTCAATTCCTTTATTTATTGTTGAATTTACATCATCTCTAGATTAATTGGTTAGCTTTATTTAAATAGGAACATTTATTATTGATAGTTTAGAGCAAGTAGTTGAACAAATATGGACATAGCGAGATATACCCTACGTAGCTAGAAGGAAAAAAGAAGTATATTTTGAACTTAAAGAGTAACAGATAGCCAGAGTCGGTCACGGTAGTATAAGAAGTCTAAATAACGAATTTAAGGGGCAATAAACAAAGAATTCAATTATGCTGTTGATAAACTCCTTTTTTATTTGAGTGGGCCCACTCCCGGGAGATTTCATTCATAGGATAAGTTATGGTTTGACTTGAAGTAATAATCGTGGGGTTGGCAAGCCTGATAGACAAACGATTTACTTGAATATATAAATACCAAAGAAAGGGAAGTAGTGACCCTTATTTGACATCTAATGAGGAAGAAAGAGAAAAACAAAGAGAAAAAACGAAACTCTTTCATCGTCATTTCTTCTTCTTCTTCTTCTGCTCTTCACAGGTAAGGTACCCAGCGACAAACTTGGTATCTCTCACAGTTTCCACTGTTCCGGCACCTTCTTGGTACATGATACACTTTCGAGTACCTCGATGATAATTAAATGAATTGCACTGGGGGGTTGCTCCACACCTGTTGCCACAGGCCGAAGATTTCATAACTTTACTCCCAAGGCCATCGGAGACCGGCGTTCCACTTACAATTTTTTGATTACTAATACTATTCCACGTCCACTGTGTGCAACTACCACCAGTTCCGGAGCCACTACTCTCAGTATCGCCGCTTTCTTCCTCTATACCCCCACTACTGCCACTACTATTTGGTGATTCTCCACCACTGCTTTCTCCACTATCGCTTGCATATCTATCTAATGCGGGTTTAATAAAGCTGCTGTAATAATCAGCGACAGAGGTATATACAGCCCAAGAGGCAACTCCACAATCGACATCTGGCCCGTAGCTGGTGACCGAGACCTGTTGGCGGTTTGAATTAAGCTGAGGACCACCAGAATCACCAGCACAGGTGCCAGAACTACCACTTGATTGTTTTAAACCTACTGCGCAGATAGTTCCCTTTGGTGGGGAGGTACACGCGTCAGCAGAAGTACGGACAGTTGTGTACTTCAGTGATCGATTAATTACTGGTGGTTTATTACCAGCACTGGATTTTTCATCAACTCCGAAGCCTACCGCAGTGAGAGGGACGCCAGGGCCAGGGGCCGTCATGGCCAGTCTCACTGGGAAGAGTTTTGAAGCGGTGGAAAGAACGACAATCCCAATATCGCCACCAACAGTGTCAAAACTATTGATAGAGTACGAGGAAGGATATAAGAAATTCTGTAGAACCAAGGGAAAAGAATGAGTATACTACATACATTATAAATGAGGTGGTGGGCTATTAAGAAGAATAAAAAATAATGGTTTTGGGGAATTGCCGCTCGGTTGAATTTTTTTTTGTTCTTACCGTTGGGGTAATACTCTCTCTAAAATTGCTGGAAGAGGAGAGATCAATGCCTCCAAGAAGTACTTGAGTAGGCGGACTCCAGGCTCCAGTTGTAAGATTGAAGAAGCAATGAGCTGCAGAACAAAAAATAGTGATTTTGAGCCTGAGAGGGAAATGACAGTGTGCATTGGGGGGAAGTGATCGAAGACCTCCAGAGGCAGAAAGGAGTCGAATCGAATGTTCATACATATGGGAAATAATATTCCGAATGCTTACCGGCTGTCAAAAGAAGGTTTGGAGCGATTAGAGTTGCTGTGCAGCTATGGTAGAAGCCAGCTCCAGAGGATGATGACTTGAGAAGAGAGGCTACATAGGGAAATTGACCCCTCCGGGCTCTGTATCCAAAGGCTATGAGATTCTGAGCTGCTACACCACCGGTTTTAGAGTCCTCGGAGAGCGTCTTGCGGTGAAAGAAGGGCAGCTCCAGATGTGGGGGGGGACCAGCTGCTTGAGCTTTTACGTCCACTATAGTCCACTCTTCCGCAATCCCTGCAAAGTGCAATGGAAGACATGAGTTGACTAGCACGAACGCAGTGCCGGAAGCGGCCGGACCAGATAAAAACCTGTATAAAACTCACCTCGCGATTCCGCGGCAAACAATCCTTGCAACAAAAGCAGCAACAAGGGTGCTAAGACCCGCCGAACCATCCTGCTGAATACTTCAAAAAATGTTCCAATCACTGCTGCATCGAATTCTTTCAATATTTCTCCAAGTAGTAGGAGAAAACTTGGTCTTTTGGAGGTTACAAAGCCCGGCTTCTTCTCAAGCTTCTCTATTCTTTCTTCTCTAGCTTCTCTAGCTTCTCTCCAATTTGGGCATTGCCATACAAGACCAGAGATTAGATATTCTGCACGATTCTAGGATTGAAAATCGCTGTGTACACACGTTTGGTATTACCTCCCGAGCGCCCTGGCCTTCTGCCCTTCTTTATTGCTTGCTGCCGCCGCTGCTGCTCATCCTGGCCGCTCCCTGATCAGGAAGGTATTTTTGTTCTTTTACGCAGAAATTATGACCAGCTTTAGATTAATAAGTACATTATAACAAAACAGAACAACATAAATACATTCATCAACCAAATAATAAACGAAATTCCACTAAATTTCAACCACATTTTGACCTTGCCGGCACAGCAAACACAGCTTGCTATACTCAACTTTGCCCCCACAACCGCCATCAGCACTCTTCCCACTACTCCCTGAAGCTTCTGCTGCTTTTTGACACAGCTCTTTCACGTACCCATGATGTAAATGCAGTCCAAGACATTCAATTATAGTTTGTAAATCTTCAGCAAGGATATACCCGAGCCCGCCAGCGTCAAAATAATTAAAAGCAAGACACATGGCCCTCTCTCCATCGCCGCTCCTCGTTTCAATCTCCTTCTCCCAAGGTTTCTCTACTAACGCTTTATAAATCGTCATCCCTGCATCTCTACTCAACATTTCATGCATTGTCTCAGCAAATAAACTCATTTCAAATACCGCTTCCTCTGTATCGTTTTCGTTATAATCTAGCAGACCATCAAGAGAGATCGACATTGTTTTTAACCTTAATTTCTGATTATTGAGACCGATAAAGAGAATCCGAGGTTCAGAAGGCATCTCTAATGCTTTGCTAGTCGTTTTATTCGTAGATTTGAGAAGGGGAGAGGCAGTTTCTGGTAACTCGCCTTCTTCACAATCATTGGCAGCGACAGCACCGTCTTCTTCTTTTTTCTCATTTTCATCTTGATTTCCTCCATTTTCTTGAATATTTAGACTAGGATCACTAGTATTAATTACTAGACGTGTTTGGACGTGTCTCTTTTCCCAAGCAGTAGCCCAGTCTTCTGTAGAAGGCACTGCCCGATGCCCATCATCAACCACAAAAATCACGGAGATTTCCAAATACCCTTGCCTACTACCTTGCCTAGACGTATTTTGACTTGCAGGATCTACTTCAGTTTGTAATGATATTGTGCCTGGTCTATAGTATTTGATTTCTAATACTTTAATCCAACGCTGACAAGGCGACAGATCTACGCCTGTTTGTATTAAAAAATGCCTCTTTGCAGCGTTAATCAACACTTTTTCCTTTTGTTTTTCCATCTCTTCTCTACTAGTACCAATATTTATATCCATAGCAGAGAAGGAGGGGTCTGGGTTTGGGTCTGGGTTTCCATCTATGGTAGGGTCTACACGACCACCAAGAGCAAAGATACCAGATTTGATGCCAGCACGCTCAGCGCGAGCAACTATGAATTTCAATCGACAGCTGAGATGATCAATGCCGCCACTCAGAGGAGGAGTTAAAGAAGAAGAAGCGGATGCAGCAGCAGCAGTAGTAATATTAGAAAGAATTGTATTTTGATCTTCTTTACTTAACCCGCTTACTAATACTACTTTGGCATTATAAACTATCGGAAGCTCATTTGAGGAAGACATACCAGCAGCAGCAGTGGCGGCGGTGGTTGGAGGTGCCGTCAGCGGTGATGACGGAGGCAGAGGTGATGTAAGAAGAGGGTCTGGATCATAGAGAGCTAAAGACTGATTCTCTATCTTCTCTCTACATATTTCATGATGCAAAGGTAGAGACCCATTTAAATTTATTACTCTCGACAAACCCAGACCATCAATCGAAGAAATTTTTTTCTCTTCTTCTCCACCATCGTCGGGGCTTGACGGTTGGACTAATGCTAGTTCTTGCTGCTGCTGTTGTTGTTGCTGTTGTTGTTGAGGTCGAATTATTTCGATAAAGTCTTCAGGCATGACGAGTCGTTCAAACCTTCGAGATACTTCTACGTAATCCATACTAGGAGTCGCTCCCAGCTGATACGCAGGAAGATGGACTGCGTACTGAGTGTCAGTGTCAGTGCCGGCATCAGCAGCAGCAGTGGCCTGTTCATCTGTCGGGGATAAACGGATGTGAGAATCAGTTGGTGCGGGAGATCGGGAAGAACGATGCTGTTTATGATGTTGATGGCGGTGGTGGTGGTGGTGTTTCTCTTTATCATGGCTGCTGGTTGCAGTAACAATAACAGCAGCAGCAGCATCTCTTCTTGGTCTCTTTTTTCGATGCCTGCCACCACCACCACCACCACCACCACCACCAGCAGAGTTATAACTTTGCGTTTTCCTTGTTTCTGATGCATATTGACTACCAAGACCTCCTCCTCTTTCTCTATTTCTAGCATTTCTAGCAGAAGACGGGTGTTCTGGCTCATATCTAGTATACTGTTGCTGCTGCTGCTGTTGTTGTTGAATGGAAATAGACGCAGGCGCAGGAGGTTGGCTGTGACCTTGACTGTAGGCATGGCCAGGTTGTTGGAATTGATAATATGGATCTTCAACTACACGATGCATTGGTGCTGGAGGAGGGATAGCAGCAGCAGCAGCAGCAGCATGGGGGGGTGGAGGGTAAGGATGTACCTCTCGGTGTTGAGGAACGGCAGGGTAATTTTGGTGCTGCTGGTGGGGGTAATGCTGCGGTAGTGAACTATCCATTCGAGCAGCAGATATACGTGTTGGATTTGGTATTGATTGATTATAGGCGGGCAGTGGTGCAGATCCTTGCTGTTGCAGCTGCTGTTGGGGAGGATGTAGCCCTGGCAGCGCCGCTGCTGCTCGTGGTGCGTTTATATATTGATACTGGTCATGCTGTTGTTGCGGAGGAGGAGGACCATAGGATGCATATGCATTAGATGACGGACCAGAACCAGGAACAGCGGCACTGCTGTAACCAACACCACGGCCTCCACTGCCGCCGCCGCTAGCTGCATGTGCCTGCAGCGGATACCCTTGCTGTTGTTGGTGATGATGAGTACCTTGGTGGGAGTATCCACCATGAGAAGAAGCACCAGCACTAGGTTGGCCGCCATACTGCCCTTGTCCCGGCTGATGTGCTTGATAATAGGACTGTTGGAGCGGTGGCTGCTGCCCGTAAGCATCAGAAGATTGCTGTTGGTGGTGGTGGTGGCGGGGAGGTGGAGGATCATTGGTCCCCTGATTATTATTATAAGACCCACGATACATTTTTTAGCAATATTCAAAGCTTAGGTGACAATGCAAGAAATGAGTTGCGCACAAGCTGCATATTGGCAACCTTTTCGCCCTCTTGCTCAAGTCCCCAGGCCTTCCTGTAAAATTCGAGAAGTTCAAATATTTATAGTGTGCTTGTCATTTGAATTTTTCTTGATTATAATACAAATGTCCAAAGGCAAGCCTTCAAGTTGAAGGAAAGAGTGAATGGCAGCCAAAAATTGAAGCGGGAGAGCTCATATTACTTTTTTACACATCATCCTGGCTATATTCTGGTTCACAAAAGATATTTCTACAATCTAAATCTTCGCATCGCATTGCTAGTAATCGATTTATAGTGCGATCACTCACCATGACCGTAAGCAACCTCAAAGAAGACGTCCAGCGTCCTGTCAAGGTCATCCAAACCTTGCATGCCACCAAATTTGCCAACTCTAGTGATGATTTTGGAGTTGGAAAGCATTTTCAGCAGCTGGTTGCGTCTGGAGCGACTGTAAGTTTCATTTGAAAATTCAAAAATTGTCTTTTGAACCCACCATATTCACTCATTAATGACCTCTTTTAAATTGCAGATCCCAATTTTGACATCATCTACTATCGATATGATCCCTAATAACAGCCTTGTGCGCGTCCGTGGCATGGTGGGTTTAATCTTGCTCGTCGATTTTTTAAACTGGCCTTTGTTGAACTACTTATAAAATAACCTCCCCCCCCCCTCTTGTACAGGTCCAAGACATGCTCAACCCTGAGATCTTCTGTAACGAATACCGCGGTGCGGATGGATCTTGGCACACTGCTCGTTTCCAAGATGAGATCGAAGAGCAGGTAACATCTGAAGCCGAGGTCCGTTATGGCGATCGCAGACCCTATATTATTATTCCTGTCCCCGGAGAATCTTCTTGGATTTCTGATGCCGCGTATAAAGAAGCTGAAACTTCTTTGGCAGCCACTGGCACCAATCCCGCCGCTACCACCGCCAATGCTGCTGCAAAGCGTCCTCGTGAGGATGTTGCAGACGATATCTCCATGTCTATGATGGTTACTGATGCTACTATTGAAGCTGATGGAGAGGCTATTGTAGATAGCGCAGCTTCTCAGGAAGCTGCTCGTCATCGCCCTACTGAAACCGCCGCTGCTGCTCCCGCTGCTCCCAGTCCTGCTCCTTCATTCTCCCCAGGTGCCTGCATGGTCTACTTGTACAGCTCTGATGAAAATATCAAATTAAATGACATCGTCGAGGTGGTTGGTATTGTAAGTCGTGCTCCCGAACTGGCCGCCGCCCACCTTGGTGCCGCTGCTGCTTTCTCTGAGCCTGGATCGTTACTGGATCAAGAAATGCTGGCTGCGCATCCTCCTACCTCTCAAGTACCTCGTATTCACGCTATCCTTGCCAACAAAGAAGATCCTTGCAACATCTCCACGATCACCACCGCGGCCACCAACACCACTGCTCCTGAAGAAGAAGAAACTGTAGATATGGCTGCTGCCCGTGCCCGTGTTTTAGGTTTCCTTTCCATGGTTCTCGGTGGTGACAACCTCGCTGCAGAGTACTTGCTCTTACAGCTTGTCGCTTCTGTCCACCATCGTAGCAATGACGGAGCTGTTGGTATCTTCCCTTTGAACATCACAGCCTGCCCTGCTGTGCCAGAAGTTAACAATACTACTACAGATACTGTTAAAACTGAAAATACTACTACTATGTCCCCACTTGGCGAGGCTATTACCGCTGCCCTTGACTCTTTAGTCCCACGTTGCCTCCCTCTCCCGTTAACCTTAGAAAAGCTTAATACTGCCTCTTGGGTACCCCGACGTGGAGCAGAAGACTCCCTCATGTCCTCTGGTGCATTACAGATTGCTGCTGGAACACAGCTTGTTGTAGACGAGACTGTCTTGCAAAGTGGTCAGTTGAACGAAATTGGTCTCCGCAATTTGGCGGCATTGCAAGGAATTATGCAACAACAGAAGTTGGCGTATGATTTCCAGTTTTTCACCATGGATCAACCTACAGATGCACCTGTCACTGTCCTGTCCACCGCCAGAACCATGCTCAAGGGTGTCGGTGAAGTAGTGGTGCCATTACAGCCAACCGCTCCTCTCGCCATTAATGGTGCTGCTGTCACTGCGGCCATCGCTGGTGGCGATGTCGCACCTTCTCGTCAGTTCTTAGCTGCTGTACGTGCTGCAGTGAATAAAACTGGTGATTTCTCAATTCCTGAAGCGGTCGCTGCACACGTGGAAAGGGATTTGGCTGGGGCGAAACAAAAGGACCCTTCTTTGACCCCGGAATCTTTCCATTTGTGGTTGAATTTGGCACGTTTGCTGGCTGTGAGCCATGGAGAGAAGGAATTGACCCCGGAGAGATGGGTGCAAGCTTTGGATATGGAACACAGAAGGCAGGAGAGAATCCCGAAAACAGCAAGTGCAGCAGGTGCGGCCGCCCCGACAGCGGCAACTGCTTAGATAATAAACTTTTGAACAACCCTTCTTTTCTTTCAATGTCTGCGCTTAACCTCATAATTCTTTCTCTCTATTCGTGCTCTTTATTCAAACGAGTAACACTTGTAATTATACTCTAGTTAGATTTTGACTGAAACATAAGGGGCCAAGAGGAGAGCTCCAGGGTCTCTAGAACAAAAGATGAAGCCAAGGAGATATTAGCACCCTTACTTAGGTTCTACGACTACTAAATAAGAGTTCTATGCTTCCTATTCAGAGCATCGCACATAAAGCTGGCACCTTTTGCTAAACTTACAATTCACATGACGGAATAATTGCATGTTTGAAACCCACCACAGCTCATAAGGCTTGCAGCTTGCTACCCAGTGCGATCAACAAATCGCATAGTTTAATGATGTCGGATAGCGAGTATGGCGTTTTAGGTAAGCAACATATAAATCTGTTCTAATGTGGCCCTTTCAAAATCAATTTCATTTCTTTCGCCCTTTCATCGTCCGGCATTGATCCTGATACTGCATACCACAAACGCAAGACTGCAATATTCATTAAGCCATCCCCATAACTCAATCTTCTTTCCAGATTCTGACGACACCATGTCTGCGGAGTATAATACCGAATTGCGGCAACAGCGACTGAAGTCTAAAAACGACACAAAAGGTAGAAAAGGCGAAGAATCCGCCGCAGAATCTCTTGAAACACCTCTTAAGAAACCAAAACTTGAGTTTAGTCCAATTAACATAAATAACGACAACAACTGTTATCCTTTTTCAATGTCACCGACGCCTCCACCATCCTCCGGCAATGCCTTGCTGTCTTCCTCACTGGCAGATAAAGAGACCTTTGAAGCGGCAATGCTGCACCAAGCTGCTCAAATGGGAACATCCCGAAGTTTCCGAACTCCTCTAATTAAACCAGTAGTACAATTAAATAGTACGAATAGAGCAAATAATGTATTAGCACCACCACCAATAGTGACTACACCGGCGGGTGGTCTTGCTCCTTCCATTTACAACGACACAGCACCTGGTTCTGCTACTATTCTGGAAAACCCAAGGGTGTGGCGCTCACGGCAGTATCAGAAACAACAAGGTGAGTGGCAGTTTGATGGAGGTGAGGAAGAAACAAAGAAAAGAAAACTCAACGAGGTCGAGGAACGGGATGCGGTCATTAAAAGACAAAACCATCGAAGCCCGCCAGCCCAATATTCCCCAGTCTCACTCCACCCTTCACCCCTTCAACTAAAACCAAAATCATCGCCACAGATGGAGTATGATACTCAAGAAGCATCACCACCCCAACATCAGCTGCAGCAGCAGCAGCAGCAGCAGAAAGCCGGTTCTCTTCCTGTTCCGCTCTCCTCGTCTTCTACTCCTCCCCATATTGCTTCTTTATTGCGGCTTCAACATCAACAACAAAATCAACAACGTCAATATCAACGTCACCCACTTTTATCTCCACGTTCTCTCCAATTACCGGCTTCCCCACCGCACGCGCCGCAACGGCGCTTTCCCACCCTACGACCACCACCACCACCACCACCAGTACAGGTGCAACCACCACAACCAACTATAGCACCACAGAATATTCACCATTCAACAGAAAGTCTTCTAGCTAATATAGACAAGGTCCTTCGCGCTGCATCAGAGCAAGCAGTGCTACACCACCAGTTGGCTGCTGCGACTGACAATTTAACTCGACAGTTGCAGCAGTTGCGTGGGGCTTTGCAAGGGCTAGTAACAGGGGTCGCGAGTGGGATAGCCAGTTCTCCACGGTTTTCAGCACTACCAGTAGCACTACATCAGCAACCACGGCAGGCGCAGAAGCAGCAACCTATGTCTCCTCCAGCGGAACAGGGCAAAGGCGGTGGTCAAGGCGGGGTGAATACTGAAACTTTTTCTAATTTAGCCAATAATAATGTTTCCATTCAAGGTAATAGAGATGATACGATAGTTCAATTGCTTGATTATTTGATTAGTCGTTGATCAAATGTAAAAGAGTGAATGTATATTTGGCCGTAGATAGATGGTCAACAAAATCGCTGTGCTGTGTGCTATGCAAGCTGACCTTGAGAGCTGGGAAGGCCGTTTCAGGAAGCTGCTTACAAGACTTTAACCATATCACCACCATTCCGTTGCATTTATATTCATTGTTAGAAATCATTTATTGGGCCAGACACCGCAAAGGTGCCTACCGACTAGAAGAGATCACGTCATGCGTCATTTTAAGTCAGCGCTCTCGATTGCAGTGCTTTTGGCAGTATGCCAGATTGCCACTGCCCAAGAGGCTAGGAGATCTGCCATTGATGGCAGGGCTCTCGCCGACAGTAAGTCTATGCTGCATATATGGCAAGGTTTTTTCCGATGTCTGTTGAGCGTTGATGTTTGACCGACAATCTAAAGCTCTGTTTTCATCAACTCTACATTTTATACCTCTGAATACCTGCTAATATAATGATCGATGACTAATATACACCCTACAACTTTTTTCCCCAGCTATCCACGATTTCACTCAAGAGTTGAGAGAGAACATTGCTCGCGATGTTGCCATCTGGCGTGAACGCAGCCAGAAGATGCGTCAAGAGATCAGAGATCGCTTGAAGAACGATGAAATCTCTCGCCGTCGTTTGTTGACTACTGGCGCTGTTGATGCTACCAAGGACGTCGCTGCACAGGCAAGTTGATTTTTCCTCATCTCGTTTCCCCGTTGGTGCCACTCCCCTCCTCCCTTCTTGCCTCTATTCTATTCCACCTTCTCCCTAATTGTATATCCCATCTTTATCTACACATAGCATTTTACTTATTTTTTGATTTGTTTTATATCATTCTGCAGAGCTGGGAGCTCATCTTGGACGCTGGCGGTGCTATCAAGAACGTCATTGATGCTAAAAAAGTAAAGATCCACGAGTTCTTTGCTGATGTCCTCGGCTCTAATTGGGCTTCTTTCTTACCTAACTTATTCACTAGCCAAAGTAAGTACCCATTTATCTCGTACAACGTACTATCACGTGCTTTCCCTTTCCTCTAGGGAACCTCTTTTCGCTGTTTTCAAACTGACCGAGCGTTTTTGTTTTTCTTTTTTTTCCCAGACTTCTCTTGGGACAGCTTGGGTTTATTCGACTACAGATCCAACATCCAGGATCTAGTGTCCCATGACCAGCTCCACAACTTCCAGATGCCCCAGAACTTGGGCGAGCTTTACACCAAGCTTGATACCGTAACTGACGCCTGGTGCACTGAGGCCGAGTAAGCAGTAGGAAAAAAAAAAGCAGCGTTCATACCTTTTCTTACGTTTTTAAAGCTGTGCATCCCCCTTTATAATTCCTAATTCTTTGTAAACCTCAATCTCTTTATTTTTTGGCATCTTTCAATCTCTACTTATCGAAATTAACATTGAAGTTCTTTTTCCCGCTCTGCTGCAGATACGACCCTCCGCAAAAGATCCCAACCACCTGCGCAGGCCCCAGCTTCACCTTATCCTACGTCCCCAAGTCCTGTATTGTCAAATCTGCTGAAAAAACCATCGTGTGCGACCCTGCAAAGCTCGTCATGGTCAAAACCCCTGGTGAATGTACTCTCAAGCACTATACGGCTTTCTCTTGGTCCGGTAAAAGGTGCCGTTTCAATGCTGAGATGGGTACTGAAAAGGAAAAGGTTATCGGCGGCGGTGAATATCAAGTGGATCTTACTGATTTCGTACGCGATAAGATTCAAGACGTTGTCGCCCACGTGAAGCCCGATGCCCCTCTTTCTGTCACGACCACCCCAATCACCGCACAGCCTTTGCAGAGAATTGTCGTTTGGGCTGCCCCCCAGAAAGCCTCTTTGCAGGGTATTTTGAAGTACGTCATCACTTGTACTGCTGATGTCGGTGATGTCCGTACCGTCAAGGTCTTTCACGATGCCAGAGATGCTGTCATCGGGTCTGATGCTACTGGCGATAACCGTGCTTTGACTGCTGGGGCGACATATACCTGCACTGTTTCTGCTCAGAATTTGATGGGCACCGGACCTGCTACTGCTGCCGCGCCCTTCACTACTATTGAACCTTAAAATATAAGTTGTTTCTTTAGTTACAGATAGAATTTAAAAGAGGGGAGAGGAAAGACGTTACTGATGGTAAGCACGTTGTCTACGATTGGGGGGGCGAGTAAAGAGATTCTTGATTTATAATATTAACGTACTTTGTCGAGCCCTTATCTTTCCTTCTCCTAATCCTTTTATGCCAATGCTTCCCTTCTACTACTATTTGAGCCCACTATTTTCTAACACAAACTAGTGTCAACTGAATAATAATACTAAAGAAAGCATCTCATCTCATCATCGTCTTTATTTTTTTCCCCTGTAATGTTTCTTAATTCAAACTTTTGAGACCTTTTTCATAATAAAAGCTATCTTAATTCACTATGGAGTGCATTAATGTACTCAAAAAGCAGAGCGCGGCTGGCTCTACTAACTACTGATGGGTGGGTCGGGGAGAGGTGGCGGGATTTTTTTCTTACACATGCAAAAGTATATATTAATGCTGCTACTTCCATTACTTCTTCATAATAAAAATCAACATAAATGATCAAGAGATCGAAATAACTTATAATTTAGAAATTATAATTTAATTTGAGAGAAAGACGGTGCGGTGCGGGTGATGATGGAAAGGAAAGAAGGAAATTATTATTCACGCGAGCAAAGAGAAATACTTTAATTAACCAAATAGGGTTAAAAAAAAAGAGCTTTCTCTTAGGTGTCTTTCACCAAAGGATCCTTAGCACCAGTCACAGTAGCTCCAGTCTTCTCAAAGTCAATAGAAAACTCTCCTCCACCAATCACAGCTTCCTTGGATAAACCAATACTGGCCTCAATTTTGCATTCCTTGCCCTTATAGAAGAAGCCAGATTTGTGTTTGTAAGTGCATTCACCGGGGAATTTCGTGAGAACAAGCTTGGCAGGGTCGCAAGTCAAAGTCTTGTCTTTAGCATCCAACACGCAAGTCTTGGGTTGGAGTTCAAGAGAGACGGAGGGACCAACGCAGGTAGTAGGAACCTTCTTAGAAGGAAGAATAATTTCGTCTTTGCAGAAAAGCTTGTCAGATTCAGCAAGGGTCTCGTAGAGATCTTTAGGGGAGTCGACGTCGTCAAAGTTGAGGAGGTCAACCATCTCAGCGAAAGTACCCTCGAACTTGAAAGCACCGAGCTGGGACCAGTTGGTCACTGAAAGAAGAAAAAGAGGGAAATAAAGTGAGAAATCAAGCTGGAAGGGAAAGATATCTTACTAGAATGAGTAGCACATATATTATATATATATAACTATCATTATAAATGAGAAGCTAAATAGGTTTTAATACTTACTGTCCATGCCCTTGGGGAAGTAGTCCTTATAGTCTTTACCGAGGATTCCAGTAAGGAACTCTTCAGTAGTCATCTTGGTGTTTTCGTAAGCAATGGCAACACGGTCTTTGATTTCAGCAGAGATTTCGCCGAGTTTCTCTCCACGAGCTTCAGCAGCGGCAAGGAAGTCTTTGGAACCTTTGTCCATGCTGTCTTTAATAGTGGAAAGAGCCTGCGGAATAAAGAGGGAGGGAGACGGAAGAAGGTTAGATAATGAAACGAGATGAAAGCTAGTAATAGCAATAGATACAGTGGAAAAAACGCTAAAGGGATAAAAAATCTTACGTCTTGGAAGAAATCTTTGACGGATGCGGCAGCATCAATCTTCTCATCAATAATGTGTTTGGGACCTTTTACAGCACCCGTAGCTCCAACCTCTTTCTTTAAGGAGAGAGGGAGACGTCCTTTCTTGAAAAAGCCAAAGTGAGAAGGGCCGGTGGCGCCGGTAGGGAGGTGTTTTTTGTAGAGTCCATGCCAAGAGTCGGTGAGATCATTCATAAACTTATCAAAGACTGCACAGAGAAGGAAAAGGGACGAGCAAAGGTGAGAAGGGGGTGTTTAAGAAGATCGGGAAAAAGGTTTGGAGAGCCGAGGTGGCATGTGCTAGCATGTAAGTTGTTGTTGCAAGTTGCTGTAAACTGTTACTTACTCTCAGTGCCAGCTTCAAAGTAGTTGTCAGCAGCGTAGGAGGTTGCTACTTGGCTGAGAGCCAAGAGGGCAAGTAATGCAAGACCTCTGCGAGTCATTGTTGGATGGCAAGTTGCAATTGAATGCAGTGCTGGGGCCTAGGTAGGGAGGCAGATAGACAAGTGCAAGCCTGCACGGGTGTGATAATGATATATCACGATGTAATATAAGAGAAAACAATAAGGAAAATAGCTGGGGAGGCTAGGTTATGTTTTCGCAAAGCCGAAAAGGTTTTGCTTCGAAAGGCCTAGGAGGTGCGAGCACCCTATGTCGAGGCACCAAGGTCGAATTAAGAAAGCTTGGCAATGCTCTAGGTATTTAGATAAGGTAAGAATTTAAAATTGATAGGCGGCGGAGGTGTATGAAGCTTGTGGATGATACACATTCCGGTCAAAATTACGGAAATTTAAGTGACATGTCAGCTGGCAGCTATTTTTTTAGAAGAATTATAATATTCAATTTTAACTCTGTAATGCTTAGAACATGTAACAGTATCAATCAATCTTGAAAAATAACTGGGATTACAAGCCAAGAAAAGAGCACTCGCCTGATCTCATCACCACACTCGCTGCAAGTCCGCCGAATTATTTTCTATCTGACCAAAATATATTGTACAACCTCTTTTTCAACCAGTACCCCCCTTCCTGGTATCTCTTCTGACTTTATCGCTCTCCAACAACGCTCTCGCTCCATTCGCAAACTCTTTTTTCGCATCAGGGATAACAGATTTCTCGCCCAAAAATACCTCAAACAATGCTCTACACAAAGATGGAGATCCAATACTAAGGTCCCCTACCATGTTGGACCAATCTGCAGGTCTTTGATCCCGTACAACAACGTCCAATGTCGCATCTGTCCTGTACATCAACACAATATTTGTCCCTTTGGTCAACTTTTTTTCTTGGAAAAAACTCCTGAATTCTTCCAAAATTGACAACTCCCCGGTCAAACTCATTCTAGGAGTTAAAGCTTCGTTTAGCGCTTCAACAAAAGTGGCGCCTTCCACATCACGGACAAGCTCAATTTGGAGACATTTAATGAAACCACCATCTACTAAAGCGGAGCAGTAATCGTCATCAGTTTCGAAAAATCCGCCACGGGCACGAACGCCCATTTCGTGTGCGGCCTTTGCGGCTTCAACAAATAGAGCAACAGCGTAGACTTTGACGCCTAGAAAAGCGATTTTTTTGGTGCGGACACCTGCTCCCATGGCACGAAATTCTTCACCTAGCCTGCATTATATTGGGTTAATAGGATCATTAAATGGAAAATCTAAGAGGTGGGAAAGAAGAGGAGCGGTGGTGGTGATTCAGGAAAATAAGATTTATAAACAATACTTTGGAACGACTCTCAAGCAAAAATAGCGGAAAAAATACTTACCAGTATTTTTGAACTAATGGGTATTCAACGCCAGTAGCATTCTCTTTAATTTTGAGAAGTGCTCGAGGGGTGACAGCGACAGATTGACGGGACCTGAGAGAGGTAAGAGTAGACTGGAAACTGCTTGAATTACCCAGGAATGAAGATGAATTCAAGCTCTGTATAACAAAGAGTAATATCGGGGCGGTGAGAAGGTGAATAAGGCAGGAAATAATAGATACGTAAAGCTGACAAGAATTTCGGTGATGGGGAAATAATCACCTTGAAGCCACGATGGCAGTTAGCAAATGGGGTGATATTAGTTGCCCTGTAGCATAATATTCAAAATGGATATCTTAATCTTTGGTTGATGTCCCTTGGTGGAGTATATTGCAGATCAAATAAAATTAATTGGCCAAACATGTAAAATTACCTGGCAAGGGGCACCTGCAAAGCCTTGGTTGTCATCATCGGGATAAAATTTTAATCGACGGGGTACAGGTGTAGGAGGTTATAAGAACAGAAGCGCCTCTGGCTCTCTCCTTGATCAAGGCGCCGCTGCGGAGACCGTTGAGTTGACTTTTGTGTGGGCCCCTCAGAAACCCTTTCAAAAAAAAATCAACCTACCTTTCAGACAAGGCCTATATCAAATATACTCTATAATAGATATTGATTTGATAGAATGGGTTCAGGCTACAGGTAAACTATGAATAACGGCCCTCAGCGTCAAAATGATAAACAGCGTTTTATTTATCATTAAATAGGCTCATTTTTCGCTTGTCTTCGCTGTTTCTTGTTGCAGAAAAGGCGTCCTGACTGGAGAATACGTTGAACATCTTGCCTCGATGGACGTGAACAAAGAAACAGAGGCCTCCAAGACCTTTAACGCCACAACAACCAGTTCAACAGCATTCAGCGCATCCGGGAAAACT
Source organism: Nannochloris sp. 'desiccata' (assembly GCA_019044685.2). Classification (NCBI taxonomy): domain Eukaryota; kingdom Viridiplantae; phylum Chlorophyta; class Trebouxiophyceae; order Chlorellales; family Chlorellaceae; genus Nannochloris; species Nannochloris sp. 'desiccata'. The sequence goes on along the minus strand of JAGTXX020000007.1, from coordinate 253,691 downwards.
GGTGCCCAGCTTTTAGAAGCTTCTTCTAGAGAAGACATTAAATTAAAATATGGAAAATACGGGAAAGTAGAGCCTCTTGGAGATGGATCTGGAGGATGCTTTGCGACGTTAACACAGCTGGCTTATTCCCAACCACCTGAGGCCTCTGTCAGCAGCAATGATGGCACCGGAGCTCGTGAAAATAGGAAAATAAATGAGCTTATATGGTCAGGATCTAATGTGGGAGATAGTAGAATTCCAAGAAGTGTAGAAGCGCAAAAGATGGCTGGAGAAAGGCGCCAGAAATTGGCAGCAGAAGCTAAGAGGAGTCCATATTTAACAACAGAGAAGGTAAATCTTAAAAATTTAGAACAGAACTTTCCTTCCTGAAACTGCATCTTTACACTCTTTAAGTAAGTTTCTGGGATAATCTTTAGAGTTTTAATTTTCTTGTCTTGAATTTGATTGCAGGAACTTCTGGCCGAGGCTGCAAGTAACAAAGAGCAGCGAGCCGCAGCAAAACCGGCAGCCTGCCATCCTCAGGCCGAAGGAGGTCAAAAGTAAGCTTTCTTTCTGTACATTTACCTTCAATCCTTGATATTCTATCAAAATATGCGTAATACCTTTCCCTCTATTGTTGCAGGGCACAAGTCGGGAAGAAAGCTACTGGAGATTTTGTTCGAGAAATGGATAAAGATTTTCTGAAAATAGGATTGAGGAAGTAGATAGATTCGCACTCTGTACTCCAGGTCTCTCTGTTTCTCTAAATATCGTTACCGTGGAGTTAATGCAATTAAGCTACTTAAATAGTTTATGAGTTCACGATAGCTACTTCAATAAATAATATAGAAAGACTAATAATACTTTGCGTGCACAACATCAAAATGTAAAATAATCCCACAACCTATGCAGCTTGCTCTGTCAATCTCCAGCAAGTTGCTTCTTGTAAGCTCACTCTGTATAATCAACTAAAAAATCTTCTTTTGCCAACAAGAGCTAAGGAGGGAATATACGAGGGTGAAATTTGCTGTTTGATACCCACGGGAAAGATTATGAAAGACGAGGCTAAAAGCTCTAAAAATGACCCAACCCCAATCTCTTGAACCTTTTCTCAGCACGTGCATCCATCACCTCTCCTAATAAATCTTGAAAATTACCTGCTTTTCTTTCTACCTGGTTTCTATATCTATCTAAGGCGTTTCTAATGTTATCTTGTCTTTCTCCAATCGCATCCATTGTAGCAGTACCCATCATTCCTACATTTGCAAGCCTATCACCTATGTTGCCCTGCATTTTCCAAGCGTTTTCAGAGAGTTTAGATTGTAAAAGCGCCGTTTCTGTCGCCAGAATGTCCAATTTCTGCATTTGGAAGGAGAAAAGGGTCAGATTAGTATATTTGGGGAGAGACAAGTCAAACGAGGGTTTAGCTAAGAACAAATGCAGTTTATTTTTATTTTTAGTGTTCAGAAGTAATTGTACCTTCAACAGAATCCAACTGTACCTTCTCAAGCAACATACCAGGATCCCACCCTGGTAAACCACTATCCAAGAGCTTACGGCGAGAACCAGCAGAAGTATCACCACCACTACCACCTGCTGTAGTAGCTTTGCTCGCATCCAGCTGAGCTTTCAAAGCCTCTAATTCCTCCAACTGTTTCTGCAGCTGCTGCAACTTGGCTTGCAGCTCATCAGACTGCTCTGGAGAAGAAACACCAGTTCCAGCTGCCACAGCTCCACCAGTACGTGCTCCACTGACGGGAACTGGCGCTGCTGTTGTAGTTGCAAATGGGTTGGTTGTCGGCGCTGCGGCTACTGGGCGAGCCCCACTCACAGGCACCGAAGTTGTAGTAGCAAAAGGGTTCGCTACCTGCTGTTGCACAGGAGGTACCGGCACAGAAGCTGCTTGCAAAGATTGAAATAAATCACCACCAGTGGGTATTTCGGGCGTGCCAGTGGAATCACTAGAAAGGCGAATACTTGTGTAAGCGAAATTTTTAGACTTGGAGGGACCTGGCACTGGGATAGGTAAAATATCAGGTGTGTCAGTTTTATTATATTTTGCTTGAGCTTTCGTTCTTAAAACATCAGCCCAAGCTTCAGCAAGGGTTGCTGAGACGTAACCAGGAGTCCATTTGAAAGGAACGGGGTTGCCGTTGGTGTCTGTGTACGATTTCAGCTTGCGAGCAGCGCCTGCACACAAAAAAAGTGAATGAGATTTTTTAGCTTTCCTAGCAAATTAAGCAAGCTTTTGCTTAGGAAATAGCTTCGATCATATTATTAATTTGTATTGTAAGCTATATTTGCGGTTTAAAAGCTTGCTTGCCTGCAGGGGCCTCCATGGTGAGATCTTCATTGCTGCCCAATAGGCCGTCTTCGCCGTCCTCTGCTCGACTGGCGCTTGCCAGGAGAAAGAGGCACAGTAATACTATATATCGCGCCATATGATTAATACAATTACAAAGATACTAAGCCGAAAGGGTTGTTTTTAGTTTTGGAACTAAAAACGAGCAAGCAAAATAGTTTCACCTAGGGAGTGTGAATTGATGTCGATTGCCCAATGCGAACACCCAATGTTTTAAAAGAACCCTCGGATGACTCGATATTGACGAATATATGAAAGCATATTAATATTAGATTTAAATGGCTAGACTTCATTTAAATCTGGCTGAAAACTCCTTTAGAGAGTCAAATTTTCCTTCTTCGCCGCATTGACTTTTTCCAACTAATAGCTGCACAACGCGCATCTTCACAATTCTCTGCTGATTCGCTAGCCGGGAACCCTCTTACAACGATAGCAAGAACACACTAGGTAAAGTTCTAACTCACTCAGTGACTTGGGAGCTACTTTTTTGCAGCTCCAGTTCTTGCGATGCCAACAACGCTTCCAACCTTGCCCGCAAAGCAACATTCGTCTGCCTCTGTGCTGCTAAAGCTGCAGCAGTCTCACGTCTCTCACTTTCTAATATGCCTACAACCTCGTATATCCTTTCTACTAGATCATTGACGCTAGGATCTAGGCCTTGAGCTCCCGGGGTCCATACTGCTGGAGGTAACAAGGCTCTGATCTCAGCAGGCACAGCAGCGTCCTCTTCCTCCTCCTCATTTTCTTCTACTTCTTCTTTTTGACTCTTTGACAGGGTTTCTGCTTCTATCATGGCTTCGCCAGCGAGTAGAGCCGAGGGTCGAGGTTTCAAGGGCTCTTTTATTACTACTGCTGGTTGTTGTGAGTGGTATCCTTCTCCTTTCCTCTGAGCCGAGCTCGGTCTTTCTGCACGTGCTGTCCTTGCTTCATCCCCATCTTCTCTTGGAGCATGGGTTTCAAGCTGTTGTTGCTGTTCTATATGCATGCTGTGGTTATGACGTTGTCTTTCTGCAGCAGCAGCAGCAACAGCAGCAGCCTCCTTTCTTTCTTCTTCTCTTTCCGTTGCCAAAGCCTCCTCTGTGGCATGGGCCGTTGCCAATTGCTGCTCTGCTACTGCCTTCTCTCTTTTCAATTCCTCGATCTGTCTGTTTGCAGCATTCAATTGCGTGGATACAAGTTCTGCCCTTTTTTCTGCAGCCATTACTGCCGTTGCAGTACTAGTAGTACCAGAACTTGAATTCTCACCTCCATCAAATTCACCACCACCAGCACCGCCTTTGATGTCAGATTTTGGACCAATACTTCTTTCTCCTGTTTTCTCCTTCTCGCTGATCATTTTCAGCTGCTCGCTCTTCAATTTCAGCATCTTTTCTTCCAACGCCACAACCTCTATAGCCAAGGTCTTTGCCCGTTCAGAAGCTTCTCGAGCGCCCATCTCATACGCATCCCGTTCTGCCATGGCTGTAGCAATCTGCGCCCTTGCTACTGCAACTTCTCTTCTTCTCACATCTAGCTCATGCCGTGCTTCTTCTACAGCCCTTCCACTGGCATTTACTTGCACGGTTAACTCTTCGTTCTCTGCAGCCAAGCGGTCTGCGAGGGCCGTTTGTTGCTCTAAACATCGCTGCAAAGTAAATTTCTCTTCGGTCAGCTCTCCGATGTGGTGCTGTAGTTCTTTGAAATCTTTTGGCCTCGTTACTATAGTATCGTTATTGCCTTCGTTACTATTATTATTAACATTATTACTGGTGTTATCCCTTCCTTTATTCACCCCATCAACATCAACAGCGGTAATGGCTGTGTTGGTGTTGGTGGTGCTTGTAGTATCTGGAGAAGAGGGGGTTGGACCGGTGCTCCGAGCTGAACGAGAATGGGGAGGTGACGTGGTAATGGCTGGTGTTTTGCCAAAGGGTAATACCTCTTTACCGTCACCGTCCACATTGCCGTTGTTGTTGTTGTTGGGGATATTACTTAATAAACTGGTACTCTTGGTGTCCATGGTAGTAGTATTACCGGTTTCGAGTTGCATCGATGCTAGAAAGGAAGAATGGTGGACCTTATCCGCAGTAGCAGCAGCATCGTTACAACTAACATCAGCACTGGTACCGTTTGATTGAATTGAAGCACTAGAATCAAACAGTGGGTGATGGTGGGAGCGATCTTGGTCTAATGGCGGCGGTAGAGGAGGGTCAGCTAAAAGGTTGGTATAGGATGAAAATGAAGAGACGTCATAAGGAGCTGCTGCTTGTAATGCCAATGCCGGTGTGTGATCTACCTCCTGCTGCTGCTGCTCCTCCTCCAGTTTTACTTGATGGCAGTTTTGTGGTATTGAATATGACGTCTGGGGTGGATCAAAGGAAGCAGCAGTAGTATGGAGACCACCACCCCAAGGCGCTGTTTTCATTGCTGCTGCTGCGCCAGCAGACGCTCCTCCTCTGAGTTGTGTTTGTGATGGCCAAGAAGGAGTTTCCGTTGCTGCCGTACACGGCGTAGCTATTTCCGTTGCTGTTGTTTGAGGGTCTGCAAGAGGTACTACGTCAGCTACGAGTGGTTTTGCAGTGGTTTCTTCTGCTTCTTCTTCTGCTACAGCTGCCGTAGGGGGAGGTGACGGTGGTGGCAAGGGGGTTGATATTCGATCTGCTTCTGCTTTCTCCGCTGCAGCTTTCTCCTCTGCTTTCTTCCTTCGGAATTCTTCCAGCTGTAATTTTAGTTTATAAAAAGAAGATAAAGGCGTTCTGAATTAAGGGAGTTCCAGTGAAGGGCAAGGAAACAACAAAGACAGCCACCGAGGGTGGTGATCAATATTTACCGCAATGAAGAGAAAAGTGGAGTAGTAATGCAGCTTGCGCTATGCTTACCTTTTTCCTGCCAGCTTCTGCATATTGGGACCTCGTCTGAGTATCCATCGTTTAGGTTAATAACTATTGGCAACGAATGGATTATGATTGTGATCTAACGATAAAATATTTGAATATTCAGCAATTTCAAGGGGCCATGGTACGTTTATGACATAACGTCTATGCGTCACTGTTAATTCATATCTTTTCAACTAAATTATAGTCATTGAAATTGTCAATAAACCACCCACTTCCACTGTTTTTTGATGGCCGGCCTTTGAGCTTTAATAGCCGAGCTAGAGAACAGCGATGCTAATTTAAATCACGAATCCTACAAACTCAGATTATAACGTCTCACAAATGAGCGTGGCTGATATATTTTCGGTATGTTCTTTTTCTCTTCGATCGCATCTTCATGAGAATGTTTGCTTAAGAATGTCTCTTCATACTTACCTCGCAGGACGACGGGTCATCGCTTCTGAGCACACTACTTGTCGTTGTCATTGCTGCGTTCGCTCTACTATTTCTCAAAGGCTTTTTTGGTAAGTTACATCAAAATTTCCCACGTTGCCGTCACCAAGATTTTTTTTCCGTTGCCTTCTCCTCTCACTATTTTCTTTCTTTCTTTCTATAGCCCCGCCAGAAGGACAGCGCAATCAACATGGCGCACCACCAAATAGGAGCCTTCCTCTCCCTAACACCAACAACAGAAACACAGAAGCAGCTGGAGGTGGAATGCAACAGCTAACAGGGATGACACCTCCCGCAACAACAACAGCGACAGCAAGTTCACAAAGAGGAGGCATTCGCGCTGTAACTATCTCAGCTCCAGGCGTATTATTAGAGGAAAGAAACCCTGAATCCTTTTCAGAAGGCGCTACTGTCCTCCATAGTGCAATCGCCACCCTACAAGCAGCCATGCTCAAAGGGGGTGGTAGCTGCAGTAGCGATAATGACATTAGTAGCTCTCTATTAGCCAATACGAATGTTTATATTCTATGCCAAGTCTCTGACGATATCGGAGAAGCTGCGGTGCGTGCTGCGCTCGAGTTTTCCGGCCTCATGGGGTCAAACCAGGGTCAAATTCAAAGTCAAAGATTTCTTTTTTGTGAAACTCTCGTTGGCAAAATGTCTCTCGTGAGACAAATAGAGCCAGAGGTACATATTGACGGAGATAGCAGTACAGTAGAACAGTTGAAACGGTTTATTCCTCGGTTGATACAAGTTCAAAACCTTTCTTCCTTTTCTAAAAATGAAGGCGGGGAAGAAAGTATCAGCACTGGTGTCGTTGTTGTGGACAATTTTGAACACGCGATGAAAATTCTCTCTTCTTAGAAATCAAGAGAGAATTACATTAGCTTTTATCTTATTTCATATAAGTGAATACTCGTCTTGCTATTAATTAACATTCGATTATCTCTGTTTACAATTTTCTTCTATGTAATATCCGTACACGCTTTTACAGCGCAATGTATTCATTATCTAGCTCCCCTGCACCGTCACGACAATATTTCGTCTTCCACCGCTATCTCTATGCTCACACAGCCACACCCCTTGCCAGGTACCCAAATTCAATCGACCCTGAGTAATTGGGATGGTCAAACTGCTGCCCATCATGGATGCTTTCACGTGCGCTGGCATATCGTCCGGTCCTTCGTCTCTATGGACCCAGGGAGCTGAATGACCTTCAGGAACGGCAAGATTGAAGAATGTCTCCATGTCTTTGCGAACATCCGGATCTGCGTTTTCGTTGATTGTTAGACTACAGCTGGTGTGTTTAATGAAAATGTGACAAAGGCCAGAGGAGAGGGGTTTGATGCTTGGAGCGATTTCTCTCGTAATGAGATCTGTAATTATGTGGCATCCTCGTTTGAAACTAGGAAGAGTGATTTCATGTTGTTTCCACACTGCAGCACACATTTTGTTCTCAAATTACTTTGATCACAATAAAAGATTATGAGATTCAATCACCAAGTCGTTGGAATCGCAGCCCCGACACAAGCTCTTCTATACGGTTATTTATTTCAAATATAACTACAATAAACACCGAGGCTTCCCTGTAGGGTTTCATTCACAAACCTTTACTTCTCTCCTATGCTCCCGCTTTCCTCCATTGCCGTCGAGGCAGTGACTGACTGATTGACCTCTAGTTCTTTAATTTCCCTATCTCTTACACTATAGAGGTATTAAAGGCACAAAAAAAAGCTAACAAAACCCCTTTTCTAAGGGTACAATAAAGAGAAGCATGAATTCAAAGAAGAAGAAAAAAAGGGGCGAAATTTTCCCGGGGTTGCGGAAAGGTAGAGAAGAAATTTAAATTTAAGTCTTCTCAGAAAAGGAAATAAAGAATAGTACCTGAGTCGGGGTCGAGTTAAGAAAAAAGCTGAACATGTAGTAATTACGGTTAAGGTCTGAGAGAGCACAAACAATGAGGTACGAGGGAGATTAATGCCTTTTTTTCAACAACAAAAGAAGAGGGTCGGAGGTAGAAAGAATCAGCCGAAGGGGACACAGAGAAAAACCCAGGAAGAAAGAGGAGAAATAAGAGAATTTATCAATAGTCATGCCCTATTATCATGAGTGTCTTGGTTGGGGGGTAGAAAGGGACGGGAAAAAAAAAAAAAAAAAAAATGACTCTGGAGAGAAGAGGGTAGAAGTAAAAAGACAAAAAGAGTCAATAAACTTGCAGACACACGCATTGCTAAGCTTTTTGATTTTTTTTTTCTTTTGCAATCAGACACAAGGTAAGAAAGGACTTGAATGCCGTCTTCTATAAATTGAAACAATGATGATGGAAGAAAAAGAAAACAGAAAGCTAAACTTCAAGGGTGGTTGTTGTATTCAAGGTGGTCAGGGTAAAGAGAAAGAGGCCAAGTATTTGAAGAAAAAGGGAAAGCTGCACTGATGCAACAGCTAAGAATACTATGTTCGTAAGAAATAAAGAAATATAGAAAGGGAAAAAGAAAGGAAGAAAAAAAGCAACACGCCACTTGGGGAGGTAAACGCAATTTTGTAAGGTGCAGTCACAGCAGTGCAGAGAGAGTCCTATGTATTTCGGAAGAAGAGAGAAAGAAAGAAAGAATAAAAAGAAGCATTATAGGTAACTTTATTCCTTGTGTTGACTATTGTTGAGCAGCGCCTTCACCTGCTGCCGCTGGTGGTGCTGCTGCTCCAGCTCCAGGTTGGTTTCCCGCAGCAGGCTTTTGAGCACCTGCTTGCTGCTGCAGAAGCTGCATTAAGATGTGGTCCATTGGGAAATTGCTTCCAGGGATGTTATAAGGCACCGGTGCAGATGGGGCACTTCCATTTATAGGAGCTGTAGGGGTAGGAGCAGGAGCTGCGGCAGCGGCAGGAGGTTGCTGCGGGTTAATGCGTTGCTGGTGTGCAGCTGCATGAGCAGCTAACGCACGGTGCAAAAGCTCAGAAGCAGACGGGTTTGCTGGGTTAATAGGGCGAGTCACAGGAGGAGCCACCACTGCCGCCGGTGCTACAGCCTGCTGTTGCTGACCCAGTGAAGCCAAAAGTCTGTCCAAAGCCGCAGAGTCCTGCTGTCCTCCTCCACCACCACCTCCCCTTTGCTTGGAAACTGCTGCAGCTGCTGCGGCTGCTGCTGTTATAGAGGGAGGTTGTTGCGTCGGGGGCGCTTGTGCCTGTGCTTGCTGGTGTTGTGCCCTTTGTCCACCGAATTTACCAAAAATTCCAGCTGCGCTTAACGCTTCAACCAGTTGCGCCCTTGTATCAGGAGCCCCACCAGCATTAGTAGGAGCAGCAACAGTAGTAGTAGCTCCTTGTCCTCTCATTCCATTTGCAGCTGCATATTGCTGCAGCATCGCATAAGGATCAGCTGCCTGTGCCTGTGGAGGCAGAGGCCTTGCGAACGCCGCCGCCGCTGCTTGCTGTTGCTGGTAATAATGTTGTTGTTGTTGTTGTTGTTGTTGTTGTTGCAAGCTCTGAAGGTATTGATGATCACCCCACCCATTAGCAGCAGAGGCACCACCACCAAAAGCGCCAAGAGCCCCAGCTATTCCACCATTACTGCTGCCACCTGGGTTCACCTTGCCCTGTCGGACGGCGATCGACAACAAATGAGTTAAAGTTTGAAGCGCATTGGCTATAGCGTCCTGACTCTGTTCTTCAACTCGAGGACCAGTAGAAGGATGATGTTGACCACCTCCACCACCACCCTCTCTATTATTATACCTGACAGCGTTATTATCGCCAGCAGCGCTGACCTGCCGACCGCCCCGGGCAGCGGCAGTCACCGCAGCCGCTGTCGCTGCAGAGTTTCCCGTCCCATAACGTCGATCTTGTTCTCCACTAGACGCACGTTGGAGATCTGCCTTTTCAATCTCTTCCAAGTCTGGATCACGAAGAACTGCAGCAGTTGCTGCTGCAACGCCGGCTGCAGCACGACGTTTTCGTCGCCCGCCTGCAGTCAGTCCGGTGTCTTCTACATAACCAGGGAGGTATTCTTCCGGCTCGTGGTAGCCTGGGTAGGTGTCTAGAGGAGAGGGGCGGACGACACTTTGTTTGCGTTGCTTTTGTTGAGGGTAAGGTGGAGGTACCCTGCCATCAACACTGCCGTCACCAGTGGTGGTGCCATCTGCGGTTTCCTTGGCTCTCTTTTTAGCTGAAGGGCCCTTGATCATGATTTCATCCAAAATAGCATTGATAGCAGCATCTCCAGAGCTAGGGCCATCTTTAGGAACCAACGCTGCAGAAAAAATAAATAAGAAGAAATAATTGAGTTCATCATTGTCGGGAAAAAAGAAAGAACGGGTGGTAAATGAGAATATAAATTATTATTTATATGTAGACTTTTAATAGATCAGTATGAGAATTGAGCTATTCTGATAGCTCCCTTACCTTCGACAAGTTTCTTTCGAAGCCAATTATTATTATTACTGCTACTTTTCACATTATACACCCTTTCAAAAGCTTGTTGCAAATCTCGTTGAGACATTTTTTGCACCGCTCGGAGAGCATCTGGCACGTTGGTAACACCAAAATGGTGTACAGCATTAGCTCCAACAGCTTCAAAGGGTAGGGTATGACGTAAAAGATGGTGTCGACGAGATTGACTGGCTGCAGAATCTAAACTGCTGTTCTTAGGTTGAGAATATTGGCCAGCAACTTGCGGAGGCTTTGAGAAATTTGGGATGCCGCTGCTGGGGGGTGGTGCCATTTGAAAGGGAGAGAGAGAAGAAGTATCAGTATGCTGTTCAAGCTGGCTAGCATAGGGAGAGTAATTAGGGTTATTCTGATGCAGTATAGGTGCATTCATAGCAGCAGTTGTACGTTCTTGTGTTCCAGCAGAGGGATGAAATCCTCCATTCAGGGGTAAAGACATTGGTGCTTCTGCTGTTAAATGGGGTTCTTGTTCTGCGAGAGCATTGAAATCTGCGTTATCTTGATGGTCCATAGCTACGTCGTTCTTAGGCTTTGGTGCTTGTTCGTCTACTTGGATATCGTTTTGAAATTGATTGGGAATACTGCCTTGCAAATTCGCTGCTCCGCTGGCCATCTCTTTCCCTACAATGTTTTCCACGACCAGCAATTTAAAGGATAGGCAGCCGCAACCAAGCAGTACTTAGAGGTTGTCAAGGGCACGTGCTCCAATATAATCAACGAAGAGTTCTTCAAAATCCTCAACGTCAGCCAATCCTGGAATGAACGGTCAACTGGTAAATTGAGGTTATACTAGTCGAAACCGGACGGTGCTCAGCTGGGAAGCCGTCTAAAGACCGTGCGGCGGTGACCCTCGCAGACAGATGAGAAGGCTACAAATGCCTAAATATCAGTAGGTCGACTGTCTAGCGACGTATTTCGCTGCTATCTTTTGGTATTTTATTTAAACAATAACGGGTCAGCGGTTCTGCTTACTGCTCAATCTGCCAAGGAACCTTTCTTCAGAATTGCGAAAAGTTCACAGATCTGATTTCAAAGGTTCAAAGAAGTCTTTTGCTTTTTGTTTTACCATCACTTAGAATGAGAAGAAAAGGCTTTGCAGCTTTTAGTGCCGCATCCTATGAAGCGCAAATTCAATACATTGTCGCCATAATTGATAATTCACCTTGCACGACCAGAAAAGAGTTCAAACGAAACTGTTCTGGCTATCCACTGTTCAATCAACACCATAATCTATAGTGACAACACCAGCTGGTTCTAGGCCTGCAAAAACCTTTCTCTGGATTCATCAACAGATTATTTAATTCCTCTCCGCTTGAACAACGTTGCAGCACTGGGAGCTAGCTCGCTAGCCTACCCCTCTTTTGCCCCGAGTATGCCACGTGCACAGCGTAGCGATATGACACCTGAACATCGTATGAAGAAGCCAAATGGCATATTTAGTAAGTATATTTAAAACATTTCGTTGACTGTGAGGGATGGCAGTGCTATGTCGGCAGCTGATATTTTACTTACTCTATTGCCACTTTTTTTTTTAATGCAGTCGTTCTATTTATCGCCTTGCTACTTTCTCTAGCCCGTGGTTGGCGCTACATGAACGCAACAGAACGAAGACTCCAAGTCATTCTCGCTTTTCCAATCATCACTGCTGCCGTCACCACCACGGTCCTCCCTAAATCCAGTTACGAGCGTTATAGAACCCCCGCTCTGATCCTCTGCAGGTTCACAGCAGCATTAATGCCATCGTTTGTAGTTTTAATTAAACGACTGATGCTGGCTGAAAATTCGCTCTCTAAGAAATGGGGTCGAAATCGACTTGGCGCCATAGGTCTGGTTCTTTTTTCCTCCCGAGGTCTTATTCTCGGTGTAAGTTCCATAGCAATGCCGTTAGATTTTCTGCCTACACTAGCGGTGCAATTAATCATCGGAGCAGCGTCCTGGCCAACTAATTTGGGTCTTTGTACAGCGAGAATAGCTTCTACACCTGAAGTTTTGCTTTGGCTCGACGCCATTCATTCCTTTTTTTCAATAATTTGGGGAGTGTGTATGCCATTTTTCTGGACTCCACTACCACCACACAACGTCATACGCCCTGGCGTATCGTTATTTGCGGTAACTCTCTTTGTACAGTTCTGTGCAGCAGGGTTTCCGGTGGTTCAGAGTCTATTTAGAGAAAGTCAAGAATATTGGGTGCATGCTGCTCGGCAGCAGCGGCGGTTGATGTCGTCTCGACGTCACAGAAATATCAATTCCAGTAGCAATACTACTACTTATGACGACGACGACGACGAGGACGAGGACGTTGACTATATAGAGAGATTCAATAGGAGAAGAAGGAATGCTTCTTTATATACGACAATGCTAAACTCAATTGAGAATCTCGCTAACGAGAACCGTGTCGTCGCCGGTACGTCTGCTACTGATAATTATTTGCTGCCTGCGTCTTCACCTTTTCCTTCTAATACTGCTGGTTCTGAATTTAAAGGCCCTCCGCTAGCAGCTAAAATTTGTATTTGCTATCAGAACGTGCTCCGTTTCCCAGCGCACGCTGCGTGGTTATTTGTTGTTGTAGGCTGTTTAATGTGGACACTAAGCTATGCAGCGGCAGAAAAGATGTGTGCGTGAAGGGTAAAAGGTACAGAGTACTGGGGCTGAAGGTGAACCAGGAGGAAAAGGTGGCCGGGCCTACAAAGGCGGGGAGGCTCTGAGGGTGGCGGCAGGTGATAATTTTTTTTGCTATCGGATACTTTTACTTTAAATGAAATAGAATAAAATGGGATTTGTGTTCCCGCTAACTGCTTTCTAATCACTTTCTCTATATAATCGTGAATCGTTTTTCTTGCTTTGTTTTGATCTGTTAATGCTTACTTGTAAGTGGCTCCTGCTATTTGCCTCCAATAGAAAGAGACGGACGATGCCGGACAACAGCAAGTGCTGGGGAGATCAAATGAGGCATTTTACCGCAACTCCTTTAAATAAATCAACATATTCTCAGATGTCAGTTCCCTTAATTAGCAGTGAAGGATACGGTCGAGATACTGCATACGGAGTTTTTTCCGCCGGATTCGTATTTAGTTCAAAATTCGAGATTAATATGTCAGCAAAGGCTTTATATAAATGCATGGCTTCTAACTCTAGGATAAATAACTTTCGGATTTGACAACCTTTTTTCCAATGGATTTTCCCTCTCCCGCCGCCGGCGAGCATAGAGACTATGGTAGACCTCAATCAAATGAGCAACCTCGTAGCGAAGTGCCAATGAATAGGACACGTCACATTAATCATAATGGCAATTCTGTGCTAGGTATGTATCTATCTACTCTTGCTCCCTATTGAGAGTAACAAAGTACAAGTACTACACCAACTCTTTCTAATTTTAATAAATACCTTACCCCTGCCCCCTCCGCCGCCGCCGCCTCATTCTTTTCTCCCTTTTCTTTCTTCTTGCAGTTCCATTTTTGATCTTCTTGATTGGTCTAGGCGGTACATATCGCGCGTGGCCTTTCCTTTCGCCCATAGAACGCATACCTCAACTGCTTCTCCTCACTATATTAACCCTCCCGATATTTTTTGCCGCTTTCTTCCCTCGATTCTTTTTCAAACATCACACAGTGTTTGTCAACACCTCTCGGCTAGCTCTCGTCCTTTCACCTTCCTCTAAACGCTTGATTACGAAATTGGTCAACGCTGAAGGCTCCTTGGGTCGAAGATGGGCTCAAACAAATCCTCTTGGAATTCTAGGCATCTTGATCTTTGCTTCGAGAAGTCTCGTTTTTTATGCCTCGAGCATAGGTATTCACATGGACTTTCTATCTACTCTCGCCGTGCAATTATTGCTTGCAATAGCATCATATACCACAGAGCCTGAGCTGTGCAAAATGAACCTTGCAAAGTCTGCACTCTCTTTATTTACACCCATTCACTATATTTTAAACTCTGCCTGGGCTGTTGTAGTGCCGTTTCCTTATATTCCTACCCCTCCTGCGGAAGTAACTGACCCGGGAACATCCCTCACTGCGATTATTATCATGATTAAAGTCATTTCTTTGCTTACTCCTGTTATTCAAAGTGCCTACCGGGCTGCAGCCGACTACCGCTACCGCTGCCAAGAAGAAGGGATCTTCCACGGAATGCAAGACCAAGAAGATGAAATATTTTATGATGAAGTGTACGATCCAGTACTAAACAATCTATTCCCTGTTATTTTATGTAGAAGAAATGAAAGAGCAAGAAGATATAGCACCGATAATGATACTATTAATTTCATAGAGAGAGAGCCACCTTTGGAGGCACGGCTCGTTATAGCCTTTAATAGACTTCGAAAGTATCCTATACATGCTTGCTGGCTTGCTGTTGTGGGTACATGTTCCCTTTGGGCAGGGTCTTATAGTCTTGCTTGCTATATGTGTTCCTCAGCTTGAGCTAGCTCGCCACTCGGTGAGCAATTGACCTGGTCGTTTTTTCTTTCTTTCCCTTTCCCCCTTCTTTTCTTTCTATATTTGAACATCTGTTCTCAACTTCTTTCTTTCTGCCTCGAGAGTTCTTTTCATTTAATTTAGACAAGGAGCGCTCGTGTTTTTTTCCCTTTCAAAGGAATTCCTTTCCTCCCTCTGGTACTATTTTAAAAAGAGCCTAGTTTAATTTTTCCTTTCCTCCCTCTGGCACTATTTTAAAAGAGCCTAGTTTAATTTTTCCTTTCCTCCCTCTGGTACCATTTTAAAAGAGCCTAGTTTAATTTTTCCTTTCCTCCCTCTGGTACTATTTTAAAAGAACCTAGTTTAATTTTTCCTTTCCTCCCTCTGGTACTATTTTAAAAGAGCCTAGTTCAATTTTTCCTTTCCCAGTCTTTTGCATTTTTAATCAATAAAGTAAAGTCTTGCAATTACACAAACCTATAATTTCACATTAGTTATTTAGCATCGTCAAGGTCTTGTCAAACAAACAAACCAACATATAACAAAAAAGACCAGAAAAATAATCAAAATGAGACGGTTTCCCCCCAAAAAAATCCAAGCAAGGCTCCGGGCGAGATTTGATCAAGGGCGCTTTGAATTAGATTTGAAGACTCCCCGACCGTCGGGAAAGTACTGTCAGACATTATTTGAAATCAATAAGTAGAAAGTCTTTATTTACTGGCAGTAGTCTTAACCTGTTCAGCCTTTGCAGATTTCACAGTAGCATCAGCCTTTGCAACTGCATCAGCGGCCGCTTGTTCGGCTGCAGCGTCTAGATCCACTCCACTCCATTCTAGAGTCAAATGCATTTCACCCGTCTGGGCTTCCTGTAGAGCAAACACTCCATTGACCCTTCCTTCACGCACCACCTCATCCAGAGGCACACGTACACGGCCTAGAACCTTTGGAGCTGCTTTCTGTAAGAAGGGGACTCTTAAAGATGTCATTGCTGCCATGGTCCCTGGTTGCTGGCAGACCGTTAATGTTAAGACGCTTTGGGCGGAGATGTTTACAAAGTCAGTCTTGAAGTTGAAACGAGGGGAAGCTTCATGAAGTTCGACTTTGGTTTTCACGTTAATGTCTGGTACAGGCATACGAACGGGGTCGTAGAGGCGTAACTGTACGAACGTGTCCATTGCTTCAGCAAGGTGCATTACTTTTTTCAAGTTGACAGTGAGGACACCCTTTTGTTCCGGGGAAGGTTCCGCAAAGGATTGATCGTTGAGTGTACGATGACGTAAATTAACAATTGGGGGTGCTGGGGAAGTAGCAGGAGCAGGAGTATCTGGGGTGCCTGCGGCGCCGGCGACCGCAGCAGGGCCAGCAACCCCAGCTGCCGCAGCGCCCTCCTCGCCTACTGCTGCCGCCTCGCCAGGTGTGGCAGAAGCAGATTCAACAAGAGTTTCTGCTGCTGGAGTAGCCTCAGGTGGAGGTAAAGCGCTCTTGAAAGGTAAATATGTTACCTCAAGGGTGATACTTCCAGTGACGCTGCCGGGCGGGGGGCGCTTACGGCGACTTTGTACCTCACCGTCTGTGGTAAGCTCGCTTCCGTTCTCACTTTGGGCAGAGGGAGATCCTGTTACCATTGAAGACGACGTAGCTGCACCACCAGCGCCAGGACTAGCAGCGCTGTTACGAGGGGTAGTAATACCAGAATGCAGCCCTGAGAAATCACCAGAGGTAGCAGCAGCACCACCGATCGTAGCAGCAAGTTTCTTTGCTTCCTTTCTCCTTCTTAATTTGCCAATTAGAGTCCTTTTCTGGGGTAATTCAGCCACAGCAGCAGCTACAGCAGCATCAGTAGCAGCGGTATTGATAGCTACCAACAAATCTTCTGCGTTGGCACGAGGAAATTCTCCTTCTTCTCTAGGTTCGTAAATGGGCAATCGAAGGGTAACGGGAGTCAAAGGATTATTGATAAATTCCGCTCCGTTTAATTCGATAAAAGCACCACCAACGCTATCTGGAGTGATTAAATCATCATCCCAAACGGCAAGCTTCAAAACTTGAGTCAATGGATCATCCACAACAAGATCAAGGTCTTCGCCCCAAAATGGATTCATATTATTCGGGATAACAGTCGTCTGTGCAGCACGCCCTTCACGGACTTCCAAAGTAACAAACGGATCGACAGTATCCAATAAACTGGATTTCAAATCATGTCCAGAAATAACACATACTTTCAATATGCCTTGAGGAGGTGGAGGGTGACCATAACCTGGCATCAATGGGACTGAGAATTCGTTGGGGTAGACGAGCATTTTACCAGCAACGAGTTTGATTGCGGTACGGACAGCAAGAGGAACACCAGGTAAGGCCATAATATCAGCCATATCCACGATATTCAAATCAAAATCAATCCAAGGTTCTTCAAGAAGCGAAATAGAAATCCCACCAAGGCACGGTAATGTCTCCACCATAGGGATAGTAATACGAGCCAGCGCTTTAAATTGGAAGTTTGAGACATCGACAGGAAGGTCGAATTTTAGGGGACCAGCTTTGATAACGGCAGTTGCGCGGAGGGCCATGTCACCTCCCCAAAAGAGAGGCGTTTCCAAGATTATCTCATCTGCAAAAGTTTTGTAAGTCTTGAAAGAGTCTATACGGAAAGGACGTTCACCAAGATCGAGTCTGTCAATACGGAGATCCTCTACTAGGGCGACTTTAGCGAGGATCTCATCCACAGGAGCTTTGGCTTGTTTCATCACTTCCTTGTGGATGGCAGGAGAAAGGTGAGGCCATAAAAGTTGAAGAATCTTGTTTATGAAAAGAGCACGCTCGTAATCTGGTTGAGTAAGAGCAGGGGTAGTATCTTTTAAGAGTCTCTTTTCGAAGAAAGAGACTGGTTTGTGAGCTGTGTCTGGCATGGGGATGTTGGCATCCTCATCTGCTGATCGATCACATTGCTCAAGGAAGGGAAGCGCTGGGCGGCGGATAAAACTGAAGATAAATGATCCAGCCTGTAAAGGTGATAAAAACAGTAAAGTTGGTTTAGAATCGGTGGGTAGTTAATACTGGCAATTTCAAATTGGAGGTTGCATTGCCACTTTGTTCAAAGCGCGTAATACAAACATCTGATTATGTGGGTTTGTACAAATAATTATTGTATAAGGAATTGCCGGTGCAAAAAGCACTGGCAATCGCAACAAGCGACATCTGGGCCTCTTGGCGTATTAATCTTACCAAAACTCCGACGCCAGCACCCAGTGGGCCGCCAACAAGCGCAGCAAGCACCATCTTAACCTTTCACCTGTAATTTTCTTGCAGAATACCAATGGGTGGTTCCCTAGAAACTATCGAGGTTAAGAATCAAAGTATTATTGAGATGCACAGAAGATCAAGCAGAATAGGGGGTTGTGCCTCTTCTCGCCGGCCTCCAGGAGACCCAACTGTGTTTAAACAGGTAATTTACGACCCATTTTGCCCTGCGATACCCCGATTATCTCAAAATCATGTCCAATAGGCAGGAAGAAAAGTCGGATCATCGGATGGCATTGCCTTTTTATCACAGAATGGCAAGCCTTTCCGTCATTACTTTTTAATTACTTATACACTTCCGTCGAGCAACAAGCAACTACACCATGGGTTTTTTGGATAAGATCAAGCAGAAGCTGAAGGGTGAGCATAACCTTAACGGTTAAATTTGCAAGGTGGCTTTTGCACCCACACAATAGTGCTTCAACTTTAACATGGTTGCATGCATATCTCATCGTCAGCATTTAAACAGAGGGATACGCTTGCAACAAAGTATCTCCATGCCTGTATTGCTTTGATCCCTGCCTCATCTCAATCTCAACATTCTTCTTGTTCTCACTTTTTATATAGGCAACAAGACTGCTCAGACTGCCCTCGATAAGGGCAAGACTGCTTCTGGTACTGCCATTGACGCTGGTGCAAGCAAGCTTGGCGTCTCTGCTGTAAGTTTCATATCCAACCACATCATCTTGTCAACCTCGTTTCGTCATCAACTTGAAGGTCACTCTCACCTTCCCTTTCTTCTCTTCCTCATATTCCAGGACCAAGCTGCCAACGCCAAGGTTGTCACTGGCGAGCAGATCGACAAGGTCAAGGCTGAGCTTGCCTAATGTATAAAAAGGCTGCCAGATGCGCAAAACCACCTCACCTTCTCCGGTAGGAGAGTTGCTTTGCTGGCTTGTGTGCTTGGTTGTTATATATCTTCTCCCTCTCTCTTACTAATTCACCTAAACTCAACACGTGCATGCTCCTATGCACCATAACTCAACTATCGATACGATACTATCACTTAATAAAAATGAAGATACATCCATACCACAAAGCGCTCGCACAACTTTGTTCCTTTCAGATGCCCTCCTTTTTTATGTTCCCCCGTAGTTTTCTTCTTCTTTCCGATAAGGCATGCGGGGTTATATAAATTCATGGTAATTTGGAAAAAGTTCTGTGTGTACTTTGTCTTTTATATTTCTGATTTCTTTCTTTTATAGATAGTGTAAAAAAAGTGCCCTTTCATAAAACTAGGATAAAAAGCCAGTGTAGCTACGTACTAGCAGGACGACTCGCTACGTACGGGTTGTCCATAAATAGATGAAAGAGTAGCGCTGGTTTCTCGAGGTTCCTGCATCCGCTGCTGCTATCAGACAGCTTGGCAGCCACTGATGGCTAGAGGGCGGCGGCGAGAAACAGGCTGGATTTTCTGATGCCAGCATTGACTCAGCCAAAAGAGCAACAAGCGCAGCTGGAAATGCTCAAGAAGGCGTATAATATTTCCATCTCCCAGCTTTCAGTGTTAGAAAAACAAAAAGTAAAATTCTTACATGGCAATTTGTTGAAAGGTCAATCAATAGAAGAAGCCAAGGCACAAGATTCGCAAACACAGGCAAAAGATATAATCCAAAGACAACGACGAGACAAAGGTGTCGTTATAAGAGAACAAAGAAAGAAAGAAAGAAATCAGTCATCCGCAGCGTAAAGAAGATAGGGTTAGATAGCGACAAGGAGGGGGGGGGGGGGCGGGGGGGGGGATGAAGCGAAGCAGCCATTCCCGGACGTAAGGCGCCAAAAAAAGGAAAAGAGAAGAAAGAATTCAATAAAGCTGTTTTTGTTCCGTTAAATGCTTTCCTGGTAGTTATTAGTGGATATAGTACGTAGACTGGACAAGACAATTAGTCGAATGGTTAGCTCTTAGTTAAACGGGAAAAGAAACTTTTCTTCTTGCCCTGTGCCGTTACTCCACTGCTCGTTGCAGATGGACTTGGAGATGCGGCCACAGCAGTAGCTGCTGCAGTATCGACAGCAGTGGACAATACTTTACCCAAAAGAGAAGAAGGCTGCGACTTCAACGTCTCCACTTCACCAGTACCGCCCAAAGCATTCAGAGTAGTGTTGCCAACTCCAGAAGCAGTAAACGAAAACAGATTATCCCAAGCAGAATCTAATTTAGCCATTCCCTGGGTCAAAGGAAGAGCTTTGATCGGACCGTTGACCACAGTAGGATTCTCAGGAATGACTAAACCCCATTCCAACAACGGTGATAAAGCATCTTCAGTCGTAAAGTCAACGGTCAACCCAAACTGGGAAGAAAGGAAAGATTCGCATTTACTGTCAAGTTCATCAGGGGTGATTGACTTTCCTTCCAATACCAAAATTAAATACGCGATCAGCAGCTCACGACAACGTTGACGAGCCATTTCATCAGTCAAAGACGCAACTACAGCTTCTTGAGAAGCGACTGTACGGTCGTACAACAAATTCTGCATGGCTCTTTCAATCGTGGTCTTTTGCACCCGGGAAGTTGAATACAGCTGACCCAACCGACTACCCAGCATGGTGAACAACGGCCATAATGCCTTTGTAGACACACCACCACGGAAAAAGGTGACTACAGCGAGTAATAACGTCACTGCAGTGATGATCATTTGAAGCATCACCTGAGGTGGCATGTAAATGTTTTTTTCAGGGAAAACGAGTTCCAGATCAGCGATTGGAATTGATCTGAACCTTTTCAACATGAAATTACGTTGTAAAAAAGCCGGATCAGCTTCACGAATGATGTCAAACTCTCCAGGAGGAGGACCTCCTTTCTCGGGCACTGCCTTTCTGTAGAGCACAATGACATCTTTAAAACAGGCCTCACGAAGATCTACTCGTTTGAATAGTTGGTTAAAAACAGATTTAGCAGTAGGGAAGGTGCGCGCAAATGTCCTTCGTTCGATGTTTATAGACGCTTCGTGTAACGTGCCAGAGCGGATCGCAGCGGCAGTTACTTTCGCTGCAGCGGCTGCAGCGGCGTTATTTATAGCCGCCTCGGCCTCCTCCACAGGCGCCATGTAGGCAGGTGCCTCGGGGACAAACTTCTTGACTCCAAAAAGCCTCATGATAGCAGCGAAAATCTTGAATAAAGGTTGTAAGATGAGGAAAGTCAACAAAAGGTCAATTTTTCTCAAAATATAAGTTCCTTGAATGTGAGCGACATCCACTCCTCGGTGAAAGATCAACATCCTGTCAGCAAGCTCAGCAGGCGCAGCAGCACGTTCTTCAGGACGATGAGACCATAACGCACGAGGTAAGATAGCGTTATCCATCACATTCCAATTAACAGTCACAGGTAAAGTAAGTAAAAACTCTTCAGCCTGAGCAGCATCCCATTCAGAAGAATTTAAGTATTTGTAATGCCCTGCCTCGAGAAGTTGCAAAAAATTCAATAAAAACCGTTCTTCTTGTTTATCCAAGTCGGAAACGTATGCAGATGGATCAAGTTCACGAGGATCTGTGCCAGGCACGCCAGCAGCAGAGTTTGAGAAATAGGCGAAATCTTCTTCGAGGGATTGGCGAAGACGAGAAAAGCTGTTCACACACATGCCTTCCATCATTTCATGGAATTGGGAGAGAGAGGCCTTATCCGTCTCAGAGAAGGAACCTGAACAGTAGGAGTAGAGGAAGGGAGGGCGAGAGACTTAATTTTAGTTTCGTGTAGGGTCTAGTATAAGGTTGTGCGTGAAGAATTAAAAAGTGATACGAGGGCGGCCAGGGGAAATTTTAGCTTTTGTATGGAAAAATATCTAGAAATATGAGACTAGTAAGCCCTAAACTCCAAATCATATTTAAAAGGTTAAACTTACTCTTGAAGTAGGATAAGAGCTCTCCATCAGTGACAGCAATGAATCGGTCTGGCGGACCGACAACCCGCTCTTTAGTGATGACAGTTTTCTCAACAGGTTTTAAACCTGGTTTAGCAGAAGACATTATGCTTCCCTCTGAGCAGATTATTTAATTATTTGTGTTCCGATAATTGAGTAGATATGAAATATTTCAGCGGCACAACAAGATTGCAACTTGGGCCAGATTCACAACAAAGTAGCAATGCAATGTGGTTGAGACCAGCTTGGCCAGTGCTGATTCAGTAGGCAATGAAATAACGCTACAATACTCCTGTAAGATCAATTGATTGCCAACCAAGGCAGCATGGAGAGCCTCTTCTTTGGTGTGGACAGATATCTCAAATGACCCAGGCTCTAACACTTGGCATCCAGCTCTCGAAAGCCTTGCATGCAGGCTCAAGCACTCACTTTTTCTGCGTAGTAATTAATAACCCACATCTTAGTTACGCAAATCTCCGCAATTGGCCTTGCTTTGACGATTTGCTTACGTTGCCATTTTGCTCTCAGATCATAGTCCTCAATCTCCACTCTAGCTCCGCTCAAAGACCCTTTTTACACGGTATACAAATACTATCATGGCATCTGAATTCCCATACTCAACAGCACCTCCTCCAGCCACCGCTGCTGCTCAGGTCAACACAACTCCTTACACGCTTCTTCAAACACGCTCAACCCCTGTCCCAGTAAAATTCACCTGGTCTAGGCAAGCAGTCTACCCATGCAAATTAGGAATTAGAAAAGATATCTACGCCCTAGGAGAACTTCTTAGATTCCGTGCGAAAGCTGATATCTTAATCCCCTCAGGTCGTTTGATTTATGGCTTTTCAGCTCAAGACACAATCTTCCATGGCCGCTTCAATGTCAATGTACCTGCCAAAATAGTCGCCTACTCGAAAAATGTGACTCTTCCCAATGGAATGAACGTCACCGTTAGTGCAGGCGGCCAATACATAGGCCCCGGGCATGGATCTACTTTCCAATCTCGTTTTAAACCTTTATGTGGCTTTCAAATCGGCTTTGCTGGGGGTAAAGAAGGCAATGTGATTTATTCTGAAAATGGCTTCTCAGTGAGACAGGCGGTGCCACTTCCACTGCATTTGATAGGTGTAAAGTACCCTAGATTTGATTTAGAAACGTATACGAGTATTAAGATACCGCAAATGGGCTCTAGAGGGCATGGTGCTGATGCTTTCTCTTTTGGAAACCCTGTGCCTGGTTTTGGAGTTGGTGGGGGTAGGGCGAGGAGTGAAGATGACGATGCGTTTTGTGTGCATGTACATGGATTAAGTGCTGTAATTCGATTGTAAATTGATAAACGGAGAAATTGTAAAGAGCAATGAAAGAAGTGAAGCTGGTTTTAAGGTGGTTAGGAATGTTTTCACGTGCGTCACCCCCCGGGTGGGAGCTGGGGAGAAGGTATTCCCCCTTGTTCTAAAATGGAGATAATAAAGCTTTGATTTCTCTAGTTTTTACACATATGCTGTTTTACAAATATGACTACCAGAAATAGGTTTATGTTTTTATGGGCAAGTAGGGTCCAAGGGAGACCTTTGTCTGGTTGAGCCGAGCGCTGGCTTTTATTTTTATTTTTCTCTAGCAAATTAAACAGCCTCTAAAGCCTGCATGTCTAGGCAACAAATTAACCTTGTAGTTGATTAATACAGTCTCTGTTGCTTCTCAACTATCAAACAATGAGTCAACCAACAGAACCAGCAGCCGAGTTCAACAACAACGTTAACAGCAGCGACATGAATAGAAATGCGAGCTCTGTGTTTGATTACCATTATAAACCTAATACTTCCTATGGAGGTATAATAATATCTGTTATGAGCGCAATTGGTAAGCTATTTCCTCTTTTGTTAAAAGAGAAACTGCCCATTCTCGTAAAAGACGCTAACGAGCGCTTTCTCGTTTTCTCTTTCCTAAATCTAACATTATTACTCATTGTTCTACACCTGCAGCTGTGGTATTGGCATCAATGTCGATTTTAGTAACTGTTCGCGTCTGTATTGCTGCCCGCAGACGTCGCTACAATATCCAAAGACTTCGCGCTGCTGCTGCTTTTCAAAGAGGCGCTTCAACCTCTTTTCCTGGTGCTGGGGGTGGTGATTCTGACGAGGGAGAGGACGGTGAAGAAAATGATGTAGAGTATGGTACTGGTATTCGTTCACCAACTAGAGAACTTGCTGCGCATATGCAGCAGCAGCAACAGTCTGGGTCTCGCACTCTTCCTACCCAGCCCCCAAAATTGCCAGCTGTAGTGTTGCACCCTGATCTATCTACCGTGGGATTCGCAATAAAAGAAGAAAATAATACTATTAAAACTGAAGGACAAGTAAATCAGCAAGATTCAAGTTCCTCTACTCCTCCTACTATTCCAGGATCTCCTGCTGCTGCTCCCAGAAGACCACCACCTGCTGCTGCTATTTTTCTATTTAATGGGCGAGGAGGAGGTTTCAGAAGAAGTAATACTGGACAGCTTAGAAGGCAACAGAGAACATCCGCGCCACCACCTGCATTAGTTACAGTAGAACTAGATGGAAGCCGTCCTGAAGAAGACGACGACGACAGCGAGACTTCTTCTTTAGAAAATGCAGAGGGGTTCCCAAACGATTCTGCAGCTGCAGCTCCATCGTAAAAAATGATTGTTATCTTTACAAATCTTCTTTTCTTTAGCGAGGTAGAGTTTTGGGTTTTACGAGTCCTTGAGTTTGTTGCTATATGTAATGTCGTGTCACTGCAGGGCGACAGCCCAGTAGAATTTGTCCTTACAATACGTTTCATCAACAAATAAGAGGCATTTTTCCCACCTTGCAATGGGTACCTCCCAGCTCTTCCGCAACAACACTTCTTCTAAAATGAGTAGACGGAGAGAGAAAGGGAATGCAATTGTATATTGAGAGTAGAGCAAATAACGATACACAAGAATTGGGGTATATTATAAGGATTAGAGAAAAGGGTGCAACAGAAAGACAAGACAAACATAGCAAATCGTTGGTCTTGAGGTGGAAAGAAGTTATTTTAGAAGCCAGAGAAGAAGTTTTCTTAAAGTTGGTTGCAAAAAAAAAGGAGAAGAAAGCTTGCTCTGTTACTTACGGGATCGTCAAGGTTGTCAAATAAAAAAGAAAGAAGAAAGAAATAAGGCAGAAAAAAAAATGCGCCCGCGAGGAAAAAACAGGATTATTAATTTTTCCATCTATTGTTGGACCTCAAAAGAAGATTGTCTTGTGTAACTGGGATACTGTCAAGCCAGGTCCAGAAACATTAGTGCTGCAAGTTGCAACTAATCTCATCGTTATTAGGATAGTTCAGCGTTAGCGAAGAAGAGACCGAGAGGGAAAGCCATAATTGTTTTCCCAAGAAATAACGTGTCTAAAGAAAGAAAAAAGAGACGAAAAATGGCAAAAAAGTCGACAAACAATCATTGGGAATACAGAAAAAACAAGAAAACGAACGAATAAATTGGTCTTCTTCTCTTCTTTTAGACAGCAGTAACAACCGCAGGGTCGGTGACTGCCGCACCAGTAGTTACCTCGGTAGCTACAGCCTTCACAGCATCAATTTCTTCCTCAAAATCTTCAGCATCAACAACATCTCTGTTGAAAAGATCTGCATCAGCACCTCCATCTAGCACAGACTTCATTCTCTTGCAGTCATCCAGGAGGTCAGTGTGAGCAGTCATGTCCACATCGAAAGAAGGTGACAAGTAGAGCGCAGTGGGGTCTGCTGCTGCATCAGCAGTAGATGCAGCACCACCAGCACTTCCAGCAGTGGCAGATCCAGGAGCAACAGCGCCTTGCTTGGCGTCAAGCTCAGCAGCAGCCATGAGAGACAAGGCTTCCATAGGACGCCAGAAAGTAGAGGAAGCAGCACGCATAAACACAAGAGTCAAAAAAGGCAAAGGAATGCAAATAATGGGTGCAGCAATAGATTTTTTCAAAGCGAGCAAGCAAATCATTACCAACTGGAAAATGATTAATCCAGTGCAGATTTGATTGAAAATGCGAGGCCAGGCCATGGCTCCAGCTTGGTAGGGCTGACGGAATACATACACCAAATTGTGTTTACGAACAATATAGGCAGCGGTAAAGTAGACCAACGCTACAGGAGCAATAATAGGGCAAATGATACAGAAAGTCAACCCCAACAAAATGACAATAGTATCACCAGGGACAACAGTTCCGTAGGAGAACATTTGATTTTGCCAAAGTCTTGCCTTTGCGCGTTCAGTGGAGGCCAAATATTTGGTTTTCACCCAGAAAATGATGAAGGGAACCAAACGAAGGATGGAAAAGGGAACAGTGAAGAGGCCACGCAAGGTAATATAGGTCATAAAGAAGATGGAAGTTTGAGGAGCAGCAGTTCCAAGCAAGTTGACAATAGAGCCAGGATCGTTGACCAGTTGTTTAAACTGATTTGCAGCAGATCCAGCAATAAAGGAACCAAAGAAAACCGTGACAATTTGGAAAATGAAGAAGCGAGTCATCAAACCAAGATCGATTTGAGATAAGCAAATCATGCCAGCCCACCTGTTCATTGCTGTAATAATTGGCGGGAGCATAGCAATGAAAATAGTAAGCACCAAAGAAGGTAAAATGGCAGTGATAATAGAGGAAACTATGGGAATATCTTGAATAAAGTCAACAGAAACGTTGGTAGTCAAGATAGCTTGGATGGCAGTCACCGGAATTAAGAAGAAAAGGGTCAAAAGGGTGAAGGAAATCCACATAAGAGCACCACGGGAACTGCGCTCCCAAGCACGAAGACCAAGATTCTTCCAAACAATTTCTTCAGGGCGGGGAGCAGCCTCTACACGCCAGGCAGTAAGGTCCTCGCACATGAGCGCGCCAGACGCCACCACCTGCGCAGTGCGGCGGTTGAAAGTGACAAAAGAAGAAGGCCAGACGCTCTTCTTTGCTTCTATTTGAGCAGTATCGATCTCAGTTTTAAGATATGCTAAGCGATCTTGATAAAATTCCAAAGCATCAACCTTGGTAGGCTTGAGCCCATACTTCTCGCGACCCCAGGCACCGAGCTTGGCGCCAATAACAGTCATCATTTTAGGCTTGAGCTCAATGCCACGGCTCTTTTGGGAAATATAATTATCAACCAGATCTTGTGCGGCCAAGGCAGTTTTATCGTAGTCAGCGACGAGTGCATCCAAAGCCGAGGTGTCAAAGGCCATGTGGTTATGAGAGTAGTCAGACTGATAGATTTTAGTAAACTCAGAAGCAACCATACCTTGGACAGAACCTTCTGTTTTGACACTATGAACTCCCTCTGCCCAGCGATTGGGGATTTCCCAACGGCCAGTGGCGACATCAACCTCGGTGGCCAGGGTGGTCAAAGAGCTCGCAGCAGCGCATTCAGAAAGACTGGGTGCTGCTGAAGCAGTTCTAGAAGCTTTTCCATCAACAGCAGCGGTAAGATTATCATTATCAAGCATAGCGACTTGAGCAAAGGCAGCATCTTTTGCAGATTGGGGCACAAATTTGAGCAAAGTACCATCAAGGCGATCGGGAATAGTACCGTATTTCACAGCAGGGATGTCAGTAACGAGTACGGAATGTGATTCAGCTCCAGGAGGCGCGTTGAGCAAGTAGAACATACGTAAACGTAAAGCTTCTTTGCAATAACGCCACAATTGCAAGAATACAAGGAAGGTCACCGCCCAGGAAACGATGGCGTGTGCAATCAACTTGGTATCCCTAGGAGGGATGTTGGACAAGGTAGTTTTATCCAAATCGGTGAAATAATAATCAGAAGGGACATTGGTAGCGTCATAATACCATACATAACCCGGGGGTGCGGGGGGAAGCGGGGGGACGTCATCAGCGTACTTACGCCATTCAAGACCCGGGGGTGCAGGTGGGAGGCCCGTATTGTTATAGAATTCCGGGGGTTCGATAACCTCATCCTTGGTCGGGGGTGCGTCTTCTCCGGTGGGGACAGGAGGAGGAGGAGGGGGAACCCAGTACGTATAAGGGTTCACAGGGCCCGGGGGGCTGGCTTGTACATTCATTAATTTATCGACTTCATTGCTAGTCAAGTTGATAGGCAAAATGATTGCACAACAGAGAACAGTAGCGATCAAGAAAATCTCCCAACCCATACGGAGAAACTTGACATAGAGCGCAGCATCGACACCAGCGCTGGCGATGATATTACTTTCTTTCAAGCTAAAAACACCTCCAATCCAGCCAAAGAGGGAATCCGATAGTTTTGGAGGTGATATATATCCTTCTTCGCTAACATACCGTTTCGGTGCGTAGTATTTGGCGGCGAAACCAAGGCGACGCCAGATGGAGAAGAGGACGGCAATTATTAGTAAGATTGCTGCGTAAATGGCTACGGAAATTGCATAGGCAGAGCCACTGGTCGCCATATTTACGAATTACTGTCGATTATCAGACAAGCTTGGTGCTTTAATAGCCTTGTTTGTGTGGTGAGAGCTGTAGAGGCGAGGAACAATGCAGCAAGCCAAATAATGATAACCCTGCAAAATATCAAGAAATGGAGTCTAAACGGGCTCAAATCTGGTGCTGAAAATTCATCACCATAATTGATGGACCAGAAATAGGCAGAAGGCACGTATCGATAAGAAAATTAAAGAGTGATCGATTTCTTGCATCCCCTCATCGCCCGCCAAAACCTCTTGCGTTGGCCCTGATCAATTCTTTATACACATGCATGACTGTGGTGTATTTAATACGCACCTTAAGAGCTCCAATTAATAGGTAATACCAACAGGGCAATGTATTGATGGTTGTTGAAGGCTATACAAACTGAAACCTTGAAACTTTCTCAGGGCTCCCAGTGCTGGCCCAATTATAGTTGATAGAGGTATATCAGATTTTTAAAAGAAGCCAGTTTGCAGGGTAGCCCCTTTATATGTGCGCAATATCGAGTTTTCTTTATTTCGGGATACACTGGGACGACGGATCAGCCACTACAATCGACCTAAATGCACCTTTGAGCACAGTCTGAGCGCAGACCCAATTCAAATTAAAATCTCCCACCTTGCTTACCACTGCCTTTTGGGGTGTGAGGCAGCCAAGGCTTGATCGGAAGGCTAGACATCCCATCAAAAAATAGCCTACCCTTCCCCTTTTTCTACGAAATCCTGTCGGATCCCCCTAGATATTGCACACAATGAGTGCTACAGAGGCAATCAAGCGAGCTGGGGCTGCTGCCGATGCTGCTGAGACTGCTGCCACTAGGTTGCAAATTGACACAGAAGATGCAGCATTGGATCGTGCAGCTGACGAAGCCAAAGACCTCGTTCATGATGTGCGTGAAGCATTAGAAGATATTCAAGATGAAAGTGAAGCAGATGGCACAACAGAGGAGGCAGTTGCCAAGGTTGCTGCTGCTGCCAAGGCCGTCGAAGACGAGTTGAAGGAGGTGGCCGAAGAGCTAGGTGAACTCACTGCTGGTGCGTCCTCCAAAATTGCTTCACCTAGTGCTCCCAAGGTTGCTGGGGAGAGCGTTGTCACAGAACGCTATGTATTTAAGTCTACTGAGCAGGCTGTTAGGGAACTTGAACTCCTCGCCAAAGTAAGACAAAAGAAAATGATTACGGCTGCTTCATTAAAAAAATAAAAGAAGAATCAACTCCTATCTTTACCCTCAATTTCCCACTCCTATATCTAACATGTCTAACGAAAACCTTTCCCTTTCTATTCCTATTCTCTCTCTACAGAAAAAAGCCAAGAGGAACATTCAAGGTAAAACCATCGTCTATCTTTTATGGGCCCTGTGGGCTATGGCGTTGATCTTCTTCATCAGATTCTTCAAGCTTAATGGATCTGAACTCCATTGGTCTGGTGGTATCGGTGTTTTCTTTGGAATCGCCGGTTCTGGTCTGTACCGTATTAACCGTCGCTGGAAAAATGAACGATCACAACGTCTTGCAATGATCCCGGGCGCCAAGGGAATTCAGAGATTAGTACATCATATTCCTTCTTGGATATCTTTCTCTGATACCGAGAAAATGGAATGGTTGAATAACATCCTTGCGAAAGCGTGGCCTTTTTATGATGCTGCCATCTGCGCGGAAGTCAAATCTCAAGTTGAACCACTCATGGAGCAATTCCGTCCTCCTTTCATTAAAAGAATTTATTTCAAAAAATTGACTTTTGGTGACGCTCCGTTCCGTGTTGAAGGGATCCGAGTTGACGAAAAGCAAATTGACCGTGTGCAGATTGAAATAGATTTCAGGTGGGCTGGTGATGCGAACATCTTTTTGGCAATTGAACTTCCGGCTGGTGGGAGTGCCACAAGAATGGTGCCCAAAGTCAGCGATATGGCTGTTTCTGGTACCTTACGTGTGATATTATCTCCTTTATTGCCTGAGATTCCAGGATTTGGTGCTGCTACTATCTCTCTTATGAAACCACCAGTTGTCAAGTTCCATCTTGATTTCGGTGCGGCCTTTGGTGGTTCGTATTCAGCTGGAGCTGTTGTTTCTTGGCTTGACCCGTTCCTTCGTTCCACCGTAGCTGGTATGCTTGTCTGGCCTAAACGTATTGTGGTTCCTATCTTACCTGAAGAGGTGACAGGACCCCTAGATGATCTGTATTTGCGCCATAAAGGTGCCTTGCAGATTGAAGTTTTGACAGCTGAAGGCTTGCCTCGAATGGATCGTATTGGAACTGCCGACCCTTACGTTGAAATGTATACCACAGCAACCCTTGTAGAGAAGACTACGGTAAAGAAGAATGCATTGACCCCCCGTTGGAATGAACGTCTTTGGTTGTTGGTTCAGGAGCCTGAAGAACAATTTGCCTTCATTACCATGAATGATGTTGACTTGGTCAACGTAAAAGAAATCTTCAGGATCAACATTATTAAAGGAGCTACCAACATTTTTAATGCAAAATCACTCATGGGAAGAGCTATGCTTCGTATTTCTGACTTTGCTGCTACGCCTGCTGAGCCTGTCGAGACCACCGTGCCCCTCGGCATGGGAGAATTCAACGATGAAGATGGCTGTGGTGGTGGTCGCGGAGAACTCAATCTGCGTGTCACATATTGGCCATTGGAAAGAATGGGTGGTCACAAATCTGCTTCCTTCGGTGCTCTTATCGTTACTTTGATCAAATGCGAGGATCTTGCAGCAGCTGATCTGCCACTTGACACGTCTGATCCTTATGTGAAATTCACCTGCAACAAAGAAACACAATCATCTACTGTTGTGTACTCTGATTTAAACCCTAAATGGGCCACTGGAACGGCTACATTTGATTGGTTTAGGGTTCCTGCTGGTGAAATTATCGAGATTTCCGTGTGGGATTATGATAGATTCTCACCTAACGAGTTGCTCGGCAAAGCTTCTATTAATATTTATAATGAAATAGCCAGTGCTCCTGGTGGAGATGTGACAAAGACCTGGGCGTTGACGGATGTACCAAAAGAGTGGTCGTTTAGAAAGGATATTGAAGTTAAACCTTCGACTATTACCATGAGGGTGCAATGGCTTCCTTTTACGTAGAAAGAAAGAAAATGTAGCCGTCAACCAACCAAGAAAGCAATTTCCGGTTTTAGCTTTTTAGTTTGTACTATTGTTTTTGTTTATTACAACACGTGTTATTCAAGCATGTGCAAAAGTGTCTCCTTTCTCTTTTGATGTGGTGTTGACTGTCTCTCAAAACTCTTTATATAAGAAAAAATAAGGCAGAATAAATTGACTTTTCAACTCTTTCTTTTTGGACATAAAAATTATATGTTTATGCTTTCTTGTTTCCGTTTCGTTCCAATCCGTTATAATTGTGTAAGAAATGATCAACATGTTACAAACATCAATTAAAAGGTAAGACAAAAAGAACAACAGGTAAATTACAAGGCCGTGCCGACACACACTCGCACCGCCGCCAGCTCTGAAAAAGAAAGAAAAAAAGTGAAAGAGCGCATTTATTCTTCATTAATTTTAGATATTTTAAAGGGGATAGTTGCCTGACATTGTTATTCATGCATTCTATCTGTCTCTCTTTCCTTTATACCACGTTGATATGTCTTCATTAACCCTGCTACTATTCCTTCCGCTCTTTCTTTTGAAGGCTCCCGCTCACATTCTTGCAACGCTTGTGCAACAAGTATCGTCGCTTGCTGCGTTGGTGCTGCAATCCAGATTTTCCCATTCACCCCTACCGCAAGCTCAAATTGTAGAGAACGGCCTAGCGCGGCTAATACAGCGGGCGGGGGTTTTGTTACAAGAATCCTAGAATAGGCATTGCTCGTTTCTAAAACATACCCGCCTTGGAGAAGGCCAAAGCCAGCTCCTCTGCCTGCGCCATCCATACAGGTAACCGTAGGCTGTAGATCTCTATCTGCCATATCTACTCTACAGTATACTAGATCTCCTTCTTTTAAATTTGGTCTATTCCGCCGCGTTGCTCCTTCAAATGCTAAAACTGGGAGCAATCCTGAGAATGGCGCGGCAATGTCTATTTCATAATATTCTGAGAATTTTGAGGTGACAACGCCTAAGACTGCGTCATCTACAGATGGGATGTAGCGCTTTTGGCGGCCAAAGACCCATAATTTTCCATCTTTGCTCTGTTGTAAGAGACCAGGGCGGGAGGCGATGAGCTGGGTGCCATCATCTCGAAGGCCTGTGCCTACTCTAACGACTCCAGACTCTGGGAGTTGAAATACTTGGTCTCCAGGGATCACATACTGCATAATTGATAAGTATATTGAGCGTTTAGTATAAGAAAGAATCAGGTTAGACTATTTTTGGATTGATTTTAAGAGATCAAATTACAAACGTCGGCTTTGGCTCACCCTTCCTACTGGAGGTTTTATTGCCGTGCTTGCATCCATCATGGCATAATAGGGTATATAAAGGTGAGTTTTCCACATAGCGCTTTAATAGAGGGGCATCGTGTAAAGGCCGCCTGCCAATGCCAGCGCCTCAAAATCACATTTTTTTTGCCGCGGGAGTTCTTTTCTGCGCGTAAGCTGAACTTTCGTTGTAAAATCTAAAGCATATAACTTCACTTTCAGCAGTGTATACTGGCCTAAAGCGAGGCCCTGTCGCGGCTCCTAAAGTCCGCAGGCACTACTTACTTCAGAGTTTCTCCAAATCAGTCCAAAATGGCGGATTTTTCAAAAGCAGCTCCCTTAATGGCGTTGCTCTACGCCATAGTACTTACAGGACATATCATGTAAGTTTACATGCCTAGTTACGGCTTGCGGTGTCGTCCAGCTCGATCTGGATGCCGGTCGGTCGTTAGCGAGCGTGAATTCCTTTGTTATATTGTCCCCATCTTACCTTCCTTCTAATACTTTGATCGTCGGTTTTACTGCAGAGGTGCCACAAGGCCAGTAGATGACGGTTCTCACCGCGGACTCCTTGCTGTCGCGAAGCCAACAATTGTCGGAGGAAAAATAGTTAAAGACGGCAGATATCCTTACGCAGCTATGTAAGTTCTTGTGTATGCATCATATACTGGCCAATCAAAGCCTCGGATCGCGCCAAATTCCCTAAAAATGTCTTGCCTCTTTGAACCAATTTTCATCAGAATTCTTAAACTCCCCAACCATCCCTACCCCTATTCTACAACCAGTTTACTAATTTTTGTATATCCCAACACATTCTCTTTATTCTTTACAGTCTCTTTGACAAAGAGCGTGGCTATTGCAGTGGCGCTCTCATCCACCCCCAAGTAGTCCTCACCGCCGCTCATTGCACGGAAAGTGATTACGTCGGTGTCAAGGTTGGGGTCAGAAACTGGCTTTTAGATGACATCTACGGCCGTGAATACTACGGCAAAACCATCGCAAAGGCTATTGTGCACCCAGATTTCAAGAAAAATGAAAACAGATTCTATGCGGATATGGTTGGTGATCTGGCCCTCCTGGTCCTGTCAGGACCCTTACCGGCAGATGCCATCACCATCCGATTACCAAACTCAACTACAGTGATTCCTAGTAAATTAGATAGCGTAGGATATGGTACCACCTCCGAAGGAGGCTCTGCGATGAGTACAGAACTTCGGTCGGTCCAATTAGATTCCGTAGCCAGAGCTCGATGCAATACCTTGTTGAATAAACTCAATCCCAAGGCATACAATCTAACCGATGCGGTAGTTTGTGCTGGCGTATTAGCTGGAGGTAGAGATACATGCCAAGGCGACTCTGGTGGCCCTTTATTCATTAAGGGAGCCAGCCCTAAGGATGATGTCATCGTCGGGTTGACTTCTTTTGGTGAAGGGTGTGCAAGGAAAAACGCTCCCGCCGGATATACAAATTTGAAGAAATATGAAAAATGGATCAAAAGCGAGTTAAACAAGCTTGTGAAGAATAGCGTTATCAAGCGCATCGAGACGTAAATCCTCACTAAATTATCTAGTGTATAGATGCTAGCACTCAAAAACAATATAGGATAGAGAAGACCCATAGTAGTGGCGTTGAAGGTGGGTGGGTGGGTAGATCTATTTTACCTTGGTTGGTTTTCTTGAAGATTTTTTTTCTGACAAACTTGATGAGAGAAGCAACCAGCGAGAGTATAATCGTATTACCAGTACTATGTTTATTATATACCTGTGTGTATTTGTGAGTTGATTTCCCCCCCTTTTGCCTTTCTTTTATTTTTATTTTCTGCTCTTTGCCTTTTGGTATCTACCTACATACCACCACCCGAACGAATGATGACCCCTCGCTCTCTCTCTCTCTCTGTCTCTTCATATTATATCAGCAACGCCCACTACCTAAACTATATTATATTAGGCGTATATGGAAGCTGGCTCGATAGAGCATAATATTGACATTCTTAATAGCACGAAAAAAATGTTAAAAGAAATGTCGGTTTGTCTCTGCTTCATAAATATAATTTTGGGCATATGTGTATCTTCATTTTTTGCCTTGTTCTTTTTCTTCTCTTTCTTTCTACCTATATATCTTTACTATATTACCAATCTCCCCCAATCAATCCAACCAACCAAGATAGAAAAACCCTTTAACTCTTCATCCTCTTGACATCTCGTCGTCTTTTTTCATTTTTGTTCCTTTCCGTTCCGTTCCTTTAAACGAGAGAAGAATTATTTTTCAATTGAAATTCAGTCAATAACTTCCTGCAAACTTAAACTTTTGGATCATTATTATTACCAAAATTTTGTTGTTGGTAACAAAAGGGGAGTGGGGAAGCGCTCGACCGGCAGCTCTTTTGCCATTAGAACAAAGGCTCCTACCTACCTTTCCCTGCTCATTCTGTTGCTTTCTCTTCGTTTAATTCCTGGACAATTCCTTTCATGTCTATTATATATTCTGCAGATGTGTGCAACTGGAAGACAAGATGTAAAAAAAATCTTAATTCCAAAAGCGGCAGCCGCTGAGCGTGTCGCAGTGAAGAGACACGACAGAGTCTTTCAGCTCATAATTACGGCAGCTCTCACAAAATTCTGGCATATGAATTTAAGTGCAACCAGATATTTCATGCATTCCATAGATCAGAAGAATGGCTACTATTGTTTAAAAAACACGACTTCTTATTATCATTTTCGACTGATCAATCTAGATCAGAATTAAAGACAAAATGAAGGTCTCTCATCTACTATTCGATATGGACGGACTCCTTCTCGATACTGAAAACGCATACACTGTAGTCCAGCAACAAATTGCAGCTCGCCACGGCAAAGAATTTACTTGGACATTGAAATCAAAGATGATGGGCCAAAAGGCCATTGAAGCAGCTCAAATTTTCGTTACAGAGCTTCAACTAGAAGACGTTCTTACTCCTGAAGATCTCCTTATCCAAAGGGAAGCTGCCTTGGATGAAATGTTCCCAAATTCAAAACTTTTGCCCGGCGTTGAACAATTGCTCTGCCACTTGAAGGCTCACAATATTCCATTTTCACTGGCTACCAGCTCTCACCGTCGCCATTTTGAACTGAAAACTATCAACCATACCGATTTATTCATTCTTTTTGATCATATCACTACTGGAGATGCTATTTCAAAGGGGAAACCTGCTCCCGATATTTTTTTACGTGCCGCAGAGAAATGGTCCCCGCCGCCTTTAGAAGAAAAAAATATCTTAGTATTTGAAGATGCACCCTCGGGTGTCGCTGCAGCGAAAGCTGCTGGGATGCTGTGTGTGATGGTACCTGATCCAAATCTAGATTCTGCGTTGCATCAGGGGGCGGATGAAGTATTAGAAAGCTTGTTGCATTTTAATCCTGAGAAATATGGACTGCCGCCGTTCTCTTTTTAAATAGAAATACTATACATCATACATATTTTTTCATATTTTTAGGCATTATTTAGACATTTTATGATAGTATACATCGGTTAACTCCACAGAAAGTTGCTTCTTGAAAGGTTGCTCACTCTATATGATACACTAAATTGATATATAGGAAAGAGTTATGAGCTAAAAAATATGCATTTAGAGCGCTGCTTTGACTAAAATATCCTCTTTAGTGCCTTCGCCACCACCTTCACCATCAACACCTTCCCCTTCCTTTTCCTTTTCTTCTTTTTCTTCTTTTCCTTTCCTCTGCTTCAAATTAGAACCAGTTGACACATCATCAAGAGGTGCATTGGACGGAGCGTAATTCACATTCATCGCATCTTTCAATACATTCTCTTTTGCTGTGCTCTCTGGCCCAGTAGGAGTTGCCGCAATTCCACTAAAAGCTGTTCCTGCTTGTTGCATCTCGTTATAATTAGGATCTCCCAGAGGCCCTACAGTGCGTCTATATGCAGCTTCATCGCTCCAATCAAGCCCTTCTGAAGATTCAGGGTCAGGCAAGGGGGTTGCGTTCGGTTCAGCAGCTTTTTGAGCTATAGGATCCTTGTCACTTTCTTGATGTTTGAGTGCAGCAGCTGCATTTTCTGCTTGCTCATCCGAGCGCTGTGCGGCGGTTTGTCCCAACAGAATGCGTTTTAGAGCAAGCTTGGCTGTGAAATAATAATCTAAAGGGCCTTGTCCACCAGCTTGCGCAGCGTTACTCGCATAGTAAACTTGTTTCTGCAAGGAAAACAAGAGTGCAGGAGCAGTTTGCGAGCTTGAGGTACAAGTTGCTGCTGCTAAACCTAAAGCAGCAGCGGGTTTCAGCCGCCAAAGGGGCCTTGAATTGAGCATTATTACCCTGTTGAACACATTTCTTGTGAGAAAAATATGTTTATAAGCTTGAATCGGTGTCGGAATATTTAATTATAGGCAAGTCCGACCTTGGTTCTGTCTGTCTACTGGGGCACCAGGTCCAAGAAGCTCCAGAGAAGCTGCTCCGACTGCACGTTTAATATACCTTTCTTACTTCCTTTTTGACTAGAGATACAACATTTTTACAGAGATTTATCATACTAAGCAAACGTGTAATACTTCTACCAATAAAAATTTGGAATAAAGGAAGAATAATAAAAATTTAAGCATTTAATATTCTAACGAGTTCAGCTTCACCATCTCCGCTCTCCCCTCCTCCAACTTTATTTCCTCTACCAGGCAATTTCACCCCTTCAGTATCTGAAATCTTCGCCATATATACTTGACCCTGGTAACTATAGTACACCAATAATAACTTCGTAGAGAGTGGCGCTGGGTCACAAAACCCCATGAGACCAGATTTCGAGTAGCCTTGATGTAAAAGAATGCTGCTCGTAGAATTGTCTACTATATACTGGAGGCCGAGGGTGACATCAATAACAGCAGCAGGGATATCTATCTCTCCTTGGTCTTCTTCTTTAGGCGGTGTTGCTGTTGTTGTTGGTGGTGGGGGTGTCGTGCTGCTATCCTCTGGAACTATTTCGTCAGAAGGCGCAGCAGCAGCAGCAGAAGTAGTCTCCACTTCCTCTTCTCCCTCAACTTCATTCTTAATAATTTTCTGCTTCTCCTTTGAGTACTCTGCTGCCTTTTGTGCCAACCTAGTAGAAGCTGAAGTCAGCACAGCCTCCTCTTCTCCATACAGCGCCAAGGCAATGACCAAGCCTTCTTTTGCTCTTTCTTTGTTAGCTTTTCTCTTAGCAACAGGAGCCATCAACTGCGCAGCTGCAGCAGCTTGTCGAATAGCTTCTTGAATCTCTACAGCACGTTTCTTACGTTCTGTACCTGTTCTTTTGCCTTCGATAGCCTTTCCTAAAGGTTTCAGAATCCACTCGCTCGCAACGTAGATGGCCAGTGGTGGTAAAATATGAGCCGCGAGTAAAACAGCCGGATCGACCGTTGCACTAAGCTGAATAGGGAATTCAAATAAATGGCCTCCTCTAGAATATCTAACCCGCAATAAAACCCCCTTCTTAAAGCCAGTGACCACGGTCAACCCTGCTGTGCTTAATTCAGAAAGTCGTCTCGAGGCACCAATATCACATTCGACCCCGGTTGACCCTACTTTGACCCCAGCACGTGCTGTGATATCTTCGCCTATCCTTCGTGCCCCACGCAAGGTCACCCCTGTAGCAGCACCTACTTCTATTTTGCCGCTGACCTGGGTCAAATCATTCGGACGATGAGTCAGCGCCAGTGCCATGCCAGCTTCCTCTCTTGGTCCAACAACCCAAGAAATCTCACCATTCGTCGCATCTCCCAGCTGTCTAGACGTGATTATCTGCAATCCAACTCCTTTCCCAGGTTGCCAAGACGCAGCCATTGTTGCACCTGCCAGTGGCGATAGTTGTACTGATGTTTGAGCAGAGAGTAAAGTTTTCAGCCCAGCCATTCCATGGAGCTCAAAGGTAGTATAATCAGCGTACGCACGTTTATATCCAGCTAAGAATGAACCACCGCCGTGATCGCCGCGGACGTAGACGAAGCCACCGAGATGGAGAGTATCACTCTCTGAAGCCAGAGGACCCCAATCTTTTGATGATTCGATCGGAATATCAATTCCACTATTCATACTAACAGTCTTCAATTCAGGTGTACGTGGTAGACTAGAATCATATGGAGATATCAGCGCAGTGGCATCGACTCTAAAAACGTATTGGCCTCTGTAATTGACGGCAGCGTCGACATCTTCTTTTTTTCTTGTTTTTTGAGCTGATTCGAATTCTTTCCGCATTTCTTCAGGAGTTTTGCCTGGGACGGAGAGTTCTAGACCAGAACGGACGCCCTCTAAACCATAGATATCGTAAATATCGCGTTTGAATGGGTCCGATAGGACCTCATATGCTTCTTGAATTTGATGAAAAGCGAGAGCGGCATCGGCAAGGAGTGTTTCATCTTGTGCTTTATCTGGGTGGTAGGTGGTCGCTAGTTGACGGTATGCGCGGCGAATTTCGTCTTCTGTAGCGTCGGGACGAACGTTGAGAATAGCGTACAAAGAACGGCCAGGGCTGGGGTTGCTAGTAGTGGCATTGTTGGCACCGCTGTTGCCGTTGCCATGAGTACCATCTCCGCTGTTGGAAGTTGAGCTCATCGCTCCCTAATTGAACTCAGCAGCTGACTGACTGTTATTATGATGTTATTTAAAGTGCATAGACATGCTCTTTTGATGAAAATTGTATGTTGATCGAAGGATCGATAGAATTATAGCACACCTGGTGCATGCAAAGAGCTCTTACTGAACTTTGCAAATTAGACCTTCATTTAATCTTATTATAATAAGCAAATTACAAGGAGGCCTTGAGCATTTATCTGAGTTGGAGAAGGTTGCTAAAGAAAGTCAATGCTTAAAATGCCTTCAATCTGCTTACACTCATAAGAATGATTGCTTATTTCTTATGCAAATATATATTTCTAGTGTTTTTCTGTATTGACTGCACGCGGTGGAAATCGGAAATATGCTCTGCACGTAGTTGGCTGAAGCTAAAAATCTCATAGTTGGTTGAGAGATTGAAGGTTCAAAGTGTATCTTACACGCCTTAAGAGCTCTAAATATTAAAGAAATTACCCACTTAAATACTGGAAACATGGGGCAGTGCGTGTCCTCTCCTGTCATCGGGGGTGAAACCGAGCAGGCGTACAGAGCTAAATGGGAAGGAGGTGGCCTGGGCGATGGGTTGCCTGCTTATCAAGACAATAAATTCATGGCATCTCCTTCTGCTGCTCCGAAGCAACAATTGTATAGCACCACGGTACGTTTTATATTTATCCTAAGCACATTTAGTGCAGATCTGGTATCAATTGCTTAAACTTATTGCTTTTCATTTTTCCTTTTGCCTCTGCAGGCTGACGTTGGCATGGGCAGAAATAGCGATCAATACGTGTTCCTACAAGACAAGTTCCGTGCTTCTCCATTAGATGCAATAGATGAAAACAACAGCTTACAACTGCTGGCAAATGCAGCCGCAGCCGCACCGACTGGTGGCTCCCCACAAAGACAGCAACAGCACAACAATCAGCAACAACCTGCTGGTGCTGGTATTGCACCACCACTTAGTGGCAATGATTATAATCATCCAGATTCTTCCAAAGTCCCAGAAAACTGGACAAAAGGTGAATTAATTGGCCAAGGTGCCTTTGGTAGCGTCTACCTCGGCATGGACAACGACACTGGCCAGCTCATCGCTGTAAAACAAGTCTCTTTAGGCCAACGCGGCGGTCCTCAAGCAGCAGCAAAACTCGCTGAACACGTTCGTTCCCTTGAAGCTGAAGTCTCGCTCCTGCAAGACCTCAATCACCCTAATATTGTCCGCTACCTAGGCACTGAAAGAACTCAAGACGCTCTTAACATCTTTTTAGAATACGTACCAGGTGGCTCTATTGCTTCCTTATTAGCTAAATTTGGCTCATTTCAAGAATCTGTCGTGCGAGTATACACAAAACAGATCCTTCAAGGCTTGTTATACCTCCACGGACAAGGTGTTATCCATCGAGATATCAAGGGAGCAAATATTCTCGTTGCGAATACGGGTCTCGTAAAATTAGCTGACTTTGGTGCGTCTAAAAAGATAGAAGGACTCGCGACGATGGAATCTGGATTCAAATCTGTCAAAGGAACACCTTATTGGATGGCTCCAGAGGTTATTACAGCGACTGGACATGGCAAACAAGCTGACATTTGGTCTGTTGCGTGTACCGTAATTGAAATGGCAACCGGAAAGCCGCCGTGGATGCAGTTTGGATCTCAAGTTGCTGCTATGTTTCATATTGCAAAATCAAAGGGACCACCTGCAATTCCAGAGCATTTATCTCCCGAGTGCAAAGATTTCTTGTATTTGTGTTTTAATAGAAGTTGGAGGGAAAGACCGTCGGCATCTACATTGTTGCAGCATGCTTTTTTGAAGAATGTTGATGTAGCAGCTTCTTCTGGAAGTGTTGGTGGAAATAGTAGTGGTGTATCAAACAGTAGAGATACTTCACATCAGATCCCTGCATATAGAGCTTCTGGTGGTGGTGGTGGAAATGCTGCTGACACAGCAGTAGCTGGAACAGTTGGAGCAGCGGCACCACGGCAAGGCTCTCCTACAAAGTCTGCTGGAGGAAGAGGCAATAGGACTGGAATGAGTCCTTTAGGCAACCATTTAGCTACTTCTAGAGGAAATGGACTTGGCATTTCAGGAACTGCTGCTGCTGCTGCTGGAGGTCCTCGCAGACAACTAAACCTTGATGGTGCTGGTGGTGGTGGTGGTGGCTCTCCTACAAAGCGCCCGTCTGCAGTCATGTCCAGTGCTCCTGTATTTGCCAACATACGGGATTGTACAGGTGAAGGGCCACCCAGTGCTGCGTTATTAGAAGGTAGATTAACCAGACCTGCTACAACTCCTCGTGGAGGTGCTGGTAGAACAGCCCCTGGAGCCGGTGGTAGTAGCGGTGCAAGAGAGAGTGCTCATTTGAAAAAGAAAGATCAAGGAGGAACAGATGCTGCGAGTCTGTTAATTGTCCCTGATCCTGCAACCTTAGGTTCTCTCCGTCGTAGTGGCTCTGCCACTCTATCTCTGTCAATAGATGGAGGGTCAGCAGCAGAGTTGAGAACTTCAGGTCATCACCGCCAACAACAGCAGCAGCACCCAGCTTCAACTGTCGACATGAACTCTGGTTTAATGGCTACAATTGCTCTCAGTAGTGGTATTGATACTGCTTCTGTAGACAATGCTTCTATTGGCGGTGGAAGCAGTCATCGTAGTCTTCAAGGCTCTCTTGCCTCCACCGCGCAGCAGTCATCAGTAAGCGCAACGAGTGGTGATACTGTACCGGATACTAATAGCATAGATCACGAAAATACTACCAATATGCGTCCTCACAGTGGTACTGGCTCTGGAGTCTCTCAAAATTCAAAAAAAAGTGAGTTTAATCCAATGGAGGAGCCTGCTTGGATGGCTGGCGGTGGTGGTGGTGCGAATAATTTCAGGACCAGTCTCACTAGCAATTCTAGTGGAAGTGATATGGCAAATAATATTACTAGAGATGGCTCTCCGTCTAATGAAGAAGCTACTTCGATAAATCCTCTTCTTAATAACGCGAGTGGAATGATGCCACCACCCCCTCGGCCACTTTCAGGCGCTGCTTTTCATCAACAACAGCAACTCCGTTGTAGCGGTGGCTCTGATAGATTTTCTCTAAGAACTTCGTCTTCATCATCACAAGGTGGTGCTAGGACCAATAGTGGTAATAGTAGCCGTAGTGGTACTGTTGTTACCAATACGACGACTACTTTGGCAGCAGGGCAGGCGTCTGGTACCGCAGCTTCTGCCTCTGAAGGACCTGTTGTCTATACAATTGATGCTGACCTGGATGGATTTGGTGGATCTGGTGGTTTACCTTGGGATATGCCTGAGGGCAGCGATATTGCTCATACACGCAGTGGCGGTGGTGGTGGTGGTGATGGTGGTGGGCAGAGTAATAGCCAGCTTCCTGCAGGATCCGCCAGTCTAAGCCGCTGGGGCAGGCCTAGTAGTGAACCACTAGGTGATGGTAAAAACTCTGCTGCTGCTAGTAGTAATACTGGTGCAAGCGATGCTGGTGATGTGCCATTGCACTGTGGTAGCATGGGTGGTGACAGAGCACCACAGCAGCCTCAGATGTCTTCTGCTGCTGCCTCTGCCGCCACTCCAGCCACATCGACCTCTTCCGGTGAGGGTGCTGTCGACCAAGATGTTATCTTGAATGCATTACAGCAATGCGCTCAGCGAAATATACGCGCTTCTTTAGCTCTCTTTGCTGAAGCAAAACGAAATAAATCCTCAGCGTCGTCTTCTCTTAATAGCCAAAGCAGCGGTGCTAGCGGGAAGGCAGCAGCAGCAGCAGCAGCAGCAAGGGCAGAGATAGAGGCAGAGGATCCGAGCGAGGTGACCTCTCCTGCACGTCACCGAGTAAGTGTACATCAATCAAGGATTCCACGAGCTCCCTCCGAGTCTCCTATTGCAAAACAACAACAAGAGCAGAGGCAAAGCGTCCATATGGAAAATAAGAAGAGCAGCGCCACAGCAACCCCTCGGCGCTACAGCCACCATCATACTGCTGCAGCGTATTCTGCAGAAACTCCTACCAAGATTACGATGATGAGACCCTATAGATCAGCTGCTTTGCCAACTGCAGCGACTCCTAGCCGCAGAACTTCTTCTGCTCATGCTGGTGCTGCTGCCGTCGTACCGTCGGCTTCGAGGACGACTCCGTCAAAACAGTTGAGGGCTGCCGCGTATTCTTCCCCTATGAAGGTACAGTACAGCGCCTCAGTCGGTGGTGGATCGTATGAACAGCAATTACGTGCTCGTCAAGCTGGAACTACCGGCGTTGGTGCTAGTAGTGGCATTAGCGGTAATGGAGGCGGTGGTGGTGGTGGAGGAGGGAGTTATGCTGCAAGAGCTGCTGCTGCTGGAACGCCTGTAAAGTCTGCAAACACGCATCCTTTACGTACACCGAGAAGAGAAGGAGGTGGTAGTAGACCAGGATCAGCTGCAATGACCCCACAACGACGGGCTAGTGCACTGCCTTAGGAAACAATAATGACATAATGCATTTTTTTTTTCGATTGAACTTTGAATGATTGATCTACACTCATTTACATTTTTTTATTTCATTATTATGTAATTATACTGGCTTTGTGTGTCCATATTCGCTTATCATTGTCTTATGTCGAGAGTGAAAGAAAATATACTGAGAAATTCACACAGAGGGCAGTAGTTATTCTAGTAAAGCAGAAAGGGGCGCCCGGAAGGCCATCGCAGGGCGGTGGAGTAGAAAAATGGCTATTAATTGGAAAGCTTGCAATTTTTTGCAATAAAAAGCTACCTAGTAGTTAGGACAAGTACTTTAGTGCATAAAATATGAGAATATTTATATTAGAGAATGAATATATCCCAAATTTTACCTGAGCCATGAAAACACACATCCCAAGAAGAAATTTCATATCCGGGGTCTAACCCAGGCAACCTAATCCTTGTTGGAGAATTAGAGTTTAAGACACACGCACATTCCCTGAATCGGTCCCATTCCCTTATTTTCTTTGTCGTGTCTGGCTCCACACCTCTTGAAATGGCTTCTACCGTCGCTTTCTCCACCGCTGCTGTGCGCGTGGCCCCCATTACCAAGGTCAATGCCGCCTCCACCAAGGCCCGCACTGCCTTCGTGTCCAACGCCACCATCAAGAAGACCACTTCTTTCCAGGTGAGAGAATTTGCCACCGCGCTGAGGAAATGCGCGAGCACAGGCAACACGTCTTCTAATTATACCCTGCAGCAGTTCATCTACCAAAACTTACCTCTCACACCTTCTTTCCCGCTTTACCTTTCGTTGTATAACAGGTGTGGACTCCCTTGAACAACAAGTAAGTATGCCAGTCTTGTATTGTCTATTATCGCGGGTGATTTTGTTCTATCGACCGAACCTATCCAACAGTGTCGATCAACCCCCTCTGACCCGCATTCTCCTATCTT
Organism: Nannochloris sp. 'desiccata'; assembly: GCA_019044685.2. NCBI lineage: Eukaryota > Viridiplantae > Chlorophyta > Trebouxiophyceae > Chlorellales > Chlorellaceae > Nannochloris > Nannochloris sp. 'desiccata'. The sequence goes on along the minus strand of JAGTXX020000007.1, from coordinate 209,260 downwards.
TCCCCTCCATTTACTTCAGGTTCTTCGAGACCTTCTCTTTCCTCCCCCCTCTCTCCGAGGGTGAGGTTTCCAAGCAGGTAGACTACATGGTCCGCAATGGATTCACCCCCTGCCTCGAGTTCTCTGAGCCCGAGAACGCTTATGTCGGTAACGAGACTTGCATCCGTCTCCAGGGTGCTTCTTCCGGATACCAAGACAACCGTTACTGGCCCATGTGGAAGCTCCCCATGTTCGGATGCACTGATGGTTCCCAGGTCATCAAGGAGATCCAGGCTTGCACCAAGGCTTTCCCCGGTGCTTACATCCGCCTCGTCGCCTTCGATGCCTCCCGCCAGGTCCAGGTCGCTGGATTCCTTGTCCACCGCCCCGCTGGTGCCAAGGAGTTCCGTGCTCCCAACGAGCGCTCCGTTTAAGTGCTCCCCCAGCTGTCTTGACAGTCGTCTCTATTTAGCTGTATAAGATTTTTTGAAATTGATGAGGTCCTCTTTTTTTGAAACTGATCAAGTTCAAGTTGTTATGCCGTTTTTTAGCGATTTATGGCCGTAGCATTTGATTATCGAGAAGAACTTCTTGTTCAAGCATTCACGTATATATATATCATCAAAAAAAAGTGTGAGAGGCTCAATTTTTGTAGTACAAGCACATCAGTTTCTTCATAATTGAATGATTCACCTGTTTTGCGCAAATTGTCCTGTAAAAATCTTTCACCAAAATGTTTGACAATATAACAAGGAAGTTGGAGAACTGCCCTGGGCGTCGTACGGACGCGACCACGGGAGGTGAAGGGGTTGCGCACATTAAAATGAGTACTAAAAGCGTTCAGATCTTGAACAGTTAGTTACATTTAAATGTACAGCTGAGAAAGGTTGATGGTATTGAAAAGTTCTAGAAACTCGCAGAGGGAGCTATTCAATTTCTACAATAGTTAATAGACAGGCGGCGGAGAAAGACAAATTCTCTACCCTAAAAAATCAAAAATTTGATGAAAGATGGAGGATTTTTCAAACGTATCAAACGTATTGAATACTTTATGACACTATTCATCTAATTTATGCTTTTTGGTCTTCGTTTCGCTCGTGCTGTGCTTGGAATTTCGCCATCAGCACCTCATCTTCGCATGGTAACAGCCACTGCTGCCGCTACAAACTCTGCCAAACGTGTGAAAATGGCTAAGAAAATTGGAACTCATAGCGGTACCTTCCATTGCGATGAAGCGCTCGGCTGCTATTTACTTCAGCAAACTTCCAAGTATTCCGGTGCCGAGATTGTTAGAACAAGAGATCCTTCTGTGCTAGCTGAGCTCGATGTAGTCATCGATGTAGGCGGCGTCTATGACCCTGGTACGTATACTGTTGATTTACATACAGAGAGAGAATCAAGCTCTGTTCTAATCTGTTTACAGGGAAATTTAAACGAATAACTCCGTGCCTCTCTGCTTCCTAACATAAATAGGCCTCCCTCTCGCTTTATATCTCTCTCTCTTTCTGCAGAAACTGACCGGTATGACCATCACCAACGTGGCTTCTCTGAAGTCTTCGGCCACGGCTTCAACACAAAACTTTCTTCCGCTGGTCTGGTCTACAAACATTTTGGGAAAGAAATTGTCGCCAAGGCCATGTCCCTCGACGCCTCATCCCCAGAAGTCAATGTCGTTTATTTGACTTTATATAGAAACTTCATGGAAGCTATTGATGCTATTGATAATGGAGTTAACCAATGGGACGGTGACGCACCGCCTAAATATTTAAATAATACTCATCTGTCAGCAAGAGTAGGATCATTGAATCCTTCATGGAATGAGGATTCAAGTGATGCGACATTAGCAGCTGGTTTTCAAGCTGCGGTTACTCTTACCGGCTCTGAATTCTCTAATGAACTGAGATATCTCGCGAAATCGTGGTTGCCTGCACGTGCGCTTGTTCTTGCTGATTTGCAAGGGTGTAAAGAGATCCACCCCACTGGCGAAATTATGAGGTTGAATTCTTATTGCCCTTGGAAGGAACATCTCCACCAACTTGAAGTAGAGCTTGGTATTCCTGGACAAGTCAAGTATGTGTTGTATGAAGACGAGAGGGAAAAGAAATGGAGGATCCAAGCTGTGGGGACTGCACCTGGTAGTTTTGATTCAAGAAAGGCATTGCCAGTGCCGTGGAGAGGGCTGCGGGATGCAGAGTTGAGTACTGTAAGTGGAGTTCCTGGAGGTGTGTTTGTGCATGCTTCTGGGTTTATCGGGGGGAATGATACGTATGAAGGGGCATTGGAAATGGCGAAGAAGGCATTGACCATGGATTAATTTAAGTTTTAGAAAAATGCCACGAGTGGCGTTCTTAAGAATGGTTTAATGCTTCTTTTTTCAATTGATTTCTTTCTAGAAATTGTTAAGTTAAGACTCTATGGCAATTTCGTAAGTGTAATATACGGATAAATCTCAAAGATAGAAACGTAGAATGCGCTGACAGCAACAGGGGCCAGCCCTGTTTTTGGCTCAAATTTTCTTTCTTTTTTAATGAGAGCAGGAGAAGATGGCCACAAAAACACTAATTGCAGAGAGACAAGGCTGCATTTTATTACAAAATAAATCAATATCATATTAGATATGGTACTTTTATACATGTAGATGCCGTCAGGAGGGGCAATGCGCTTGTCAGGAGGCTTGCGATCGACCACATGTGCTGTTCAATCGCAAGCTCGACTCCCTCTATTGCTTCCTAGCACACTAGTATATGCACAGCATGGCAGCATTAACCTCCAAAATCGACGATACCCCGTGTGTCTCCCTAGCAGACGACCAAGACTACACAATAAAGTAGGTGGCGGTGGCGATTTCAAAAACAGAAGACCACTCTTTGCAGTCCCAGCAATTTCTCCTTCTTCCTCTCTTTCTTCTACTGCTTACAGCAGTAGTAAAGATTCGGAAAGCAGCAAACAGAAGTTCCTAGGGACATGTGATCATCTTCAACCTGCAGCTTTTTCTACTTTACAAGTCTTAGAATGGCAGCGTCTGTGCCACCATGTTGCTTCCTTTGCCTCGACAACACTTGGTCAACGGGCGTGCGCCACGCTTTACCCAGCTACAACCCCCGGAAAATGTGAATTGTTACTTGCAGAAACACGTGCCGTAGATGCACTTGAAGCGGAATTTGCAGCTGATGTAGACTTTGGTGGTATTCAAACTTTACAAGCTCACGAGGCAATTCTTCGTGCTTCTCGAGGCGGCATGTTGACCGGTCGCGGGTTGGTTTCTATCGCGTCTCTCATAACCGGAGCTGCAAAATTACAAAAGGCGATTCAATATACAGCCAAAGATGCAGAATTTACAGGCCTAGGAGATACTTCTGTGTTATCCCCAGTTTTAGATGTTTTTCGAAATATCACCTGTCATCCTCAACTTTCTTCCGAAATTGGATTTTCGATAAAAGACGACGGAACTGTTCGAGAAGCCGCGTCTGACGAAGTCAAAAAGGCAGCAGGTAAAGTTAGAACGCTTGAAGGAAGGATTCGTGGCATTTTAAAAGGCCTGGGTGGAGAGATCACAGAGCACGGTGGGAGAATGTGCTGTGCAGTTGCTGCATCAGCGTCAGACGGACCTCCACGTGGAATTCTCTTAGGCTCTGGACCTGGCGGAACAGTATGGTACATTGAATCATCTGCTGCTGTACCACTAAATAACGAGCTGGCTGCTGCAAAAGGGGAGCTGACTGTAGCAGAGGAGGCAGTTTTATGGAAATTAACGGGAAAAGTAGGAGATCTTGAGGCAGATTTAGAGCATGCTTTGCATGCTGTGGTGTGGTTGGATTCTGTAGCTGCACGTGCACGGTATGGGAGATGGATTGGAGGGACCTTGCCAAGGTTAATTCCTTTTCCTAAAACGGGGAAAGTGAGAGGAAGCAATGCCGCGAGAAAAAAAATGCAGCAGCAGAAGCAGCAACAAGATTCTGACCAGGAAATGAGAATTGCTAGTGCTGGTGCTGGTGTAGAAGAAGAGGAAGAGGAGGTAGAAGCAAGTAAATATATAGTGTATCTACGCAAATTAAGGCATCCTTTGTTACTAGGAGAGTATTTACTAGCAAAACAAAATGGCGGTGGCGGTGTTGGTGGTGGTGATAGCCGGGATCCCGGAGGCGTGGCAGCTGGAGAAAAGCGAGAACAAAGGCTCCCTGGGTGGAGAAAATCAAATTCAGAATTCTCCAATCCTTCTTCTTCTTCAGATTCTGAAGATGATCAAGGAGGTTCTTCTTTTAGTTCTTCTGGACAGAAGACCTTTGTCTCAGCGGGAAAAGCGGCAGCAGCTGCTGCTGCTCCCTCTACTCCAATTCCTGTTGATATATTCATATCTTCTTCAACGCGCGCCGTGATCATCACCGGACCTAATACCGGTGGCAAAACAGCGTCTATGAAAGCTCTCGGCCTTGCCTCCCTTGCTGCCAGAGCAGGCCTTCCTGTTCCCGCTGCTGGGCCTGCTTTGCTCCCATGCTTTGATTCAGTCCTCGCGGACATTGGAGATGAACAGAGCCTAACTGCGAGTTTATCTACGTTTTCTGGTCATTTACGTAGAATAGAAGCCCTACGAAGCGAATCTTCTGGAAAATCTTTAGTTTTATTAGATGAACTGGGCACTGGAACAGACCCAACAGAAGGAGCTGCTCTAGGCATTGCTTTATTAAAGACATTGGCTCGCGGCGGGGTTGGAGGGGCTGCGTTGACTATTGCGACGACGCATCATTCTGAATTAACAGCGCTTAAATATGAAGAAAATCAAGGAAATATAACGAACACGATGAAACACCAAGCAGAAAGCGAGAATGGAGTAGCCGAGAAGCAAACGAGCACTCTTTCTTCTTCTTCTTCCTCTTTCGCTCCTCATGGTGCTGCATCTGGTCCTAAGTTTGAAAACGCATCCGTAGAATTTGATGAAGCCAAGCTTGCGCCTACATATAAGCTTCTGTGGGGCGTTCCTGGCCGGAGTAATGCTTTAAATATCGCCGAACGACTGGGGCTGGACACAAAAGTTGTTGATGCAGCGAGAGAAAGGCTCGGTGTAGCTGCAGCAGCTGTGAATGATAGTATTATAGTTTTAGAAGAAGCGAGAAAAGTGCAAGATAGAGATGAAGCTGCTGCGTTGGAGATGGAACAGAGGGCACGAGCAGCACGGACCACGACGGGATTATTAAAGAGGGAGGTTGTAAGAAGAAAAGCTGAAAAGGAATTGGAGAGAGCCTCTTTAATCCGGGCTTCTCTTCATTCTAGTCGTGCTCAGCTTGTTCAAATTAAACGAGATCTTGCTGCAAAGGCAGCTGAAGATAAAGCAGCAGCTGAATATGCAGCACTTAGTGCCAAAGACAAGGCGGCTATAGAAAAACAAAAGGCGGGAGGCTGGGTACCTTCACTCGGTCAATTTGTGTTTGTTCCTCGATTAAACTCCAGAGCGAAAGTTGTGGCTGTAGATAGTAGCAGTGCTGTATTGACTTTGCAAGCGGGGTTGATGAAAATTACAGCAACCGTTGATGAAGTGAGACAGCGGCAATAACAAATAACAACTTAGAAAAAGCCTCGTAATAAGTCGAGTCAAAAATAAATTTGATTTGGTGATTTAGAATTTTTAACTTCCAATAATGACATCTCCTTAGAAAGAAAGACGCAGTTATTTACTATTGACCTTGCACTTTTGTTTCCGCTTGGTCCAACCATTCTTTTAGCCCCAAAAGAGGTGATGAATGATGGGCGAGTCGAGGAGCATGATTTGTTGCCTGGCTTCCCCTAGCGTATTGGGTACGGAACCCCTCACCCTTGCTGCGCAACCAGAAATAATGAGCGATTCAGGCTTTAGAAGAATCCTGCGCTGCCAGCATTGCTCTGCGCCCACAGCAAAGCGCTTTTTTTTTTTTTTTTTTTGGCAGCAGCAGCGGTGGTGGTGGTGTCTTTCAACTTACTTTTGATTCATATTTTCCCCTTGTATTTTCTTAAATATTTATAATCTGTCCTATATGTGAGTGTATAGTCTGAAATGTCTGGACGATCACGTTCAGCTGGTCCATCGCTCCGAAACATTGCTGCTTCCAATCGCGAAACTGAGAGATCGATCAATAATCGCAATGGAATGCTTTCCTGGCTAGACTCTAGTTCCCTTCGGTCGATTCTTACATCATTAGTTGCTCTATTTATTTCATATACATGGCTTAAATTTGGAATTGAAGCGTCTCAAAGCTGGCAATCAAGAGGAGTAGCCTTCCAACCTGCACCGACGTTGGTCATCTACGTCTATAGTAGTTCAGACCCAGAATATCTTAAAAATCTAGAATTTTTCATTAGAGAAGCTATAAAACCAAATGATGGGTGTGATTACGTGATTGTGCTCCAACAAAATTCGCCTGAAGACGTTCCGTGGCCAAATTTACAACTTCTCAACGACACCAAAACCACAGTTGGCTGGCGCGTTAAAATTGATAAACACATACTTGACACTCCTGTCCTACCTTCAAACGCACGTTTTATACTGCATCCCAACGAATGCTTCGACCTCGGCACTGTAGGCTGGGTTCTACAAACTCAAATTAAAGATTTAAGCAAATACAAGTACTTTATTTGGCTCAATTCATCGGTTCGTGGTCCATTTCTGCCTCCTTTTCTTCGAGGACACCTCCACTGGTCACTCCCTTTTACTTCAAAACTTTCTTCTTCCTCCCGTACTGTTTTTCCTACTACGACTACTAGTAGTACACATTTAAAACCAGAAGTAAAGCTCGTGGGAGCTACTATCAACTGTGGAGGGGCTCAAGGTCTCTCTCCACTACCCCATGTGCAGTCCTACATCACCGCCACCGACAGCGTCGGTTTAAAAATTCTTATGGCATCATCTCCTGGAGTGTTTACTTGTTGGAAAAAGATGGCTGATGTGGTTATTAATTCAGAGATCGGAGCCAGTAGAGCGATATTCGACGCTGGGTATAGTATAGATTGCTTGATGAGTAGATACCAGGGCTTTGATTGGCTACCATACTACCATCGCCTTCTCAGGGGGAGAGATTCACACGAGAGCGGCGGAGAAGACAAATTAAGCGACGACTTGGATAAAGAAGGACTAGTGGATGAAACTTTACGACCATTACCATGCAATGAAGGTCTAAATCCACTACAGCCTGGTTTTAACGACGGAATAGACGTGAACATGTATGAGGTGATGTTTATAAAAATTAAGGATTCTTTCCTAAAGAGCGGCAGGTGGTGGTCGGCTGGTGCTGCTGCGACGACTGCCCGTTGGATTGAAGAAAGTGACGCTGGAGGTGCTGTGCTACTAGACTCTGTACAACGGAATGCATGGCTTGAGCAAGGAATGGCTGAAAAAGTCATCTTAGATGCCAAGAAAAGAGGAAAAAAGTGTTTTGACGTTGACTTTTATTTGACCGCCAATGAATATGATCTAGGTTTCTTTAGAAAGTTGAAAAATACTGAAGTGGAAGCGTGGGATCAGTTTATTGAAATGGGAGTGTATGAAGGAAGACCACATCGGTGGCTATGCTGAGAAAGGAGGGAAATTTTTCTTTTAAAGAAAAAGATTGTTTTTTTTTTGTTTAAAATTTTCTTGAGTCTTGGCAGAGGTATGAACCACACACAACGATTCACAATTCTCTTTTGGTATTGCTAAAAACAGTAAAATTTGTGTGCATTCCTCTTTATGCTTCTCTATCTTCTTCCTTTCAAGATAAGAAAAAACTTGCGATCCACTACCTTTACAGCTTGAAAAAAAGCCCAATACTTGCTAAATAAAGAATTCAACTTGAGATACCAACTTTCAGAAAAATTGAAGAACTAATATCTCGGCAGGTTGTTATCAACGCCCCTAGCATAGGCATCAATACCCCCAGAGATATTCCATACTTTAGAAAATCCATTTTCTAGGAAAAATTGCGACGCTTGCATTGATCTCATACCATGATGACAGAGTACATAGGTTTTTTTTTGAGGAATCGAGCAAGGAGGAAAGTTTTGGCGCCCATTCTTGAAAATTGCCTAGAGGGAGCACTTTAAAATGTGGTAATGACACGATTTCTACTTCATGACGTTCTCGTACATCTATAAATTGAATATCATCTAACAGATCTTGGTCAACGCGGACGGAAGAAAGTATTTCGGCTAATTCTTGGACGGAACAATTTCCGACGTCGGCTGCGATTCTTTCTTCTGTGACCTGGATCAAATGGACCCCAAATTTGGTGGAACACGTGGACAAGGCTCCTTTAGGGGTGGAATACGAGGCAAGCTCAAATTCAGGGACAGTACGCCCTTTAGGAATCCATCCAATGTCACCGCTTCGAGCAGCACCAGATGGGCACGTGCTATGTTCCTTTGCTAGGGTCTCTAAGGTGGCTGTCCCATTGAGAATCTGGGACTTGAAGTCTTCTATGGTAGATTCCGAGCCTGGAGGGAGTAGGATGTGGGAAACGCGCACTTGCCGGTTAGGGTCTAGTTCTTGAGAAGAAGAGACGCTGGATGAGGGCGGGGATGAGGAAGCTGTGCAGACAAATCTGCGTTTCAGCGTGGGGAAAGAAAACTTTGATGATATGTATGCATTATTCCTTATTATTTCAGTAGCTAGGCAAGAACTAGATGAGCGCATTGAGCTGAATTTAATTTGTGCCTTGTGATTGCATTTGATTTGCATTGCCAGCGCACGCCGCAAAACCCGCGATGCTGCAGCTGATATTGTCATGTTATGCATATTTAGATGAAATATCGAAAATATATGCCTGGGTGGGTAGTATTATTGCTTAATAGTTCTAAAACCAACTATTTTTGCCAGCGCTGCCGGCTTTGACTTCCTCTGACAGCACTTTTCTATCTCTACTATTAAGATCATATAGTTTATCAACAAAGAAACAACATGCCATGTAACAAATTCAGACCGGCTGGGGAACACAGGTAATAAATGAAAGGGAATTTTCAAATAGAGGGAAAAAATAATAATAAAAAGTTTCAAGGTTTCTATTCAATGGAACGTTCTGTCTAGCGCCTAGAGACCAACCCACTGATATAATTATATTGCCAGGCTTTCCTTCCCCATCCTTTCTTCCTATTAGGCCCTTTGAACAATGTGCACGTCTTCAATACTGTATTATACGACATATTTCGGCAACTCAAACTTTTTTGGCAAGCAGCACAGCACTGTTGTGCTGACTCAGTGGCTGCCCCTCGATTAATTCTCTTGACCCTTTGTGAGCGTCCAGGGTCGCTGTATTGGACGTAGAATTCAAGTTCACAGGACGAGGACTTGCGAGGAAGCGTTCTGGAGGAAGGAAGAAAGGAAGGAAGAAAGGGGGTGAGACATAGATTTTTCCAAGTGAGCATGTGGAACATAAAAAGTAATACTAAAAGGGGGCGGGAGAAACACAAGTGTTGGGCCTAAAATAATAAAGATAATTGCATAGATAAGATAGTCTCTAAACAAAAGAGTCTACTCCCTCAAGAAGAAACTGTATTCGGCCAGGTCCAGTGACTTACCCAGTTGTATTTCCTGACGTCCAACTACCGGTCAATGTCCTCCTTTCTACTTTCTTAATTAAAATACATCTCTTTGTATTCTTATGCCACGTCCACCCTCTACAACTCGCCGTTCCATTCACTTTACACGCATTACAACACTGAGCTGCATTGGGAATGTTCCATAAAGTGGAATTGAACCTTCCATAGTACCGCTGTCCGACATGACTACTACACCCAATAGCAGGTTTTTGTAAACCACCTGCATTGGATAACGTAATAGTCTGGTCTATCCAGTCGGCTTGCATAGGCACATTCGTATATACACCGGGAAAGTCGTTGGCACACGACTCCCCGTACGAGGTCAAGCCAACAAGTTGTTGAGGCGCACACCCGACACACATGGTATTTTTTGATTTGTTCAGGTAAGTCGTTACGTTCATAACTAATGGACCCCCAGAGTCTCCAGAACAGCTATCTGCATAGGTATTGGGATCTGAGCCAGCACAGATGTCACCTCGAGAAACTTCCACTGGAGTAGACAATGAATTATATTTCGCAACACAGGTAGGACGAGGCACAAAGGGCACCACTGCAGTTCTAAGGGTATCAGAAATGGATAATTTATTAGGGTCTGTATAACCCCACCCAGCAACCATGAATGATTGCCCTAATTGGAACCTGGTTTGTGATGCTATTTGGACTGGAGTGACCCGGGATGGAGTGTCAAACCACATTAGTGCAATATCGTTATCTAGAGGAAGTCCATCCTCTGTAAAGTAGCCTGGGTTACGTACAGCGCCAGAGATGATACGTTCCTCAGCTCCGGGGACTTGGGAAGTTGGTTGTGTAATGTTGAGTTGATTTATTTTCACGGACATGGGGCCGCTCCAAGAGACAACTTCAGTTTTAGGATTTGGGTTTTCTCCGGGGAGAGAATCTGGAGCTGCAGTAGAACTGCATTTATAAAGACAATGCCCTGCAGAGACGAGGACGCGGGGCATGATTAAGGAGGAAGCACAGAAACCAACTCTTCGTTCTGTAGAGGATGTTGATCGCTTTTCAAAAGTAGAAGGGGTAGGAGTAAGGCAGTTTTGGTCGATGAGTAAAGATCCTGTGTAAGGAAATTGTCCAGGATCAGCTTCCCAACCATTGACCACGCGGGCGCTTTGAAGGAGGGTGCGTTGTTGTTGTTGTTGCAAAGACCGGCGGTGGTGAGGCAGCAATGAAGATGAAGATTGCTCATCAGCTGCGTTGACCGAAGCTTTATCTAAGTTTGAAGTAGCTAATGATGCATGGGCTGTAAAGGGAGAGTAGGAGAAAGGGTTGATCAGCGATCAATTTTTATTTTTGGGGGGACGAAGAGACTAATTGGCCACTATCTGAAACGTAAATGTAAAGGCACATGTTCTTACAGGTAACGATGCCAAGCACCAAAAATGCAATGAATACTCTTGCAACCCGCATCGTAATCGACTGATACGTAGCAGCTTGTTTAAAAGAGAGTCAAATATCTGCTGTCAATTACCATCTTTCAGAGTAATAATGGCAATAACGAACGCTGAGAGTTCTCTTTTACCAGGGCTACACTCCCGATCGCCCTGTTTTATAACAAGAGATATTTACAAGACAATTTCATTTTCCTGTGGCTCCATGTTTATAAAAAACCGCGTTCACTCAACACAGCTGCTCCTCCAGCTGCTGTGCTCAGCAGCGGCTCCTGGTATGACAGCTTAGCTTCCTTTACAAAATGCGAGTAGTGTTACAAAGATAGGGACCATACGAATACTAAAACTTACGCTAATTTACAAAAAAGCACGAGAGGGTGATAACAACTTCAGCCTAATTAAAAAATGAGCAACGCCAAAAATATTTTTTCTTTCGGCCGCCAAGCTCAGCTACCAAATTTTCTTTTTAATTTATTCTATCACACCTACTATTATGAAGGTGGTTTCCCTCCAGCATACCAGATACCAGGCTGTGTTACCCCCTCAGGCGTCGGGTATTGGCTACTCCCTCCACCTCCGCCACTTGGCTGCGGCATCACACCAGTTGGGTGTGATGGGTAAGCAGAAGAAATTCCAGATGGAGGGGGTACAAAGTTCATTGAAGAGGGTCCTTGTGGTGGTGGATACCCAGCTGGTGATCCTCCTGTATAAGGAGCACCCATCACTATTCCACCACTGCCTGGTGGCGGTGGCGGCATCATTTGAACATGGCCCATATGTTGTTGCTGCGTCTGCAATTGCTGTTGTCTCTTTCTTTTCCGACATACAGTAAGCAATATAAACACCACAGCGAATACAGCGATAAAGACAACGAGGACTATAGGCCAACTAGCCCAGGAACTGTTTCTGTAATATGGATCGTAATACGAATTTGAGTTGCTGCTGCACGACGGGTACGTAACTGTGTAATCCACTTTGATAATGAAAACTGATTCATTTGTCCCTGGGAGTGCAGGACAGTTGTTTTGAAAGTACAAATACCCGGTACTACTAGGTCCACAGGTGACTGTTCCACGAGCATACGTCGTTGCCCCGGCTAAAGAAAGAATTGAGCTGGCAGGACCTTCTGAAAATATTTGGTTGCAAAGAGGGGTTGTCGAGTTGAGAGGAACTTGAGTTCCAGCAGAGTTGGTGGTCCCGGAAATGACTGTACCAGTTGAGGAAGGACAGCCTGAGTTGTTGTTATCGATGGGGTTTAGACATGAGCCAGAAATATAAAGAGGAGACAACCTGCAGAAAGTTTTTAAAATAAAGGTTGGGGCGGTGAGGGGCGGCGGAAAAAGATCAGTGGGAAAAAAGGAGAACATTTATTTTTGTTAATTAATCATCTTTTATAGTTTTACGGGTATCAATTGTCATGATTTAAACTTTTTTTAGTTAATTAACAACAAGACATACAGTATCTGTGACGCATCACAGCCTTCCTGGAGCTCTATTGACGACGGATCAACGCTGACAGTATATGAAAAGCTTTTTGAGGAAAAAGGGAGAGGCTGTACAAAGCAAACTTGGCCAGCAATGCCTTCCTTGATAGTGATAGAAGCCGCTGCTGCAGCAGCAAGCTGGAGGAGCAGCAGGAAGAGCGTGCGCATAGAGGATCAAGAGCACCCAAGTTCAAGTGATTAATGAGCTATAATTTCAGCTGTGTTTTGTAAATCTTGCAGGACTTTGCGACTGCTTGCAGGCACTATCTGTGTGATATCAAGGACCTGATTCTGAAAATTATTGGGTTTAATTGCAATAACTATGTGGATTAAGAACACGCTGGCAACTCTTTTCTTTGAACGAACAGAAGGCATTGCATACCCGGCAGCACAAAGCGCGGATCTCAGATAAAGGCCAGTAACCGTTTGGTTGCTTAGAACTGTATATTAATTTAGTTTGTAACAGCGAAGCCGTGTTTGAAAGAGTGGTCATTAAGCGACCGCCGCACCAATTTAATCAATTTAGAAGAACTTAGAAGATTTGACCGAGTCTGAGAGAAGTGGAACGCGATGGGTCTCACATTCACCAAACTCTTTAGCCGGCTCTTCTCCAAGAAGGAGATGAGGATATTGATGGTAAGCACGCATCACTGCGCCAACTTCTTTACTTTCATGAATGTTTTGGTTTCTTGAACAAGCGGTGGATCATGCTCTTGTACTTGATTGCAGGTGGGATTGGATGCTGCTGGTAAGACCACCATCCTTTATAAGCTTAAGCTGGGCGAGATCGTGACTACCATCCCCACTATTGGTGCGTTTTCTTTGACAAACTGTTTTTATTGTTGCGAGGCAGCGAGTGTGCTGGTCAGCGCTGTATTGTGACGTTCATGACATGCGACTGACAGGAAAACTGGTTGCTTAGTCGTGTGCCTTATGCCAAAGCCATTTTTATCGCGGCATTGCCTCTGCCCAACTGCTCTTCAAAATGTGCTCTTACACACGCTTTCCTTTCAATTATGCAGGTTTCAATGTTGAAACCGTTGAGTATAAGAACATCAGTTTCACGGTGTGGGATGTAGGTGGTCAGGATAAGGTAAGACACCCCAGTCGAGAAAAAACAATTCATCATCTACTCTAGTTTTATAATCCCTGCATTTTCATAGCTATAGCTAACCATTTCTTTCCCAACATCTTCCCCACAGATTCGTCCTCTCTGGAGACATTACTTCCAGAACACTCAAGGTCTTATCTTCGTCGTGGATAGCAATGATCGCGATCGTATCGGTGAGGCCCGCGATGAGTTGCACCGCATGCTCAATGAAGACGAGCTTCGCGACGCTGTCCTCCTTGTCTTTGCCAACAAACAGGATCTTCCTAACGCTATGAACGCAGCAGAAATTACAGACAAGCTTGGACTTCACTCTCTTCGTCAGCGCCATTGGTATATTCAATCATGCTGTGCTACATCCGGAGAAGGTCTCTACGAAGGTCTTGATTGGTTGTCTCAAAACATTGCTAATCGGGCTTAAACACAGCCTTTTTAGTAGTTTAAAAAAGCTTACCTTTGTTTTGTGTATGAGTGAAGCACCCTTACTACTGAATTTTTCCGTTTTAGAGATATCTTTTCTTCCTTTTGTTCGAGAATTGTTTTTTTCAAACGAGCGAGGGCAAGCGGTAGGATGAAATTTGTAAATGGTTGTAATTGAGCAGTTTGTTGTGTGTCTAAACTCACTTTAAAGAATTTATCTTTTGGTTTTGACCCCCTACCATTCATTGTCTTGGTTGAAGAGGAATCAATCTTCTTTACCCTCTACCCCTCAAGGAATAGTACTCACAAAAAAAAAAATCAAGATTTACCTACCCGGGAATTTTAAATGGATTCAATTGAACAACACCTTTGCCCTTTTCTTCGTATTTCTCTATTTCTACAACTGGCTGTAACATCGCAGTTTTATTACTTGGTAAGCTATAGTACACAGACAGAAGTAGAAAACTCAAGACCAAGCTCATTCGAAAACTAACAAGTTGATCTCGTAGATCAAATTAAAAAAATATAAATTCGTCACCCTTGCAAAATTTTCTTTGCAAAGGCTCTATCAACATTCGTCACGTTCCTGCCACCACCACCACCATTCGTACTGTTATCCTCATCATCTTCATTAAGATACTGATCTACAGAATCCAGCGAACTAGATAAAGAAGAGCTACTGGTATACGGAGCAGCCAAGTCTTCAAATAAAAGCAGACTTTGCCTTGCAATCACCGCTCCCTTGTAGGTGAAGAAACCTACCAAGATAGGTAATAACTGCAAGGTAAGACCCGTATCTTCAGCTAAAAGAAGATTGTATCTATTATAACCCAAAGTCAGAATAAGCGGAATGAGTAATCGATTAGATCCCAGAGCAGCGCCCATCCCGCCCGCACCAAGGCCATCCATACTACGATTTAATAATCGTAAATAAAGTAGACCCCCCAAGGCTCCAATACCATAGCTGGCAGCGACATCACGACCGTAGAATACAAATGTCGCTGTGAAACATGCTGCAGTGAGACCGACAGCCCAGGAATAAAGCTCTTTCTTCAATTCATCATAGCGGGCGGTTTCTTCAGCCAGTCGGGCAGCTACTTCCTCAGCTTCTGCTTCTGTAGGAGGTGTAGGGATGACTTTACGGCTATATCGGCCGCTTCTATCCCACGCACGGACTTCTCCACGAGTTGCAGGGACTCTAGGATAGTCACCACCAGCAGCAGCAGCAGCAGCAGAGGTTCTAACGAGGCGCCGTTGATCCCCTTGAGAAGAGGAAGAGGAAGTAAGGTTGCGAGGCCTCGGTTTCAACTGTGCTGATAAATCCACATCCATGCTATTTAAGTCTACTTTACTTGTTAAAGACAGAAACCCTTTCCCATCTGCACCCGCTCCTCCGTTAGTAATGCCTGCCGCCTTTTCTTTCCGACCTTCCTCGATCAACTTTCTCACAGATTCTTCGTAGTCTAGTGCATCTTTCCAGTTCTGATTCCAAATAAAGTCACTTTGCCACCTACCGCCGCGTTTAGTGATGTCTCCTTGAAGACTGCTGCGGACAGGATAGATGGTAGCTGCAGGAAGAGAAAGAAGAGAAAGCAATGTTGAATATTTTTATGGTTGGCGGAAAAATAGCCGGGGAAAAGACAAAAGAAACTATTTTTCAAAATTATTTGTTGTCTTAATCGCCTACCATTAGGGTCTGTATCGGCAAAGAATCTGCTATCAGGACGTTTAGGCATCCCCGGTGGTGGTTTAGGGGTAGGGCCCTTCCCAGCATTTCTGCGAGCCCTGCCTGCAGGGCCAGCGTAAATGACGAGGGAAGAGGAAGGGGATCGAGATGCAGTGGTAGTAGCTAATACTGGGCGTGCTGCCTGAAACCCAGCACTTTCAGCAGCACTGGCATGAGACTGTCCGAGAAATGATGAACGCATTGGAACTCGGTTGCTTCTTTTTCAATAAAACCTTGATTGCAGGAATGGAGATTTGTGAGAATTGCTCGAAATAATAGCAATTTATATCCTATGGGGCGTCAAATCTTTGCTCCAAGGATGCAAAATTGCAATTTTATATGTAGTTTGCAATTCGGAATATTGGATTGGGCAGAAAACGGGTGCTTTTATGGGGCTTGGATTTTGCATTTCTTTTTTTAAAAATGTCATAGCTGCCAAAAGTTAAAACAAAAGCTTCCTGCTTTTTCAAGGAAACATAAATTATAGATACTGCCCAAAGTATCATCTACAGCATAGAGATTACGAGCTCACGTCTTGTTCCCTGTATATCAACTGCAAATCAACTAACATAGTCAACAACAAACTGTGCAACACCTTTTCACAAAAATCTAGGAAACGATGTTGTCTACTGTCACTGAAGAAGATCTCGCCGAGCTTTATGCTTGGGTGGACTCTGTTCCTCTTTCACGCCCTAAGAAATCCATTGCCAGGGATTTTTCTGATGCTGTTTGCATTGCAGAGATTGTGCACCACTACTTTCCCCGCATTATTGAACTCCACAATTACAGGTGTGGATATTAACAAAGTCAAGCTTTATCCACTGTATATTCGACATCCTGCAATTGTGTCACCTCAACAGCCAAACTTCAATACATTTTATTTTCTTCACCGCTTTCTGAAACTAAACCTTCCTCTTTCTCGCCACTCTATTTTTCCATAGCCCTGCAAGCAACTCTACCCAAAAGATGAACAACTGGACAACCCTCAATACCCGCGTCTTTAAAAAACTAGGCTTCACCCTCCCAAAGGAAGCAATGGAGGGTGCCGTCTTTGCTCGAGCTGGAGAGATAGAACCAATTCTTAAACTTTTACGCACTAAATTAGCTGAATATCAAGCGAAACATGGCCATGAGAGGGCAGCACAGATCCCAATAGTAGCAGTAGATTCTCCAGACGGTATTCATGGTATCTTTTCTCGGGGGGGAGAAGGACATGTAGCTCCACGAAGTTTTTCCCGTTCTCAGGCCGGTGCTGGTGCTGCTGCTGCCGCTGCTGGAGTTAATATAGTCTTAGATTATCAAGGTAACCAAGACGATGTTGATAGTTACAATGAAGCGATGTATGGTGGCTATATTCAGAGTTTCCACGGTGGTGCTGACGCTGCAAATATTTATAAAGGTGGGAAACAACGACCTCCAGCGGTATCTGGATTGGCGGTAGAGGTAGAGGATTTAAAATCGTTAAATCAAATTCTTGAAGTAAAAGCAGCAAAATTAGAGCAGTTGCTACGGTTAAAAGATGCGAAAATAGCTGCATTGACTGCAAGATTGCAAGGAGCAGGGCTGATATCACCTCCGCCACCAGCTCCACATCACGTTGGTGCTGGTGCTGAAGTCGGCATCTAAGATTTCAGCTTCTCCTTTTCTTTCTTTCTTTCTTTCTTTCTTTTTGTCACCACATAATCGGTTCTAACTACTTACCATATTGATTACATTGTACTTTTCATACATGTAAAGTAACTAAGCTGATACTATCAAGGAAAACACAGAAAGAAAGACATAGGTTAATTTATTTAAAAACAGCTCTGTTGACTGTCGCCCCGCCACCCCTTCGCCGAGATTTGGAAAGAACTTGAGAAAAATACTATCAAACAAAAGAAGAAGGAAACAGCCCTTCCTTTGGTGCAGACTCACAATATGCATACCGTAGCTCTGTTCTTTCCTTCTCGCTCATCTGTACCATCAATTCCGCCATCTCCCGTACCGATACTTTCCTCCAAGCAGCTAAACACTCCACAGCGGATGCCGGTTCCCCTATTGCTGCTGCTGCTAAAGCCCTATTTTGCTCCTTCACTGCTGTAGCTCTCACTGCATTATGATGCCTTAATTCTTCTCTTTTACTAGGTTCCATTGCGAAGGTGTGGTCTACGATGCCTTGAACCCCGGGCAGGTTTAGAGCTTCATTACCGCCGTGTTGCTCTGTTTGTCCTTGTTGTTCTTGTGCGCTTGGCTCGTTATCCTGTTCTCCTTTTTCGTTTTCTCCATCTTCTTCAGCTTTCTCTTCTAATAAAGCAGCTTCTAGTCCAGGATCAAACCCATCCTCTACATCACCACCTCCACCGCCACCCCTTCCGACAGCAGTTCGGACGGTTACCGCCTCGGCAATTCTCTCCAACTCGGCAGTGATATCTTCAGGCACTTCTTTGACATCAAAAGCACCAGCAACAGCACTACCAAGAACAGAAGTACCACCACCCAAAGTACCTGCTCCACCGTCTCCTTTGGCAGCTCCAACAATTTCCATTGCCTCGACCCTCCCTACTTCATCTTTTAATAACGTACCCAGCATGTTTTCAAAGCCCCATAAATCACCTTTATGGTCCCTATCACCTTTGACACCAGTCTACAGAATACGAGGGGAACAGAAGAGGATGAAAAATAGGGAAGTATCGCAAAACAAACACAGAAGGCAGATCTAAGGCCAATTTTTAGATCTTTCAGAGCCAGAAATAAATCAACAACGTTCTAAATGAATCTTACAAAAAGTCTTTTCTGAGGTCCAGCTCCATCAACAGCTACATTACTATGCTGCTGTTTGCTAATTTGCCTCATATAAATCCTTTCTTCGATCGTTCCAGCAGCTACTAGTCTGTAAACATCGACATCTCTCTTTTGGCCTATCCTGAACGCTCTGTCCATGGCTTGCAAATCCGCTGCTGGAGAATAGCTCGGGTCTAAAATCACTACTTTATTAGCAGCAGTAAGGTTCAATCCTACTCCACCAGCTCCAGTAGACACAATAAACAGAAACGCATTAGAACTAGGTGCATTAAAGGAGTTTACTAATTTTTGTCGCTCCGCCTGGGGCGTCTCCCCGGTCAAGTACTCGTAAGTATACCCAGCATTTTCTGCCATTTTACGCACAATTTTAAGCATACGTACAGAATTTGAGAAAATCAGTACTTTGTGGGGCAATCCACCAGATCCACGGATATCAGCAGCCCATTTTGTAAGTAACCCTTTCAATGCGGCCAACTTCCCGCAGCTCACGTCAATGTTGCTCATCTCTATGTGCCGTAAAGTTTGCACATTGCCTCCTAAAGCGACTGCATCCGTACCAAAAATAGCATCAGCGACCTCCTTATCCCACTCAAACTTCACCGGATCTCTCTTTTCATCAGCAGGGTTGGCTTTAATTAAATCCAAGTGCAACGAAATTTTACGGAGCAGCATCATCAGCGGCAGCAAAAGACAAAATGGACACGCTCTATGTCGTTTACCATCAAAAGTACGCCAGCAGCCATCAGGTTTGTGGTTTTTACACCCAGTGGGGTTTGAAACAGGGTCATACACGTTGTCACACTCGCAGAAATGAAAGTGAGGGTACAAGACGCCTCCTTGATCATAGGTTAGCTTGTAATACCCAGGGCAATCAGGGTGCATACAGCTCTTCATAGAGTGGTCACCCAGGCCACAAGGACAAGGATCCCGTGCCTTCAAAATCAACAGCTGTACATCTGGTAACTGCAACGCTCTTTTATAGGCTTTCATCTGTAATGGAGCGAGCTGACAAAAGACGATGTTGTCCCTTTTTCTTGGCATTTGGTGCGCTATGATGGATTTAGTTCGCCTGAGCATTAAAGGACGTAGAAGTTGTTGCAACTCAATTTGTGCACTATTTCCTTCTGCTATTTGCTCTTGAGTCGCATCTTTCCTCATTCCGTGTTTAACTTTCGTCGAAAAAGTCTCTTTAAACTGCTGGGGCGTCCCCAGTCCACCAGGTACTACGAGATTAATTAAATTAAAAAGCTCTTCATAGTCATTCGCCATGGGAGTTCCAGTCAGAGCAAAGCGTAACCTGGTAGGCAACCGAGCAGCAGCTTCAGTTTGACCAGCTTTGGGGTTTTTCAAATTATGTGCCTCGTCAAAAACAACCACGTGCCACGGAATTTTTGAAAATTTTTCCGAGTTGTTTCTTATCCCTCCATAACTCGTAATTCCCACTTCACTATTCCCATTTAATAAACTAGCTACCCCTGTATCGATAGTATTACTACGCAGCTTTGAAACGCGGAATGTACCCCATTTAGTGAATTCTGCCGCCCAATTATCGATCAAACTAGTTGGACAGATGATTAAAATCGGGGCGCCATAAGTGTAATCTGGTTCAAAAGCATCATCTGAAAGATCAATACCATCAGAATTCGTAGTATGAGTATCTTCATACGTGGTGGTGGTAGTGGCAGCAATTGAGTTGTGTTTAAGGCGTTCAAATTGAGGTAATTTTGGAGAGTCTTTATCTATTCTAGGATCCCCGCTCTTGCCCAGAATCGCCGATAAAAACGCAATCGTCTGAAGTGTTTTTCCGAGCCCCATGTCGTCAGCTAAAAGAGCCCCGTTTCCGCGTGCGTAGTTTTGTAGTAAGAATCTCACCCCAGCTTGTTGGTAGGGTCGGAGATATTTAGCTATTGACCCTGGAACGGCAAGGTCGAGGAACGGTTCTTCAGAGCTGTTGGGTGGGATTTCACTGCCGCGTTCATCAAGACGGAGGCGGTATTCAGATGGAAGAGGAGGAGGAGGAAGTAGACTCTCATTAGGAAGAGAAGCTCGTGGGGCTGCTGTTGTTTTGGGTGCATCATCTTCGAGACCTTCTTCAGCTTCAATGCCGGCCTCGGTGTTTTCTACCTGAATCTGTGTAGCAAACGCCTCATCAAAAGCAGCGAGGACAGTGCCATTGGTCTTGACAGAAGCAGTAACAGAAGCTTTCTGTCGAGGGATTTGTGTTTTTTGAGTCTTTGCAAGTTTTCTCGGTTGGTGTTGCTGTTGGTGTTGTCCCCGCAGCTGGCGTCTTTGGTAGCTGTCTTCCAGGTCTTTTACTTCTTCTTCTTCCTCCTCTTCCGAATCTATCAAAGAGAGGGCATTCTTACCTTCTGTAAAATCACCATCAAGATCCTTGTCAAGCAATTTAGCAGGAGTAGCAGCAGGAGAGCTTTGTTTTCTTTTTCTTTTACGAGGAGATTTCTGGCTTGCAATGCCTCTCTCATCAACCTCATCAGCGTCTGCTGCCGCTGCCACAGGTACAGGTACCCTTGCTGCAGTTCCTTGAGCGTTGTAGCTAGAAGAACGACCGGAAGGACGAGCGCTGAGGAACAGGCGAGATCTCATGCCTGCTACTAACTGTGCTTGGGGGAGCCGTGCAGCAGCAGGCACAGGAGCCGGGCCTGGCGTGGCCACCTGGGAGGCAGCTGGTGGGGATTTGTGCTGAGAAAGAAGTTCCTGAACAATCACATCGCGTTTTCTTACATGAGAGATGGGTCTCTCATCGTCTTGGATTTTTCCGTCCACAGCAGCAGAAGCGCTAGCTGCAGCCTGGGGAGTTAGTTGAGTTGGTGCCTCCTGAGCGCCGCCGTGATTGGGCGCCGCTGGTGAAATGTTCGATGGAGCAGCTGGGGCCCCAGCTTCTTGTGTATGAATTGCAGCGCGTGCAGCGTTCATCCTCCTCACCTTTTCACGAAATGATAGCATTTTGAGCGTCGACAGTGTAGAGGGAAAAAAATAATGGATTGACGAGGTTGCGGAAATTATTGCGAAAATGCAATGGCGAGCATCATGCGCCTCTCTAGCGTCGGCATTGAAGCTTAGTATAATTCACCAAGGGTTTGAAAAGACGATCTGACAGGGTTTTGGAGCGTAAGAGGGCTCTTCTTCCAGCTGCTGAGCCTGCTGGCCCCTCCTCTATTTTAAACAATTAACTGAGATATTTTAGCTCCAGTCTCAGAGGCCCATATTCTATAGATAATTTCACACTACATAAATTAGAAAATCGAAGTAACTGATGAGACTGCTCTTCAATTAAAACAGTTCTATTGTTTTTAATTTTCAAATTTGAAGTTTGTTGTCAACAACCTCTGGAATCCAAAACACTTGTCGCAAAATTATAAAAGATGGCTTGGGTGGCGTCTAATAAAGTTATTAATGCCAAAGCTGCTGCTACTCTGGCAACCACCTCTGGCAAACCTCAACAGCAGCGATTATCGAGGTCTACTCTCAGCATGTACTCAGAGGTGCCATCTGGGGAGGTTGCCTTGGAAGAATTTGAAAGATTCGCTCTAGATAGATTGAAGGGTAAGCTTTGAATAGCAAAGTCATCCAAAAAATCGCAACTAAGAATTTGAAATTATTATCGTCACAATGTGATCTAAACCTTCTTTCTGTCTAATTCTATGCAGTTTTGCGTGGCATTGAAGATCTTAAAGTCAAAGGATTCCGTCCTGACCAGATGCAAGACAAAATCGCTGCTCTAGTCGATGCACATTTAAAAGGATCAACCCGTGAAGAGACCGTCCGCAAGGACCTTGCTTCTCACTTCGTTGTCCGCCTAGGCTTCTGCCTCACCGAAGACAAACGTAAATGGCTTCTTTCTCAAGAATGTGATCTTTTCCGTGCTAGATTCCGTGCTCTTTTAGCCGACGAACAGCGGGCTTTCATGGCAACCAACGCTCTCCCCTTCACCACCCTCTCCCGCGATGACTACGAGGAAGTTAAAGACGGCCTCATCGCCACGACCAGAGCAATCACTGGATCTTTACAACAAGCTCAAGCTATTGCTCAAGGCACTTCTCCTCATGAAAATTTCTACAAAGTGCCATTCGAGAGCGTCCCAGATCTTGTTGGTTCGCGCAAAGTCTATCTCCACGCAGGCTTTGCTTACGTCTCCAGAGATCAAGTTGGCTCTTTAGTCGTACAACCCTTCAGAGCAGAAATGTCGAAAGCAATGGTCAAACTTGCACGTGATTGGAACTCATTCATGGCACGGGATGAAGCTGACCGGTTGGCCCCCTTAATAGAAGGCTTATCTCAGCGATATCTTGGCCCTGATTATTCAGACCCTAGTAAACGTGGACTTGCTGGCGATGTCGTTACCGCAAAGGATATCCCTCGATTAGCCCAAGAAAGCTTCCCATTGTGTATGGCGACAATGACGGCGGCGCTCCATGACCAACATCATTTGAAGCACACTGGCCGTATGCAATTGGGATTATTTTTAAAAGGAATAGGTCTCCCATTGGAGGAGGCAGTACGGTTTTGGAGAACAGAAATGGCCCCACACGCTCCCGGGGACAAATTCGATAAGGAATATCTATATAATATTAGACACAACTATGGAAAAGAAGGGAAAAGACAGGATTATACTCCGCATTCGTGTGCATCGATTATCAATGCTATTCCAGGCGTAGGACAAGTCCATGGATGCCCATACAGAGTGTTCGGAGAAGATCAGCTGCGTGCTGCATTGACGAGATTGTCGGTAACGCCAACTAATTTGGAAGAGGCAATAGGGAAATCTAAAGCTGGACATTATCAATTGGCGTGTGCTGCAGTGTGGGAAGGGAAGATGGGATGCTCTTGTGATAGCGGTATTAACCATCCGAATCAATATTATGAAGAGAGTAGGAAAGTACTTGCTGGAGATGAAGTGGGAGATAGGGCAGCGGGAGCTGGTGCTGCTGTGGGCGGTGTAAATGTTGGTGAAAGGAGACCTGCTGAGGAAGGGGAGGATGCCGCTGGACCTGCCAAACTGCAGAGAGTAGACTAAATAAAATCTTGGTCGAATTAGAATCGAAGAAAAGCTATTTAACCCAAATTATACAGCACTGAAGCTGATGGAGCTTGGCTAGTTTCTCCCTTTCTTTGTGCGATGATGCAATTGACTTGATAATTAGCTTTACTTTAACCTTTCCAATACCGACTTAAAGACATCACAGTACTATACTACAATATTAAGTACATATTTAACTGCAAATACTGCGCTCATGGGTTAAATTTCAACAAGATGTTCGCATCGGTCCAAGCTTGGGGAGACGAGTGGTCGAACTCAGGCACCAAGAAAAGAATGTCAAAGACTGCAAACATCTGTAATGCCTTGTTTGACACCACAAGGAGCGCACAGCGAGCAATTGAATTTAATTGTTGGACTTGTAAACACACAAGAAAACCTGCAGGTGAGCATTGCGTTGCGAATGTGCTATATAAGAGCAACTTTGGAAGTGGGACCGTCACTTCATTAGTTCAAGCTCCACACACGCTGTCTATTCCGCCCCCTCTACTACTTAAACTATTGACAATTATTGTGATATTGTTGCACTCAACATCGCTGACAAATCCCCCGCAATCACTCTTTCTCTATGCAGTTCAAAATTAGTGCTTGATACTCGGCCGCAAATCCAGCCTAGTTCTCCCCAAACCTTGCTCTCTTTACCCCATCCTATTTAAGCCGATTGTCTAGGAAGGTGAGTTGCGCCGAGAGGTTGCAAAACCTGCCCTTTTTCGAGGCAGCGTCGCTTGCGCCCCTTGAGCTACCCTTGTGTCCAACACTTCCATTTGTTCTTATAAAGTTCTCCAAACATATATTTGACTGAGCGGTAACTCTAGATTTAACGTCGCTGCACGCGCAGATCACCATGCTGGTTGCTCCTGATGTACCAATGCCTGGCACACGCACCCTTGAGGGCAACCGTGTGGAGCTGGCAGGCCCTGCCATGCCTATGAAATGCATCAAGTAAGTATATATTGCCTCAAATTTGCCTTCTTTGCCTTGAACTGCCCCTGCACTCGCTAAATTTTTTGCTGTCACACTTGCCCTTGCATATCGCACGGTTGCCTTTTTAGAGCTTGTATGAACCCTTTTCATTTAACTTGAGCCTCCTTACTCTTTCACTGCAGTCCTCTTTTCGATGCAACCTCCAAGTCATTCCTCGCCACTGATGAACAACTGCCACAGGAAAATGATTCTTGTTGCCCTCAGAACACTTTCCCCGCTGCCGCCACCGCCACCACTGCTGCTTTCGCCCAAGTGATCGACCATATTTCCGAGCAAAGTAAAAACAGCGATCACTCCTCTACTGAAATCTTGGAGATCACCTCCAGCCCTAAACCTGCTACGTTAAAGCCTCTCCTTCCTCCCATAACCACCACTATCACCCCTCCTGCGGCACCCAACGC
The DNA here is from genome assembly GCA_019044685.2 of Nannochloris sp. 'desiccata'. Lineage (NCBI taxonomy): Eukaryota > Viridiplantae > Chlorophyta > Trebouxiophyceae > Chlorellales > Chlorellaceae > Nannochloris > Nannochloris sp. 'desiccata'. Next base: position 184,378 of record JAGTXX020000007.1, on the reverse strand, counting down.
TGCTGCAGTTGCCAGCGCCCAGGCAGCCCCTTCAATCCGTCGCCCTCCATCCTCTTCCAACTCCCGTCTCGTCGACTCTTCCTGGCCTCAAGCGATGGTCTCCACCCATTTCTTCGGTACCTGCGCTACCCACGCAGGTCAACGTAAAAATGAACTCAACTTCTTCTGTCTCGGGTGCGGTCCTTCCGGAGGCGAGGGCTCCTTGATGTGTCAATATTGCGCTCAAGAGCATACCACCCAGTGTGACGGCGCCTGTATTCAACTCTACAGGTACATGTACCACGATATCGTCCGTGTCACTGCAGTCAACCATCTGATCGATCTGTCTGGTATCCAGCAGTACCGTGCAAACGGTCATCCTGCGGTACACTTGCGCCCAATGGGACCCCCTGCGAATAAATCGCCGTACAGTAGTATGTGCGATGGTGGCTGCGGTAGGTGCTTAGACCCTCAATGGGCGTATTGCTCACTTTCTTGCAAACTCGGTCTTGCTGGGGCAGGGGAAGGCGAAGGGGCAACTACTAATCCAATGTACGGAAGTGGCAACATGTACGATCGTAGTGTGCCTAGTGGTGGGGTCATAGCGTTTATTACTACCACAAACACCGGTGCTTTCAACAAGGGTGGAAAGCGGAGTAGTACAAAGTACGGGAGTGGAAATAATCTTGCTGGTACGACTGCGTCAAACAGCGACCAAGAAGACGGAGAAGACTGTTACTATTCTAATAACAACTTTAAAAACCGGAACAGCAATGCTTACAAGCGTGCTATGATGATGGTCTCTCGTAAAGCTTTGAAAGGGGCGAAAAGGCGTAAATCCATCTATCCTGTCCGCAGTGATAGCTTGTGAGTAGCGGTAGGTGGCGTCTTTTCGCTGTTAATTTGACATACATATGCCTTTGACCCGAGCAGCGTGGGTTATTATTTTTAAGCTTTTGTTTTAATCTTATCTTTTTTCTATGTATTTTTCTTCTTTCTATATAATAGCAATGGTGCTTCACCAACGTGTGCGTTCTTCTTTCTAATAATCAGATTCGAATCTACTTTGATTTTTGCTTTTATTGCTTTCTTCTCAACCATTGATAGGAGAAAGGGCAATCAGAGCGAACAAGATGCTTTTATTGCTTTCCTTTATCTTCGTTCCTCTCCTCCTCCTGGCTCCTCCTCCTGGCAGTCGGCCGGGGGGAAAAAATCATCGTCGTTGTGCCTTCTCTCTCTTTTTTCTTCTTCCTTTTTTGGTCATTAGGCTTTCCTAACTTAATTTAAAGTCTTCAATGTAGTACTATGTTAACTGTAAAATGACAACCACACGTTTCCAGCCTTTGAAAATGAGAGCAGCACCGCCGGTGACACTTAGACAGGTAAGACTGCCAATTTAGAAAGAAGATCCTGAGAACACCAGCAGGAATACATGAATTTAATTACAGGTTATCAAAATATCAATATCAATATGTCTGTAAGCGGGGAGCAGCTCGTATCTCTACTACAAAGCGCTGATCAAGCATTAGATCAAGTAAGGATTTTAATCACATCTGGTATAGTTTTCCCCAAAACACTCAAGTTCAATACTTAGAACGTGTAAAGGACATAATTATACATGTAGTCTCAAGGTAGTTCACTCATATATTACTTCTATGCAGTCTTGCAAAATAGGTGACCTCGAGGGTGGTGGCGGTGGCAGCCCTCTCCCAACTCCAGGGTAAGCAAACCTCTTCATTCATATTTCTAGCTTCCATTCCTGAATTTTTTATATCTCTCAGCAACCATTGTATTCCATAAAATAGCAATTACCTATTCCATAAACTAAACAAAATTCAAATTTTCTCGCTGCAGGTTTACGGTCAAGACGAGAGATGAAGTTGGTCACAAAATTTTTCTCAACATCTGCTCCTCTCCTTTAGTCCCTCTCCCACCTCTATGGCATCAAAACCCTCCTTCTACACCCTCCCCATTCTCCCAATCGTCACCCACACCACTAGGAACCCTCATCACCACCTACCTGACAGCTCCACCACATTGTCTACATGGACATATGGATTCAGACTCAAAGAAGAAAGCTGAGTCAGCTTTGGCCATTCCAATGCATCTTTCTTCCCCGCCTCGCTCAACCGTTGACCACCTGGGCAACACCTGCATGGTCCTAGATTGTGTCATCAACCCAGTCGTACTTGAAGCAACCACACAATCGAGGCCGTTGAAGATGTTTTTGGTGCAACTTGCCTTGGGGGAGACGGAAAAAAAATTAAGTAGACAGGTAGATCCTCAGTTTAAATTGCCTAAAATGAGGACAAAGGGAGAGCTCGCTCCTCTAGAAACATCTTTACTTAATCAAGGTTGTAGAGATGTGTCTTCTTCTCTAGAAAGAGGAAATCAGATTTTAGAGAAAGGCGAGGAAAGCTCTGAAAATCTAGAGCTTCGGCTGCCTGGTACCGTCATTGGTGGAAAAAAAATTGAAGATTCTATTACAAGGAAGAAAGTTATGTTGATTGAAGAAGAACAAGAACACGAAAAAACTGCAATTAATGCCAAAAATACTACAAAATCATCTTCTGTACTGCCTCTACCACAAATTGAGCATAGCGTCGTTCGGTTTGAGGGAAAACCCAAAGCGACATCGGCGGTGGTCACGTTGCACTTGCCTCCCACACATCCTTCGCCAACAAGCACCAATAGCTCTAGAAACTCTAAAAGCACTCTAGATAATTCTATCCAAATCACCTCCAAGATAGATTCTGTCAATGTGACTCTTCCTGGATATGCCCCTGTGCATGTGCAGCTTCCTTTGGCAGTACACGCTGACAAGGCAACAGCAGTTGTATCATTATTGCCACAAAATAAAAAAGTTTTGACCTTGACGCTGCCGTTTGCATCATTTGATGAAGTTACAAAGTGGACTGAGAGGTAATAAGGTCATAATAAGAAGAACTCTAACGCCTTCTTTCTATCTGATATCTAAGAACTTTCCGGCCAATTTTCATTTCATTTTATTTTGAACACCGCCAACAAAAAAGATACAATGACCGACTGGTAACAAACACACAAGAACAAGTATTGACTATAAATAAAGAAACAGCTCGATTGAAGATTATACTAGATCTTTTTTTCTTCTAAGATATTTACAATACTCCTGAATTTATGTCTTTAATAATACTGCTGTTGCTTGTGATCTCATCAACGTTTGCACAGCCTTTCTGACAACTAAATCTGTACTGCACACCAACTTTGCCGCTTGAGCAAACACCTCGCTTCTTTTATCTTGCCAAGCCGAACTAGGAAGCTCATTTAGCGCGAGTAACGCGTCGCGAACGAGCGCAGCACGCACAGCATCTTCAGCAGCGCCACCACCACCACACGCATTACCACTCCTAGGTGAGGAGGTAACCCCCATGGGTGAAATCTGCGCAGCTGCGTTACTCACTGTACGCAAAGCTAAAGAAACCAGCATCCCTTCACATTCTTTCTGAAGCGCTTGTAAAGTAGTATATCCATCCCCTTCTCCTCCCTCCAGTGCAGCCGGGTGGCTCACACAGCGACGCAACGCACCAATTAATATCCTCCCGCCTTCGACTTCGTGGCGAAGGAAAGAGGGCAGAACGAAGAGTTGATCGTCCCAATCACCTGCTTCTGCACGGACAGCTGCAGCCAACCCAGCTACGGTAGTACTGGTTGGAGTTGGAGTAGTAGTAATAGGAGTAGGAGTAGTAGAGGTCGTGGCAGCTCCATTAACAGAAGAAGAAGAGGAAGAAGAAGGAGCCATTTCAGTCGCTTTGGTGGTGGTAGCACCGTTTTGGCCACCATGACCCCTTCCACCAACTCCAACTCCAGGAGTATTCTCTTCTCTATAATACCTACTACTGCTACTATATTCTTTACTCGTATAATATCTTTCTTCTGCATCCAACAACCGAGCCAAAACCTTCCTCTGTTTTAAGTCATCGTTCACCGCAGTCGCTGCCTCGACGACCCGCTCCAGCGATGCTAAAAATCGCAATTGCACCTCTGCTGGCATGGATCCAGGTGCTTCTTGGAGTAGTTCTCCCACGCAGCGGAGAGCTAACAGGGAACTTCTACACCGACGACGAAGAATACCCATAGTCTCTGCTCTTGCAGAATCGTCATCTGGAGTAGTATCAGATGATGGGCTTGTCGAGATATCATTTAAATCCGGGATCAACAGCATACCACCCACGACTGCTTCAACATCTTTCCAGCTACTTGCACTCAACCTAGGCCCTGCTTGGTGGAGTAAAGCATGGAGTTGACGGGTCCCAAGAGAAGCTGCGTTTTCATCAGATGAGTCAGCATAGGTACGGAGAAGGCGAAGACTAGGTCGGAGCAGTGCTGTCGTTGCAGAAGTTGATGTAGTAGTAGTAGTAGTAGTATGCTGACCAGAAGAACTCGTAGAACAAGAGGAAGTAGCAAGCATAGACCAGAGATCAGGTAAGTGCGTATTTGCATGACGCAGCACACGTTTCATGCCTTCGGGACTGAGCCTGTCTACAGATGGAATAGGTAAGGGCATGGAGAGAGCAACAGCAGGGGTGCTTGCACGACGAGTTATAGTTGGAGAAACAGCTCCCACAGATCCTCCCGCCGCCGCTGCTGCTGCTGCTGCTGCACCTACAACACGTGTTGTTCCAATACATAAAGCAAGCATAGGTCCAATAGATCCATCAAATATATCTTCCCATATTTCAACTGGTATTGCAGCTGAATGTGTCTGGATGATTTGAAATAGTACTGCAGCAGCGGTATCGCTTTCTTTTGGACGAGGATCTGATCGAGCGACTGCTGCTAAAGGACACAAAATCGCCAACCACGCCTCTTTTACACCACCACCCTCTATAGTATTAATTTTATTCGTACTACTATTACTACTGGTCTCTTCAGCAAGTCGGCGAGCTAAAATCTGTACCATATATAACGCTGTCGGTACCAGATCTTGTACTTCGGGGGACACATTCGAAACAGCAGCCATGACAGCACACATACATTCACGTAAACACCCATGTCCATCGCCTTCATCATCAGCGTATAAACTCATAAATACAGTTGAGAGAGCATCGAGTGCTTGGGAGACAACCGCAGGAGACAGATCTGCCGCTGCTACAGCTAAACATTCCAAAACTGCTTTCCATCCACTGCCTATTCGGCGTGTATGGGTTCCTACAGCGTGAGAAACACACGCAACAGCTAATTCACGAACAGAAGGGTTATCAGAACAGCGTAGCACCGCAGAAAATGGTCGCAAAGCATCACCTTGAGCGGTGAACCCTGCTATTTCTGCTCTACAAAGTAACTTGTCAGCTAGCTGGCGTAACGCGTCTACAGCAAACATGGAAATGTAGCTATCACTGTGGCATGCGGCAGAGACTATATGCTGTGAAACTACTGTCCAGAGTCGTTGCCACACCAATCTAATCCTTTCTGTGTTACGGGCAGCGCACTCGACCAGTCTTTGTAACAAGTATACTTTCGGGACGGCTCCAGGTACACCAGGGTCGAGTTCTTCTTGACTAACAGCACATAAGGCACGGAAAAAGGTCAAAATTGCTTCGCCATCGAGTTTATCACTTTCTGTGAAGATCCTGTCAATTGGCAAGGCGCCTGCAGTTTCCGCCCAGAGCACAGCTCCCATCCCGGGCCCAGTTTGAACGGAAAGAGGGCCCCGACGTTCACTAACAATAGTCGTGGTCGGTTTAAAGGTGTTATCCGCGTCTGATTTATTGAATAAGCGGCTTAAGAAGGAACTTGAAGACGAGGAAGAATCTGGGGTCGCCGTTGATATGGTGGTCATAGCCATTGTTGTTGATGACCCCAGGACAGTAGGCGAAGTGGTGGGGCGAGGAGCTAAAGCACCTGATGCATTAAGAGCAGCAGCAGAAGAAGGGAATATTCCACCGCCTGCACCACTACCAGTACCACCATGAGATGATGAGGATGAGGTCGCCAGATTCAATTTCAAAGCTTCAAGTTCACTCAAAGCTCTTAATATAATGACCCAGGCACTACCCAACGCCCCCGCTTCACTGCAACTACCCAAAGAAATCAATCGACTCAAAGAAGCAACTTGTCGAGCCTCTTCAGGGGTATGAGGAGGCGCGGGGGCCCCTAGCCGAGCCGCCGCCGCCAACCCCGCAACCAAAGTTTCACAAAGATTCTCCAATCGTAGTAAAGCAGCAAGACGAATAGCTTGCTCATATCCATCAAGAATAGCCATTGCTTCAATTAAATTGGAAGCTCCGGAAAGAGCGGTCGCTAAGGCTTTCCCGACAGCTACGCCAGATACTTGCATCATAGGCCGAGCATGCTCCGCGTGCGTTGCTGCATGCCACATAGTCCCTGACCCAGGAACAGCGTTAATTCCCATCCCTGCACCAGCACCAGGGGTGGATAACAGTTGACCAGTCAACTCTAAAAGGCGCTGGCGCTCTACATCCACGCCGTGCTGTTTGTCCCAGGAGGCTCCTGCCCAAAAGGGGGCTGCGAGTTGGGTGAGACCGACTGCCGCTGCTAAACGAGCTCTACGCGATAAATCACCCTTTTTATTATAGTTATTGTCATTATTACCACCTGTGTTGTTGTTAACACCACCGCTGGCTCCATTGGCAGCGCCACCCGCAACAACATTAACAGCACTTTTCCTTACTGCAATTTCTTCAGCAACGATTCTTTTATACAGCTGCTGCACTTCTTCAGCAGGTAAAATCTCTTCATACTCTCCAGCTTCAGTTTGATATACACACATCGTCACAAAATCCTCACTAGAGATCCTCGCCTCCGCCATAGGATTGTGGGCGTCGGTATGAAGCATAATAATCGCAAAGGCAAGTAGATATGGTGCATCTGCAGTAGCAAACATACCAGGATTCTCTACACAATACCGTGCAGCGAACTTTTCAATGATTCTATCGATTTTTTGGGCTTCTCCAGGCAATCGAAAATTGAAGAGAAGAGATCGGAGAGCAGTGTCTACTGCCAGACCAGAAAATTTTTCATTTTCTATATAAGCATGCATCACTGCTATATTAAAATCATCTTGGTGGCCGAAAAGTTCTCCTACAGCAGTAGGATCTAACCGATCGGAATGTTCCCTTAGAAATAAAGCAGCAGCGGAAGGATCGTTCACTCCAAGGACTCCCAGTTCAGTTAGGGTTTTCAAACCTTTGATAGGGTTTCTATTAAAGGCCTCAATGCCTACTTCTAGGTTGCTTTTAATGGCTTTATCTGTCTGGATTTTATGAAGGACATCGTGATGAAGATGCTTTGTACCTGGGTCTAGCTGGTCTTGTGGAAACATAGGGGAAGAGAAAGACGAAGAACCAGCCACAGCAGCAGCTTCAGCTTCAGCGTCTGCTGCAGTGGCAGACTGTGGAGTTGACTCTTTAATCTCTTCTTTTAAAGGCCCAGCCCAGGTATCCATCGATTTCACAGCAGCAAGCAAAGCTTTCAAGGCAGTTGCTCTCGCTTTTGGCACCGCTGCTGCAGGCAATGAATTCTTAGCTGCAGAACTGCCACTACCAGAACTAGTCCCTAATTGAACGTATTTAGCTAGCAATTTAACCGTCCGTTCAAATAAATTCGCCGCTTGCAAATTGCAATCATAATTAACGAAGATATCGACCAAGACTTGGGGAGAACTACACACCCCTGCAAGCCCCGTCAAGGCCGCCAGCACTTGATGAGGGCTTTCCGGCCTTTCTGCTTCCAATGGCCTTAATAACAGCAGTGGATACAATGCCCCTACTTCTGCTTTGAGAAATTCACGTAGTCTAGGCGAAGCTATAATCGCAGTTAATATAGAAACTGCTGCGTCAACTGCTTGGTTATAAGGCGACATGCAATTTCTTAATAACGCAAGACACAAGGGCTGTCGTAATTGATGCGAAAACTCTCGTCTAACCTGACTCCAATCATGTACTGGGTTAGTAAGTACTTTTACCAACATGTCAAGGGCGAGGAGTTTACCGACATGCATGTACGTTTCTCCCGCTCCAATTCCAGTTTCCCTGGCGGCAAGCTTACACATAGCATGAATCACGATAATTGCGTCACGTTCTGGGACAGTGAGACGACGCCATTCTGCTGCACGACGTTCTTTCATTAGGGCGCGACGTGGATCAGGTGGGGTATCGACACGAAGCAATTTTTCAGACCGATTTAGTTGTTTGGTAGCAGATGAAGACAACTCAGCTTCTGCAGTACCGCCACTGATGTCACTGCTATTTTTATCTTGATATCCTGGTGGAGGTGTGGTAGTAAAACCACCACCAGCACCATCACCAGCAAAAGTGGATGATTCTTGAGCATCGATTTCACGGAGAGCTGCAGCTGCAGACGCCGACGGACTTAATGGAGGCCCCTCATTCAAACTACTGGTACTACCGCCAGCAACAACACCAGCAACAACACCATTATAACTGTCGCTGCCACGATCGGAAAACGTAAAAGGAGCTTGGCTTCTTGCACCAGCTTCAATTTGAGAGTTTTGGGAGTGTAAAGGTAGCGCAGCCATAGCTTGTTCAAGTCCCCTAAGATCAGCTTGTTCTGCAAGACTCGCCAGCTGCGCTGTACGTGTGTCCTCTACATGTTTCTGTTGCTGTGCCGCTGCGGTCGTTGCTGCTGCTGCGGCTGCATCGACCTCCAGGTCTTCTGCATTATCGTGAGAGGCATTTGTACGTATTCTAGGTAATTTAGATTGATGCTCTAATGCTATTGTCAACTCAGCAGGGGAAAGGGAGACTTGTTGTTCCTGTGTTTGCAGCCCTTGTCGACGTCCTTGAGCACCGCCAAAACCACTGCTGCGGTTGTCATCTTTGATTAGCTCAGGTGTGATGGCGCCTGACGTTCCAGGCCATGCTGCAGGAAGTGGACTGCCTGTATCTTCTTCATACACGTCTTTAAAAGCATTTTGTACCGGAGAGATCATTGGTGTGCCGCCTGGTGTCTGCAAAAGAGAAGAGAGATTGGGGAAAAAATTTGACAAACGGCAAATATTTTGGGTAAGAAGTAGACCAGCACAGCTCTCCACTTATATTCTATATTTATATCATTTCATAAGCAACAAGCAACGGTACACTTCTGATAATAACTATTAATCGAATCAAATAAAAACTACACGAAGTAAACTACAGAACTTACCATGATTTGCTGAGAAACCCTTTTGACTATGGTATTCAGCATTTGCAACAATGCTGACTTTGCCGTTGACTTTATATCTTCAGCAGCCCCACCTACAGCGATATTGAACACAGTACGTGCAGCTTGCATAAGCGTATCTCCATGGCACATAAAATGCTCAGCAGTGGCTAGAGTTAACAAGGTTTTGACCACTGAAAGTTGAACAGAGGCGGTGGTTGAGGCTCCAGCCTTAACTGTCATGCCGACGACTGAAGTTACCAAACTAGTTGTATCGTCTAAGCGACCGCTGGGGCGGGTTTCGCCTTGTAGGTAGGCGTATGCTACAAGTTTGTGAAGACATGCGAGTGCTGGTTCTGTTATTTTGGGGGTGTCTTGGGCGAGGGCCGAGCGGAGGACAGAGATTAGAGAATCTGTAACCTCTGCTGTGAAAGGGATAGCAAGATGGCTGCCTGGTGTGCCAAATTCACCACCTCGGAGCAAATCTGTAGTAGAGGAGATTTGAGAAGCAAGTAAGAGGGGGAGAAAAAATAAAGGACATTGGAAAAATAAATGAAAGCTTTGGACAGGTGAGATGATCATCAAGATTGAGAGTAGACGTGCCTTTAAGTTCTTGGCACGCATCACGTAACCCTTTATGTTCTCTTGATCTACTCGATGCTTGTGATTGGATTACATCCAACTGTTTATTAATGAAAATTTCGACATTTGTTTCGTGCGACATTGTAAGCTATATATTTAAATGAAGGCGTTTGGACCCACTTTAGGGCATCCTGTATATTTGATCCTTTACAGTATGCTCAAAATATAAGGAGGAGGAGCAGTGATCAGAAGAAAAAGTTGGTTTTCTCAACCACCTTCTTTATTTCTTTGACTGAAACTAGAAAATTTCATAAAAACGTCGTCTATGAACAGCAGCATCTAATTTCGTTCATAGAATACGCAATTATACACTATTTCCAGGCATGAGAGTTGTCAGCCGGAACAGCTAAGGGCAGAGATTCATTGTGCAAAAATGTCAGGGAGAAACGATCGTCGTGGCAATGATAGACGTAAAAACTCTCGCTATGACCCTATTGGAAGAAGACCGAATAGGTGCGCAGATAAATAAAGCACATAAAGCGCTGGCGCTTTTAAACATCTTAATTCCCAAACAGCTTGACAAAACAGCCCGCTCGCGTGCAAAGAAGTTCTCATAATTTTTTCTTTGTCTTTTGTTTTCTTAAAGAGGCAGATCCCCTCCTAGCAGAGATAGAGATACACCAGAAAAGGAGGATTTAAGCGGATTTGTGAAAGTAGGTATCTAAACAATTTCTTAAAAATTTATAATTTCTAAACAGTGCTGTCCTTTACTTTCCAAAAACTTTCCTCTCTGTTTATTTATCAAGTACTTCTTTCTTTTAATTCTGATCAGATCTCCCGACACGATGAAAGTGCGCGTGTCGGTGGAAAGATCGCATGGAATGCACGCCGAGGAGAAAACCTTCCCATCCTCGCTTCAGGTGCTGCGGCGATCTACAAAGCAATGGAAGCCACTGCCGCTGCTCGTAGATTTCTTGGCCAAGACGACAGGCCCTTAGAATTAGTATGCCAGCCAGCATTTAGAGCAGAGAATAAGTTAGCATCGATGGCTATTTACTTTTCTACGTTGAAGAAAAGATATGAAGACGTTCTAGACAGCAAAACGGTGATTAGTGTTTCAAAAAAATCCAACCCAGTAGTCGTTGCGGGCGCGATTGCTGCCCGGGTACGTGAAAGATCCAACCCTTTAGTGACCGCAATTGGTGAAGAAGCAGTCTGCAACGCAATTATGGCTATAGGAAGAACAAGACTGTATCTAGAAGATGATAATTTGGATGTTCGGTTTGTAGCGGTAGTGGAAGAGGCGGAATTAAAAGGGGGAGATGGGAGGTGGAGTTATGTTACAACGATGAGGTTTCGATTATATGGAGAAGAAGTTGGAGAAGATGAGGATGATTAAAATAGCCGTTTTGTGATTAAAATATGTCTGTTTGAATATGCCTACTTGACCTGGGCTTGCAGACTGTAAAAACTCCAGCTTAAAGAAAATTTCGTCTCTCCTTTCGGTGAAATCAGGGCGCTCTGCCGAAAGAAACCCGGAATGTGCAACTCAGTCGAGCTAAAGGGGCCTATAGTTGCTGAACCGGACCTAAACCGCAAGGTTTTATACATTTTTAATTATTTTAAATTACAATATCCACTTTGGAGAGCCTAGCTTGAAGCGCAGGCTGACTAATCACTGTTGCTGAGTGTGATTTTGCTTTAATTTAAAGTTTTCGGAATAGACTCTATGGGTGCTTTCACAGAGTTGCTTTTGCGCAAGTAAGTTGGAGTGATCTATACCAACTATATAAGTGACCGTACATTGCCTGATCTTTGGCACAGGAGCGTCTAACCAAAACCCGGTTTTAACTTTCTGCAGACATTCAGCGATTGCCACCACGCTGTTCAGCGCTTCGGTGATTGGCTCCTTCTATTACACTATGCAGCATGGTAGAAGTGCTTGGGTTGACGCAACGACCCTCATGACTGGTGAGTTTACTGTTCTTCTGCTTGCTCAGTGTTCACAATGCACAGAACCTAAACATAAGAACACCACGCTTACCCACCCTTTCCTGTGTTTCCCCCCCTTAACTGCCATGAAGGTAAAGAACAAGACGAGGATCCTTCAAAGGCCACGTATACTTACCAGCTTAAATTCCGTTGAATTTACACAATTTTGATCCCCCACTTCCCCAGCCCTAGCCCCACGCTCCCAATTTTTTCTCCCAAAGGCCTGAAGGTCTCCCGTGCTGGCTGGCTGGCTGGGAAGATTTTGATGACTTGTATACCTCCAATGATGATGCGATTATAAATGATGAAATGAGTTTCTGTAGATACATATATAAAGTTTTCCTTCACCCACCGACATTTTTTTTTTTTTTTGAAAGGCGGGCGACAAGGAGCTGCTGTTCCTTGTCCTTTCCTTTCCTTTCCTTTCCTCCTGCGAACCACAGGAAATATGTCGCGTGTGGTAAATTTTCAACGAATTTCAATCTACATTTTCCTTTAAACGTGCTTTAAATAGCAAAAATTTTCTTCCTTTTTCTCCGTGGATGGTTCTTTCCCTCGTTCTTTCTGCTTTGTTCCTTACTTTCTTTTACTACCTACCTTGGCTGTGTCTTCGCTCGTTCTTTGTTTTATCTATGGTGTAACTAGCAATTAGAAATATCTCTTTACAATCAGGGAGGGGGGGCATTGAATAGTAAGAAAAAGAAGAAAAGTCGTTGATTTGCAACCTTGCTAGGGGAGAGCACGTGTCACGACCTAGCTCAGGCTAGATTCTACACAAAGTAACATATCCAATTGGAGTATTGACAACCATCCCAGGAGAGGATCAAGGAAAAAAGTAGAGATTAACAAATGCAAAAACAGAAGCAACAACAAAGATTGTTGAAATAGAATAAATAATAAAAGCAGGGGGTTATTCCGTGTCTAAAATATGGTATCTAAGACTTAGAGTTAGAGTGAAGAGTGAATAGAACAGAAGAAAATAAAGTAAATATTATCTTAGTGTGATGGCTGTTGAGGGATAGAAACGGATGTGCATGGAGAAGTAAGAAAGAAAGAATACGATATGTGAATATCTAAGCTTGCTTGGGAGACCTCTAAAGAGGGAAAAAAAAGGAAACGGAAAGAAACATGATGCGTTTCACAATTCATTTACGATTAAACCAACCCTAAGAAGCGGTAGGTACATATGTAGCTCTTTCTACTGCATGCCTTCGTACTGGAACTCGTACTGCTCAACAGGAGTTGCCAAATTTTGAGTTTGCTTTGACTTGGGTGGGGGACGACGACGGGGTTTAGGGGATTTTGGCTTTGGCGCTGGGGTCTTTGGGGAAGGTTTAGGCTTGGGTCCATTGGCCTTTGCAGGCTCAGGGCTCGTCTTTCCGGGGGGAGGAGAAGGGGATTTGCTACCGGCTGCCACCACGTTAGATGGAGGTGGGAAAGGCACTGGAGGAGGAGGAGAGTCGTATTCAGGAGGAGGTGGAGAAGGCTCTGGCGGCGGCGGAGGAGAGTTGTATTCATTGACTTTATAATCAATCAACAACTTAGGGTGGTTTTCCACTTCAGTAGAATCCTTAGAAGTGAAGAAATAGGATCCTTGTACGTTATCAGCAGGTAACTTGGACGCAGTTTCAACACGGGACGCGTCATAGCGGAACACGCGCACAAGCATAAATTGAGTAATACCTTTTTGTACGGCATCAGTGACATCCAAATGAAGGAATCTTCCGGTACCGTATTTCACCTTTGAAGCAGGAGGGATGGTAATATGGCCCACAATAGAAGGCTGGGGGTTAGACCACCAATTGATGAAATTTTCATTCGTTTTGGTGATGCGCGCACCGGCAGGCTTGAGGAAGATAAGATTAGACCAAGAGACAGATTCCTCATGCCAGTCATCAGGTAATCCAAGAACAGTTACAACTTGAGGCTCTTCATTGGTTGCTTCACGTAAGTGCAACTTCAATACTGCGGAAACAATACCTTCGCTGACTGTGTTCTGGTCATATTCGAATTTTAAAATAGAGACAGCAAGCTGTTCAGCAGTAGAAACAACAAGCTGATCAGCTAAACCTTCAATTTCACCAGAAGATCGGACAGTGGCGTCACCAGCAGCAGTCACTGCCAACTGCTGGGTCATCACCTTGGGCACTGTCAACATCATAAAGGTACTAGGAGGATGGACGTAATTGAGAACCTTGGTAGCACCTAATTGTTGCATCCAAGCAACTTCTCCGTGGTAGGTAGACTCCATTTCACGATTCATACCGACAGATGTGGCGATAATGTTGCCCCAGGGATCGACGCCGGGAAGTGCATCTAAATTCAAGATGACACGGTGAGCGTTCCATTCTTCATTAGTAACGTAGATATAATAGGCCTGTAGAGAGAAGAGAATTTTAAGGGGGGAGAGAAAGAAGCGTTAGGCTGAGTAATGAGTGAAGAAATATCAATCATTTTAAGAAGGCGGGAAAATATTTCAAAGTAGCAATGAAGAAAGAGATGGTGGGCTATAATAAATGAATGCTGTACTACTAGTAATATTTATAGTTCCAATCAAATGAAGTAATTGATCTTGAGAGCCCTTGAGAAAGAAAATAAAATATATCAAAAGAAAATGCTATCTATTAAAAATCACTTACGTAATCGTCAGCGACGGCAAACATGGTGAAATAGGTGTTCCTATCAATATCAGTATTTTCAGCAGCAAAATTCCAAACTTGTTGAAGGCTTCCGGTTTTACGACGCACTAAACGGTAGACTTCACCTAGCTTCGTAGTTCCAGTTAAAAAGAAAGGTCTCTCGGTTACTGAGCCATACATGATGCCATTTTTAGTAGTCCTCGATGGGAAATTGTTATTAGCACTTTGGGTGAGTCTATGGATATTAAGAGAATTGGGGCCACCAGGGCTTTTAATCAAATGGGAAATTTGTGCAGCAAGGCACGCTCCGGTAGAAGGCAGGTCAGCCACGTGTTTTCCAGCAAAGAAAGGATGGGAAGCATTGTCAGAGGTGGCAGCGGTGAAGCAATTAAATTCAGTAAGCATAATATCCATATCTCCATAGCCAGCTTTGGAGAGTGACTCTTTTGCCTTGTTGTAGCTGACACGCATGAGACTACCTCGCTCATTACGGCACCCGTTGCCGTATTTAGAACAAGGACGAGGTGTGAATGATCCATACTTGTGGTAAGAGTAGGCATGGAAAAGAGTAAAGTTAGGATCTTCAACGTTTTCAGGGAATGGAATATTCATATATTTGAACATAGGTTCGGCATAAGTCGTTCTCCAGTAAACAGTGGTGGCAGGTCCAATCAAATGAGGGACTAACTCTTTGCCAGCACTTCGATTGTGATCTGCAAAGGCATCTTGCATAGCACGTGAACGAATGCGGACATCGTCTACCCATTTCTCTCCATTCATGCACCCTGGATTTTTATCAGGTTCATTATAAAGCTCGATTTCAACGATATTACGTTCAGCAAACCAGCGACCACCAAAGTAATTGATCCTGTATAATTCCCAGCGCTCCTTCCAATATTCAGGATCATTAGGATCAGTGGTGTTTAAATCCATTGTGTTGCAACGAGCATCCCAAAGGGCCATGATATCGTATCCATTGGATTGCAAATCCCTGATATATCTATCAGGGTTACCGTAAGCACCTGAAATTCCTTCATCAGTAGTCGACAATCTTTGCAGAATCCTGGGCCAGTCAACTTGAGGGTTCTTGTCCAGCCAGTCGAAGAAACGGCCGTTTCCAGGACCTGATCGAAGGCCCTTGACTGCACTTTTGTACGCCTCCACATCCACAACGGGGACACCAGAAAAGTCCAAGCCAAACTGGTTGCCATAGGCACCACTGCGGTATTGGTTGGCAACAAATCTACGCCACCTGAGGCCAGATAAAGGTTGGATAAAGATACGCATATAGGTCGGCTTGAGATAATTGAGCATCTGAATAGTGTTACCTGTAAGGAAGAAGGAGCGAAAGAGTGAGTTTTCAATTGGGTAGAAGAGGATTTCTCCAGTGGTGGTGTGGGATCAAGAGCTAACTGATATTGCAATATATTAGTTGGAGACGTGCAGTGGCGACTAGGCGCGGGTATGTCGTGTTCAAGACTTACTCTCTTCATTGCCCATGCTCATTGCTGCAGCAAAGCGGGAAAAAGGGAGAAAACGAATATTAGATTTGAATTGAAAAAGGCAGAGCACCAACGCTGAACGACTAGCGGGGAAGGCTTTTGGCGGCTATCTCAATGGTCAAACAACATCAAATCAATTGACCATAGGAGCAGGCGGATTGCATTGTCCTACTGCAGTACAAGTAGCAAATCTCAAAAGTTTTGAAGATCTGCAGAAATCTTACCTATTCCCCAGTGCTCTGGGGTAGTAGCAGGAGCTTCTCCGGTTGCATATACCTTGTATGTCTTGGCAGCTACATTTCCCAAGGATGCAACGAGGCATAAGGCCACAAGCAGCGGCGCCCGCGTGAGCATCTTGCTTCAGTTCTCGATTGGGCCTTGAGACAGCTACAATGCTTTATCAACGTGCCAGAGTGATCCAATTGAGGTAAGTATTACCTGAAATATATAAAAAATTGAGATTGGCTGAGTTTAAGCGGCAACACGGCTTTATTTTTTCAACTAGTGAAATTGAAGCTGCTTCCACTGCCAGTGCAGTGAAATTGAAGCTGGCTGCCGCAGTGCAGGGAGCTGTCTGACGGTCACAGTGTGGTAGCTGTGTACCTCCCTAACAAACTCGAGCCTTACATATATCCGTGGCGACCAATATTTTTGTCCAGGTTCCCTGTAAACTGTATCAATAAATTGGAAGAACTGCAAAAGTGGGTCTCTGTCTCTTGGAACTGGCAGGCAGAGTCTTTCTTTCTGTTACCGACAGAGCTTCCTACTGCCGCCATTACCCGTCCTCACTACTCAATTAAATTCTATCTTCTCGTGATGTTACATACTACTATTTAATTCTCTCAATTACTCCACTAATTCCATAGATAATTTCTTAAAGCAAAAAGATAAAAACAAAACTACGCCTTCAAGGACTGCTACTATATTTTTTTTAAAACACCAAATCAGATTACTTTCTAAATTTCATTTTTTATTTCAAGATGAATAGAAATGAGAATTATTTAGAAAGTATCAGAGAAAGCGGCGAGAGAGCCAAGAGCTCCCTTACCAAAAGCCAAACCCTGGACAGCAAATCCGAGACAGGCCACCATAGCAAGACGTCCGTGTTTGATTTCAGCCTCCTTGAGGGAATCACCCTTCTCACCATCAGCAAGTTTCAAGGGATCAAAGACACCACCGGGGTAGATACGCTTCTCAAGATCGGTGGAAGAGTTACGGAAGAGTTCAATTCCTCCCATCAAGACAGAGTTGGCAACAGCGAGCTGGTTGATGTCAAAGGGAAGATCAAAATTAGCGTATTGAGGCTGGCCGTACTCAAGGGCAATAGCATCCTGCCATGCGACGCCGGTGGAAGCTTCACAAGCGAGCACACCGAGGGCACCAAGCATAGCCCAGCGACCGTGCATCAACTCGCACTCGCGGAAACGCTGGAGACCAAACACCTCTGAGTAAGGGGAGAGAGTGTCAGTTGAGACCTCATCAGCGTTGGAAGCGAAGGAACCGATGATACGGCCGGGCTTGTTGACGGCAGCATTCTGATCGAGCTGATCGACATCGATCTGGAGGAACTCGGTGGGTCTAGAGAGACCAAGAGGGTCAAAGCCACGGTCTCCGGGAAGGGAGCCATCGAGCCAGTCGGGGCGGACGGTGTTAGGGAGCCAGAGAGCCTCACCGGCTGTAAATAAAAGATGAATATGGGTTAGTTTGAGCAAGGGTGCGGGTAAATAGAAGAGGAAAATAAGAAAAACTATCTTTGAAGAGATAGGATAAAGCATGGAATGAGGGTTTGCTTGACAGCAAAATCTTCCCCAAATCCTACAAATCTAGACAGATTAAGCTATACTATACACGATCAAACAGCAAAGGAAGCGAGAAGAGGGCTAAAGTGGTGGATCTTCACTCTATCTCTCAAAGATGGTTGATTTTTAGTGCCAAACTCGCTCCCTAGCTCGAGATCTGAAGTGCAGTATTTTTGATATACTCTGAA
Organism: Nannochloris sp. 'desiccata'; assembly: GCA_019044685.2. Classification (NCBI taxonomy): domain Eukaryota; kingdom Viridiplantae; phylum Chlorophyta; class Trebouxiophyceae; order Chlorellales; family Chlorellaceae; genus Nannochloris; species Nannochloris sp. 'desiccata'. The sequence continues at coordinate 166,538 of JAGTXX020000007.1, read as the reverse complement.
TCGGTTGTAATCACTCACAGGAAGAGCTCTTGCGGACAGTAGCCTTCTTAGCGGCAGTAGCCTTCTTAGGGGCAGCCACCTTGGCACCTCCAGATTTCTTGAACAAAGCCTGAACCTTCATTTTGAGGAGTGTCTATTTGACTTGAGTAAATATTTATAAATTGCAAGTGAAGAAGAGCGAGGCACTGCTGCGATTTATCTCAAAAATTGCCTTTGAAATTTGCAGATTTCTGATTGAAGTGATTTTGAGACCAGGATCTAATCCTCTTCTCATGAATCTGAGCTCGGAGGGGAGTGCACTGAATTTTAAAGAGACAATTTCAAGCAATAGAATGGGGAGAATATGCCGTTTGCTCAGCATAGGATGTGCATGGGTTAACCAACAAACCATCTAGGCTGCAAAGAAGTGCTCTGAGACTGGATTGAAACCCGCCGACCCTGCCGCCGCCTATCCTTGTATTTTCCTTGATACAATTCTTTCTAAACATAGTAGGCAGGTAAATTCCTTGTAAATACTGAACCTTTCATTAGCAACTCGCGTGATCAGCTGAGCAATCGAAAACTATGTTTCAAAACAAAGAACAAAAAGGCAAGGAGCTGCGCCATCAGCGGCAAAGGTGATTGAAGGTTTTTCCTTCATGCAAAAACTACAATTTAACTCGATATAAGCTAACTATACATATAAGAAAATTTTAAAACACACGAAGCACTCCAATTTTCCGCCTCGTCGGTCACTTTAAATTCGCATGCACTGAGATTCGCATCCACCTCCACTTTTATTTCAAATGTCTGTTCCAATCGAAAGTATAGAAGCTCGTCTCGAGCGTCAGGAACTCCCTGTTAAATACGAGTATTGCCGTCTGCAAAATGCCCGTGTTGCGTATGTGGAGCATTTAAGACGGACTTCTGCCAAGGACAACGTCACCGACGGCACCATCGACGGCGATGGTGCCACTGGCAATGCGGTAAAACCATCTGATATGAGCCAAAAAAAGAGCAGAAATGCATTGAAAAGGGTAGGCTTTCACCTTTTGTTACTTTGAAATACTTTTAAACTAAATTTATCTATCTCTTAGTCTCTTCTAAATCTAAACTAATAATACTTCCAACGGAATCAATCAATTAATAACAGGAGAGGGCACAGGCTCGCAAACAAGCTGGCCCCAAAATCTGCGTCGCTTACGCTCAAGGCTCATGCCCCCGTGACTCTGCATGCAAATATAGCCACGACATTCTCGCATATATGCAATCAAAAGGACCTGACTATCCTGGAAAGTGTCCATTTGCGGCTGCAGAAGGCGGGTGTCCCTATGGGGTAATGTGTCGGTGGGCTGGGAGCCATAAAAATATACACCCTCTAGTCAAAGAATACCTAGAAAAGAAGCAGAAAGAAGATGTAGAGAAGAATGCAGAGAAAATGGAGGAGGATATGGAGAAAGTGAGGAAAGAAGAAGAAAAAATAGAAGAAGAAGAAGAAGAGCAACAACCCAGAGCTGAGCCGCCGGTGGTGACACCTGCCGCCATCGCTGCTGCTGCTGCTGCTATTCGTACTGCTGCTTCTGAGCAGCCTGAAGATTCCAAAGACGCCTTTTACAAGATGGACGGTACCATTCCTTCCCAGCCATTAATTCTCGAACCCACCAGTATCTTTGCGCCCACAATGAATATCTTGGACAATCAAATTCAAAATAAAATTAGAAAGGGAGAATATGATTTTTCCACGACAGATGCTGTATTGGCAAAGCTTGGTATTAATAATCCTGCTAAGAATAGGTATGATAAAGCCGGGAAACAAGGGAGTGAAGCCGAGGTAGAGAAGATGGAGAACCCTATCCATGGAGCTGATGCAGATGCTGACGGGGATGGGAATGGGAATGGCACCGCTGAGCCAGAGAGCAATAAACGACCTCGTCTTGACCTTGAAGCAGAAAAGGCAGTGTCTGCTATACATTCAGATGCTGATTTTCTTAATTCTCTTGAGAAGAAAACAGAGCCTGCTACTGTCGCTGCAGCTCGCACCATCACCACCACCGCCGCCGCTCCTTCTGTTGAGCCTACCGCTGAGCCTGCTTCTTTCTACACAGAAACCCCTTTCCACCGTAGAGAACGCAAGAAATCCATCGATTTCCGCGGCAAAACCTTCCTCGCCCCCTTGACCACCGTTGGAAATCTCCCATTCCGCCGTCTCTGCAAATCTTTGGGCGCCGACATCACGTGTGGCGAAATGGCTCTGGGTACTAATTTACTTCAAGGGCAAGCGAGTGAATGGGCTTTACTGAAAAGACACCCTGAAGAAGATTGTTTTGGCGTTCAACTTTGTGGTGGATTTGGTGACGCCATGGCACGGTGTGCCCAAATGGTAGAAGAAAACTTACAAGTTGATTTTGTCGACGTGAATTTCGGATGTCCAATTGACGTTGTGATCAATAAAGGCGCTGGTTCGGCATGTTTGTTGCGTCCAAATCGAATAAAAAATATTATTCAAAGCATGACTTCGATTCTTAGTTGTCCATTAACACTTAAAATGAGGAAAGGGTATACAGACAAACAAGATATCGCGCATTTATTGTTACCAAAGGTTGCCCGGTGGGGGGCAGCGGCGGTGACCCTGCATGGTAGAACAAGAGAACAGAGATACTCGAGACTGGCTGATTGGGAATATATAAAGACCTGTGCTGATGTAGTTAAAAACCTCGGGGGGACTAATGTCAAGACCGATGTGAATGGCAATGGAGTAGCAGAAGAAAAAGTTTGTGGGGGGTATGACACGATCAATCAAGAGATGCAATTAATCGGCAACGGTGATGTGATGTCTTTTGAAGACCATGAACGAGCAATCACCGAAGCAGGTGTGGCTACCACCTACGTCGCACGTGGTGCGTTAATGAAACCATGGGTATTTACAGAAATTAAAGAAAGGAGACATTGGGACATCTCCGCATCCGAGAGATTAGATCTCGTTAAAAAATTCGCATTAAATGGAATAGAGCATTGGGGCTCTGATACCCGTGGGATTGAAAATACACGTCGATTTTTATTAGAATGGCTTTCCTTTGCGAATAGATACGTGCCTGTAGGGTTAATTGAAGTGTTGCCGCAAAAAACAAACCAACGGCCGCCAGCCTTTGTCGGTAGAAATGATTTAGAGACGTTATTGTCTTCTCCAGATCCAAGAGATTGGATTTATATTACGGAGATGGTGTTGGGACCTGCTCTTGATGGGTTCAGGTTTACACCCAAGCATAAGGGCACGTCGTATGCTTCGGCAGGTGGTGGTGGTGACCCTGGTGGTGGCGGTGGGGGTCGTGGTGGCGGGAAGATGAAAAATCACGGAAATAAAGAGCAGGAGTTTTAGATTATATTAGTTTCATTGTAGTATTTACATATGTAAACTATAGAAAGCATAGGAAATCCATCGAAACAATTTAATCGAGTACTTTACTAGCCAGGATATTGAGCCCCACAATGGCCACAGCGGAAGTATCTCCCATTTCCTCCAGTTTTACATAATGGGAGGAAACAAAAGTGGAAACGATTATACGTCTGCAGTGGGGAAGGGGGTGAAATAAGTGAGTGGAGGAAGAGGAATCTGAAGAGAGTAGTGCTTCGGGATGAGAGCAGGTATCAATTTAAACATTTTGTTGGTTGGTTGTTACCTGGTAGAGCTGTGCCCCGTCCTTGGTGCCACAATTAGGGCAGGATCGACTCTGACCTAATGGCTTTGTGCGGCTTCTGGTGCCACATACGAATATACAGGGAATGCAATCCATATTTTATTTTTTAGTCTGCTTTCCCCCAAAACAAAAATGCCGGCCGGGGAGGGGGCTCAGAGATGAAGTTGGTGAGCTTTAAAAGAGAGCTCCTCGTCCTTCCAGAATTCTTTTAGCCTTGTTGCGAGTATGTGATCTTTGATGCAGACTGCTTTTGCGTCAAGGTTCTTTGTCTCGGCTTGAGCCTCAACGCGTTGCATTAGTTCTCTTGCACCTTCTTTCCAGCTTCAACCTGCTTCCGCCGCCGCCGCCCTTCCTTGGTTAAAAAAACTTCAAGATTTCAACCCATGGGACCCTGCTATCTTCGAACTCCTCTTACCCTAGAGGTCAGGTAAAGTTCCCAGATCCATAAATCTTCTCTGTTTCCCAAGTCTAGAGCCCGATCAAAAGTGGGCCTCTAACAGGAGTTGGTAAGTGCTTTCTAGTGAAGGTTAATATTGATAAGAGTCCTATCATAAGACTGCTGTCGCCAATTGTAGAGACAAATCAATAATGCTGTAGATATTCAACATCCACGATACTTTAGATGCGCTGCTAGCGAGCTTCACCTCGAATAAGTTCACTTTTTTGTTGGGAATACATCGACTGCAAAATCGGCGACATAACTGCGTAGCTAGAGGCAATCTAGGGCGGCATCAGCATGATGAAGAATCATAGGACACCGCAAACCAAGAGGTAGGTTCTTTGTGCACATGCATACTGCTCCGATTCAGTTTTAGCTGTCAGTTGGCTCATGACTCTTTTATTTTTGCTCTACAGGAGGTCTGCTCTTAAATTCTTCTTGCTTGTAGCACCTCTAGCCATAGTGGCATATGCACTATCTAGGTAAGAAGCAACGTGCAATTCTTTAATCAACTGTGCCAAAAACTCTTCTTGCTGAAATCAATCATCGTTGAAAAGGCCAGTACAAGTGTTTCTTCTAAGCTCGGCGCTATATTTTACGCGCCTCTTCATGTTCAAATTTGCTGATTTTATACCCATATTCGCTTTTCAATCACTTTCGCAGAAGAGAGTCTTCAGCAATCTCAGTGATGCTGGATGGCGACAGCTATACTAAAGACACTAGAGCGGCCGTTGAAGACACAGCAAACACGCACACCACCCAATCTGTAGACTCTTCCGACTTGCTTCATACTCAAGCGATCTCAGAAGACGAGCTTGAGGAAGATTTATTCCCTCCAACACTTGATGTCAACAAAGGCGGTGAAGGGGGCCGTACCAGCAGCGATGGGACCAATAACGTTGACTATGCACCAGCAAATGATAGCAATAACGATAACGATAGTGCTGCAAATAAACAATCGGATTACGGTCGTGTAGGTGATGACGTTGCCTGGCCTGAAGACGATGAAGATATGAGCAATGATACCAATCAAGAAAATAATAATAGCGAGGGTGGTGATGCAAGCTTCGTACCAAGAGATCACGACTCCCCTTTGGATGCCTTTGAAGAAGCTGCTGCTGGGAGTGGAATAGACGGCGATGATGGTGGGGAACTCAATGATGATGAAGATCCTACAGGAGGGGCAGCCTTCTCTGGGGAAGGTCTGGATGCTGGCGATGAGCAGGATGGAGTAGAACAAGCTGGCGATGATATCTCCTTGTCAATGGAGGCTAAACAAAGCCCTGGAAGTGGGGTTCTCAACAACACCGGCCTTGTAGATATGGTATTTGGTAAAGCGCAAGATGAGGATGTTAAAGAAGTCCTTGGATGGATGGGCAAGTGCCAAACTTTAGCTTGTATTATCAAAGCGCACGATCGTCTCCAAGGTCGTACCAGGTTTAACTTCCCACATTTCTTTTTAATTGGATGGCAAAAATGTGCTACAACTTCAGTAAATGCGTACCTTCGGTACCATCCTCAGTATTTACCCGGAGTTAAGAAGGAGCCACATTGGTTTAGTGTCTGTCAAAACAATTTAAAGGCACCTCATTGTTTGCCACAAACTGAGGCGGAATATCTCCGAGACTTCTTGCGCCTTGAAGATGCCGTTGCCTCTCGTTTGGAGCTGGTTACTTTGGACGCGTCTGCTGATTATGCTGGGCGTGGTGGGGTGCTTGCCAGGAAATTGTATCGCCTGTTCCCTTGGATTAAAGTTGTGATTATGATCAGAGAGCCAATATCTAGATTGATCTCGTATACAAGAATGCATACACAAAGTACGTTCCAGGAGTGGAAGGCGTGCAGTCCTGGCTCGTCGTTGTTTACATGTCTTAGACCTCATTTGAGTAAGTTTTGAAGCAGAGATGATTTTTGTTGCTTCATTTCAGTGTTCCTTGAGCTTTCCAGCCCACACCGTCTCTTCATATATTTTGTTTTTGCCCCATTCTCTTATTCTTGTTATCCTTAACTCTAAATGATTGCGTACCTTTATTCTATTCTAATATAAAATTTATTCTCTGCTACTGTGTTTACTTAAAACCCCTGAAATCTAATCTTTTTTCTTTTTCCCTCTCTTTCCTGCAGCTCCTGGTGCAGCCAATTCTAATTATTCAGATGCTCTCTTGGGCTGGCTCACCACTTTTCCTACCGACCAACTCCATGTCATTCAATTCGAAGAACTCCAAGAAACCCCTGAAAAAGTTCTTTATGACTTAAAAGCCTTTTTAGGCATGGATGTCGATCTACCTGATCGCACAATTGCAAACGTGAATTCTCGCAGAGAAGGGCGTGGATACCCAATGGGGCGTGGCCAATACATGCGATTAGTGCGTATGGTTAAACAAGATGCAGAAAGGACAGCTGAGATGTTGGATCGGTATGGATTAGCAGATAAGACGGCCTGGTTGTCGAGATGGCAATCTGTCTGGAATGAGTGGTTGAACGAATGTCCTACATTCGAAGAAGAGTGTAGTATAGATTCGAATTAGATTCTAATATCATAATAACATAGCTAGTGAGTGGTAATTAGCTGGTTAAAGATGATTATTTTAGTTAGTTTAGAGAGTTGACTCAAGTTGGTTAGAGGCGGTTGCTTGCTTGATGGATGCATGGTTTCTAGGATATTTATAGTTTTTATTGAGTGATAATTTTGAATAACTGTATCCTTTTTAGGCCTACCTGTTTAATAATTATGCATATGGTTGAGGTTAGAAATAGAGCACAGGTAGAGCATGTGCAGCCTAGCCTGTCTGCTTCAATTTCAATTTGAATAGGTTGAGGAAAGAGCTCTCTACTCGTAGTCAAATGCTAGAAGAGGTCGTTGTGCTCATCATATCAGATCACTAAACTCTAGTAGCCATACATAATATGTGATGCATAGCGGGCATCAGACAAAATCTGCTTCCTGCTTCTCTGATCGTTAATTTTAAACTGAATTCATGATGATGAAAACACCGTTGAAAACAGCAAGCAAGGCAGCGATGGGCAGGACTCCAATCAGGCCGTCTCCCTTGGCACGATTCACACCAGGAAGGATGCGTCCTACACCTGGAAGGTGAGAATTCTTTGCAGCAAGTGTCTAAAAGTCATCACCGCTGCACGTACATCAATTGTTCGCTCACTCTTTACCTCTTCTACAATTTCAGGAAATGGAGATCAAGTATCATCAAAGTGATGTTACCGTTGGCCCTCATTTCCATTGTCTTGGCAACGAAGTAAGATTTTTATACAGCATTAGTGCTGCTGTGGCATTCCTTCCCGCCTCTGCTCAATTTGTTTTTCTTTTCTTTTTCTCTATGCAGACCAAACTTTAGCGCACATCATTTACCTGAAAGAGAAGACGATCTACTATCTGGAGATCGATTAGAATTCGTTACTTCATCACAAAAAGGAGGAGGAGCAGAAGCAGAAGCAGTAGCAGTAGAAGGCAGCCTTGACGGCAGAGGAGCTGATGGCCTACTAGGCCAACAGCAGCAGCAACAACAGCAGCAACAGATACAAGAAGAAGAGAAAGTGGTTACTGCTACTCCAGTAGATTTCGATTCGGCTCTCCAGCAGCTCTCCTACTGCGAGACCTTCGAATGCATCAAACAAGCCCACACCGTCCTTGCCGGCCGTTCCAGATTCAATTTTCCGCATTTTTTCCTCATTGGGTGGCAAAAATGCGCTACAACGTCAGTGAATCTAAACTTAAGATCACACCCAGAGTATCTCCCATCTCCAGTGAAAGAAAGCCATTACTTCACTACATGCCAGCACTTTTGGAATCATACAAATTGTATGGCACACAACACATCCCACTACATTCACGAATTTTTGCGCCTTGAAGACGCCGTACAGTCCAAATTGGAGCGTGTTTCGGTCGACGCATCGGTAGATTATGCATGGAAAGGAGGTTCGATTGCCCCTGAGTTGTATAATTTATTTCCCTGGATCAAATTAGTGGTTATTATGAGGGAGCCCCTGTCGAGATTGATTTCATATGTGAGGATGTATACTCAAAGGGAACATGAAATTAAAGGGTGTTTAGCAGGGAGATCAATGTTCGATTGCCTACAATATCATTTAGGTAAGATATGATACCCTCTAAATAGAGAGAGGGAGATTGGGGTGTTGACCATAATTTTTATTCTTATATTTTTCATGCTGACGTCGTCACCTTTGTGTTGATTTTTTTTTTTTTTTTTTTTTTTCTCCTTCCTCTCCCCTAATCTCCCCCCCCCCCCCCCCCCCGTTCCAACAGATCCCAAAGAAGCGAATTCTAATTACTCAGTTCCACTAGAATCATGGTTTCAATACTTTCCTGCTTCTCAATTTCATATTATTCAATTTGAAGAGCTTCAAGAGGATCCCGCGTCGGTAATGAGGAGATTAAAAGAATTTTTAGGAATGGATCCAAATTTACCTAAAAAAGAGCTCAAAAACACCAATTTACGTAAATCTGGTGGATATAAAATGACCATAGAAGAATATAGAAGGTTGTTAGAGCAAGTTCGGTGGGACAGTGAAAGGATTGCAAGTATGGTGTCGGAGCAGGGATTGGGAGATAAGACGAAATGGTTGGGAAGGTGGGAGAAGGTGTGGGATGAGAATTTAGAGACGTGTGATGATAATGGAATATGTGTTATTAATAGTAATTAGAGAAAATGAAATTGAATCTAATTCAATGAGGAAAATTTGTAGCGGTGGTTTTGCAGCTGCCGCCGCCAGCGTCGGGCTTTTTCTGTTTAGTTACGTACTGCGACCCTAATATATATATATATATATGTGTGTGTGTGTTCTATTATGCGTTCATGTTTTGATTACCTGCCCCCAAATTCAGGTAGTTGTTGACTTTATAGGACCAGTGACTACTACTTTTAGAAAGGAGGACAGCCCTATCCGGCTTTGCAAATTGTACCAGCTGACTGAATGAGCGACTCGATCACTTTTTCATTGAGGGTTCAAGCCTAAGAATGGAATTTAAAAAAGCGTGGTCGGAAAAGTATGCTGCCGCAGTGCCTAAGGCACTGCCTTTTTCCACCGACCAAGGCAGTTGCAGAAGCTTACAAGATCTTGGTAATAAAACAATTTTGCACTATATTTTATTTTTAGATAGTAAATGATCATAAACGTCCTATACGCTGAGAATAAATGAAGGATCAAAGGGTTTGGAGCTACATTCGCTAAATTAAAATTTAGCTGTATTCCACCCTGCTAAATATCCCAAAGCCATATTAATAGCTGTTTCATTTACCAATGGACTTTAGAAGTGCGAAACCGGGCCCACAGGAGCGCGGGACGGCATCCAGGTAGACAAATATACTCTTTAATGCCAACCACCTCATTGTACAATTTTTCAATTCGCCAACAAAAGCAGCTTTTTGAAAGTCTAGACCCACGCTTGCAGGCGTATAATATGGCAAGTGATTTTAGTCTTGGTAGGAGGTCTCCTTGTCTTGTCTCTTTTATGGGCTAGGTACGTTTTTACACCACAACTATATCTAATCACCCGCTTCATAGTTTTGGCAATTTTTCTCTCTCCTTCATTTTTCTAACTTCTCCCTTCATATCATCACGTATGCAGACCTGGATTACTTCCTTTTTCATCCCAAAACAAAGAACAAAACACCAAGAAGGTCGCTGCATCCCCTGCGAAGGTCATCATCAAAGCAACTCTGGACCCTGACCCGCCGTCGCCACTGCCAACCCCTGGAAAATCATCATCCTCATCCTCTATAGAAAAGGATGCAAAGGAGCAACGCACGACATCACCAGTAACAGAACTATATCCATCAAATTCATCCAGATCTGATAATGATAAATCATTGACCACCACCACCTCAACTACCCTCCCAACCTCAACTGCAGCCAGTACCGAACCCACCAGTAATGATGGTGATGATTACAATGACGAAGAAGATTACGATTATTTTGATGATTATAAGAATGACACTATTGATAATGAAGATAATAGCGAGGATAGTGATAATGAAAACAATCCATTAATGTCGCCTAATATGGGAGCAGCGCTATCAAAACAGATGGTCCTGAACAGCAACCTCACCGACCCAAAACTACGTGCAACCCTCTTTGCACTGAGCAAATGCCGTAACTATGAATGCATTAAGAGACTTCATTATGAAATTGATGGTCGTACTCGGTTTAACTTCCCACATTTCTTCTTAATTGGATGGCAAAAATGTGCAACGACATCGGTGAATACACATTTAAGAAGTCACCCTCAGTTCTTACCGAGCGTTTCCAAAGAATCTCATTGGTTTACAGTGTGCAGAAACAGTCGAAAAAATACTAATTGTAGAGCTCCAAGCTTGCGGAATTATCTTTTACAGTTCTTGAGGATTCAAGACGCTGCCCTCGGTGGCCTGGAAAGAGCAACGATTGACGCCTCTGTAGATTACGCCTGGAAGGGAAGATCGTTATCTAAAGAGATTCATGATTTGTTCCCGTGGTTGAAAATTGTCATGATGATGAGAGAGCCTATCTCTCGAATGATTTCTTATACTAGAATGTTTACTATAAAAGATGTTAGGGGCAAAGGGTGCATGCCTCCCAAGACCATTTATGGATGCTTATCTAAAGGTCTAAGTAGAGAAAGCGCAGTATATGCCAATGCTCTGGAAGCTTGGTTGGAAACCTTTCCTGCTGAACAGGTACATGTGATTCAATTTGAAGAATTGCAAGAAAACGATCAACGAGTTTTACACGATTTAAAGGTGTTTTTAGGCATGGATACGCAATTGCCTGTGCAAGAAGATTTGAGGAATGTGAATTCTAGAAGGAGTGGTGGTGGATATCCTCTCACGTTAGAAGAATATCAAAGTTTAATTGCCTTGGTGAGACCTGGGGCCGAGCGGGTGGCCAAGTTGTTGGGTGACAAGGGGATTAAAAATGAGAAGGAATGGATGGGAAGATGGGAATCCGTGTGGAATAAAGTGATTGAAGAATCATGCGATGCTGATGGGCAATGTGAAGTGAATTCAAATAGATAAGTGTGAGATATAATTAAGAATACTGACGCGGGTTACTTTTTCTTTCTTCTCACTTTCAAGCTACTATTTCAAGATTTTTACCAAGTTTCAAGATGCAAGCTTAACGTACGTATCAGTATAGATTGTAAATGCTGTTATCTAGGCGCTCCTAGCGGCAGATAAATTTGTCAAAAAGAGCTCTTTTCCTGAAGTTCAGAAGTCTTCTGCCAAGTTTACTCCAGTGGTCTACTACGAGGAAGAAAGTTTGGATGGACGCAGCTCCTGAAGGCTAAAATACGTTGTCAATCAGGTCTTCAGTGTTTTTATTAGTCGGCGATTCGCCGGGATTCGCCGAATTCGTTCGCCGGAAATTTTTTGAAGCCTAGAATTCGCCGGCAAAATTTCGCCGTCGCGCAGCGACGGCGACAAATTTCGCCGGATCAACTGCAGGTAAAATTTTCAAAATTTCAACTTTTGGCTGGCATTTGTTGCGTGGAAAGCAAAAGAGCGTCGAGGTGCCAGTTTATGAGCTTCTGATTCATATTGCTTCTTCTTTTCTGTATAATTACTAGTTACACAGGCGCCCCTCCAGACTTTGAAAATTTTGAGCCGCCGGCAAGGCCAGCTTTGAGCAGAAAATCGCCGGGCAGAAATTCGCCGAAAATTTGCGACAGGAGGAAAATTCGCCGAAATTTTTCGTCACCCCAAAATCCTTAATAAAAACACTGCAGGTCTTTATTGACATGTTAATGCATAGCCAGTATTGACGTGCACAACTTTAATATGCCATAGCTGGCAGTATGGCCAGCAGTTTTTTGAAATTGTGCATTTGTGTTCCCTCAACTGAAAAAGCATGCAATAATTAAAACTATGAATCGGCTTGGTTTATGATATCTACACGATAATATAGATCTGGACAAGCGTCTAGCGTTTCAACCACTGTGCAGATGGCGCCTTTGGCGGCCAACAAAATGAAACGAAAGAGGTAATTATTTTTAGAGCAACTAATAATCCGATTCGTTTCAATGTAGAATTCCATTGCGCAATAATAACCATAATATGCTCCACTTGAATGCAGAAGGAAATCGAGACGGACGATCGAAATCGTGGGCTATGTCACGTCTTTCAGTATAATTGCACTGTAAGAATTCCATCTCGCCTTTTCTCTTTATTTTAAAACTTCAAGGCCCCCTTTTCTCACGGTATATCCATCACAACTGATCACTGCAGACTATCGACAGGCGCATTTTCTAGCACGGGACCACATCTTGATGATTCTTTTGATTGTACCAGCAGTGGCGGGTGCCGTCGTTCAATGAGAACAGCCAAGAAAACTGATGGCTTCCAGGTCGCGCTTTCTGCAAAGAAACACGATAAAGAAATGAAATTAAAGGCAAGCCAAGGTAGTGCTAACGATGACGATGATAGGGAAGTTATACATTTTAGTCAAAAGATCACCACGGCTGACGATGACATGTTGAAAAGAAAGAAAGTTGAAAAAGGAGATATCATAGAAGAAGAAGCTACGCTCCAGCAACGAGTAAAACATAAAAATAAATCGAAGCTAGAAAAAGAAATGGAAGATTTTCCAGAAGGTGCAGAAATAGATGTTACATCAGCTTTAGAGTATCTACGTCGATGCCGCCGTTTTGAGTGTATTCAAAAAGCACACAGGTACTTGGGCAATCGCGTTCATTACGACATAAAAGCAGAAGAAATGGAGGACCTACCACAAGGCGCAAATACAGACCTAGGCACAGCCCTAGAGTATCTACGTCGATGCCATACGTTTGACTGCGTTAAAAAAGCTCATGAATATTTGAACGGGCGCACTCGGTTCAATTTCCCGCATTTTTTCCTCGCTGGGTGGCAGAAATGCGCTACAACTTCAGTCAATGCCTATTTTAGACATCACCCTCAGTACATGTGGGGTTTACGCAAAGAGTCTCACTGGTTCACCCAATGCAAATCTGATATAAATAGCATGAATTGCTATGCAAAATCACCGTCACAATATATGAGAGAATTTTTACGACTCGAAGAAGCCGCTGCCGGTGGATTAGAGCACATCACCTTTGACGCCTCTGTAGATTACGCCCAAAAGGGAGAACCTCTCGCTTCCGAGCTTTATAATCTTTTTCCCTGGATTAAAATCGTACTATTTTTACGCGAACCGATAAGCCGAATGATCTCGTACTCTCGGATGTATACCGAGAAGAACCATACAGGCAAAGGGTGTTTTGATGGTTTAGCCTTGTACGATTGCTTAAGTCCATTTTTCCAAGAACACGGGGAGCAACAACGCAGTGGACATGGCCATTACGACGAGGCTCTGGAGGGCTGGCTAAAACATTTCCCGACGCACCAAATAAAAATCATTCAATTTGAGGAGCTTCAAGAGGATCCTAATAGGGTAGTTACGGAATTGAAAGTATTTCTAGGTATGGATCCTAATTTACCTGACATTGTACTACAGAATTTGAATAGCAGAAAGCAAGGAGGCTGGCCAATGGAATTGTCACAGTATAAAGATCTTGTGGCAAGGGCTCGTCCCCATTCGGAGAGGCTGGCTTCTTTATTGGATACTGCTGGCTTAGCTGATGGAAAAAAATGGTTAGCAAGGTGGGAATTTGTGTGGAATAGACAGATGATGGAAGATTGTGATGCTCAGGGGCAATGCTTAGTTAATTCGAATTAAAAAGAAAGAAACTTTTAGTGGAAGAGAGGAAATGCCGTCTGCATTCGAGGAAGATGAAATGCCACGTGTTTACCTATTCTGTCAAGGTACCAGAATACTATCTTATTTTTGCTTTGTTTGTTTCAATGGCATTTGGGACCAACTCCTTATGAATACGTTATGCTCATATTGCTGTATCAAAAGTAATTATACAAGTGCTGAATTTTTTTATTCTTTATTTTCCTACAGACCGACCCCCAATGTTTTTCCTAGCTCTTTTTATTATTACTCTATTCATCATTTTTTTGCTATGTCTTTCTCTCAATAATACTTACCGGGGACCTTTATTGCCAGTGGTAGTAACAAGCCACAGAAACTTCGTATCACTAAGTGAAGAATGAAGACGTTGGCAAGCCTGCAGGAGCACAACTGCTGTCGGTAGGCGAGAGGAAAATGAGACCCATAAAATGTCCTCAAAGCAAGCATAATTTGCTTCATTTTTAAAATTTTATCATGTCAGAAGTATCTCCATTCCGTTCAGACCTGCTTGCAGGCAGGGTTGCTTTGATTACAGGAGGCAGCAGTGGCATTGGACTTGAAATTGCAAGGCAACTTGGCTTGCATGGAGCCAAAGTCGTCATTAGTGGAAGGAGACAAAATGTATTGAACGATGCCTGCCAAGATTTGGAGAAAGATGGCGTCACAGCGCACGGAGTTCAGGTAAGATTAATGATTCTTATGATCGCACACATTTTTTCGGAAGCTTTAAAAACCTTACACAGATCTTATGAAATTCTTTTTACTGAAGCACACCATTGCTTAAAGCTGTTAGGGAGATATCTTTCTCCCAATCCGTAAAAGTCCCCATTTCCATGTTCATTTCTTCATCTTACTTTTTCAGGGCGACGTCCGCTCATTCCAAGATTGTGAACGCATGGCCTCAGAAGCCGTCTCCCATTTCGGATCTCTCTCTATCCTCATCAATTGCGCTGCAGGCAACTTCCTTTCCGCAGCAGAACAACTCAGCTCTAACGGATTTAAAACCGTTATTGAAATTGACACATTGGGTACCTTCAACGCCTCAAGAGCTGCCTTTTCAGCTCTTAAAGCTGCCCCTACTGCTTCTATCATCAATATATCAGCCACATTACATTATGGAGCTACCTGGTATCAAGTTCACGCATCTGCAGCGAAAGCTGCAATAGATTCTCTAACTCGCACATTAGCACTCGAATGGGGCAATTATGGAATTAGAACTAATGGTGTCGCCCCAGGTCCAATAGAAGGCACTGCAGGTCTAACTAAACTAGCACCCGGGCAAGCTGAAGCATTGGCAAAATTATGGGGGGAAAGAATTCCTGTGGGTAGACTAGGTAAAAAAACAGATATCGCCATGGCGGTACTTTATTTGGCGGGACCAGCTGGTGATTATGTCAATGGGCATACCCTAGTAGTTGATGGTGGGGAGTGGATGTGGAGACCCCAAGTGGTGCCGAGAGATCAAGTTTTGAAGGCTTCAAAGGCGATTGAAGCCAAAAGTAGAGGCGTCGGGACGGCTTCAAAGTTGTAGATGTAGGTAGAGCGGTGCAGCGGGGCGGTGGTAGGCTGCTGTTGATGAAATAAATAAGCAAGCTTTTTTTCTTCTTTTTTCCAAGTCTTTTCTTTCAGATTTCTTTCTTTTAGCTTTAAATTGGAGCGTGTGCCCATCACAAACGATATAGTCAATTAATGTAACAACTAGAGTTCAATATGAGTTTCTCTTTCTCAAAATAAATTATATATGCATGCAGCGCTCTTGACTTTATATCTATATCTTGGGGCGGTTCAGCGGTCCTCAAAAAGTAGTATTGTTTTTTACCCCTAGAAGAAGATATCTAGAAACCTTTATTTCCCTTGAATAAATAAGCAACACATCATTGCCCTGTCTTTTCTTCAGTTCACGTGCACCTTCCAGAAAACAAGGTAGCACTCGTGGTACGAATGCTCGGACTATCTGAATCTAACTACCATTTAGAACCAAGACTTTCCAGTTTCGCTTCTACTAATTCCACCTGCTCACGAGTCTAGTCATCATATAACATTCTGAATCAGCCGTATAGATTTTTTTTTTTTTAATATATTTTTTTTTCACTACCGTAAATGATACTTTGTTGCTTTGTTTTCATTTATCTCACAGAATGAGCTTCTCTTATTTGCAAAAGGGAAGCAACTTACTGTAGATTGACGCAGCAAGCTGCGTGGGTTTGTAATATGCTTTGCTTTACATAAAAAGAGATGGAGAAATACACACCTTGGGTCGATGAGACAGAAAAGAATGCCATCGCAAAGTATAATACTGAAGAGATCCTTAGTATCTAATTCTTCCTTTCTATTTAAGTCAAATCTTCTTCTTCATCTTGAGGTGCCTCCGTCAACTTCCGCTTTGCCCTCAACTGCAACAAAATTAGAAAGAAAGAACGAAAAGAAAGCAAGTTAATTCCACCATTTGAATAACAATTATTTTCTAAACTAGTACCCAAACCATATCTTGATAAACCATAAATACTCAAGCAAACACGCTCTGCATATCATACTACTAGAAGAAAATATATAAAATCTTATACTTACCAAGAGCGCCGTTTTGAAAGCATCCAGTCGTGTCAATGCATCAAACTCAGCCACTGCAGCAGTAAATGCCTCAGGATCCCCTTCTTCAGTGGCATTCACCAAACTCTCTACTAAAACACTCTCTCTTGACCCATCCAAATTGACGTCAATGTCTTTATACCTCTCTAAACGATCACGAGTGGCTGCCGGGCCGGCATAACACAAAGAACACAAAGCGGCATGTAACAAGTGGCCTTTTGCAGAAAATCGAAGTAAATTGTTATCTGCAGCAGCACGGGCGACTTGTTCGTAGATACCGATTGCTTTAGGGTAGTTTTCTGCTTCAGCAGAGAATTGAGCTACTTTTAAAAGGCATTTGCTTGCTTCAGCGGTGGAGTTGTCAGCGCCAAAAAGATCTGCGGCTTGTTCATAGAATAATAAGCTTTCCGGCCTAGAGTCGTCTTCCTTTTCAAGAATTTCAGCGACTTCACGTAGCTGGCGAGCTGCCATGCCAAGCCGACCCATGTCTGTGTACAGGGAGACGGCTTTTTGTAAACAATTAACCGACTTCTTTTGGTCACATTTCTGATAGGCTTTGGCAGCTTCTACCCATGCTGTGGCGCTGTCGTGTTTGCTTTCCAATTTGATGTTAACTTCAGCGAGTTTGATGTAGGTGTCGCCAGCCTCTTTCCCTGTAGTAAAAGTAAAGTTAGTTATTACCAAAAAGAAACAGAGGGGGCAAGGTGTGGCGGCAGGGCACCAGGTCGGCCGACAGAAAGAAAAAAAGAAAAAACCGTGGTCCGCCTCCCGCCCACGAAAGAACAATGCAACTATGCATTCTAGCTTACATGCTTTGGCAAGTTTGAACTGGTTGGCTCCTTTTTCGAAAAACTCTGCTGCTTCTTCATATTTATTGCTAAACCAACCCAATGAGAGCAGTTTACGGTCGCCCTGGGCTACATAGCCCTTGGCACGAGACATAAACTCAGACATTGGAGTTATATTGTTGTGAAAATACGTCTGAGAAAGTCTATGGTGCTAATAAAACTTAGATGCAAGGCCTCCGAAGCAAAAAGATCACTAGCAAATTTGATCAAAGCAATAAACACGGGCTCTTGTCTGCTTTGGCTATGGACTATACTTTAATACCACTTTATAAAATAGCACTGTCTAGCCTGGAGAATGTGCTTTGAAGACCTGCAGCCAGCTTTTAAGAAGAAAGGCCGGGCCAACCAAAAAAATAAAAATAAAACAGTTTCAAAACTTTAGTTGACCTTGGAGCCTTTGTGACTCCATTAAATTTACAGAGCCAACGCGCTTGAACCCGGGTCATTAAGAGTAAAGGCACAAAAGTCTGACCTAGACTTGCCATCAATCAAATTCAGGAGCTGTTGAGCAACTTTTTTATAAACTTGCTGGACAATCTGATACGTGCATTGCATCATCTTTGAGATACGTATCTAGGATCTACCTTGAGCTGATTGAGTTGGGTTTTGATAAAGCTTCAATCCCAGCTTCAAAGAGGTTTCAGTTAATCACAACTTATTATTTTTAGGGAAAACTAGCGGCAGATACAATGAATGACCTCCTAGGACTTGTCAAGGTACGTATACAATCTCCCAATTTGTATCCAAACAAAGCTTTAGCACTTTTCCCGCCCGCCCTCACCAGTCTTCTCAACTACTCTTGCTGCCACTTGTGCCGCCCGCCTCCCCTCTGGAACCAACCACCTTTACTTCTAATTTTTTCCACAGGGAGGCTCTATAAATGCTCGTGCTGGCGACATTGAAGCCCCTGCGCCAGCCCAGCCAGATGTCATGGCAGCAGCAGACCCTGAGATGGATAAATTCTTCGCCCAAGTAGCTCAAATCAAAGGCCATCTGGCCGACATTCGCAACCACCACAACGCCCTTGAAGAAGCCCACGAACGCAGTAAAACCGTCACCCGTAGCGCTGATATGCACGTCTTACGTGGTCAAATGCAAGAAGAAGCCAACGCTATTTCCAAAGCTGCAGACCAGATCAAACGCCTTTTACAAGATCTCGACAAATCGAATGAAGCCGCATTAAAAAAGAAGAACTCCGGTCCAGGCACCGCTTCTGAACGTACCCGTACTGCAGTTACTGCTGCATTAAAGAAAAAACTTAAAGAAATCATGGGGGAGTTCCAAAGCTTACGTACACGTGTCCAAAGAGAATACAGGGAAGTCGTAGAAAGACGAGTGTATACAGTCACTGGACAGCACGCCTCAGATGACGAGATAGACCGCATGATTGAAAACGGGGAAGCAGAGAGTGTATTCCAACGTGCAATTCTGGAACAGGGACGTGGCTATGTGATGGATACTCTAGCAGAAATTAGAGAAAGAAGGGATGCAGTCATGGAACTAGAGGCATCGTTGATGGAATTGCATCAGATTTTTTTAGATATGGCTGTGTTAGTGGAAGCCCAGGGTCAAATGATAGATAATATTGAAGCACAGGTAAGAATTATTTTGAGAAGCTTTATTTCTTGGGTGGGGATGATCTTTATTTGGTGGGTGTGAGAGAGAAACCAAGAAAGAGGAGGGGGATTATAATTTTTTAATTTATACTCTTTTTGAGAGCTCTTCAGTTGCTTCTTGGGAGGACCATCCTTTTCTTTTGTCGCCCCCTGTTCTGTACCTAGAGAAGAACCCCCACCTTGCCCATTCTACTGCCCAGTTTGCTGTCCCTATGCGTCTTAACCACCTGCTTTTATCAATGCATTTCTCTAAACTCTTAATTTTTGCTCGCACAGGTTGCAAGGAGTGCAGAATTCGTTCAAAGGTCAGTCTATCGTCGGTTGTTTTCAGTTTTCTGATAATTTTAATTGTTTTTTTTTTGTTTTTTTTTTACTAACCTTTTCCCCCTTTCTTTTTTTCCTTCCCCTATTTTTGAAGTGGGGTCACTCATCTTCAATCTGCCAAGGAAACACAAAAGAAGACACGTAAATGGATATGCTGTGCGATTATTCTGGGTCTGGTGGTGCTTATTGCAATTATTATTGCCTCGGTGGGCATCGTCAAAGGGTTTTAGTTGTTGGATAAGTGGAAAATTATGTGCTAGTATTTACTTGCCGTTCTCGACCATTTTGATAATAGATAAGATTACTGCCACTTTGGATATAAAGCCGGGCATTAGGTATAATGCTTTGATTAAATTACTGTATTATCCGTAGTCCATTGTTTTGTTTACTTTACTTCCGTTTTGGGCCCCCAACTGCCTGCCCCTTCACCGCCACCCAGCATGAAGATCTGCCTTCCAGTTTTTGCTACTTGTTATTATCACTATATTTGCTTTATCTTTACCATATTGCCCATTTTGATGAAAGATTTAAAAATTGCCCAAAATAATTTTGAATAAATAGGTTCTGCTTCTGTATGCTCTTCTTCTCCTTCCTCTCTCTGCACGCGCGCTCTCTCTCTCTCATGGGAAATAAGTCAGCTCCAACAGCATGGGACCGTGATTTTATACCAATCAATTAAGCAATTGACATTTTTTACCTTCTCCCTCCCTCCCCTCCCTTTCTTCCCTATTCTTTCGACTAGGTCCAATTATCTCGTGGATATATCGAGACGGGCGTTACGCACTTAACACAGGCTAAAAGATTCCAGAAAAGATCTCGTAGATGTTTATGCTGCCTGTTGATTACGTTGTTGTTGGCATGTGTTGCTGTGGCTATCATCCTGGTGATCAAGTATACATAAACAAGTTAGTATAGTTCCGTTGAGCTGGGTGGCGGCCGTGGCGGCGGTTCATTTTTAAGTTATTAGGTAGCATTTTATTTTCTTTTTTTACTTGACCTACACAATTGCAGCACACGATCCGTTGTTTTTGTTGACGATGTAACTTGTTCCATCACGCTATGTAAATAGAGAGGGCACAGAGCTGCCTTAAATATCCCCTGACAATTCTCATTGGGTGGCCGCCGTCAGATCTGAAAGAGATATTGGCGCCTACAATTGTAGGATTCTCTGATGCGGAGTTGTTGTTTAAATTAACAGTTATATATTTCGATCGTCCACAGCGGATTGAGAGCTCATTTTCAAGAGTGGCTCTCATGTCGCTTCAAATTTATTTTGCAACTATTTTGGTGTTCATTGCCCTTGTAATTCAAACCACCCAGGCAGCAAGACCCGACATTTTCCGATCTGAAGACATCCAAAAATTCCCTATTCGCCCAATTTCCTCCGAAGACCCTGCTGCTATCTTCCGAAAGGATGTTGGAATTTCCACCAAGATTGATCGAAGAAAATTGCTGACAACAAGCACAAGCAATCGAACTACTACTTCTACTGAAGAACGCGTAGCCACTGGACGTGTCGCGAACGGCCAAAGAGCAGCTAAAGGCCAATTCCCTTTCGTAGCTTATTTTGATCCCGAAGGCGTCTGCACCGCCTCTTTAATTTCCCCTCGTGCAGCCCTCTCTGCCGCACACTGTGTCTATGAGGACGGCGTCTGGAGTCGCTCGAGCAAATCAGCCATTTATATTGGATCCAACTACTGGTATGATGACGATATGCTGGAATACAGGGTCAAAGGAGTTTGGATTCCTGAAGTTTATGAAAAAGGTAATGGCTATGGTCTCTACGGCGACATTGCGGTCGTAGGCTTAACCACTGCAGTCCCTTCTTCAGTAAGCAAGCCAGTCACTATGGCCTCCGCTTCCACTAGCCTTGCTGGTGTGAAGGAACTGACTCTAATTGGCTGGGGACAGCTGGAAAGCGGGAAGATGCCAGACTATCTATACTACGCCGCACTTAGATATAATAAACAACAATGTATGGCGATTTATAATGAGCTATTTGAGGGAGAGCCGATTGAAAAAGATCATATATGCACTGGTGGTGCTAAAAGCCCTTTAATACAAAGCTGTGGAGGTGATTCTGGTGGGCCTACGGTCCTTGAACGACCAGGAAAAAAGCCTGTACAGATCGCTGTGACGAGCTACGGCTATGGTGACCATAGCAGTTGCGGCAAAATTGATGGACAAAATATAAACGTAGACACCAGTGTTGCCTATTGGAGAACGTGGATTGAAGATATTTTGTCGTACCAAAATTTACGTGGTACAACACCACCTGTACGAATGAATACTGTTGAATATGGGACATGTTATTCTGGAACTGGAGCGGCGTTGAAGACATTGAAAGTGAGCGCAGGGTATAAATGCTGCGATGCATGTAGAGCGAACGCAGCATGCAAAGCGTGGACGCACGTGAAGAGTAGTAGCATGTGTTTTTTACTTCCAGGCAAAGGGAAGAGTGTGAAGATTAAGGACTGTACTAGTGGATGGTACAAATAGACAGGATGGACGACTTAATGACGTGCGGCTTTTTTTACTTTTCAAATTCTATACACTTATCCTAATTCGCCCACAATTGCTGGAGTGAGCAGCAAGGCGATTTTTTTGCCCTCGGGGTGTAGGTGTCGGATTCTAACTATTTTTTTCCCCTGCTATCCTTCCTTCTCCTATTGCTCGTGCTTATGTCTCGTGATGATGATATCACAATAAATGACTAAAATATTCTACCCAAGTTATAGAACTCGGTGCTGCTAATACCCTAGGCATGCTGTGCTAGGCGTTTGACCAACCAGTTTGACTTTTTTTTTTTTTTGGCCCACCATTTAAATTTCCAACAAGAATTCTCCGAACTGGGGTAAATAACATAGTAATTCTCTTTATACTTCTATTCCCTAAAACGCTAGTTCTATTTAACGACACATACATGAAGTAGCTTAATAGAACCAGTGAGAAATTCCAAAAAAAAAACGAGAGAGAGGGTGAAAGATGGATCGCTATAAAATCGAGGACAAGCTGGGCTCTGGAGCTTTTGGAGCTGTCTATCGAGCAACTCACCGCGACACAGGCATGAAAGTAGCGATCAAAAAGATGCGCCAACGCTACCCTACCTGGGAAGAGTGCCTTGCTCTTCGAGAAATCCAAGCTTTGTGCGCTTTACAAAACCATTCTTCACTCGTAAAGCTCTTTGCTGTGATTCGCCAAGACGAGCGTTTGTACCTCGTTTTTGAGTTTGTAGGGCCTAACTTATATGAAGCGATTAAAACTCGGAAGCAACCAGTTGCTGAAGTGAAGATTAGGTCGTGGTTACGGCAAGCTTTAGAAGGCCTGGCGTATATGCATCGCGCTGGCTACGTTCATCGGGATATAAAACCAGAAAATCTTTTATTGAGAGGTGCGTCTACCTTGAAAATAGCCGACTTGGGGCTTGTGAGAACCTTTACAACTGAGGAATCTACTCTCACTGCTTCTCCAATCTCTCCTATGAACGAAAATAGTAAAAATTATATGATGAATAGCACAACTGATGATGGTAGGAATAGCGGTGGCTCTAAGAGTGGAATGGAAGAAGCAAGTGAAGATGAAAAACCCTGGACAGAGTATGTAAGTACCAGGTGGTATCGTGCACCTGAAGTGTTACTACGAAGTCCAATCTACGGTGCCCCTGTCGACATTTTCGCTCTCGGAGCAGTCGCTGCAGAGCTCTATTCTTTGCGTCCTTTGTTTCCAGGAACCTCTGAACCTGATCAGCTTGCGTGTATTGCAAGCGTCTTAGGATACCCTACACAGAAAACGTGGCCAGAAGGGGTACGCTTGGCTGCCAGATTGGGCTTTGCTTTCCCAGATAACGATGGCCAAGTCGATCAAGCGCGTGCTCCAGCAATAAATAATTTGCGAGAGCTGCTGCGTGAAGCAAGTCTTGATGCAATAGATTTAATTGCTCAGATGTGTTGCTGGGATCCAGAGCGAAGATTGACTGCAGAACAAGCGCTGCGGCATCCATATTTTACAGGGGTCACGTCAGCCGCAGCAGGGGTGCGTGGTGGTGCTCAAAGTGTAGAAGGGAGGGGCTTTAGGAGGGCAGCAGGTCCTCCACCCCCGTTGGCAACCCCCCAAGCTGCTGCTGTGACAGCGCAGCTTTTGCAAGCTGCAGCCCGTGTTGGAAGACGCCAATACTCAAGACATAGAACATTAGATGCTGAATCTGAGAACCCTGCATTGAAGAGGTTGGCCCAGAGAGCAGCGAAAAGGCAGCGCGCAACACTGAGACAACTCAAGACAGCGAGGAAAGAGAGAAAAGAATAGCAATCTCAATCTCGCGTGCAAGAGAAAGGATTCACAACAAATTGATTACATATAACGTTTAGATTTTTACATTTACTTCATTTAGACAGCAATTTTATAAACTTGAGCTGTACATATGTGTTAGGTCAGTCTGATGCTGGCCATGGCCGAAACCGAGAAAACCCAGGCCCCTCTCCATTATTTTGTTCTTCACATTTCATTGTAGGAGAAGCTTTATTTTCTGGCGTCCTAAACAAGGATCCACTACCATCTTCACTACAGTTATTAAGTCCAGGCACCCCTAAACTTTTATCGGCCTGTCCAATTTTAAACCTATGGAGAAACCCTTTCACTGCAGCAGACACCTCCCCCGCTTCATCTTCATGCACAGCATGCCCAGCACGCGATAACAACACCAATTGAAATTTTCCTTGCATTTGACCTATTGTTAATTCTCGATCAAGTCGGTCTGTGCCTGCTAATATCAACATTTTTGGGATTTTCAAATTTAAATACAAGGTAGAAAGACCCCGATACCACCCTTCCCAGTATGAAGAGCTTTCTTCTAGAGGGGTGCGCCATACCCAGGCACCAGTAGGACCGAACGAAGTTTTTAGATAGTTTAAACAAGAGGGAGAAGAGGAAGCAGAAGGTTTGGTGCTGTCGGCAGTGGCAGGGGAGGTTGGCAGGGGAGGTCGAGGTGGTCGCCCTATTGGTGGTGCCATAGATTGTTTTTGTCCTTGTTGCTCGGAGATGGATTCTAGTTCAGAAGCAGCACTCGTACACATCTTTTTCGTCTTCCCAGCAGTATTCCATGCAGCGTTTGCTGCAGCGACAGCTGCTTCTTTAGCAGCAAGGACACCGTCATCGGCATTTCCGCTATCCCCATTGCCGGTCCCATTCCTGTTCCCTCTTCTTTTAAGCATCGCCGGCACTGATATACAGGCCGCTTCTGTATTTCTACTAAACCCCGTTTCTAATGCCCATTCCACTGCTGCTGATGGATCTGGGAAGCTTCCAGGTCGTTTTTGTAGTACAGTTTTCATAAATGGCAGCGATGACATGGCGGTACCTTCCACTACATCGATGACTACTATCCCTTCTAATGTGGGTATATGTCCAGACATGTTCGTAGCATTAGTAGTACCATCATTATTAGTGTTGGTACCATTCGTAGCGTTATAAGTAGATGTAGGAATATTTAACGAGGCCGTGTGGACGGCAACGGCGCCGCCCATCGAATGGCCCACAATTAAAGTGGGTGGAAGAGAAGACCGAGAACCACAATAGAGTGTATTCCACAGTGCTGCTACATCTGCAGCAAGAGTCTCTGCAGAGAGATCGAGATCATTTTCTGAAAAAGTGAGTCCATGGCCTCGTAGGTCGGGTGCGACAATTTGACACGTGTCTTTCAATTGGGAAGCCATTATTGCCCAAGTTAGGCCTGTATATCCACCCCCGTGCAGACAGAGTACGATTGGACCGGTGGATCCAGCGAGATAGACGTTAAATGTGGCACCACGGCTGGGGCAAGCGATGGAGCGGCAGGTGTCAAAGTAGGCGGTCCAAGAAGGAGAAGAGATGGAAGCGACAGAGCATTCCGGAGGTTGATCGGATGGATGGGAAGTGTTTTCCATTTTATTTGGATTTGATATGGATTCAACTGAGGAGAAATGCTTTGGGCTTTTTTATAAACCCAGATCGATGATCAATTAGAAATAAATGTATAGTTAAATCTTCAACATATCGGGATCTGCAAGGTAATGCAGATTAATTATGGCCTTGAGAGTAGATATACATCAAATCATGGGTCGAAAATGTATCTATACGACGAAAAAGCCCAAAATGTCACAAAAAGCCAAGTTTTCTTTTTTGCAAAAATGAATGGGCCACAGGCTGACGGAATACTGAAGGAAGCTGGCCTAAAGATCATAGAATATGTAGTTATAGACATAACCCAGGTCTTCTTAATGCTCCAACCAATACATTTATAGCTGCTATATTTCAAACAACCCCTATCTGGGAGGTTCGGGGCTTTTACAACCTTTGAAATTTCAAATTACAAATGAAACTAGACTCATATTAAGAAGATCAAACCCTGCCAATGGATGATGTATACATCCATCAAATCATAGATGGGATGGGGGAGAATCTAGACAACCTATCATGGAATGCCGCCCCCTCCTTGAGTCGAATCAATCTTAATCTTTTCGGTAGTTTGTTGCCAAGCGAAGAAGCAAATAAACTTGAAGTATGGGGTACATTGGAGCACACATACCCTCGAGTATTTCTCAATGAAGATGAATCTGCTGAGTATATTCGAAAACTAGAAGAATCTCAAACAAGATGTGATTCTCTCGTCGCCTTGCTCCCCGATAACTCAGCTGCTGCAGCTGCTGCTGCTTCTCATAAACAGAAGCCGACCTATAGAGAATACATCGCCACCTTACCTGCTCCCAGACTATGGCCTGCATCTCCTAAACGCAAGCCAGCTGATCCTACTAAGCTTGCAGCAGCGCAGGCACGACTTCAGTCTCAACGAAAGCAGAACCAAAAATCCGCCGGTGAAAAGACTGCAGCAGCTCTGCTGGTTAAAAACAAGGCCAAGACGGCACCTTTCCCCCGCAAAATTACACAGATAAAGTTAAATATACCTCCTAATGTAGCATTGAAAGGTACTAACGCTAGCAAAACGACTATGACTGGCAAAGGTACTAACGCTACCAAGGGTACCTCGACGTCTAAAAAGACAACAACGACGGCCATTAAAAGAGTTTCCAAGATTGAAAAGCTACGTCCTAAGCCCCTCAACGTAGCAAATACAGTTTCAACTGCGGTCCAAAAGACAGGTTGCCTTTTTTCTCTAGGTGGAAAGTGTATTCCGATCCTAGTGCCAAAAACAGCCGAGAAGGACGAGAAGAAAGCGAGCAATGGAGGAGTGGATAGTATAGATGCCAAGACCCCTAAAATCATAGAAATGTGTACGTTCTCACCATATTTACTTTTAACTCTTCATCTCCTTGAAGAAAAATTAAAATCAAAATCAAATTTCATTCTACAAATTTCCCGCTGCAGTGACAGAAATGTTGACGAGGCACAAAGATGTCGTCTTGGTAGAACCCCTGAGTCAAAATGAAGATATAGCGTTTACTCCTGGTTTAGATACTTGCGTTATAGAGCAAAAGAAGAAGGCGTCGTCTGCTGCTGTTCCTGCTCCTTCTGCCGTAAAGAAGAAAGCTTCTAAAAGAAAAGAAAAAGAAGAAGTCAAAGGCCATTCAGACGTAGAAAACAAGCTGCAAGATACCAATAATACACACATAGCAGACGAAGTTGCTAGTCCTGCAAAGCGTCTGAAAATTCTCCACCCACAGGATACCGTTGCTGCTGCCGCTGCTGCTGCTGCCCCGGTGCCTCCTGCACTGAGCGAGTTGTCTTCTGCTTTAAATGCACTTGCCGCTCCTTTTGCTGGATTAAATACTCTCATAGACACTCTAGGAGCTTCTGGAACTGCCACCATATATACTAAGGGAGCTTCTTCCCCTTCTCACGAGGCGGGTTGCACTGCCAAAGAGAAGCTTCTTCAAGCCAGAGCCACAGCACAGCGCATGTCCCGTCTTGCTGCTGAGAAACGCAGCACTGCCGAAAACGGCAAGGACACGCACGTTAGTTTAATGTTTGAAATGCTTGGAGCTGTCGCTTTATTCGAAGCAGCAATTTTCATGGAAATAGAATCGATTGTTATTAAAAATAAAGCAGCAGCTGGTGGTAATAACGGCAATACTACGACGACTACTATTACGACGGCTCCTCTTACTACGACTGCTCCTGCTGACTCTGATATTCCTGCTGCCACCTCAACAGCAGCAGCAAGTGCAAGTGTCTACGACCAAGCAGCTGCAGCGTTTGAAACCTGTGCTGCACATAGTACCGCCGCAGTAGGTCCAGAACTGACGGTTTCAGGTATCCAGACTTTTACACAGTGCGCAGCGGCCTGCGCAAGACTTCGGGCACACGTAATTAAGATGAAGAGTCAGGCGGGTGCAATTGGTAGTACTAGTGGTGGTGGTACTGATAGCTGGAAAGGGCAAAAGTACACACGCCAAGCGAGTAACTACTCCTCTGCAGTTGATGCAACTACTATTTTCTTAGCAGCGTTTTATAATATAGAACAAAGTGCCACCAAGGTAGATCTCCTAGAACAACTGGCAATGAAAGAAAACAATCTGGCGGCATCAAGGGCGGTCGTTGCCATGCGGTTGATGGCCGGAGAGATTTTTAATAGTAGGCAGCCAGCAAGGCTGTGGGCATTGGTAGACGCCTGCAAAACCAGTATTATGAAAATATAGAGATACAGCATGGAACATGAAGCAACTACTGTTTTCTATTTAACAAAAAATGGAAGATTGTCTTTCTTTCTTTCTTTCTAAACTGTCGCCTCGCTCTCAAACAAAAAAAGGTATTACACCTTAAAAAAGGGTTAAAACACACAAAGTAAAAGGGCGGGGAAAAAATATATCGATACTATCGATATACGATAGTTTATTTTTCTTAAATGAAATAACACGCCATGTAGGATGATCTACTAATAAACGCCGGTTGTTTTCCATATTTTATACACAAAAGTAAAAACCAATCAACCAACCGACGATTCTAGATTCTTTCCACCTGTGGTACCCTCCATCAAGACCAAATGACAGAAACCACTTTTTTTTTTCTTCTTCTTAATATTTAAGCAGTAGCAACGCCATTAGTATTATTCTTTGCATCAATCTCTGCCACTTCGTCAGGACTCAACCCTAACGCTTCTGGACTCGGCATTGACCTCATTTTCATCGACGTCCTCATCCTAGAGATAGTTCCCAGGTCTTTACGATGTACCGTTTTATCGTCATCCTTCATCCAAGCATGTTCCAGGACCTGACTGACATTCAATCTCTTCTCAGGTTCAACTTCAAGTAATTTTGCAATCAAATCTTTGGCTTCATCGCTAACTAAATCCCAAACTGGGTCTTTCATGTTGTATTTGCCCGCACGGATCTTTCTAAACAACTTTGGTTCGGAGTCATCGTAAAATGGAGGGTACCCTGCCAGTAAGATGAACAGAATGATTCCACAAGACCAAAGATCGCATTCTGTACCGTATGTGTATGGGGTAGATCCTCCCCGGATTACTTCCGGTGCGACGTACTGAGGTGTACCGCAAATGGTACTTAATTGAGAGTGACCGTATTTTTTAGCGAGGCCAAAATCTGCAATTTTAATTGAAGTAACGTCTCCCTTTGTCGATAACAACAAATTTTCGAGCTTTAAATCACGATGTACGATCCCAATATCGTGAAGATACTTCACTCCAGCGATTAATTGTTTAAAAACTAGCCTAGCATCTGCTTCAGAGTAGTGTGCATCAAGTCCATCGGCGCCCTTGTCTTTACTCAACAACGCGTCCAACAGCTCACCACCACCGAGATATTCCATAATAACGTACACACGGCCTGGTTCTTCGAAATATTCTTTGAGGAAAACGATATTTGGGTGAGATAAAGACATCAGGATATCTATTTCTTTTAAGATATCTTCTCGAGTTGACTCCCCGTCGCCGGTGCTTTTACCCGGTGCGGGTAAAGTCATAATTTTACATGCCCAGATATCGCCTGTAGAACGGTCTGTAGCAAGTTTGACGACTGAAAAGCCACCGGTACCCAGGGTACGACCAATTTTGTAGATCTCACGGACGGTTGCATCGGTACGGAGGTGGCTGGCAGTGTCTCGGGAAACCCGGCGAGACATGGCACGCAACTTCTCCTTCTTGGACTTTTGTTTGCCGATTGTGTTGCCCATGATTGCACAGTCTGTTTAGAGAATTGCATATAGGGGAGGAAAATATCATTTAGGGAGAGATAAGTAAACATAGGAGGATGGCCTTGTGTGTTTCATCGAGAATGGAGATAATTTGAGGCAGTGTAAGGCAAAATTAAGGTCTACAATCGTTTGGAATACGTTGCATGTATACTTACGACAATAGCGATGCCTATTTACTACGAGGTTTGCAAGCGTTTTAGAAACTTTGTTGCAATTAAAAGTGTGATCGCGATGCAAACAAGAGACGCAGAAGAGCCTCAAGCTTCAAATGCTCAACTTTATAAAAATATAATTGTAATTGTTCCTGGTGCCACTCTAGCATCTGGCATTTCTACGCCATTTTGGGAGCGTTTTTCATTCCTTCTTCCTATCTTTTAACCGAAGCCCTTCTTGACCTTCGATTGATCGTCGATTCAATCGAATGATTCGGAGCGTTCTGTCTCGTACAGGTTGCAGCTTTACTTACAAAATCAAGAGTTCTTGTGGCGGGTTCGCACATTGAAATCTTTAAGCAACCTGGAATCGGCGTCAGAAACATTTTAGGATACTATCAATGGGCCGCACTCGGGCCTAGAAAGTGGTCTTCGTTCAATTAATCCCATCCAAATCAAGTACAGAAGGGCACAACCAGTTGTTGGCAAACTAGTCATAGACATCCATGAATCGATCATTTAAAACGCACCAGAAACTGATGCGATGACTTGTTTCCCTCTGATAGCTGCTTTACTATGTGTTCTTGCAATCATCGCTGCTCCGGCGACAGCGGAAAGAGCAGACAGATTATTTAATACGTTCTGGGCCTTTTCCGTTGGAGAAAGATGCGATAAATATCTCGTTTCGGGTGCGTTAAAGGGATTGAGTGAAACATTCTTTGCCAATCTGTCGCCGTTGCTGTTGCTGTAAAGCTTCAGCTGGGATTTTCTCTCATAAACTCCTTGGCAAAGAAAGCAGGATCCAATAAGAAACGAATGGAAACTAATTAAAGCATTTCCTCCGTTTTATGTATGCAGCTGTTGTTGCAACGTATGTCGTATACTACGTAATTTAGTTTACAGACATCTCTAGTGTAGCTCAACCACAATGCCCAGCGAGGCTGCTTTCCTTCTGCTTTATAAACTTTCAAGTTGGTTTCCCCCTTTTGCAGGTATGCTGACGGAGAGGAGCTTTTTAAATATGGAATATATAGTAAAGACGTTAAATTTGGCTACAATGCTGGCCCTAAGCTCGAGTATCTACGAAATATGACTGTTTTTGTAAGTTTCTATTTCCTTTCCCCCAAGAGCCGCTCCGCCTGCCACGGATGTTTTCTTTCCTCTCACCACACCTTGCTTCCCTTCTTCCACTTATGCAGCGTAATGGGAAATGGTGCATTGGAGAAGACACAAATCCTCAGTACATTGACTCAAACTCAGCTCAGAAATTTGAAGCTGGCCAAGAACTGAAAGTAAGTCGAAGCGTCCAGTTTTTTTACATCTTGAAAATTACTTTCAAGATTGAGTCGCGCATTATTAGCAGCTAAAACGATTTTATATTCCCTTTCTAGGATTCCCCTAATGGCATCTTTAAATCAGATATCTATTTTAAAGTCTTTGATAGGAACAACAAGCCTACCAGCAACTGCATTCTTAAAATGTCCCTCGCCAGCGGTGCGCAGTCCTCATTGATTAAAGAAACCGGCTGTAAACCCTACCCAAAATTACAAATCCTCAACTATCATCGCACTGGTGTAGTTGATGAAACCAGCATAAGCCTTGATGGGAACGCATTTTGGGTGTTCTGGAACGATGCGACAATGGCCCGACCTACCGGGATAGATAGTGCTGCCTTAGGTCCCGATGGTGCTCCCTCTACGACTGGCCCCCTGAAACCTGCGCCTATTAAAAATGAAACTGAGAGTACTCCTACTGAAACAACTAGTACGAACACGCCAACAAGCTCTGCAGCAGCGATGTCCTCTTACTTGAATCTTGGAGCCACTGTCGTGCTGGCAGCGTCCATCATTGCTGTCGCTGGTGGTGGTCGAGTAGTCCATTCTGTCGTTCATAACTTTTTAATATAACCAGTTTATATGATTGCTATGTTTACTCTTATTGTATCAATGTCTCATTTGCTCAAATTAGTTTCTGGATAGTCTATCTGATTTATTACTAATATCACGAGACACAAAATTATCAATATATGCTTCCCTCTATACCCTAGGCTAGCTCTTCTACTTTCCTCTTACATTCACAATTTCCAACGTAGTTTCGCCCCTACCGCTAGATGATCAGATGGCCATACCGCATTAGGAATAGGAGGAAAGTTCCTCATAACTTCAGCTTCCTCCTCTTCTTCAACTTTGCCACTTCCGGCACAACTACTGTTAGTATTGCCAAACGGCATTTTTAATATTTCAGAAACTTGAGAAGAGTTTGATGTAAAGAAAATATAATCTAAACACCCAGTAAACCCTGGTGTTCTATTTGTAAACATAGGCTCACTACCCCATGCTTCTTTGGCAGCAGAAGTAAACACAAATCCCTTGGAATTTAGTTCAATATCTTGCAACTGATCACTTCTGCTACTACCACCACTGCTGTTGCCACCCCTCGTCTTTCCTTTCCTTCGTGAAGCAGGATGGTCTTGATGTTCAGGTTTAATTTGCCCCTTTGTCAGCAGCTCATACACCCCACTGACAAGCTCTCCACCGGCAGGAACTTTGTCGAATGCATCGCTATATCGTTTAACAGGCAAACTGTTGAAATCACCGCCAATGAGTATCGGCACCGTAGTTGCATCGTGCCTTTTTAATTTCTTTGTAACAACTAATTCTGCTGCTGCTGCTTTTTGAGGTTGATCTTGATTTTGTTCTTGATTTACTACATTTGAAGTATGAATAAAACTACGTGTGCTCTGTGTTTCTAAGAATTCACGGATAGCAGCGCAGAGGAGTGTGGCCTGTGCTGCTTTGATGTCGGGGTGACGAGGGTCCCAATAGAGGTGGGTACTGGCTGCTATTAATAATTGATTGGCTTGTGTGTCTCGAAGCAGGGCTACAATAGCACCGTCTTCTTTATCTTTAACGGAATCTAGGAATTTAGATACTGGGGTATCTGATGGTGTAGAGAGTGTTGACCTTTGGGGGCTGCTGCCGCGAGAGGAGGAAAAAAGCGTCTTGGTGGCATAATCACCAAAACGTATTTTCATAGAGGCGAGTATTTCTAAGCGAGATGCGTTGTAGGAAAGGCAGACACCGTCTTCAGGCCCTGGGACAGGGTCTGTGGCTTTACGTA
This sequence comes from Nannochloris sp. 'desiccata', assembly GCA_019044685.2. Taxonomy (NCBI): domain Eukaryota; kingdom Viridiplantae; phylum Chlorophyta; class Trebouxiophyceae; order Chlorellales; family Chlorellaceae; genus Nannochloris; species Nannochloris sp. 'desiccata'. Next base: position 133,913 of record JAGTXX020000007.1, on the reverse strand, counting down.
GCTTTCCATAATACAGCCACTGTAAGTAAAAGGAACATTATAACATCAGAATAATAACTCAGGTGGTAGTGCCGGCAGCACTGCAACTCTTTAGCCAACATTATTACCTTGTGTCCCAGGCTACGTAGCTTGGGTCCTAATTCATCTTCCATAAATGGCCGTTCTACTTCTTGCAGACACAAGATGTCTGCTTTGTAGCTTGTTATTTCATCTAGCAAGCGGGGGGATCGTGACGACCATTCAAGGTGTTCTGTTGGGCAGTATTTATGGTGCCCGCTCATAGCATATTTGTCAGCCAACATGTTGTACGTAACCACAGTGAGTTCCTGAACAGGTTTGGAGGTAGCTGCAGGTAGGACAGCTTTGAAACTGCGAGCACATGCCATTGTGGTCAAACTGTGATCTAAGATATAATTTTACTCTTAAGCGACCGACGCTAATACACATATCATGGTGTATACAATCCTAGAGACTATAAACGAAATTTGATAAATAGCGTACATGCAGGGTGATTTTGTGTGTGCAGATATTTTTTATCAAAATCTTTAGAGGACCCACCAGCAAAAAGCTGATTAAGTTGAAGGTATACACAAATCAATTAAATACGCAAATCATATACCTTCTACCATGGGGCCTGCAGAGCAAAATAATCTTCCTGCAGGTACGATGAGTTGATCTGGCTTGCAATATACTGATCTCTCCCTAACATCGCTCAGCCCTTGGACGCCCTTCTTCTCTTGCAGGATATACAACTCTGACGGATGATGACGCTGACTTGCCACCAATTGCCAATAGCCCTGCCCGCGCCGCTGATCTTGCAAACTCAGAAAGTAGAGGTGCAGCCTCATTCCCGGCTGATGACTCGACTGCAACTTCTGATATAAACGACTCCGAAAGCGACAGTGATTCTGAAGGATGGGTTGCTTTAGAAGACCTACCTCTGTACAATAGTAACGGAATTACCCATTTTCATGAAGATGGAGTAGAAAATGGACATAGTAATGGACATAGTAACGGAACAACAGAAAGAACGTCACTCATCAAGCCCCCGTCAATGCAAACCTGGCGAGCGGATTTTGACGATCTAAAACCTTCCTCAGACGAGTCTGCTGTACCCTTTGATCTAAATCCAGATCAATTAAACTCTGTGAAAGTAAGAATGCAGAACATTAATATAGAGTATAAGCCTGACTGGGCAGAGACAGTAGAAGAAACCGCTTGGAGGCAGCAGCTGCAAAATAGACTCGAAGGACGTGAAGCCAAGGGCTGAAACTTTTGGAGAGGCTTTACAGTGAGTGTATAGCCCCTCAAAGATACGTTTGATGCTGCACAGGAGCGAGATAGACATAGATAGACGGAGAAGTTGTAGTAAAACAATAGCAGGTGGGGGCCTTGGACTGCCAGTCACCGAGTGCTCGGCAAGGCGAAGCAGCCAGCGATCGCGAAGAAACCAAAACATAAGAGTTGCCATTCTTGTTGCTTCCTATAATTTTCATAGAAAATTGCATATCGTATTATCATCTGTCTATTCGTTGAAGCTGTCATTTAACTTCACCACGCGTTCAAAAACATCTAATTTGTACATGCGTACCTTCAATTTATAGCTCCGTTGACGACAAAATTCTCTCCGCTTTGTCCGCAATTACCCCCAAAATTACCCTCGACAATTTACAACAGCCCCTGCGCTTGTACCTTGATCTCGCGCCACCTCCACACTAACCTAATAATCTCTCGATCAACAGGACATCTATGGACCCCGCTACCTATCACCCTTCTGGCTCTGGGGCTGGCGGCAACTCTCTCCCTGCGCCTCAAGGTATAGAATTCCCTGGAAATGCCAATGGAAACCACGCTACTACCCTTGACGATCACCCTGGAATGATCCTTCAGTCTTCAGACCTAGAACCTGGGGCCCCTGCTGCGGCTGCCACGGTAACTGCCGTTGCTGACACAGGCACGCCTCTTGATTCCTCTCAGCCCGGTCCATCCTCTTTATCTTTGATGGCCTCTCCAGCCTCAGCCCGTGGCAATGCGAGTGGCAGTGCAAAATCTCAAAGAATTATTGAAAAATTAGTCTGCCAAGTCGATGAATGCCAAGCCCCACTTGAAGGTCTTAAAGACTACCACCAACGCTACAAAGTCTGTGATACGCATTTGAAAATAGAATGGATTGAACGGGAAGGGAACAAAGTTAGATTTTGTCAGCAATGTGGTCGTTTTCAACCTTTAGAAGACTTTGACGGCTTGAAAAGATCTTGTAGAACCAGATTAGATAAGCACAATGCTCGTAGAAGAAAGCGGAATAGAGACGGCAGGGGAGCTAGTGGCGATCACGGTACTGCTGCTACAGCTGCTGCTGCTGCTGCTGCTGCTGCTGGAATGTATCTTCATCATTATGATCCAGCAGCACAAGCAGCGATCGCGGCTGGATTTAATCCAGTGGAAGTTGCCGCAATGCAAGAAGCAATGCAGTTTGCATCGGCTACACTGATGCAAACAACTGCTGCACAAGGCGGTGGCTTACCTGTCACAACTACTACCGGTACAAATACAGATGCTAACGGTGCTGCTAATACTATGCTACAGCCAGCAAATGTAGATATTGAGGCGGCAACCGCTTCTGCGTCAATTGCGGGGATGCCATTTGGAGGTACGCTTCAATCCATGCCATTTATCCCTTCAAAGGAAGTAATGGCACTATTATTGAAAGGATATGCTGGGATGTTTCATTATTCCATTGAAAGTATGCATTTAAAGCCACGGGCGCCACCAACAAGCGCAGAGGAGCTGTCGGCACCAATGGAGGCAGCAGCAGCTGCAGCAGCAGCGGCAATGACCGCAGCTACCGAGATGCATGGAAATGAATCTGCTGCAGCGCATTTGATGGCGATTCAGGCACAGCAAGCTGCTGCTGCTGCTGGTGGTGGTGGTGTAGGAGACGAGTATGGAGATGCAGCTGCTGCTGCAGCTGCTGCTGCTGCGGGAGCAGAGGCCGTGAATAGTGGAAATGGTGTAAATGTTGCTGGTGCTGGGATGTTTAATCTTGGTAGTGGTGGCCAAGGACATGTAGGTATGAGTACACTACCTCCTTCTATTCAATAAAAATTATTAATTTTCGTGCCACATTAGGTTTTTTTTTAAATAATAATTAATTTCACCATTGTTGTTGTTTGTTGTCCGACTTGGTGCTGAATTTTCAGCTTTTTATTAACATAAGAAAAAAATCATCGCTCAAAACAAATCAAATAAACGTAAACACCGACGTGCGCATACTACGACGTAGCGGATAAAGAACAAGAAGCGGTAGGTAGGTAGGTAGGTATGCGCAGAGAAGCATAAGGAGAAATGAGCGGGAATAATGAAAGGAAAAAAAAATAGAAGCAAGGGCTCCATTTGAATAAAAAAGAAAGGGTTTAGAGGAAAAAAGTGGGAAGCCGGTCTTACCGTATATAAAAGAAGATGGAAATTATTTAAGCTTGCAATCTTTTTCAGTTTTGATATGCTTCAATATTGTAAAACAACGATTTATACTGGAAGGGAAATTATATTCCAAAATAACGATATTAAAACTACTACTACGTAGTCGACACTATAGTGTGTTTTCTACACCCCTCTAATAACTACATAATACGCCAGGGCAGCCACCGCCGGCGTGGCAAAAGCAAAGTATTGAAGCATCGACGGCGGTGGATTTAAAACCACTTCAGTCACAGTAGGCACGCTTTTACCGAAAGACACTGCAAACTGTTTCCTCGTCTTCATCTCCCGCCAAAACAGGTACATTGTCGGCGCAATAAAGCCTAAAGTTAAAATTAACAAAGGTTGATATGCCAAGCAGACGTTCAATGCATAGGCGGCATCTTGTGGAGAGCTTGGAGCGCCAGTTGGGGAATTAAACAGCGAGATTGCTGAATAAATATTCCGCGGAAGGAGTCTTCCAGCCCATCGTCGTGTAATAGTATGCATCGCCATGTGCCCCTTTTGTAAAGAGAATGAGCGGTGGCACATTTCTGGGGACGCCAGTAACATTAAAATTGCAAGTGCAGCTTGTTGTCCAATAGCGAACCTGAAGATCAATGAGCCTAGGAGACCACTCATATTCAACCATGCGACACCAGAACCGGTGACAAGTACCCCCACTGCACGTAATGGGGCTGCTGTTCTCCATGACGTTGCTGCCTCAGGGTAGATGTGTTGGTGAGTAAAACAGCCTAATATGACTTGAAGGATATTGTCTGCAAGGACAATAGCTGGTCTATATGTGACAAATGCCTTATTGGATTCCCAGGAGTGAGCAAATGCGGGAATCAAAGTAGTAAAGGCACCGAAGAGTACAACGAATGAGGCCATGAAATGTTGAAAGGCAGAACTATCCTTGAGCATGCGTAACCCTACGGCCACCCATGCTAGACTACGTGCATAGTGAAATTGTATGTCAAGAGCGCGCTGCAGCGGGGGAAGGCAAAGGTTTATTCTTTTTTGTATAGCTTTTTATAGTAAAAAAGTGCTAGTAATTATGTACACTGCTAGGCAGAATTGGCAGAGGACCCTGCAAAAAATCTTACCTGAGCCTCTGTATGATGTTTTCTATACTTTTCTTCGAGATCAGGGTCGGAGAATACCAGGTCGGAACTGATATCGATGGCAAGCCTGGAGCGGGGCATCTTGGCAGAGCCTCCAAAGGCAGCTTGGCAGCTAGATTAAATATAGCAAATTATGCTTTATCGATCATTGAAAGCTGTGTTTCATAAAAGGTGGGGTTGCCCAAGTTTTAAAATTTGGAACACAAGCTCGAGTCACGTAACCCCCAAAACTTTGAAAGCCGGGCTTTTCAATGAAAGCCCAGCCCAGGCAGCCTGCCCCAGCCACTCTGAAACTTTAGTACAACCTTGGCAGTTGACGTAGGCTTGCTTTAAACACACCGACATCGTCCTTATGATAGTAGGCACTACATCCCCTTGGCGTTTCCATTCATCACGATCACAAACATTCTTGGCGTTGAGAATAGGCTTTGCACACGTTTCCACGCGTCGTGCGTCATCAAGGTTGGTTATGTAACCTTTACTGCATCTCTCATTTTCTTTACCTCTCTAACAATACCATATATACACGATTATATTTTCTTGATCACAACGCAGGGTGGCGGCCAGCAACTCAAGATCTCTGCCCACTCCACCCCCTTCAAGGTTCTCCCAACCCAGCCCACCTTACGTAACAACAATGTATCAAGGCAATATTCGAGCTCGCTCCCCATTAGGTCATCGCAGAGGGGCTGCCGCACTTCCAGGTCGAGGTGATGAGTCCATTGACGACGGCAACAATAGCGATAATCCAAACCAGGATTCACTCCTTCGCACCTCTTTAGATATCGAACGATCCTCTCTCTTGCCTCAACCAGACACGAGCAAACAAGGAAGAGGTATCAACACAGGAAAAATATCAAGCTCTCCTGAAAGCACAGAGCCGATCGACTGGACAATGACCTCGCTCCTATTCTTATTTCCCGCTCTGGGAGGGTTGCTGTTTGGCTACGATATTGGCGCCTCTTCCGGCGCTTTGCTGTCCATGACCTCCTCCGCTGTAAGTGGCACTGATTGGTACAATCTTTCTTCCTTCCAATCGGGTCTCGTCGTCTCGTTATCTCTCGCTGGAGCTCTTTTAGGCTCAGGCGGAGCTTTAATCTACGGGGACTCCCTGGGTCGAAGAAAAGAACTGCTTCTGGCATCCGTTCTTTATACTATAGGTGCATTAACCGTCTCTGTTGCACCCTCTTTACCTGCTGTATTAACTGGCAGGTTGATTTATGGTGTTGGAATAGGCTTTGCAATGCATGCGGCACCTGCGTATATCGCAGAGACGAGTCCCGCTCGAGTCAGAGGATTGCTAATCTCTCTGAAAGAGGCGTTTATTGTTGGTGGTATACTTGCTGGGTATGCTATAGGGTATGTATTTGTAGAAAAAGTCGGTGGTTGGCGGTTTATGTATGGTGCTGGGGCCCCTTTAGCTGGCATCCTTGCAGCGGGGATGGCGTGGTTGCCTGAATCTCCTCGATGGTTGTTGCTGTCGGGAAATGGAGCCACATCAGCGGCAGAAGCGTTGGAAAGAACCAAAGGAAAATATGCAGGTTCTGCTGCTGTGCAAGTGGAGATTGATGAAATCGAGACTGCTATTTTAGCGAGCCCCACTGCGCAACAACAGCGATTAGCAGGAGCGCCCCCCCTTTCTGCGTTTGCCTCTGGAGTGGAGGCTTTAAGTGTTGTGTTACGTCCCCAATACCGCCGCCCTTTGACTGTCGGCGTGTCCCTTATGCTGTTTCAACAAATCACAGGACAGCCATCAGTTCTCTATTACGCAGCAAAAATATTTCAAGACGCTGGCTTCGCTTCAGCCGGGGAGGCTACCGGCATTTCTGTTGTTCTTGGGTTTTTTAAGTTGTTAATGACAGGTATTGCAGTTGCCACTGTCGATTCATGGGGTCGTAGACCGTTACTTTTAACAGGAATTACAGGAATTTGTGGTTCATTAGTCGTTTTAGGCGCAAACCAAGCTGGTTTCTTACCGGTTGCGGAATCTTCCGCCGCATGGATCAACGTTTTTGCTCTATTGGCGTATGTAGGTGCATATCAAATGAGTTTTGGCCCTATTAGTTGGTTACTTGTCGGCGAAGTCTTTCCCTTACGTGTCCGTGGACAAGCTATCGCTTTAGCCACACTAACAAACTTTGCTTCGAATTTTTTGGTGTCGTTAGTTTTACCGTCTTTGCAAGATTTATATGGCCCTGCAACGATGTATTTTGTATTTTCTGGGATTGGGGTCGTTGCGTTGGTGACGATTAATAATATTGTGCCGGAGACAAAGGGGCGCAGTTTGGAGGAAATTGAGAAATTGTGGGGTCCTTTGGGAGATGCTGCTGATGGAGAGGTGGTTGAAATGGCAGACGAACATAGAGAATAAAAGATTTAGATTAGTTAAAGTACTAAATGATAAGAATACGCTGGTGTACATGCTTGAATGTTGAATTTGTATCGAATGTTGATATTGTAAGTTGATTGATTGGGGATAGATTATATATATATTTAGTAAAGGAGTCGCGCTGAAAGACTCTTTCAAAGAGAAGCGGTGGGTGGGCGGGGAAGGTTTTTGGTAGAAAGGGGCGACACAGCTGAGCATAAGAGCATTCTGATGGGTTATCGATCATCTTATGCAAATAAATTTGCATTAGGGGCAGATGAGGCAAGTGCAACTGAGCGCTTCACTTCTGATCAAGCAAACAGACATCAATTTCAGGACAATAACAGTAGCACTTGCAAAGCCAGGACTTCAAACCTGCGCATTTAAAAGCCACCGACAGCCAAGTCCTACGCGTAGCAGATCTTGCTTTCTCGGAGCTTCCAAAGACGTTATTAGCCCCCCATCAGCAGAGATCGACATGGAGGTGCGCCTTCTCTTAACTATTTATTCCTGCAGAGGCTCGGCTTGTCATTCTGAGCATAGATTTAGAGTTTATAATTGCCCCCGACCCACGTTTTATTTATCCCATTAATGCTCTCTCCACAGGTAACTCGTCACAACTTTGCAAAAACGTTGCCTCTCGTCAACGAGGCACTTGCAGAATGCAAATTTTATGCCTTTGATTGTGAGATGACTGGCCTCTTTGTCAAAAACAATCACAATAACAACGGAAACAATAAAGCCCCCTCGTTTCTAGGCGACATCGAGGACCGTTACGAAGAAGTAAGTTTTTTTTTTAGTTTTCCCCCTCCCCCCCCCCCGGCCATGTCCCGTGTAACATCAAATATTTCCCCCCCATCTATTCTCTCCAACTTGCAGCTCTTAGAAAGTAGCAATGCGTTCACTATCAACCAATTCGGCCTCTCTTGTTTCACTTTCGACGACGCTACCTCTTCTTGGACTGCAAAAACTTTCAATTTTTATACCTTCCCGCACCCATTTGAAGATTGGGAATGTCGATTCTTATCCGAAGCTGGATCCCTTCAATTTCTAGCTCAATGCCACTTTGACTTTAATAAATGGATCTACGGCGGCATTCCCTATATGCCCAGCTCTTTACGGGATATAAAATTAAAGAAAGCAAATGACAGCAAAGAGCCCAGGCCAGATATTTTACCGACAAAGCAATCCGATATAGATTTTGTTGAGAATTTAATTAAAACAGTCAGAACATGGCTAAATAGAGAAGAGAATGGCTGTGATGCTGATGGTGGTATTGAGCGCGGTAGTATTTACAGCGGCAGTGAAGAAGATGAAGAAGATAAAACTCCTATCATCAATCCTGAAGACAAAGAAGTAGACGTAGGTGATGATGATGATTTGTCGAGAGTCAAGTCTACAGAAGAGTATTTACAGTTGACCTCAGTCAATTCCTATCAACGCGCCCTACAGTATCAAACACTACGCAATAATGGACATTTTGACGCTGAAGATCCACCTGGGTTTTATGTAGATCGTGTTGAAAATCGTTACGGCCGTGTTGCTTTGAAACTTATCAGGGCCACGTCTATCCGCGTCGCTGCAAGGCAACTGGAAGAGAAGCAAAAGCGGATTGACGCCATTAATACTGCTGCTTCGTTTTGTCAAGTAGTAGAGTTAATGAGGGATTCTAGAAAGCCAGCTGTAGGGCATAATTTGAGTTTCGATGTGGCATATACTCTGCATAGTTTTGCAAAACCGCTACCACCGACGTGGATGGAATTTAAAGACCGAGTCAAAAAATGGTTTCCAGGTGGGGTGTACGATACAAAATATATCGCGAGTCTGTATGAATTCCCTTTTGAGGATACTGTTCTTGGCGCGCTCTACAAATCCACCCAGCTTGCCACGCGAATTGGAAAACACATGGAAGAGGATGCTGTTGTGGACCAAGGCGCCGTGGAGGAAAGCATAGCAGATCGACTTTTCATCGCGTTTAAAGACACTGTTGATTTTAAGACATTCCCTCAGGTAGACCATGCTGATGGGTTTCGACGGTATGTGGATGCGAGTAGTGGTCTGACACCCGTACCTGGTCCTGTAATTAATCCTAATACTGCTAGTACTCCGGAAGTTGATAGTACGAAATCGTACGCACACGAAGCAGGGTACGATGCATATATGACTGGATCGGTATTTGCAGTGTTCTTATCTTTACTGCAGAAAAGGAGCACTGTAGTAGACGAGGATGATGTCGTTGCTGGTGACACACTGTCTTCGTATCCTTTAACCGCCGCCGCTGCTGCTCCGATTTTGTATAGTCTCGAAGCTGTGGAAGAGTACTGCTGGAGAATGAATGTGTCCCGGTCAGATATGGGGTATGCTGCTTTATGGGGACCAGATAACGTATTGCCCCGAAATAATATTCTCTACCTCACTCGAATTGACCCTACGAAATATCGACATGGGGGGGACGTAGTAAAAAAATTAAGAGAAGTAAAGGAACTTCTAGATGGCGCGTATATCCGTGTGAGTGTATTAGGGCAAGATGGGACAACTGCTTTATTGGAACTGCCTAAAGAAGTGGCAGAAAATGAGGAAATATTGCAAAATGTGAAAATGGCGGTTGAAAAATCTGTGCCGGGGTGCCGGGTGAAAACTTTTGAAGACTATAGAACAGTAAAGGCTATACAAAAGGCAGGAATGGACGATGATTATTTGATGGGCAATGGAGATGATGGCAGGGCAACAGAAGGGGGTGTAATTGGTTTACCAGCAAAAAGGCCACGAACAGACTCTGCCCAGGATAAACGCCGGCAGCAACAAGAAGAGGAGGAGAAGCAAATCGCTTTACAAACTGCAGCAGAAAGCAGTCGATGCTCCATTATGTAATTACTTTAATTAATTTAAATTTCGTACATAATATATCACCTGTCTCAAACGTATTTAAAGCGCTGTTACTGTACTATTCATTTCGTTCTTTCGTTCTTCTCACTAAATTCTTGCTCCCATTTTTTTCATCACTGCAATTGCTTCGTTCGGTGTCCCATTGAATATAACTCTCCCACCATCCATTATGCTCACTCCATCAGCAAATTCTAATTCTTCTAATCGATGTGTCACCCACAACGCAGTCACTGGGTTGTCTAGGGTACTTTTCTTTTTAGAGTCCACAAGTCCACGGACACATTCTAAAACATTTCTTTGATCCCGAGCGTCCAGAAATGTGGTCAACTCATCTAATAACAACACCCGTGGATTTTCTGCTAATGCACCAGCGATAGCAACACGTTGTTTCTGCCCACCAGAGAGGGAAGACGTTGGTCGCTCTGAATACCTAGTTAGGCCGACCCTCTCGAGGGCATGGTGCACTGCTGCTGTAACTTGTTTCGACGTTAATTTGTACCTCCCTAAACCAAATGCCACGTCAGCAGCGACAGTTGGTAAGACCACTTGATGGTCTGGGTTCTGAAATACCATTCCAAAGGGGCGATCTACATGGACGGTGCCAGAACCGGCAGGCAGCAGACCAGCAACAACACGGAGGGTGGTTGATTTTCCACAGCCATTGGCACCTAAAAGCATGTGAAAGGAGCCTCGAGGGACATCTAAATCTACACCAGCGAGGACCTGGGGAAAATAGGAAAACGCAGGGTGCTGGGTTTAGTCTTTTTATTTAAAATAAGGGTGAGTAGTGAGAAAGGGCGGTGTGGGGGAACATAAATTAATTATTAATTAACTTTACCTGCTTTCTGCTGCCTCCACCACCGAAGGTGAGCTGTAAACCGCGTATACTGATCGCGGCACTAGTGTTAAGGTTGATATTCGCTTTGATACACAGACTTGACGAACGTAGGCGGTGAGATTTTGTGCATGGTCGGGATCTGATCAACAGGACGTTTGCATGAAAAGTAGAGTTTCTGCACCCCAGTTGGCCATTCCCTGGATTCATTGCAATATTTTATAAATGCCCATGTCCTTTAAATTATTAGAAGCAAGACATTTTGCAAGAAATATAGCAGCACAACTACCCTTTCAATGTTTTAAAAGTTGATAATTCCACCCAAAACGCTTAACTATTTCCAACAAAAGATCCAACCACTATGGCTTTGATGGAGCGCACCGTAGAGCTGGCATTGGACTGCCATTGCGATCTTGGCGAAGGTCCCATTTTCGATGACAGATTATCAATTTTATACTTTGTAGACATTAATCGCAATACAATCCACGCCTACAATACCGAGACGAATGCGCATGAGACACTGGAACTCTCTGAACCTGTGGGAGCAGTTGCATTAACAACAGATAAAGATCTTCTTCTGGCTGCCACCCGACGCCACATCCTTCTCGTCCGTTTCTGGAAAGGTGCAGAACAAGAACGCGGTGTCATCCGCACCATAGCCGAAGTACCTGAGTCTCACGGAATCGACAACATGCGTTTTAACGACGCCAAAGCTACTCCACAGGGCGCTTTCCTTGCCGGCCGCATGCACGGCAACTGGCGCCAACCCAGCAACCGAGGCTCCCTCTATAAGCTTGCTCCAGGAAGCCCTTCTGACCTCGAAATCGTCCTTACACCTGAAGATGTCGGTCTTCCTAATGGCATAGCATGGTCACAAGATGGTAAAACGTGCTATTTTGTAGACAGTGCTGAGGAAACCATCACCGCCTATGCTACTGATACTAATGGAATTCCTCTTACGAGGAGCCATGGTGCTACTGATGCCAATTCTACAAGCATTCCTGCACCTCCTAGGGAAATCAGTCGTAAGACTACAGGGCATAAACACGTCCCTGACGGTATGACGATCGATTGTAATGGTAAACTATGGGTCGTTCTGGGGGAGAGTGGCTCGGTCGTTCAGATAGATCCTGCTACAGGAGATGAATTGCAAAAGATCACACTGCCAGTGAAGAGACCGACGTCGTGTGGATTTGGCGGGCCTGAGTTGGAGTGGTTGTATGTGACAACGCGGGTGGAGAGTGGAGAAGGGGCGAGTGAGCATCATGGAGGGCTGTTTCGAGTTCGGATTGACGGAGTCAAGGGGGCAGCCTTTGAAGGAAAATATCGGTTGTAATTATTTTAAAACTGAAATGATCGTCATATCTGTCTCTATATATAGTTGATTTGTTCATTTGTTTTGAATTTTTTACTTTAGAACGATCGGAATTTCTCAGAAAAGTACCTCTGAATAAAAATTAAGAGGAATCGATGGGAGAAATAATAAATGAAACAAAAAGTGAAAACCCTGGATTATAAATTCAAATTACATGGCAGCGTGGCTCTTCTTTTGATGAACCCCTCCTCCCTCTTCTTCTTCTTCATGTTGTTGTTGCATTATATACGGTTCTGACGTCAAACATGGCTGATGCCCTTGCTCACTACAATCAACACTCGCACACGCCATAATTCTCCGTACCGCAGGTAATTCATTGTACTGCTCTTTCAAGTACTGTAACTCACAATCAACTACTTTATGACTAGACACATCCAGTAGACTTTGTACTTCTGTTCTCAAACTTTCAGATGAGATAGACTTCTCCCAGCTTAAAGGAGGAGCGAGAAGCAAGAGCATGGTGAGCCGCTCAGCGAGGAGCGCACCGGGGACTGCAGGCTTTGCTGAGGAGATCTTGGACGCATTTTTGGAAAAGACCCCATTGAGATCGTCGCCATCTAAATCATCACTAGGATGATGCTCGCGATTCTGATTCGTGATAGTATTGTCCTCCTTCTGTCCATCTTGGTCTTGGCCTTCTTCTTTTTGACCGTTGGGAGACGTAGCCATGGTGCTCTCAGCAAGCACCTTGGAGATTACTGAATACAGAGGAAGCAGCCTTAATTCATTAAGAAAGGTTTCAATAGCTGCGGTTTGCGTACAGACGCCACCATTACAACTATTCCCTGCCATCCTCACAGCAACAAATTTTTTAACGGCTTCAAATGGCGCAGCATGCACCGCAGCAGCAATCACACGTTCCACATCAGCTCCCTCGACCTCGGCAGCCACCCCCGCTGCTTTCGCTGCAATGGCATTTTCTGCGTAGGTAAAAGCCTTGACCCAGTGTGTATCACGTACATCTAAAGTGAAAAGTACAGAATCTAGTACGACAGGTAATCCAAGTCGCATAAACCCACGTGGTAAGCCTGTCACAGAGTCGCATGCCGCCATGGCGTGATAGACGTCTTCTAATTTCAACCAATGAGGTGGATATTTAAATCGTGCTGTATCTAAAATTAAAACCATATCTTTCTCAGGAGAGTATCCACCAATGGGTGAAAAATGACCATCACCAGTTTGGTTAAAGGCCTTTCGAGTGTACGAAACAACCAAGTGGGTTTCTGGATTGGCGGCTGCGGATCTCACCATTTCCCGGAATACGTCGATAGAAACAGCTCCATAGGGAAAGACTTCAACTGCAGCACCATTACAGCGTGCTAAACACGCTGCTTGTTCTAAGGTAATACCTTCTTGGCGGACTTTTTCTAAGGGTAGGCAGCAATCAAGCATCTCTTCATGGAAATAACGCCAGGGACCCTTCCAAGCACGGCGGGGATCAATGGCTAGAGAATTTAATACCATAGCTACAGAAGCGAGACCGCAGTATGCAGGTTCATCTTGGGTACGGAATTGTTCGATAAGACGAAAAAAGCCCTGCATAGTCCCAGCAGCCAGGGCGTCACGAAAGATGAGTTGGCCTTCTTCGGATGAAAAAGCAACAGCGGGTGGGGAGAGTTCTCGCTTGTAGAACGTTCTGGAGAGGCCTGGTGGAGCGAGGGCTTTAGGTGGAGACATAGCGTCGTTATGCTGTGAAGGTAGGTTGGCTATATTATCAAGGAACTGGTGCGGGTGGAGATGAGTGTCCGGATGACTATGATCAGAGGATGGGCACTGTCCTCCGGGGCAACACTGGGTGTGGTTGCTTGTGGGTAGGGTTAATTCTAAAGCTTTTCTTATACTCGAGGTGAACGTTGGTTGTGGCAGGCGTTTTAGTAAGCTCGCTGTTTTATGCATTATTTTCTGATTTAGGATTCAAATGTGCTGTTGCGAGCATCGCTGTCAAACCCTTCAGAATAAGATTTATAAGCAGGATTACACTTCCTTGATGTCATGTGACAATTGGTTTCGCGGGAAATGAGTTAAATTTTAAATGGCATTCGTTTGAAGTACGCCACGTTTCAAAATTTAAAATCTTGTTCCAGTGCAGGCTCCTCTTCCCGATCGAGTTCCGAACACATTACAAATTGGTTTCACATTTTAAAATCTACAGCTTTTCTCGCAAAAGTAAGATACCCAGTATGTCCTCTACCCTGCACAATAGGTCGCGCACGAACCACGCTCTCTCTCTTGGTATCATTATTTTGTCCCTGTGGCGGTGCTGCTGCTGCTGCTGTTGCTGCTGCTGTTGTTTCATGCTGCACCTTTGGCGCATCTTCTTCTACTGGAGCGGAATCTTCCTCTCTGTGTACCTCCATTGCAGTACCTCCTTTCTCCTCTACATTATCATTATCATTATCTATCTTAGCTTTCTTCTCTCTCCCTTCATCTCCACCTCCTCTCCCGCCGCCTCTCCCGCCACCACCTCTAGCCCTTCCACGGTGATGCAACTTTGGATCTCCTTGCTGCATCAACATTTTCTCCAACAATTCATTACCCCCAAATTCTTCATCGTTCACAATTTCGTATTCTCTTAATAAAACTTCAACAGTATTAAACGCTCTAAAGCCTTCAGCATTCAGCGCTTCAACAGTTTTTTGCACTTGTTCTATACATGGACTAAACCCACAGAACACCCCATCAGGTTTTAAACATTTTGCTACACTAGGTATCGCTTTCCAAGGCCCAGGTAGATCTAAAAAGACAGCATCAGCCTTGTTGTGAAGATCATCGGGAAAGCCGAGTTCCTCTATGTTTCTTTGTTCCACTGTAATCAGCTTTCCTAGTCCATTTTGTTCAAATTCTTTGGCTGCATCAAGCGCACGCTGTTCATGGAACTCAAATGTGTGTACTTGTCCAGTAGGTGCGATTGCACGAGCTAAAGAAGTTGTAAGTGACCCTGAACCGGTACCAGATTCTAAAACAATTGACCCTGGTTTCAATTCCAACTGCCAGCAGATTGTAGCGATATCTGCGAGGTAGAGGATTTGGGTACGGTGTTTGAGGACCAGGGTCCAGAGTTCTGGAGTGGGGTAAAGGAGATAGACATAGCCCTTGTCTTGTTTGCTGGAGACTTTGCTTCCAAAGGGAAGACCGATCCATTGCTGTATAGAGAAAGAGAAGATACACGAAGGCAGTTTAGCAAGTTGGGTTTGTTAGCGTTGTATTTGATGGAAGTTAAAGTGCGAGCTTGGTGAAACATTGGAGGGGAGGCGGGGCTGGTGAGGGGACGTCTGTGAAAAAAAGGAAGTATGTATGTTTCTTCAAACAGTCTATATGCATGGCATGCTGACCTTCATGTAAAAGTTTCCGTATCTGTTCTGATAGTGCCCATTTTCTGAGATCGTAACTGATTTCATAGAATCAAAGCGTTCATAAACAATCACTAAATCTCCGATTTGAATATGTTTCGTTTCGCCGGATGGCGTCAATGGCGATAGCAATGACATGTTGGCAATGTGTAAAAATGTGACATATATACAATTATGAAATTAAGAGAGAAAATGCACATTGTAAGCTGCTTTATTTCGCCATCAGTGCCGCACTCGAAAACACTAGAATTTCTGAAAACCTCTAGCATTTCAAATTTGCTTCCAGAACTTGGGTTGATTTTTTGTGATCTTCTCAACTACAATGGTAGCGCAGAATTCGGGCTCTGCGCCCATCCTTACTTTTAATTCATCCATGCCACCTTTTGGTATCTTGGCGGCTGCCAAGCTTGGTGGGGTGGAGCTTGATCTCAAGCCTGAAGATAAAACGTCCAGAGACGCCCCAATTACTCTCACATTCCCCAGTGGGTATGTATCTTTATCATTTTTGACAAAATTGACAACCAATCTTAGTTTTAATCGATCACTTTGGCAAAATTTGAATTCCTCAAAGAACCAAGCTTCAGTTCAGCTATAAAGCGCATGTATATCTTATCACCCCTTTCTCCACTCTCATTAAACTGTGCAGTGATGAACTTACAGGCTCTGCGAGCATCCTCCGCTACGTTGCCCGAGCGGCCCCAGCTACCCAGCTTTACCCAGCTGACCCTTTAGCTGCCTGCCAAGTCGACCATCTGGTCGAATTTGCAGCTACAAATCTCGTCACTGGCTCTGGTTTTGATCCCGCGTGTCGCTCATTAGAAGACTACATCTCCGCTCGTACCCTCATGGTTGGTCACTCAATCACTTTGGCGGATGTTGCTGTATGGGGTGGCTTATCTTCTACCCCTGCATGGAAGAAAACTCGGAAGCAATTCTCCCATTTACCCAGATATATTGAATATCTGAATACCATGCCTGCGCTGGCAGCTGTCCTGGATGCTTACACAAAGAAACCTGCAGCCGCTGCTGGAGGGGCTGCTGCGAATGGTACTGCTGCCCCTGCCGCTATAGCTGGTGCAAGTGGCAGTTACGATATTGATCTTGAAGGTGCCGAAATGGGCAAAGTTGTGACTCGCTTCCCTCCTGAACCTTCCGGCTATCTCCACATTGGCCACGCCAAAGCAGCAATTTTAAATCAACAAATTGCGAATCGGTACAACGGAAAATTACTCGTCCGTTTTGATGATACCAACCCATCTAAAGAAAAGGATGAATACGTGGAAAACATTATAGCTGATATTAAGCGTCTTGGTCTTGAGTTTGAGCAAATTACCTACACATCGGATTACTTCCCTCAAATGGTTGAATTAGCAGCTTTGATGATTAAAAAAGGCTACGTCTACGCTGACGACACCCCTGTAGATCAAATGCGTGAAGAACGTATGCACGGAATCGAAAGCAAACGTCGTAATTCCTCTGTTGAAGACACATTAGCTGCATGGGAAGAGATGCAGACTGGAAGCGATATTGGAATTAAATATTGTCTCCGTGTCAAGATGGATATGACTGCAGGAAATAAAGCATTACGCGATCCAGTTGTCTACAGATGCAACCCCACACATCATTGGCGCACTGGACATACCTATAAGTGCTACCCTACCTATGATTTCGCGTGCCCATTTGTGGACTCTTTGGAAGGCGTCACCCACGCTCTGAGAACTTCTGAATATAAAGACAGAGAAGCTCAATTCTACTGGATGTTGAAACTTCAACAAGAGGTATGGACAGATCGTGGTCCATTACCACATGTCTTTATTTGGGATTATTCAAGATTGTCCTTTATATATACCGTACTTTCAAAAAGAAAGTTGACGTGGTTTGTTGACCAGGGTCTAGTGGATGGCTGGTCTGATCCTCGAATGCCGACCGTACAAGGAATGATGCGTAGAGGGCTTACTTTACCTGCATTGCGGGAGTTTATATTATTCCAGGGAGCATCTAAAAATGTTACTTATCAAGAATGGGATAAAATTTGGGCCTTTAATAAAAAAGTAATTGATCCCGTCTGCCCTCGACACACCGCCATTGAAGTTAATCAACGTGTTGCTGTGAATTTATTCGACGGCCCTGATCCTGTAGAGGTAGTGGAGGTTCCCAAACATCAGAAATACCCCCCTGCAGGTATGAAACAACAGGTCAGATCAAAAACTTTGTGGCTTGATCAAGCAGATGCTGCCCAATTGATCGAAGGTGAAGAAATAACTTTAATGGCTTGGGGTAACATCATTGTCGATAGAGTACATAAAGAGGCTGACGGTTTGGGTGTTGTTACCAGTGTCGATGCTCGGTTACATCTTGAAGGTGATTTTAAGAAAACAAAATTAAAAGTAACGTGGTTGTCCGCAAGTGGCGACTGCCCGGCAATGTTGTTGCACCATTTTGGGTATTTAATTACTAAAAAGAAGCTTGAAGAGGACGATAAACTTGAAGATTGTGTGAATAGAGAGAGTGACAAGGTCACTAATGTTGTGGGTGATATTAATTTAAAGCTTGCGAGTAAAGGGGATGTCATTCAGCTGGAACGACGGGGGTATTTCATAATTGATCAGGCGTTTGACCCTGCACAGCCAGAGAAACCCATTGTTTTGTTTGATATTCCTGACGGAAAGCAAGCAAAGGGTGGTAAATAGTGTAATGTACTTTTTAAAATAGTTTTTAAACGAATAGAAATTTTCAGAGTCTTGGCGCCAAGACGGATATTTTTGTAAAAACTAAATGCAGAAGCTCTCCAGCTCGCACTCCTAGCCTTCAATAAATTCTCAAACCGCTACGAGAACGGTCTCCGTATTACTGGGTGGGAAGCTTGGCGAAATAGTCTTCAACCACTAATCCAGGAGCAAATTGATGCTGACCTACCCTTAGGAAAAACCGTTACTATCCCTAGTAACGCTTCTGGACTCCCTTTCTCCACAGCTGATTTCCATGCTCTGCGCCATTTCCAGCGCCATTTTGCAATTACCAGCGTCGACAAAGCAGACACATCTTTCGCCTTTGTATGCAAAAAGCAATACACTACTTGGATAAACGACGATCTTACTAACAGCACTGTCTTTCAACCATTAAATACTACAGCTGCTCTTCTTATACCTTCTCTGGATGCTGGTATATCTAACCAAGCCAGACGCGTCTTGACGCTCGGAGATGGATCTGTCCCTAATTATGTTTGCACAGTCAAGCTGCATAAACCAATTCCACAACCTAGATTTATAGTCAGTGCAGGCTTCTGTTATAGCACCCCGCCAGCCAAAACTCTCTGCACGCTCCTGAGTGCACTGGATCCATTTACAAAACACCTGCTAGACGACGTCTTCACTGCGCTGAACAACCACCTCTCTTCTCTTCCTTCTACCTCCAGCACCCCTCCACCTTCGTTCAATTGGCACGGTCACCATACTATACTACGCAATGCTATCGATATGGTTACCAGACTACGTAGTTTCAACGCTATGCCTACCGACCCAGAAGTACATTTTTAAACTGGAGACGTCAGCCGATTATATACCAACCTCCAACTTATAGCTCTACTCCAGCGACTCGTCGATTTATATACAAAGCTATTTGATAAGTTTGGCGTAGCTATCAAAATATTTGACTCTCCAACGAAGAAACCCCAGTGGCTGTCCACCTACATACCAGGCCAACCTCGCCACGGCGGTATTGGCTACGACCGCTATACAATTTTCACCTTGGATGATCTTAAAGTACTTCTCACGTTCATTATTAGCCACAACTACGTTCATTTCGCACAACGTATTCTCAAGCAAACCCAAGGCATAGCTATGGGCGGTAATGCTTCTGTCTACGTAGCAAACCACTTCTTATTTACCTATGAATTAGCTTTTTATTCACAACTGCAGCAGCTGGTGGCGACCAGCACTAATCTTCAAATTCTGACTTCTCTTCCAGCCACAGAGCCACCAAATTGGCAGGAAACCTACGACTCTGGCTCTGTAGCTCTATATCTGCTAGTCTTCTTCCAATGGCTCTTCAGATATATAGATGATATCATTACTATTACTAATATTTTCCTTCAGCAGCTACTCTACAACAATAATACTTTCTACGGCATCAGCGGCATCTACCCATCAGAGCTGCAGATTACTTTATCTACCCTAGGACCTACTACCAATTTCCTAGATATAACACTGAGCTCTAAGAATGGGAATGGCAGTCTACCACTACGAACTACTTTCTACAACAAGTTCTCCAAACCCGAGTTTGCAGCGTTATCAAAAACTCGCTACGTACATAATAGCTCCAACCTGGCAAGAAGAATTAAAGACAACATATTAACTGGAAGATTTCATGCTCTACGAAGAAACATTACAGATCGAAACAGCTTCTGCCAAGCTACAGCACTCGTCATAGCTCAACTTATTAGAAGAGGATACAACGAAAGACGCCTTTTCCGCAGATTATTTAAACTACTTCAGACTTACCCCTACCTTTATACCCATGCATCCCGATCCACCCAACAACGAATAATGCATCAAGTTACGGCTTTCTTGACGGAGAACTCCTCGTGAGTCCGTCAATTGGATTCTACACAGCAAGCTTTTCAAAACAAACCGACAGCGGCGGCAGAATTTTCCTTCCACTAACACCACAATATTTCCACTAAACGCCAATTTCCGGCGATACTAACTTTTCTCCACTTCATTCTACAACATCGTCTCTCCATTTCTCAAGCTATCAATCCCATTCACTTAATCTCTCTTCTTTCTGCTAATTTTTCAAACACATCTTTGATCGAAAATACTTTTTTCTTATTTTGATCCCTTCCCCACACTTCACCCCTTTTCCTAACAATAAAAAGTTTGTTCTTAGATTTCTTACATTTTTATCTATATCTTTTTCGCATTTTGCGTTTATTTTTGCTCTGACAACCTTAGCACCCTGAAAAGTGTGCTGTGCTGCTGACTGGGAGCACCCAATAGCACCTTCGACGACAACCCTGCAGCACCTATACACAGCCGAGTTCCTCCTACGATGGTCTACTAATCAAAACTCGTGCTAACTAACCTGGAATCAGTCCTCACCTCTTCCCAAGCCCCTCTGTACGTAAAACACTATACCTGCTGTCTGCATCCCATTTTTCTATTTTGCCCACTATCTCCTCTATGCTAGCGCGAGTTTTGGATTAGAGATTCAGTCGAATAAAGAATATATTACAAACCCACGCAGCTTGCTGCGTCAATCTTCAGTAAGTGTTTTCTCCTAGAGAAGCTCATTCTGTATGATAAGCGAAAAACTAAATGCAATCCTCGCTGCCAAACTCCCATCTTTTTTTATTCTATGGTCTAGGGCGTCGAATATAGTTGAATTAAAGCCCCCAAAACTCAAAAAAAATCGCGCTTTAGTTTAGTTTAGTTTTAGCTTTAGATTTAGTTTAGGATTTAGATTTAGTTAAGAGTTAGTTTAGGTTTAGTTTAGGTTTTGTTTAGGTTTAGTTTAGAGGTAAAGAAGTTCCCGTCCGGTTTAGATTTAGATTTAGTTAAGAGGTAGTTTAGACTAGTAAAGTTCCCGTCCGGTTTAGTTTAGCTAAACAAATTTATCTAAATTATGATTTTATGATGATGTTATGTTGTTAATGACGTTGAGTTAGTTATTTAGTAAACTAAACTAAACTAAACTAAACTAAACTAAACTAATTTAGATTTAGTTAAGTTTTAGTGTAGTGCCTTAAGGAGGTTCCCGTCCAAAAAGTTTAGTTTAGTTTTTTACTAAACTAAACTATATGTAGAACTATTACTAAACTAAACTAAACTAAATCCTTACCTAAACTAAATTTAACTGAACTTTTACTAAACTAAAGTATACCATTTCACTACTAAATTTAGCTAAACCATCGATTAACTAATTTATGATCATCATCGACTAAAACACTTATATCTAAACTAAAAGTTTTAGTCTAAATCTTTAGCTAAATATTTAGTACCTAAACTAAACCGGACGGGAACTTCTTTACACCTAAACTAAACTAAAACATTAGCTCTAAACTAAATTGTTTTAGTTTAGTGGTTATTCATCTACCACCTAAACTAAACTAAACTAAACTAAACTAAACTAAACTAAACTAAACTAAACTAAACTAAACCGGACGGGAACTTCTTTAGCTCTAAACTAAACTAAACCTTTAGCCCTACACATCTAAACTAAATCCTAAATTCTAAAACTAAATGATCTAAACTACACTAAAAGTCTAAACTAAACTTTTTCTTTCTTTTCTTGAAAAAAAAGTTCCCGGACAGTAGTACCAACAGAGATGGGGAACTAATGTAGCAGTGACGAATCTTTTGCTCCTCTCAGTTTATTTTTGTTTTTTATTACAAAATACATTTTCATTTTCTACATCTTAATTTCCATCCGTTTCCACAAAGCTTGTATTCTTGTACTGTGCACCTCAAACTCTATTTCCTTCAACAACCTCAACGCTTCGGTTCCTCCATCTTTCGGTGGGTGCACTCGAAATTTTTCAAGCGACCCCACGACGGGTGGCAAATCGAGATCAACTCGAATTTCAACAAGTTGCCTACTTAATTTCGCAGCTGCAGCACCTTCAGAGGTCGCTAATACTGCTGTAGCACGCTTCTTAGGTATTATATCCCCGGCCTGCTGTAAGATTTCACTCAAGGTGCCGTAGCGTAATAAAAGAGTTGTTGCAGTTTTGGGACCAATTCCTTCGACCCCGGGAACGTTATCCGAAGCATCTCCCATAAGTGCAAGCAAATCTACAAACTGTTGTGGTTCCAACCCCTGCCACTCTTCCCTAAACCTGTCATCTGTATACGGTTGTAAGGCATATTTCACTGCCTTGGAAGCACCTGCTGCAACCGCTGCAGCTGCATCTGATTTTTTTGGTGGCCGTAAAAGTATTAACCCTGGTCTTAAGAGTTGAAAGAAATCTTTATCTGGTGATGCAATAGCAACAGCCATACCAGCTTCTACAGATCGTACCGCTACGGTCCCGATAACGTCATCAGCTTCAACTCCGGGGACGCACAGCTCAACAATCCCCATGGCATTTAGAAGCTCCTGTAGCTTTGGAACGGCGGCTCTGATATCCTCTGGAGTATCTGGACGTTGACCTTTATACCCTGGGAAGAGTTCGTGTCTAAATGTTTTCCCAGAAGCGTCGAAAACAACGGCCACGTGCGTTGGCGGCGGGTGTAATTCCATTAGTGACAGAAAAGTAGATAAAAAGCCAAACATGACGGTGGTATCTTCTCCAGCAGAGTTACGGAGTCTATAATCAGGACCAAAGGCAAAGTGGGAGCGGTATAAGAGTGCCATTGCGTCGATAAGGATCATGCGCTGGGCAGAGGGACCGCTGGCAGGAAGAGGGTCGGAGGAGTCGGCAAAGAAACCGAGAGGGCTAGTTGTTGTTGGCGGGGTTGTTTTGCTATTAGTAGCATTGTTGTATATTCTTCTCTCTAAATTGTGGCGTATGCTACTGGGTAGATGGGTAGTAGCAGCAGGAGTTGGGTTAAGGGGAGATCGCTTGCTAAAGATTGGAGCAGCGATGGGAGAAGATGAAGATGAGAAGGAACACGGCCTGTTGATGGTATAATATTGCATAACAGCGCGTAATTCCCGCATAGTAAATCTTGATCTAATACTATTCATGCGAATTTAACGAGTGCAAGCAGTTTGCAGCAGCATTAATTCTTTCGAACTTTAAGTTAACGAATCACTATATTAATTTTAAATATTGAAAGACGGGTAGATCCAAGATTTCTTTAGAACCACTGGCAACACTCAAGGCAATTTCTCAAATTTTAAACTATCGAGACGAAGTCTCGCGTTTGAGCTGCTTTTATCAAATATTTATTGGCAGCGCCGTACGACGTGATGTTGCCAGGACGACAGAACTTTTAATTTTGTTACAACTCACATCGCTCAGTATTAACACATAAATTAATTAATATGAAGATTATACTATCTTCTTTATTCATTATCCTTCGATTTCGCTTCAGGCACATCAAATAAACTCGTTTTTAAACCTAACTTCTTCAACAAAGCGTCCGCCTCCGTCAGCGTCTCTTTCTCAAGAGCTGCCAAGTTGTCAAGCTCGCTGCATACTTCCTTAATTGCCTTTCCAAGGGGAGTGTTGGATGTCATAGCATCACGATATGT
This sequence comes from Nannochloris sp. 'desiccata', assembly GCA_019044685.2. NCBI lineage: Eukaryota > Viridiplantae > Chlorophyta > Trebouxiophyceae > Chlorellales > Chlorellaceae > Nannochloris > Nannochloris sp. 'desiccata'. The sequence continues at coordinate 110,320 of JAGTXX020000007.1, read as the reverse complement.
TCCAGGGATCTGCATTAAAGAGGAAGGAGGGAGGTTAGTCGAAGCGTGTGGCGGTGTGTTCACCCGTGGCGGCAAAAAAATATCTGAAGGCATTTTTAAATTAGATTCTAGGGTATCGCGTTGAAAAACTGCGACGGATCCCTAAAATGTACCTCGGCATCTTCTGCAGGGTCCAGGCCTTCAAACTGCACAACGCAAAGCATATAACAATGTAGAATGGATTAATTCAATTTGTTGAAACATTAGCAAAAAGCTCGATAATTTCTGCATAGCGTACCTGCTCTGGGTCAGTTCCCTCTTCTAAAGCCCTTGTAACTGTGAAGTCACGTGTCGTGTGAGCTGCCTGAGCAACACGACGAGGTGGAGCAATAAAGCTTGCGGCATGTGAGAAGGCATGGCACTGAGCACGCCCACAGCGCTGAGGCTGGCAGACTGTTGATTTCAGTAGTGTAATCTTCATGTAGTTTGATTTTGGAAATACTACGCAGATGGGTTACGCTGCCAGTGTTATAACCCAAAGCAGTTGCAACCCAGAGCAGAGCGGCGGACCTGAACACAGCATTTGACACTACTTCATGGCGTCTCCAGTGGAACGAGCTGCATTTTAAATTGAATGAAGTGACGAAGAACTGTTAAAGGAGTATTTCTGCATGCTTTGTCTAATTTAATAATGCACTTTAGTTGCTCCAGATCAGTTTGAAAACAGCAATCATGAGGCAGTTTTTTTCTATAGTCTGTTTACTGCGAGAAGGATAGCCAGTATCTTGCATTAACTCCATCTTTCAGATCCAAGGTACATCTCAACACGACAAGATATACCTCAAGACAGCATTGCTCTCGGTTCAAATGCATAATTATGAAACTCAACCTCGATCCTTTTCCATTTTTTCCCCTCTACAGATGGAACCTCCCGCCACATTCTTTGCCTCTTCAACTTCTCATGAAGTCTCTGTTGGAGGCCAATCAGAAGAGGAGCTCCTTACAGCTCTCCGCAAAGGTTCTTTTCTCCTTAAACACGGGCGACAAGGCCGCCCCAAAGCTCACTTCTTCCGTCTTGCAAACTGCGACAACGAGCTACGGTGGCGTAGCGCTTCAGGAGCAGTAAAATCCGTTTTATTGGCAAGTGTACGTGATTTCTTGCCTGGCCAGGCCACGGAAGTCTTTCGGCGGCATCCTGTTCGAGAACCAGCTGCTTCTTTTTCTCTTCGATATCTAGACTCTTCTGGAGCTGCTAGGACTCTAGATTTGACGTGTAGAGATAGTGAACAGTATCTTCTATGGTATCCTGGTCTTCAAATTGCAGTGCAGCATTCTACAGCAGCTGCAGCTGCTGGATTAGTAGTAGTTAGCGGCACTAAAAGTACCGTTGCTGGTGGTGGTGGTGGTGCCTCTCCTTCTCGACAAGTAGCAGCAGCAGCAGCAGGAGGAAGTGAGCACTTTCTAGAGCAGGTTGTCCCTGGAGATCTCTTCATTTGGGGCTGTGTTTCAAACCCTTCATTCAATAGATCACCAACCCCTCCACCACCTCCAAGTATGCAATCTAATATCAAAAACGAGACGAAAGAATGCTGGCCACGTCGCTTGACTCCTACCCCAATCCCTTTAAACTCCATCCTCGACGCATCGACTGCTTCCGTAGGCCGTCGTCACGCTGCCATCGTGTCTGCACAAGGCGCTCTCTACGTCTTAGGAGAAGGCAGTGGTGGAAAACTCGGTCGAGGCCATGATAATCCTGCCCCTGTACCCCATAGAACCACTCGAGGCCTTCCAGGAGACGGTAAAATCATCGCTGCATCTTGTGGTGATGAATATACAGCTGCTATCACTCCAGAAGGGCAGCTATATACGTGGGGAAGGCTCCCAGGGGAGTCCTTACCACTAGTACTACCGACCCTGGTCAAAGGTGGGTTGAATCATATTTCAGTCTGCCAGGTCTCGTGTGGCCCGTTTCACACTGCTGCCGTCGCGTCTGATGGGAGATTATTTACCTGGGGTGAAGGTTTTGGTGGGAAATTAGGCCATGGTGATCAAATAAATCGATTACAGCCAACACATGTTGTGGCGCTGCGCTCGATGCCAGTGCTGCAAGTGGCGTGTGGAGTCTGGCACACAGCAGCTATTGTATTAGAGCCCCCTGGATTAGGATTACAACCTCCTATTAGCCCTGGTGGAGGTGTTGGTGGTGGTAATGCCTTCTTTGGTGGAGGAGAAGCCCCTGCCACCCCTCCATCACCGATTCACTCTTTATCCACAAAACCTGAAACCAACAGCCATCTCCTTTTTCTTCCTTCAACCCCCGGTCGATCTACCCACCACCGTCGTGCGAGTAGTTCCATCAGCGGTGCTGAGCAGCTGTATCAGGGGTACCAAGAAGGTAGGGGTGGATCTCTCTATACTTGGGGCGGGGTGAACGAAGCAATTGCCTTTGGGGACAGCAGCAACAGCAGCGGTGGTCTTGGTGGTGGTGGTGGGCTACAACGCAGAGATAGTAATAAAGGATGCCTAGGGCATGGTGAGATTGATTTGTATACAGGTCAAACTGTACCTACCCGTGTAGGGGGTGCCGGCTCTCAATTAACAGGCAAAGGAGTCCGTAGTGTGGCTGCTGGCTTACACCTAACTGTCGCATTAACGACAACGGGCGTGGTGTACCAAATGGGTGCGACAGGTGCGAGTGGAAGTACGAATAGTGTGTTAGCTCCTTGGGAAGGTGCTACTGCTCCAGAACCAGTAAAAGGACAGCTACTACATCATTTTGTAGATGCAATCGCTTGCGGAATGCATCATGTTGTCGTACTAGGTAGACCGATGGAAAAGAAAGTTGGTCGACCTATTGAAAATAGTCTTCCTAGTGTCTTTACCTGGGGCAGAGGTTCTGAAGGACAACTAGGCACTGGGAAATGGGACGATGCGCCGAGTCCTGTTGTAATTGAAGAGAATCTAAAAGGCAGACGAGCTGTCACTGTCGCTGCTGGAGGGGCTACCACCATGGTCGTATGTGATCACGACTTGAAAAAATTTGAAGATGTTGGTTTGCAAAGTAAAGAAGCGACAGATAGAGCTACAAAAACTCTGCTTGCGTTATTAGAACCACGTACCAGTACCAGACCTGGTTCTGCTGCAGTAGCTGGTAAAGCTGGTAAGAGCAGTCGATCTGGGTGGTTGTTGACTCGAGATGAACGGCCTCCTTCTCGATCGAATATATTCCGTGGATCATCTTCATTTAGTTTCACATCTGCTGCATCTGGATTCAATGGAGTAGCTGGTGTTGGAGCCGGAGGTGGGGGTGGAGGGGGAGGATCAGGGCAATTGAATTTATCGAGACTAAGTAGCTCTACTTCGATGCAAAGCCTCGGCAGCGGCGGTGGTGGTGGTGGTGGTGGCGGAGGTATTGATTCGAGTTATCCTTCAATAATCAGTATCTCTGGTATATCCACCAATAGCACTGTACCTAGTGGTGTGTCTGGTAGAAATAGTTTGAATTATTATCAAAATGAGGGGAAAGATGGACTGAGATCTACTCTAAGCTCCAGTTCTTCTTTAAGTCAAAGTCAAAGTGGAATTGGAAAGTTTGACCCTTGGAACAATGGAGTTGTACGTCCTACATCTCCCAAGATTGGTAATTATAGTACCACGAATACAACTCCAGCTACATCTCCAGGTTCAATCAAGGGTATTGGTATTATTAATGGTACTGCTGGTGCTGCTGGCGGTAGATTTGGTGGTGGTAGTACTGCGAGCTCTTTAAGTGCGTTCCCTGGTGCTGGATCTTCTTCATCTTCTTTACAGAGAGACAGCCAAGATGTATCTCTCTCAAAGGGGAGGTATATCGCTCGATTAGAGCAGAGACTCGAAGCTTTACAACGTATGACAGGTGGCAGAGCCGGGGGAGTGGAGGCGGCAGTGGCAAAGATCAAGCATGGTGATGAAAAATTAAAGCAGGCAGTTGCTGAGAGTGCTATTCTGTTTAGAGAATCTATGAAAAGAGATTTTAGAACTATCACTAGTAGTACTACTGGTATAGAAACCACTTCGAATGCTGCTCATGGTCTTGTGTTGGCCCCACACCAGCCACCACCACCGCCACCATCTCTTATTCTTCCTGATCATGCCAAAACCACAACAAATTCTACGTTCACCCCCGCACCAACACCTTCTAATGCTGCACCTGACGCGGCAGCATTAGAAGAACTGTTACAGAGAAAGCAGGTAGAGCTTGAGCGGCAGCAACAGGCACTTGCTTTATGGGCGGAGGAGCTGCATCGAAAAGAAGAAGCCCTGTTGCAACAGAATGAAAGACAAAGGAGTCTCACTGCTGATGGTGGTGGTAATGGTGTTTCTAATAGTATTACTTATAATAATATACGACCCGCAGAAGGTCTTGATGATGTGGGATCTCGTGCTGTTGCCTCGTCAGCGCACTCTGTATCGACGACTCCTGTTTTTATGGCTGGAGAGGGAGCAGGACCAAATTCCACGGCCGCTTCTACCCCACAACATGGCAGTACAGCTGGAGATTTCTCTTTGCATGGTGAACCTGCTGCTTTTAGTGTTCAGCAACAACATCAAGATCAAGAACAACAACCGCAGCAGCAATATGAGAAGGAAGAAACCACGATCGGTGTTGGACCAACTGAAGAAAAAGTAGAAGGACAGGTTGCGATTGAACATGTTGAGCCTGAAAACGAAGAAAAAGAAGAAGAAGAATGGGTTGAGCATTTGGAACAAGGCGTAACAGCTACATTCATTCGAGATTCCACCACAAATACACCTCGTTTAAAACGTCTACGCTTCTCTAAAACCCAGTTTTCTGCTACAACAGCTTCGACGTGGTATAAGAAAAATGCTGCTAATTTAACATTGCCAGCAGGAGCAAGTTCTCCTGGAGGGGCTGCTTCTACTGGAGTACCGCATCCACCTCCTTCAGTAGGCTTGTCAGAATCTGTTTCAACTACACCTACTAAAGAAGTACATACTGTACTTCTCGGAGGAGGTGCAGGAGGGACGCCTGGGAGTACACCGAGGGCTGCGGCGGTTACAGCTCGGCAAATGATTGCTCATGGCAGAGTAGACAGTAAGAATATGTCATTCGATGCTAGAGAATTAGCGCATTTACATGATCAATTACATACATATACCGTGGGCAGCACAGCAGGCGCTGCACCGACGATGACTCCTTCCTTTCTTTCTTCTCCGCCGGTGGCCGAGAAAGAAGCAGGAGCTGCTCATCAAGAGTTCCACACGCCTCTCACGCAGATTGTCAATGAAGACAAAGATAAAGAAGAAAGTGACGGAGGTACGGGAGGAGTACGGACCCGTGGTACTGGAATTGTACCGTCACCTGCTCTGGAATCTCTCTTTGACAAGGCAGCAGCTGCGCCAGCAAGTAATGAAAAAGAACAAGAGGACCATAAAGAAGTAAATCCAGTAGAGGAGGGCACTATTTCAGATGGCGAATCTTCTTCTTCAGGAGATGTATCTCTTGTCTCTGCTTCTTCAGGAGGAAGACGAAGAATGATATTGCCACGTGGCAGCAAAGGCAATACAAATACAACCTCGGCTACTGGTAATGGTAGTGGTCAATTGTCAGGGGTGTTGTTGTCCCCACCTCCGCCTCGCCGGCCATCCCCAACAAGAAGACCTCGTAGCGGCAACAACAACAACAACAACAACATCAACATCACTGCTGGCGGTGCTAGGGTTCGTTCTTTTGCTTTAACTGATGTTCTCTCTACTACATCACTGTCTCCTACCACCTCAGCACGTAGTTTAGATGTCAAGAGACCAGGGAGCCAAAGCCCTGTTACTTCTACTGCTGCTGGTGTAGCAGCGTTAACTCGTGGCGGTGGTGGAGGTGACATAGGTGGTTCTGGTTTGCTGCGTAGTGTTGCAGCCAAGATTGCTCGTAGCATTATAGGTGGAGAGGACTACACAAATATATCAATACCTTCGCCAACTGCAAGCGCTGCTAGTAGTACAGACCAACATGAACCACCTGTACCACCACAACAACAACGACGTCCTCTACAGCAAGAGGGAGTGAAGAAGCCAGCAATGTCACCGCCATTGCTGGTGTTTGGTGGAAGGAGACCTAAATCTGCTGGATAATCTAGTAATTGTAGAAGGTGATTATTAGATCTTCTAATTAAATCTATATATAGAAATTGAATACAATAACGTATTGTCAAGTATTGTAGAAAAGCACAAAGCGCTCCCGCTGATTTTTTTGGGGCGGTAGCTGAAGAAATTTATATCACTTCTGTTTTGATTATGTGTCTTTAGGTAAGAAATGTTTGTAGTTGATTGAGTACTATAGTGTGTGGCTGTGCAGAGTTATGCTTTCCTATCTCAGCAATGCAGCTAGCTCATAGCAGACAGCACTGCTGGCAGCGGACGCTACAAATAGAGGAATATTAAAAATGCCTTTTCATAAACAGCTCTGCATTTCGGCTTCAGCAATTTTAATAGTAAATTTAAACCGAAAAGCAATTTACAATGACCTCTCCATTGCTAGAAGACGAACATCTGGCTCCCCCCCTTCCTGCATCCGATGACGAACCAGCAGAGACACGAAGGCCTTGGGCACGGTGCGTAGTGTTTCTGCAACATATGATACGATGAAAAATCAAAATCTGCATTTGGTTCCCAAGCTTTGCACACAGAAATCTTTTCGGGCATTTTCTGACCAGATCAAATCTTTCAAATATTCCATCTGTGTCTTTTCCTTTCGTTTTCTTCTAAAATGTTTCTTTAAATACCATTTGCAGGCTGGGTGAACAGATAAGAGCTCCATTCGCATCCCGCAGGATAGAACCAGAGCCTCCCACCCCTTCAGGCTACTTGACTCTAATTCCGCTCTCAGACGCTCGGTTGCAACCTCGAGACACCCGCCTTACTGCTGTCTTTTTAATAGGTTTTGCCTTTCTAATCGCTGCAATCGTCTTCATATCTGTCCCACGATCAGTTAGTGTAGGTGAAATCTCAGTCGCAGCAGATCGAATGAGTTGGAACACAACGAAAGCTTCATATCAACTCCGCCTCGTCGCCACAATACCTGTTTCTAATCCCAATTATCTAAGAGCCTCTATAGAAGGGGAACTTAAAGTGTTGTTTTATATGGCAGAAGCAGGTCGAGCTGTCATCGCACCGGTATCGTTAAATCCTAGAGCACTGCCTAAGCTAGTACATGCACAAATCGATGCATCAGATGTTCCAGCTGATTATATTTTATCAATCTTATCACAATGTTCAACTTTTCCTGAAGTTTTAGTGTTTTTCTTAAAAGGAAAGCTACGAGCGAGGTATTTGTGGCAGTATCAGCATTTAGCGACTATCGATACGTATTTTATGATCAACTGTAGAGATGGGGGAACAGTGCCTGCGGCAGAAAAGAATGAGACAGCAATGGTGAAATTGGGAATTGGCGGTGGTGCTAAAAGTAGCGGAGGATTGAGTGTACCTGTACGATTGACTAACTTTATGTAACGATAGCGACTATTTAGAAAAATGAGGGGAATAGAAGTGAAGGGCGCTCACTGAGCGGCTTTGCGCTGCCCAGCAGTGGAATTTTTCAGGCTGGAAAAATACCATCAACAGAATGCTAGATTAAACCAACTAGTCTTTCTACAGTTACTCTATTATGTTCTTTACAACAATGAATCACTAATTAAGACTGTTATACTCTAGCTTCCCAACTCCCAACAGGTTTTCATCGCAAGAGGAGCTGGCAGCAATGAATAACTTGGCAGCGTTGCTAGCCGTGCTGATCAGTCTACACAGTGCACAAGGTACATGGACATGATTTAACTACATCCCGCATCTTTGTACCCCTGCAAACCGGTAGACATTTTAACGATCACCCATCTCATCCTGAGTTTTCAAACCTCTCCTTTCCAATCCTTTAGGTGCCACTTATTCTAGCTGGTACAGTTGCTCCCCCAGCACATGCAGTCTCCCTAAATGCCACTGTGCTTCTGGGAAGTCACCTCTCCCTGTTTCAGAAACCCCTCAATTCATTATTATCTCAAATGATGACACCGTAAGAAAAATAAGGTTACCTTTTTGAATTGAAGCCCACCTCTTGACTTCACGAATTCAATAGGCCCTTGCATTACTAACTCACGCCCTTATCATCGCACACTCATAAACTTGAGTCCTCTCTCTGATTTCTTCTCCCTTGTTACTTGAATACTAATCCAGGTCAACGACGATGTCGCCAAGAAGATGAGCAAGATCACTGGGTCTGCTAAGAACGTCAATGGGTGCCCTATCCCCGCCACTTGGTTCACCTTAACCGCATACTCTTCTTGCTCTGTTATCAAGAAAAGGTTCGCTATGGGTGACGAATTTGCTTGCCACACTCTTACTCACCCAGCATTGAAATCGACGCTGGCCAAATCTGTTGTGGTCAAAGAGATTGTTGGAAGTAGAAATTATTTGCTCAAGACGTGTAAATTACCTGCTGCTTCAGTGACTGGGTTTAGGGCACCCTATTTGACTACCAACCCTCGGGTTAGACAGGTAGGTTTCTTAGTCAATAAACTAAATTTAAGGTCTCCCTGTGTTTCAGTAAATGCCCACCACATTCTGATAGTAGCTTCTTCACAATTTAATAGTATTATTTATAACTCTGTTCTCTTTCACTAGGTTCTCTATGAAAATGGATTCAGATACGACTCCAGTAACGGATTTGACTACGCCGGCATGGCCAGCAAACCTTTCCCTTTTACGCTTGATGCCAGTCTTCCCGATGCAAGCTGCAAAAACTGCCGACCTGGTGAATCTTACAAAGGAATGTGGGAAATCCCTATTTACAACGTAAAGTACAAAAAACAAACCTACAGCATGGATCCAGGTATGAACACTACCTGGGGTAAGGCTAAAGAGTTACCTGTTGACCAAGTTCTAAAAGGAGCTTTTGATCAAGCTTATAACGGAAATCGCGCTCCTGTTCCTATTGGTGTCCACGTCTACTGGATGAGTGCTAGGCGAATCAAAGAAACTCAGAAGTTTATTAAATATGCGTTGTCTAAACCTAATACGTATTTTGTGACGTATAGACAGGTGCTGGAGTGGATGAAAAAACCTGTGCCAAACAGTGAAATGGCAGCATGGCTCAAGGCAAGGTGCAAGATGTAATAAGGCAGTGTATGAGTGGATAGTGGGGGGAGCAGAGAATAGTCTGCACGCCAAAAATAATAAAAAACGACTTTTCAAGTACGATATATAAGAATACTTCCCTACAGGGTTGAGTGCCGACTTTTTGCTGCTTTTGTTATTTATTTCATTGTATCAAGCTAATAATGTAACGAATCCGACAGAACACTGCAGAAAGAATACAAATAGCTGTGGTAATGAGAAGCAGGGGTTGCTACACCATATCTTAGCGTGTACCTTTTAAAAGCCACCTTGGCTGCTCGGTGTCGCCGACGTGAGGGAGCAAAAGAAAGAGAAGTTTCTTTATACACCATAGAAGGACAGTTTCAGGAACCTCTTGCCGCTATTCAAAATTAATAGGATCTTTTGCATCGCTTCTGAGCTTTCCCCAGGTTGCTTTTTGCGACGCACGATAAAAGTTTTGTCTGCATCGTCTTCTAGATTCTAGATCGCTTCACCATGCCCACTGCTGCAGTTTTAGGTGCTGGAGGTCAAACTGGCCAAGAATGTGTTAAAGAACTTGTCAAAAAAGGCTTTGAAGTCAAGTAAGTCAAACAATTTCTTAACCTTGAGATGACATGGGATTAATTTAATCAAACCTTGACACTTCACGTCACAGAGCTGTCGTCCGTTCTCCTTCCAAATATGCTGACACATTCTCAAGTGTTGCAACCGCTGGACCTGGCAAGGTTGATGTGGTCTCTGGCGACGTCACCAACCCTGCTAGTCTCTCTACCGCTCTTGGAGGTGGTGACGCTGGAGTAATCTTTGCCGCAAGTGGGGTGGGCTACTTTTCTGCTAAATCAGTAGATTACCAGGTAAATAGAGATTTTAACCATTATGAAATCGCTTACAATAAATTTTAATATGAAACCCGAGTAAATTTCACTTCTCTCTCTCTCTCTCGCACACACTCTCAGGGAGTCGTAAATACCGTTGATGCAATTAAAGCTAGCAATCTCCCCGGTCCTTTGGTGTTGGTCTCTTCCGGTCTGGTATCTCCCCATAATCGTATGCACCCTATCCGCATCATGTTGAACAACTTGAAATGGGGCATAATGGACCAAAAATTTAAAGGAGAGGAATTCATAAGGGGCAGTGGGCTCAAGTATACGGTGGTGCGTCCTGGTCGTTTAAATGATGGCCCTGGAGGCGAGAAAACATTGTTGGCTCAACAGGGTGATACGTCTGCTGGTAGTGTAGCGAGAGCTGATGTTGCTGCAGTGTGTGTTGCAGCGTTGACTGATCCTGCTGCGGAGAAAGTTACTTTGGAGTTGATGTCCGTGGATGGTGCTCCTGGAGAGGAGGGAGAGGAGGTGAAGAAGGTTGTTGTTCCATTAGCTGATCAATTGAAAGGTATATTTTCAGGGTTGAAGAAGGATTAAGAAAAAGTTGCATTCTTTTTTGGCATAACGGTGCGAGGTTCCTGCAATGGCGGTAGTAGGTGAGCACACTTTGAAACGTATTAATTGAGCAAGCACCCAAGTTTCTTAGGTTTTTAATACGAAATTCATTTTATAAACCTCATTTTGATGTGCAAATACGACAGAAATATGTAAATAGTATATGGGAGAACAGCAGATTTATTTTCATATTTTACCCGGGGATGAGACGCAGCTGCATCCAGAGCCAGGAATTTCTGCGCCTTTACGCCAAAAAGCGATTTTCAGAGTTGCTTTAACACTTTTCAATAGACTTGAATTCAAAAGTTGGAAGTTTAACTTTTGCAGCTTAAATCTCACGCTTAGAGCAATACAAGTAAGTAGGCTGTGCTTTTCCGGCTTTATTCCTCACGGGTTTGAGCTCCATCATGCTGCTTGAGCTTCTAATTGTGCATGCGAGCTTTTTCCTCTTCCTCCGGCCGCGTTGGAGCCGTTACTGCATACGAATAACAAATCTAAAGTCTTTAACGCCCGCTCGATCATTTTTCAACCGTGCATTTTCGTCTATTCTGCAGATCGTTGCCTCAATTCGACAGTTCAAGAACCCCCGCAACCGGGCGTCCTTCATCTTCGATTTAACCCGGTGATAAAGTTTTGTATACGCATATATATCAGTTCAAGGACCTTGCATGCTCTCCCCGACGAATTTCTCGAGGCCAAAGTAAGCATTTTGCTTTTTGTTACGATGACACTTTGTCTTTTATTCTTGCAAACCTCTTCCATTTCTTCATTGCCCATCTCTCTAACTTATTTTTCATCATTCATTTCCAGTCCTATAATGGCTGACGACACATTTGGAGCCATCCATGATTTCCTCACCATGCCTACCGGCATTGGTGGCAATCCCATGGACTCTCCACAAACAGAAGACCTCCCTGATCTCCTTCGCGATGTGCGTGGAGAAGGTGGTCCCTCCCGCTGGGGCATTGACGCTCCCTCATTTGGCGAGATGGAGCCTACCCAGTGCTTTCCCAGCGCCACCGCTGCATGGGGCAGCGGTGCCTATGGCCCAGGTGCTGCTCTTGCCTTTGGAGCAGGCCCTTCTGAAACGTTCGGTGCCTTTGGTGCCCAACACCAAGGTCAAATTACAGACACTGCAGGCACACCGTTTCACCCAACGACAGTGCCAATGGTCTCAATGCCCTATGGCGTCTCTCAAATGCAAATGTCTCAAATGCAGATGTCACTCCCTATCCAAATGATGGCAACACCCCAGCAGGCACAGTACCTTAGCAGTGGTTTACCTACTATGCAAGTGCAAGCACAGTGTGGACGTGGTGGACTTACAGCTCCTGCAGGGTGGATGCCTACAATGTTTGCCCCTCCTCCTCCTGGGTTTGTCAACTGCGGTGTCTTTCCAAATATGAACATGGCAGCAGCCATGACAATGCAAATCCAACAAGGATGTCCTCCATTCCCACCACCTACTACTTCTGCACAGCCCGTTTCAATCGCTACAGCAACAATGAGCGCCCCTCCTGCTGTCGTCCCCTCTGCCAGCCCTCCTCTCAGTTTAACATACAACAATAATGGCATGTGCAACACCAATGATGGGAGTAGTAGTGGAGATGACGTGGTTCTTGCTGGTCCTTCATGTCAGTTACCAACAAGAAAACTAGGATCAGTGTCTTCTGACGATTCTGGATACCATAATAATCTTCAAGTGGTGCCTGAAACTGGAAATGCTGCTGCCAATGCCATTAATAACAGCATTAACAACAATATCCAGGTAGCTGCATACCCTGCTGGGAATGGTGCAGTGATGCTTGTTCCTTACAGCGGTGGATTAATGACAATACGGCGCCCTGGTATTGAGACAGCGACGGCTGCTGCAATGATGAACCACCATGTATCTGCTACTTCTGGTTCTACTGCTGCGTTACCTATGCTTGGTGTACCTATTGGATCTACCCGTGCTGCTAGTTTAGAAAGGTACCGTCAAAAGAAAGCCTCCCGGTCGTATTCAAAACATATCCGGTACCATATGAGGAAAGTCAACGCAGATAGAAGACCGAGAGTAAAAGGCAGGTTTATCAAAGCCAGTGTCATTGATGAAGCAGCTGAGAAATTAAATAACCAAATGGATGCTGGAGAGGTAGTTTGAAGAGATTTTTTCAAAAAATTGTGTTCCTTTCTCTTTCTTCCTGCTCGCCCTCCCAGCTTTGCTATACCAACTATTCCTATTACTATTAATATCTTCCATAAAAAGCATGTCGCTTCAAATCCAGCACAGCACTTTGTGTTTTTGCTGGCCCCAACGATTCTCCATCGATCCTTACAATTTGGGATATCTTTCTTTATCTCCCCACCGATTTTTTTTTATTTTTTTTTGCAACCTAATGCCGCCATTTTTTTTTTGTCTATGATTTTTTTTAATTGTTATTCCTTTGGTTCGATTCGAGAAGATTTTCTATACATAATTGCATATGCAATTATTTTTGCTGCACCTGCTAGTACCCCTTTGTTTCTTGTTTCTTATCGAACTTGATAGAACTTGATTCCTGGATGCACTGTTTTTTTTTTTTTTTTTTTAAAGTACACTGCACTGTACTGCTTTTGGTTTTTCTATACCCCACGTCTCTCTGTATTTCACTCATTCTACCATTCATTCAACCATTCATTGCATCACTATGTTCTGATGCTTGATCCTATCGATATATACATATACATATACTCTTGTGGTTCTCGGTTTTTGACTTTTGATTCTTCCTCGTAATTTTGTTGTTGCTCCTACTCTACCTCTTTCTTTTTCTTTTCTCGCTCTATTTCTCTTTGTACACTAGCTCAATCGATTTTGCCTTCTTCTGCTTCTTTTTTCTCTCTTGCATTCATCCTTTCATTCGTTTTTCAACCAACTATGTACGATACGCACATACGATACGCATTACTCATTACAAGGAGCAACAACAACAACGTTTGTCACCAACTCAATCCGTCAGATTTAGTTTTCTTTTTGCATTTTTGTATCCTGGGTTTTCTTCTTGTTTCTAGGATAGATGAAGAGTGAAATATCTTTATTGGTATTTCTATCTTGATTTCTCTCTCTAAATCCTTTTAATTTGATTTTTTGGGGGCCTCTTTTATGAGAGTTTTAAGTGCCCCTTCATTCATTCATTCATATTTTCGATTTTTTTTTGTTCCCTTTCTCTCTTTTTTAATTTTTCACTCTGGATTACTAAAAGCATCCTTCTCTCTTCTCTTCTCGTCTCTTCTCTGCTTGAGAAGATTTATTTAAATTCCTATGAATCCTGACGTCATCGCCAATGCGCGTTTGTTTTCTGATTGCTATCTCTTAAACTCTTACTGCTGTTGCTTTTGAAAATATAAATAACTTGTAATGCTCCGCACACAGACACACGTGTCACGAAACTTCTCTCTCGAGGGCTATAATCAGAAAACAGTCTTTCCTCCCTTCTTTACTTCCTTACTGTTGGTTAGATAGCCATGCACCGTCAGCCCCCGGCGACTTTAAACACTTTAAAGGATTTCTCAAACAGTGTTTAAAGTAAAGAACAGTTATATAATACGACACAACTAAAATAAAACATACGTATTTATAATATAGTTACATTCTATCCCACTTAGTAGGAAACACGGTTCCATCCCCTTCAGCGCTGCACCCCTTCAATCCTCTAGATACCCTTGGGACGACCCAAGAGGTGAAGCTCTCTCCAAACGTAGCTGCTACATTTTCATGCCAATCACCTAGATCCCAAGGATGTTTTCCCGATTTCCCTGCACCCACGCCTTCAGCAGCAGCTGCAGCACTTAACTTTGCAGCAACACCTTCATGGTGCTCTATTGTTGTTTTATTTTGAGACAGTAAATGGCAGTTCCAAATGAGGAGAGTAACTACGCTTAAAGAAAGTGGGGTAGCTAGGGTGGTGGCTAGTAGCTGCAGTGCAGCATGGCTCCAAAAGGACCCTGTCCAACCTACGCGGCGACCTACAGCGCCCTGAACTGTATGGTCGAGGCTACTGGCTGGGAGAACACCCTCAGGTTCCCAGCCGAGCGTCAGTTGCATGATGGTTAAATTTAAAGAAATTAATAAAGCAGCTGCATGAGAAGCTGCCGTAGCTAGGTAAAATGCCATTTGGAAGAACGAACGGTAGTTTCCATGGCCTACACAGTTGTTTATCCATACACAGTGGTGATCCATCCGTAGAACGCAGTGGCCACAGCGGCGGCAATGGTGGGCTCGTGGCGGTTTTGCAGCATTGCATTTTTTACACCATCGTTGTGCACCGCTCCGTTTGACCTGAACGACTGCTTGTTGTACATTTATGGATGTGGCACTGTGTTCTAAATCTAGCGAATAGTCGCGTGGGACCCTCCCTGGGTCAATGAAAACGCAGGCTAAGTAAGTGGAAAGGCCGAGGGCCGTGGTGGCGGTGAGGAAGATGAAGTGGGCAACGCCTGACGTGGAATAGGAATAATGTGGGATGATCTGCATTAGCGAGGAGATGGATATACCGGTTAGCTGAATGGAAGAAGACTGGATGGTATTATTCCTGAGGATGTTCTCATTTTAATCTCGTAATTTGAAAAGTGCAAAGAAACAAGCAAATTTTGAAGTGCGCACCACGTTGAAAAGAACGACGGAATATATGAATATCACGATAGCTAGTACACATCCAACAACTCTGTCTATGCGGCGAGGCTTCTTGTTGTTGGTCTTAACCACCTCCAACTCCCGATCTTTGATCTTCATTACTATTTTGAATTACTAGTTATCGATTGTGAAGACAGCACCATTCTAAGCTACACTTAGAAGATATACATGATTGAATTTTCATAGCATTCATACATCAAAATGTCTTGTTCGGACTGAGGGCAGAGCATTTTCATTTCTTTTCTTCTCAAGTCTGACGCCAAAGTCACTCTGTGACTTGTTGCCCAAGAACTGCCAAGTAGTATCATACAATACTCTTTACAAAGGAATTAAAAAAACCATAAGATCATCCCTACGCCAGACTCAAAGCGGCTGTCGCTGCATGCGCTTCGACCACTGCCACAGCTTGCTCAGCTGCTGCCCTTGCTCTCACTGCTTCAACCCAGTCTTTCACGGCCAATGCTGCTGCGGTCCCTTGGACTGCCTCTTCTAGGTTCTTCGCTGCCTGAGTATACCTGCCATTAACTACCTCAGCTTCAATTTCACCTAACTTCGCATCAATTCCAACATTAGTACCATTGCCGTTGAGTACTTGAGAATACGAATTGGGTTTTTCTTTTAATTTTAATTTCGAGACCATCTTGGCCACAGCAGCACTGAGCATGCCTCCATGCCCAGCTGGGAGCAAACTCAGTTCTTTTGCTACCCTCTCCACAGCATCAAACTCATCTGTAAGCTGTGTAGGGGTCAAAATTCTCTTTCCACGTGGCAAAGCACGCGCAGCAGCACTGATTAAAGGATCACTGCCACAAGCGGTCGTTAAATATTCAACAGCCCCGTCTACTTTTCCTCCTTTATCCAGAACTTCCTGTAGAGCAAAAGCACCCTGTGCCATACGATGCGCTCTTGTACTACCCCGTGCAGCATCTCCACGTTTTTCTAAGGCTCGTTCCAACGCACCAAGCTTCTTTCGAAGATCGTCAACTATTTTTTGTCTCTCCACTCTTTCCCGAACAGTCATTTCAGCATGCGCATTTGCCAGTTTTTCAGCTTGTTGATTCATTTGCACCCTATGCCCTTCTTCCGCTTTCTTCAAAGCATCCCTTAGAGCATCACGAAAGCGTTCAGCTTGCGCAGCTGCTTCTTTTTTTATCTCTTCTGCTTCCGTACGTCCTGCACGTGCCGCTGCTTGTGCTGCTGTGATTTGTTTCTTCACATGCTGTGCTGCAGAATCAAGTAAAGATGCCAATATTTCCGCATCAGATTCAGCTTGTTTGTGTCTATACGCGTACTCTTCCCAGTTATCGCCCGGACCAACACCATTTTTAACAGCGTCCGATAGAAGACCAGCAGCTGTTAGGTCTGCATGAAGACCTAGTATGTTCATTACATCGGGACTGACGCCTGCCAAGGTTGCTGAAGCAGATGCGAGAGAGTCTGAGACAGGCGTGGGGGAGGAAGGTGAATGCGAAGGAGAGGTCCATGAGGGTTCTTTGGTGGGCCTTCCATGGTGCTCAGGAGAGCGAGAGTTAATTTTCTTATGAGAAGAAGAAGAAGAACTGGAAGGATTCATCGCGTCAACTCCTTTAGAAGCTTTCACAATATCACTAGAAATGGATTCAGCTGCATTTTCTGACATTGCACTTGTGATTGCTACTTGTGCCGCTTGAACATCTTCTTTGTTGTGTCTTGACGTCTTTGCTATATCATTCGCATCATGATTCTTGACTGCAGCTGCATCTTCACTAAGCATTTGTTCCGCTGGTTTACTGAGAACGTCTTCTATCATCTTTAAGACTTCGTGGCTATCCACTACTATGGCTGGCTCCTCTTTTCCATCAGCTAGACTTTCCCCTCCTTCTTCTTCTTCTGTCTGTGGGGCAGTCCCGTCAGGTTCACCAGCAGAAGAAGGAGTCTCGAGTTTAGACTGCTGATAATGAGAATCAGAATCTTCTGGTTGCTTCGTTGCTTCTACTTGTGATGTACTCTCATCTTGTATCACAAACACATTCTCTTCAGCGTGTCCTGCTTCTCCAATACTTTTCTTTTTATCAGGGTCATCACCATCACCGCTGCCGCTGAGAGAATAAAGTAAGGCCCCTGCACCCAAGGCACCAGCTCCCAAGAGCCGTACGTCTACAGGAATTGAAGGATTTAATTGCCAGGAAGATGATGAAGAAGCGGAGCTGGATACTGCACCGCTGCTTGGTGGTGCTCCTGCTGACAGTGATGGAGGCTTCGGCATGGCAGCAGGGGTAGCTTTGGCGTCAGGAGGGAGCTCAACTTTGGGTTGGCTTCGGACATATCCTGATGAAGCTGATGTCCCTTTGGTCTGTAAAGAAAGTAGGGACTCCTGAGGTGAGTTGTCGAGGAGCGAAGATTTTGTTTTGGATGAAATCGTCACTTTGGGTTTAAAAACTCTCAATAAAACTTACCTGTTTCAAGGTGTGCTTTGATGATGATATGCTTCTTTCTAACAGTGCAATCGCCCTTTTGGCGCTCGATCTGGAGCGAGGCAACATCTTTTTTAATCAAGATTAACTTAGACTGATCACACAAAAAAATAGAGGAACTATAAAGAACAATAACCTTAATTCTGGCGGGTTAGAAATATTTGAAATCTAAAATAATCCTACTAATCTTGCAAATGTGCCAGCTTAGCTATTTCTTGGCGTCTTTAATAGAAGAAGCCCAGGATCAGCCTGAGGCAGCCGCTGACGACAGATTAGTGGGATTGAGGACGAAAAAAAGATGCGCTGCCTTGCGATCCGGTTGTTTCCAAGTTTCTGATCATTGATAAATGCACCAATACATTGTGAAATATGCAAAAATAGGCAGCTTGGCATTGAATTGTATTAGTAGCAGTAACCTCCCCCCGTCGTTGACAGAATGAGCACAATAATTGGACGTTGCAAAACGGCAGTTCTGGTAGCCAGACTGTCCCATGATTGATGATATTAATTTCTTTACCCCAAAATAAAGCATGATAACACAGGTAGGGCGACATATTCTAAATTTCTTTCCTTCACGCGGGAGGCAAAAATGGAAGAAAGTGCCGTCACGTTTCCCAGTGATGTCTGATTGAGCTGAAAAGTGTTTCATTCGATCGGACATGGGGTGTAAACTCCAAGATTTGAAATAAAGCTGTCAAAAAATTGAAAAATATTAGTCGAACGCTCTAAACCAACTGAGCTAATCGAGCTTCTGTTGCTCAATACCGGGCTTGAACCGGTGACCTTTCGATGAAAAGGGGGAGTGTTAGTCCCTGCAAGATGTCTCTTGCGAAAGTTTGAGTTGTGGTGACATCTACTTAATTAAATTTGAGCACTATGATAAAAATTTAACAAAAAACAGGTTCCCCGGCAATCAATCCAATTCTAGCTATTTTGAGAGGGAACCAATTAACTTCTTTTGTTAATTGGCTCCCTCTCAAAGTGCTGGGGTTATATATCAAAGGTGTTCAGCGAAAAAAATATTTTTTTCGTTAGCATTCTTTGATCGACAAACTAAAACTCTCCCGTGCGTGCTTTCGCCGTCAGCGGGGGATGTATATTATAGCTCTAATTATATTGGAGCTATCTGAGGCCGCGCGGTCTCTGATAATGCGGTATTTGAGGATTTATTTTCTCAACTAACCGGCAGTTTAACAACACCTCAGAAATCAACCTCTGCACGTTGTTTCACAGATCGAAGATAGATGGAGAGCCTCATAACTCACCTCTATATTCGAGCTTCTTCAGCCCCCGGGTCCGCTGGACTCCATCACGCTGACTTTTTAACCCCCATATTCGGGTGCTCGCCATCGAGCCCCGATGCTGCCACCCACTGGGAGGCAGGATTTCTACCATCAATAATCTTTTATTGATTAAGCTATCTCAGCAAAACAACGCAGGGAAACCTCGTTCCTCAACTGAGTAGTGATGAGAGGTCCAACATCATTCCCTTGCATGTGGTTGGTGGCGTTTTGCATATTCACCGTCATATGCCGTGGATTGGTGGTGGGCAGCTTTTTCTCTACTCTTTCAATACTCGCGCAGAGATTTCTGCACGACCTGGTTTTACTTGACTGATTTATCACCAATAAAACCCCTCTTTTTGTATGGTGCTTCTTATCATACCTCCCAGTGGCGTTTCTGAAACGCCGCTCTTTTCATTCAGACCCTGAAAAATGGATCTGGATCCTTTCCAGTGAAGAATTCATTCTTTGCTCAACATTTTTTATGTTGTATTGATGGGTAATCAAAGTATCTCTGGTTATCTATCACCTTTCTTGAGTTAAAATGTAGGGTTTTTGCCTTTTGCTCATTACCGCCAGGTATGGTGGTTGGTGGCGTTTTGCATATTCACCGCCCCATGCTTATGTTTTTGGGTTGGCTAACCTCAATTCTAGACTCTTGTCTTTTTTCTACTTTTTATACATTCCCATGTTATAGGGAAGCCTGCGAGTCACCTGACTCTCTCACCAGGGCGGTGGGACTGGGCCACATGTAAGATCCTCAATCAATCAAAAGCTTCATATCAGCTCTATTTAAGCTTTAGAACACATAGTTGCGTTCCAATATGATACATATAGGAAAATTAAGGAGCGTAGCGCCTTTGAAAGCCCCACTAAATAAATATGCTATCATCCATGTAAATGCGAGCAGTCATTGCGAGCGGTTCATAAAGCGATGCTGGTGTCTATATGATATATTACTCATATTGGAAGTTAAAGGATATTAGGAAAGAAGAGAGGGAATTAGGGTCGACTGACTAGTAGCTAAAAATTCGTCCTGACGGAGGCGGTGGCTTGGTTTTGTAGAGAGTCCATGATCCATTATTAATTTCTTGCATGAATGCACCATGCCATTGCATTCTATGGATGCAGCATCTCATCACATATATTCACTGCAGCTAAGGTTAGCGATTTAAACATCCTTTATTTACTGCAATAAATCTCCAATCAGTTTCTTCCCTGTAAAACCTGCCTCGGCGCCAAGTGCACTCTGGAACTCACGTCAATTTACCTGGTTTAAATTGAAAGATGTTATTTACACGTCATAAAATCCAATGTGAAAAAAATAAGTTACTTCATTTTATTTAATCAATTAATATTCTATTCAACCGACAAGCTTGGGGGGGGGCGGCTTCCTTCTCCTAATTGGGTTTGGCGGAGGAGGGCGTTTTACTATTATTCTGGGTGGCGGTGGTCTTCTCCTAGGTGGTGGTGGTCTTCTCCTCGGTGGTGGTGGTGGTCTTCTCCTAGGTGGTGGTGGTCTTCTCCTAGGTGGCGGTGGTCTTCTCCGAGGTGGTGGTGGTATTCTATTTGGTGGCGGTGGTCTTTTCCTAGGTGGCGGTGGGCGACGAAGTGGAGGGGGTCGACGAGGTGGCGGCGGTGGTGGTGACAAAGGCGGTGATGGCGGTGGAGGAACTGGAGGTGGCGGTGGACTCACTGGAGGTGAGAAATTCTCCGTCACCTGATACGCCAGCACTAGTTTAGGACGATATTCAGGTACCAGGGCTTCTTTTGATGCAAAAGTATACGTTGAACTTACAAGTTCAGCGGGAAGTTGAGATGGCGGTAGACCTAAACTCTGATCATATCTTCTCATTTTCACGAGCAAAAAGCTTGTAATACCATCTTTAACAACCATTTCAGTCAAATCCAGTGCCAAATTAGTGCCATTTGCAGGCAGGGAAGAGCTTGGTGGAACAGTGATATAACCGGCAACTGCCGGTGGGGGATTCACCCACCAGTTGATGAAATTATCAGTGGTAGTAAGCAAAGGTCCAGGATTTGGTTTTAAAGCTGAAATAGAACTCCATTGTACGGTATTTTCATCCCAATTTGCATCTTTTAAACCCAACACAGTCACTACT
Source organism: Nannochloris sp. 'desiccata' (assembly GCA_019044685.2). Taxonomy (NCBI): domain Eukaryota; kingdom Viridiplantae; phylum Chlorophyta; class Trebouxiophyceae; order Chlorellales; family Chlorellaceae; genus Nannochloris; species Nannochloris sp. 'desiccata'. Next base: position 89,251 of record JAGTXX020000007.1, on the reverse strand, counting down.
TGTGGCTCGGCATTGGAACACGATTCGAGGTGCAGTTGAAGTACAGCATTGACAATGCCGATATCTCCAGTACGACCAGAAATATCAAATTTAAGTACTGTAACTGCAATCGCATCAGCGCTAGTTACTTGCAAGGTAGAGAAATTCTCACCAGTGCCGCTAGTACCCCACAGAGTCGCATCCCCGCTCGGCTCCGCCTCCAATCTTAATGTGGGCACCTTGGGAACAGAGAAACGGAACATTGTAGCAGGTGGATGCGAAAATCTAAGCTCTAAACTTTCTCCCAGAAGCTTTTGAAAGGCTACTTCTCCATGTAGAGTCGACGCAGGCAGTGTCGGATTGATTCCAGTTCCAGATGCTACGACAAAAGACCAAGGGTTTGGCTGCGGAATCAGAGGTGCAAAGTTGATTTTCACATCATTTAAGCTCGCAGATTCATTAATCACGTAGACATAGTACGATGTACTGTCATCTACTGCAAATATACTCAATCTGGACCCTCCGTTAATAGTAAGTGTCCCCTTGGAAATAAAACCATAGGTACTTTTTGAATATAGATTTTTAGTAGCAATAAGGCGGTAGGCTTCGCCAGACATGGTAGATCCGGTAACAATATGGGGTAAATTACTTGTATCTCCATAGAATAGACCTGAGAACTTAAAGAAATAGAGGTGATAAGAAAATAGAAAGGAAAACTCAAAATTAAGAGCAAGGCGTAGAAGAAAAGTTAAAAGTTGGTGGGCTTGTAAGTTAAAAATATTGCATTTCTGCTAGTAATTTATTGAAGTGATCTCTCTCTCTTTCTCTCTCTTACCGTTCTTTCCAGTGCGCGATTTGCTGCGACTTGCACCTGCATTACTCCCCAAATTCTGTACAAATTTATGTACAGAAATAAACGCAGGTGGATCATTTGTAGTTGCAAAACCAGCTACCTGTGCAGCTAAACACGTAGCAGAACTAGGGTAATCCATAACGTGTTTGCCCCTAAAATATTCCATTGAGGAATTATCTGCAGCGGCACCTGTGAAACAATTAAGTTCTGAAATGCCCACTGGCAAACTTCTCCAAGTTCCAGTTTCCGCTAGCTTTCGTCTTACGACATCATAAGATCTACGAATATTATAGCCTACAGCAGGCCAACAACGAGGGGCAAAGACTGTACACGTTGGGTTTTTTGAGAAGCTGCCATAACGGTGGAAAGAATAACCATCAGCTGCTTTCCAACTGGTGTTGACCGTACTACCAGGAAAAGGCAGATTCATCGTTGACATAGTTGCAGGGGCGTATTCTGCGGACCAAGCTGCAGCTGTTGTTGGACTCCATATTTGAGGTACTATAGTGAAACCACCACCATTTGTAGAAGAAAATTCAGAAAAATCTGCATAGCCATCTTGAATTGCTTGTGATCTTATTCTCATGTGATCAGACCATTTTGTAGGATCCATGCATTTGTCATTCTCTTTATCAGGTTCATTATATAATTGTACAATAGTAACATCAAATTTAGCCATCCAACGAGCGCCAATATACATCAACCTATATTCTTCCCATCGCTCTTTCCAATAGTCTCCGCTGTTGGGGTCGCTGCTTAGAAAAGGCAAATTATCGCAGCGAAAATCAAATAAAGCGAGTATTGTGTATCCCTGTTGTTTTAAATTGGTTATAATATACTCAGGGTTGCCTTTTTGACGTAAAAACGCACCACTATTAGTTGTTTCTAATTGCGACAACAATGTAGCCCATCGCACCGGGAGTTGTTCTACAAGCCAAGTAAAAAACTCTTTCCCAGAGTCATTACTGTTTTGACGCATACCTGAGACGGCAGAACGCCAAAAGGGCTCGCTAACGACTTCAGAATTATCAAAAGCACGGCCATATTGATCACCGTAAGTTTTGAGACGCTGGGAGCTCCATGAGTTGGAAGCAAAGTTTCTCCAGTTGGCTGTATTTCTGGAAGGATCTCCGGAATTGATAAATGGCTGAATAAATACTCTAGCCATGGATGTGCCGAGATATCGCAGCCAAGTGAACGAGTTGCCTTTTTCATTTGCAAAACCGAATCCAATGCCCAGATCACTTGGCATTTTACCAACTAAACTTCCAGTAGCTTCGATTCTGTAGGATGCAGCATTAGCATGGTGGATATGAAAGCTCATTAAATGCACACTAATCACTAGAAGCAGCAAATGCTGGTTTTGGCGAGAGCACATTGTAATCTTGAACTGGAAATTTAAATCATCTCTGTCTTTCTTTTGTCAGCACGAGGTGATCAGATGGGCACGGAACATTGCATTGATCTAGAGTGCAGCAAGTTATTTTAAGATTATTTTAGGTAGAAATGTTAAGACTGCCAGCTTCAATCAACAGCTTCACGCGTCATCAAGGAGCTTCGCTAAAAAGAAACCCTAAACCTTAAACCTTCACCCCTAAACCTTAAACCGTAAACCCAAAAACCCTTGGGGAAAAAAACCCTCCTCAAAAAAAAAAATCTTCAACAATTCTTTACACACTTTATCAAATCAACACTACATATAACATCTTCAGAAGGAGAAGAAGAGAGAAGAAGAGGAGAGAGATTTTTGAACGAGAGAGAAAGAGAAGAAGAAGAAGAAGAAGAAGAATGATGATCCAATTTTCTTCCTTTCCCTATATTTAGAGTTGCCTCAATTTCCTTAATCTATTTTTATAATCATCAAAAGTACCATGAAATACCGTCACTTTCCCTTCTTCAACCGCCCACAGTTCATCAACGCTCGCACTGATCAAAAATTCATCATGGCTCACCATTAATACACCTCCTTTATATTCAGTCAACCCAGCTATCAACGCATCAATAGCATCAATGTCTAGATGATTTGACGGTTCATCTAACAACAAAATGTGAGGTTTTGTCCATGTGATCTTTGCTAAAGCGACACGAGATTTTTGGCCTCCGCTCAGAGTGTACATTGTCTGTGCTGCCAATTCCATTCCAACACCAAAACTTGCCAAGTGAGCTCTATGCACTGGATCTTTGGCTTCCGGGAAACATTTTGCCATATATTGCAACGGAGTGAGCGCTAAATCCAGCCCATCGACGTGATGTTGTGAGAATATAGCCAACCTTAGTTTCGGATTTCTGTAGACCCGGCCCTTGGTTGGCTCTAAAGTGCCGCTAATTAGACCCAGGAGTGTAGATTTACCAATTCCATTGGGTCCTACGATAGATAACCTTGATTCTGTATCTATCCCAAAATTCAAATCTTTGAATAGTACGGGATTACCAGGGTCTCCAGGGTAGGCAAACGACACATCGGTAAATGAGATGACTGGTGGCCCAAGAGGATCTGGTGGAGTGGGGAATTTAAAACAATATTCCGGGTCATCTACAAACTCAGAAACCTCTGCCATACGTTCTAACGCCTTGATTCTTGATTGAACCAATGCCGCTCTATTAGCATTATATCTAAACTTATCAATGAACGCTTGCATATGTGCTTTACGAGCGGTAAGCGATTCAGCTTGCGCTTTGGCGCACCGCAGCCGTTCCTTGGCGGTTTTCTCGAAAGTATCGTAATTGCCACGGTATGTGACAATCGTACGTGAATGTAAATGCAGGATATCTGTACAAACCGCGTTTAGAAACTCACGAGCATGGGAAACACAAACGACAGTTTTTGGCCATTTTAAAAGATATTCTTGCAGCCATAGCACAGCATGTAGATCTAAATGATTCGTCGGTTCATCTAAGAGTAAAATATCTGGCTGCACAAACAGTGCACGGGCTAAAGCGACACGCATACGCCAACCACCGCTTAAAGAAGATGTCGGTCTCCGCTGCATGGCAGTGTCAAAAGATAACCCGGCTAAAATTGCAGCTGCACGTGCTTCAGCGTCATGTGCATCAATTTCTATTAATCTTTTGGCTATTTCAGCTAACCTCTCTGCGCTATTAGACGTACTAGAAGCAGCGTTACTAGTACTTTCTTTCAATAATTCTGCCTCTTCATCCATCAATTCCGTTCTCTCGGTATCACATGCCAGCACTGCATCCAGCACAGAGGTCTTGTCTCCTGCAATTTCCTGCTCTACATGCAACACCTGGCAGTTTGAAGGTAACCCAGGTAGTTGTCGTAATGCGAGAGCACGTAAGAAAGTTGTTTTGCCAGTACCATTTCGACCTACCAGACCGTACCGCCTTCCATACGTAAGCACAATATCCGCGTCAGCAATGAGATCAGCGCCACCATTACTGACTGAGATATTACTCAAATGGACATCTCGTACAGCAGGACCACCACAATTACGCATCACTTCGATTCTCTCGCCTGCTAATGTTGCCGCTGCGGCCGCTTGATGTGCTTCTAAAGCTGCACGTTGAGCTCTTTCTGCTTTTTCGTGCTGTTTTTTCATTTTAGCAGCGTCTTTATCGCTCATAAGAGAAAAATCTTCTTCAGCGCCTTCACGAAAGACCCCTTGGATCAGATGCTTTCCGGAGAAGGAGTCGCTCGGGTGTAAGTTGATTGACGTCATGTCGTCCATTAGAATAGGTCCACCAGCTAGAGCTCTAAATCCAGAATTACTATTATTACTACTATTATTTCCATTGATATTACTAGTGCCGTTACTGGCTCCATTCACTCCCGTTCCTGCGGCTCCGTTCGCTGTTGTTCTATTAGCAGAGGTGTTACTGGTTTCAAGTTTTCGTTGGAGTTGGCGGCATAGGTCATGAGCGGCAGCATCGTCAGCAGCACACCCGCCACCGACCTGGAGGAGATTATTTAGAGGACAAAAGCGGACGAATGAGAAGTATAGAAGATGATCTATGGGAACATAGTAGTAGAATAGCTATAACATAAGCGATAAATAACAAAAGATAAAAAGAACAGCTCTCACCAGCAATGGGCCAATGGCTTCAAAGGCTTCTTCTGCATCGTCACCAAACTCGAATGACTCATCATCTAGGATACTTATGACATAGTTGAGAACATCTGCATCACCAGAAGTGCCCACAATCTCCTTGACAGCCGCCTCAACGTCAGGCATGGTGGCCACCAAATTTAAATTTAAACTGCTGGTTAAACTTAGGATAGAACGAAGCGTATTGTCGCTGATATTGGAACTATTATAGTTCTCAAATTTGAAAAATTAAAGAGTTAATGCATAGAAATGTCTGCATTCGCTGCTTTATCTTGAACAGTCCAGAACTCAGAGTTCTCGAGGCGAACTTTTCTTTTCCGAGGCTAAATAAACTTGTCTGACCCTCCATAGACATTTTTTAACATTGAAATACGTTATATGCCTCGTGATTATTTCAAGTTTAGAATACAAGGAAGTATGAACGTCGTTTTCTATGGGATCTAGTAAAAAGATGTATCTTTTAATCTCGCTCTAACCCACTATTTGTAAGCCTTACCAAGGGCAAGCAACGCATCCAACAACCTTAGAAACGTGTATACCGAAGGTATCGGCAGCGGGCAGTTTAGTTTAAAGAATGGAGGATGCTCCTTTCTGCGTATGCGGAATCCCGAGCAAATTACGAATTGTGCACAAGGAAGGGCCCACACAAGGACGGTAAGTAATAACATATCACAAAGAAGTTGACACCATTGATATACGCCTTGGATTCCGTGGAATTTATAGTATCTTCAACCGTCCTTTGATCTCCAGTGCGTCTAAACTTTGGATGTTTCAAACACGGCTCACCTCTTTCCCTTCGTATTCTTTCTCCCATATCTTCCTGCAGTGAATTCTATGGTTGCAGTAAATGGACTCCTGCAGGCACAGGTTGTGGATTTTTCGAGTGGGCTCCTAGTAACCCTGCAACGCCAAATTATGCATCGCCTCCAAGAACTGTCGGTGGGGGTGGCACCCCTCCCTCTGCCAATAGAACTTATGGTGGTAGCAATATTAATTATGGTGCAACACCTTCTCCACAAAGCCAGACTCGTTATGCACCCACTACAGCAAATAGATACAACACAGCGTCCCAACGACCTTATTCCCAAGCTACAGGGGACCTTACCCCTCGGGCACTCTTCAGTGCCGATGATGGAGGCCCTGTTTTCATCACCTTGGAACGGGTGGATAATAACAGAGTTGCAGCTCGATTCCGTTATAATGAAAAACTTAAAGAATTTATCAAGACGTTCCCATACCCATCAAAACCATGGTGGGAGCAATCGATAAAAGCGTGGACTTTTTCTCCACGTGGCTATAAAGAAGCTCTACGACTGATACAGAGGGACTCTCCTGTTAGCGTGTATATTACCAATTTATCAGAATTTGATCTAGGCAGTCCTATGGATGTTGGAGTACCCAGCGTTTCAAAAGAATCCTCTGAGTCGGCATCCCAAGAAGAAACTCTTCCAACTTCTTCTGCTCGAAAAAAACAGCAACAAGAACAACAGCGGCAAGCAGCAGAACAGGTAAAAAAACAAGAATCCAGCCGACAACAAGCAGTGGCAGCACCGCCCCCTTCTTCTTCTTCACCTCAACCTTCCTTTCCAGTTACCCCCCAATCTGAATGTTCCCGTCGTCTTCGTAGTATACGCGCTATCTGGTCAAAACTGTACGGATTCCAACGAGAGGCAGTACAATTTGGATTACAGCGAGGCGGTCGTGTATTGCTTGGAGATGATATGGGTCTAGGCAAAACGGTACAGGCACTTGCACTCGCTGCATGTTATAAAGACGACTGGCCATTGCTTATTGTATCACCTTCCACAATGAAATTGGTGTGGAAAGAAGCCGTTCGAGCATGGTTGCCACCGGCACTGCAACCAGCGGTAGAGGATCTCGTTGTCGTTAAAGATGGCAAAAGTGCCACTGATAAAATACAAGCTCTTTGTGTTACAAATACTAGCAGTCAATCTTCGTCACAAAGACCACGTATTGTGATTGTCAGTTATGATATGGTGAAACGCCTGCTTAGCCCGCTTTGCACGCTCTGCCCTCACGTCATCATTGCAGACGAAAGCCATCATTTGAAGTCTTTAAATGCCCAGAGGACGCAATCTATGAAAACTTTGGCTGATACAGCACGTCGTGTTATCTTTATCTCTGGTACGCCTGCTCTTTCGAGACCTTTTGAGCTTTATCCGCAGGTATCCATGCTTCGTCCCGGATTATTTGGCACTGTAGATGAATTTGGGATGCGGTACTGCGATGGAAAACCAGCATTAGACTTCCGATTTGCATCTTCACCTAGTGGAATGGATTATAAAGGCTCTTCAAATACAAGAGAACTCCGATCTCGACTAGAAAAGGATATTTTAATTCGAAGAGAAAAATCGAGCGTATTAAGTGAACTTCCTGAAAAGATACGAAAACGGATTCCGATTGAAATTGCGCCGAAATCTCGCGGTGCTATTGAAGCAGTGAAGAAAGAACTTGCTAGTTTAGAGAAAAATCTCGAATCAGGGAGATTACGACCAGAAGTAGCAGAATTCGAGCGCCAGCGCCTTGTTACTGAATTATTTAGAGTGACTGGACCAGCGAAAGTACCTGAAGCTGTGCTGCATATCCAATCATTAATAGATGCAGGACAAAAAGTACTTGTATTTGCACATCATAAGGAAGTATTGGATGCTTTACAACGAGATTTGAAATTTTCTCATGGTGGTCATGGCGGTTGCGGTGGTGGGGAGGTGATTGACTTGTTAGATGAAGTGGATGATGAGCAAGGTGCTGGACCTTCTAAGAGAAGAAAAAAGAATAGTAACCAAGCTACTCCTGCCAAAACTAAAAGAAATGCCGCCTCCACTGCTGCTGCTGCTGCTGCTGCTGCCGTCGGAAGGAAAAGAAAAACTACATCTGCCCGTACAACCACAGATCCTCCTCCTGCAGGCTGTGTACGCATCGATGGCTCTGTTACTGAACTACGCCGTAAAGCTGCCGTTGATGCATTCCAGAGTGACCCTGCTGTGCGTGCTGCGCTCCTTTCCATCAACGCAGCAGGCATCGGTCTCACCCTGACAGCTGCTACTGTCGTCACGTTTGTGGAATTGTGGTGGACACCAGCTGCGTTAATCCAAGCTGAAGATAGAGCGCATAGATTAGGTCAACGTGGCGCACTTGAAGTGCAATATTTAACTGCAATGGATACAGCAGATGATCTAATGTGGCGAACTATCCAAGGAAAATTAGGTGTGGTCAGTTCAGTCGTTGGCGGCAATGCCGGGGGCGCTGGTGGTGCAAGTGGCAGCGGCAGCGGCTCTAGAATTACACCAAAGAATCTGTTTAGAGATATTAAATACGCGAAACGGTATGAAAATGTGCAGCAACGGCTTGCTGAAGAAGCTGAGCGTGGTGTAATAGCAGGAGGGGCGGAGGACGTGGAGGAAGGTGCCACTGCAGGTGGTGATGATAGTTCAGTTCCTAGTATTTCTAATGCAAGTACTGTAGCTAATCCTGGAGCGAATTACGCTGAAGTGTTTGAACAACAACGGCAGCAAGAGAGTGAAGAAGAAGGAGAAGAAAGTGAAGAAGAAGAAAGTGAAGAAGAGTATGTGCCAACTCGTCGATGGAATGCTAGAAGTAGGCGCTTAGCAGCAAAAAGGACCCTTTGAGATGATACGTTTTTGATTTTTTTACTTTTTTCTCCTCCATTATTTGAACTTAAAAACGAGAGAACGGCGCGTCAAAAATTACACATTAAATAAATAAACACCACATATCATATCAGACAGTATCTATGTAAAATATAGGTGAAAATACTTTTTTCTTATTTTGATCCCTTCCCCACACTTCACCCCTTTTCCTAACAATAAAAAGTTTGTTCTTAGATTTCTTACATTTTTATCTATATCTTTTTCGCATTTTGCGTTTATTTTTGCTCTGACAACCTTAGCACCCTGAAAAGTGTGCTGTGCTGCTGACTGGGAGCACCCAATAGCACCTTCGACGACAACCCTGCAGCACCTATACACAGCCGAGTTCCTCCTACGATGGTCTACTAATCAAAACTCGTGCTAACTAACCTGGAATCAGTCCTCACCTCTTCCCAAGCCCCTCTGTAGGTACGTAAAACACTATACCTGCTGTCTGCATCCCATTTTTCTATTTTGCCCACTATCTCCTCTATGCTAGCGCGAGTTTTGGATTAGAGATTCAGTCGAATAAAGAATATATTACAAACCCACGCAGCTTGCTGCGTCAATCTTCAGTAAGTGTTTTCTCCTAGAGAAGCTCATTCTGTATGATAAGCGAAAATATAATAATGGTGGATAAACACACAAGAAGAGTTTTCTTTTTAACTTTTTTTAGATCAAAACGAATGCTATTGTGCTAGCTACTAGCCAAATACGTTTTGAGACTCCTGCTGCTGCACCAGCATTGCTGCTAGGAGGAGGAGGAGGAGGAGGAGGAGAAGGAGGAATATCACCATCACTAGTGCTACTACTGCTGCCACTGGCAGAGCCGCTATTGCTCCCACTAGGGCCAGTTTCTGATCCATTACCAGGGCTAGTCTTTTCGATTATGGGACTAAAAGTACTATTATTATTAGCAGCATCACTCTCTATACCATTATTATTATTACTATTACTAATATCATCTGCAACAACCGCGCTACCACCACCACCACCACCTAGAGGCACTGCAGTCGGGGTGGCCAGCGGTGCACATGACACTTCAGCGCCAGTGTACGTCCCTAAAGCTGCGTTATTCACACAGCGAGCTGGTTCATTGCCATACAGTTTCACAGAATAATTGATACCTGGTAAAATACTCGTAGGCGTACCATAATCTGTCGATACAATATTCGCTGCGCTATTTAAAACAGCTGAGGCTCTACCTACATAGCCCAATCTCGCTTCGATTGTATCTGCATCAGCGCGCGCTCGTATTAAATATCCACTTTTCGCCTTTTCAGAAATGTCTCTGGAAAGTTTTTCAACAATTGCAGAGGCGTTTTTCGGCATATTTGGGGGTAATACTCCACCTTCTAAACTTAAATTTAATCCACCACCTGCTGTGTACATGATAGCTTCAGGAATATAGAAACTATCCCACACCATCCAGCTTACAGCTCCTTTTTGACCCGGGTGGAGATTTCTATAAAGATCTGCTGTAAATTGATCTGGAAAGATAAGACCGAAAATAACTTTGCCTCGCAAAGTCTCTAAATCGGGCCAAGGGCAGGCTGTTTGCGTTGGTGCTTGCAATAAAGTTTTAGTCAAGTCTGCAGTTGGCGATACGTTTAAAGCTGTTCTGACAGAATCTGGGGTAATGATTTTATCTGGTGAGAACACAGATAAGATCTCAGATTCGATGGAACCGAGAAGTTCCTGTGAAGCTTCAGGCTGAACTGTTAATCTATGGAAAATTGGAAGAGAGAACGGTGCAACAGCGGTGAGAAATTATATTTTTATAGTTTTATTTATTTAGAGGAAGACAGAGATATGGAAACTCAACGAAACTGGTGGACTGAATTGATTTAAAAGATAAGAATAGAAACGAAGAAGGATTCACTTACTTGGTAGGTCCTTCCACAGTTGAGGCAGCAAGTGTCGTCTCTACATACAATTTTCCCGCATCCCCGAGGAGCGAAACAAGATCAGTCTCTCCAAAAGACGTTTGCAGTATAATTGTAATAGGAACATGATTTGAGTGCGCATCACTCCATTGTTTGATCGCAGTTAGACAAGCTACCAGGGTCGAACAGGTCGTAGAAAAATCTATATCTGGAACATGAAGTACTTTATAACCAGGTTGTCCTAGAGCAGGATCTGGTAATTTTGCACTAACACCAGCAAATTTCAACATTGCAGGTGTAGAATAGAGGCCACCAGTAGGATCTGGGTGGATATCCAACTCAAAAGCGCGAATACCTGCTTCGAGTTGGGAAGCGAGCGCTGGGTGCTGGTATTCCCAACTTTGTGGGAGAAATGCAGTGGGCGGGAGGACAGCTTTCGCAAGGGGGGAGGTGAGAAGATCGACGATTGGTTTGGGAGGGACATCGTGGTAGCTATTGTGAGATCCTAACACTTGAAGTTGGCTAAAACAGGGGGCAGCGGCAGCGGTGGAAGCACAATGTAGCAACAAAGTGACTGCAATATAAAAGTAGAAGTAAATGAGAATCAGAATGCATTTCTTGCAACCAGATAAATACATGCAAACAGATACGGATGGAGTATCTAGCTTCTTTGCTAATGATAAATAAATTCAAATTCCAAGTTTGTTGGGAGATTCATGCGAATGCTACTCACTGAGCACTACGAACGCCGATCCGGCTGCGTTTATTCCGTTCCTAGACATCTTACAAATGAAAATAAAATAAGAAAGGCAGGTTCTGGGAACTCCAATATCAACGCGCTGTCATTAGTGGTTTTCACACCGGGTGATTTGCCTCTGATTTGCCGCGTGATTTGGGAGGTGATTTGCGCAAATTCTCCTCTCGAGGAGAATTCAAGTAACGAATATTTGCAGGTGGGTGATTCACCCTTTATATGCCTCCGTTTCCCATATTTTTCCGCTTAAATATATTATTTACATTATGAATCACCTAGTTCCGAGGCTAGATCCAGCTGCACGCACTCCCTGTTCATTTCAGCATCATGGCTGAACCTAATGCCGATGAACTCTCTCTTTTCCTGCAAGGGGCCGGCGAAACCGGTCAAATTGCATCCAATCCCGGAGTTCACCCTCCACAACAAAGTTTGCCATCAATCGCGGGTCAAATCCCTCATCTCCTCCCGACCTTGCCCCCAGCTGGTGATCTCCCAGTCAATTCCCAGCACAATCTCCACTCTATGCTATCCGCAGCCCAGCTAGAAGAAATTGAGAAACTTACCAATTCTGTAGCACCGAACGCGCAACCTGGTCTGGGCCAATTCTCTTTTCCATGTGAGATGCCTCCCGATGAGTGATCATGTTCACCCCTCTTCTCTACACTCCCTACCTCCCCCCCTCCCCATCATTTTAGCAGTTGAACATATGAATCATGAATTACAATAGCAAAAAGCCGTGAAAATTAACGAAAACTACTTGAACCTCGCATAACAACAAATAAGAGAGGTGATTCAAGACGTGATTTGCAGCCTGATTTGCAACACCCTGATTTATCGCAAATCACCCCCGGTGTGAAAACCACTATTGTCACCTGGCGCCAACTTCAAGTTGGCAAAGTAACTTTGAAAGTTAACCAGTCACTGAGTGCAGCACTGAGTGCTCTCTCTCTCTCTCTCTTTTCAGCGCCAAAACGCTTTCAAATTGAATCTGAAATTTACAAAGGATTACAGAAACTAAATTGAAAGTTCATCAAACCATCACAGAACCAAGAAAATACCAGTTATACACGTGATATATTATACAAAACAGAAGATAAAGTACAAGAAGGAACACAAAACAAAACAGAATCGACACCCGCCCGGCAATCAGGGGGAGGAAGGAAAGATAAACGAGGATTGTAAAGTGGACAAATAGATTTATTCAAACTCAAGAAAGAAAGTATACAAAGGAAACGCGTACACGGTTGAAGTTTAAAGTGTTTTATAAACAAACACGGAGAGTTCAAATTTAATTTTCTAAATAGTTACCTTTATAAAGGAGAGAGAGCGAAAACGCTTGATGCCACTGTAGCCAACCCTGCAGCAGCCATCTCTACTGACGACACAAACACTTCGGCTTCTTCTGCTGTCAGTACTTCATTCGCCAGACGAGATACAACCTCTAAGGCCGCATCAGCATCAGCAGCAACTCTGCTAAGACCGACTCCTACAGCAGCTGCAAAGACTCCAGCCAAGGCAGGCATACCCCCCGGCATCATCGATGTATAAGAAGAAGGGGAAGTAGAAGAAATAGATCCATGAGTGCTACTATTAATTTTAGAGGTATGAGTAGTTGTAGTAGTTCCAAGCTGCTGGGATTTTTCATCAGATAGTTGTAATTGTTCTCTCAACTTCCATGCCATTACAGGAGGCATTACTCCATACAGTGCAGTCATTCCATACCCACCAGCAATAGACAGCACAGCCAAGAATGCACCGGGGTTTTCTGCAGTGAATGCGAGAGGTGGGCCGAGCGTTAAAACCAGCGCTAACATTCTACTTGGATCAGCGAGAAAGCCTTCTGGATCTTCGGCTTCTACCGCGTGTCCATTTCCTTCTGGTTGCGCAGCGTCTTCTTCTCCATTTGAAGTACCCGTATCGTACGATTTCATCGCGTCAGATCCAAGGAATGTTCCCAAATCTCGAATCATCGACGGTACTTCAGATCTCAAAGTTTCACTCAGCCCATATACTGTACCGGTAAACGACGTGATAACAGCTAAAAATGAGAAACATTCAATAGCAAGACCAACACCAGGACCAGAACGATGAATAAAGACTTGGAGTGGATCCACAGTCAGTGGTTGAGTCACGGTAGTACTCACGGTGCTTGCTATCGATGTCGCGGCCATTGAAATGGTCGAACGTGTTGTTAATGCCGCCTCTTGTACAGCAACTGCAGCAGAAGCAAAGTCACTTCCAGTAAAACTGCCGCTTAAAACTAATCCACCACCGGGGACTAGTGATAAAGCTACAGCTTCCCAACTCAAAAACATAAAGAGCGGCACTAGACTACCGAGCACTAATGCCGACCGCACAAGCTTTCGATCTCCCCCCAAATACGAACAAATCAACGGAACCAAATCGTGGTATACTAAAGACAAGAATAAAATAGGTACAGCTGGCGAAAGATGACTCCACGATGCTGGGTTGGCAGCCAGATTACCAACCAAATCATTCTGAGTTATACCGACCCCCAGAATTCCGATGAAGAATGCAAAAAGAACGCTCGTAAGTGCTTGATTTAATCTATCTGCAGCGCTAGTACCACCTAAAAGGAATAAGCTTCCTATAGAAGCACATAACATGCTTGCAGAGGTGATTGGGGCCAAGGTATGGCCAGCGAAATAGTCTAAAACTTCAGATGCTTTGGCGAGGTAGGCGACCAAGAGGCAGTAGGACAGAAGCAAATAAATTACCGTGACAAGCTTGCCTGGTTTTCCTAGTGTTTGCTCAGCCATTTTGCGTAAAGTAACGATCTTCCCTGCATCTTCAGGTTTGGCTTGTTTCATTAGCTCTAGGTTGACTTCTGCCATCAATAAAGCTTCAGCTACGAGGAGTGCCCAGGTGGCCACAAGTCCCGCTGCTGTGGGACCAAAACCAGCTGGTGCTGTGACCTCTGGTAAGGCGAGCATACCTGCACCGACAGTAGATCCGGTGATCAGAGCGATAGCACCGAAGAGAGAACCAGCTGCTGCTGCTGCTGCTTTCGTTCCGTTAGAGGTCTTTCCCACTAGGATCTTCTCAGGAGAGAGAATTTTAGAAGTATCTTGATAATCCCTAGAGATTGAGGTCTCTGATCTCATATCTCGGAGAACGCGTGTTTGGAGTAGCCGTAAACGTGCGGTGTGACGATTGCTGCCTCCAAAGTGAGAAGCCCTAGTCCCCATTGTTAATGAGCCCTTGGGGTTGGGTTGTAGCGACAGATTGCCCACTGCTGGACATAATGTCGCCCTTTTGGGACCATGAACCGTACATGGTAGTCTCAGTCCTCCTGAGGAAAGCATATGAACTCCACGAGACCACCTATATCGAGCTCGGTGAATAAATTCAATTGAAGTTCAGTTTATTTTTTAATTGATAAAAAATTCCGCTCACGTAGTTTGTTTAATTAAAAGGCCCTTTATTTATATTGTTTAAGAATGTGGCAATAGAACTGTGATTTTATTTTAATCAGATAAATGCACATTTAGCAATTTTAACCACTTAAAGTCAAAGGGCTTCCCAGCCAAGCACACGAGCAGTCGAGAGCTTCTCTACCGTAGTATGATTGGCCACGAGCCATCTCGTGTGGAACGAGATACGGTGCTTGATATAAGACGATTCTGGCCACGATGTCAGAACTTGACACTTATTCGAGTTCCCTTTTAGTTTGGATGTCAAAGATCTAGCCTCATTTCCCGCTTACCAGGCTTTAAACCTTCCGTCGGCAACCACCGTCCCAAAAAATACCGCTCCACCATGATTGTGAGCTGCCAAACCCAAAAGGAGACACCTGAGCTTTCATTAGCATTACATATGGTAATGATATCCTAGACAAGAGGTCTGGAGTTGTCTGCTTTCATTCAGCTCTGGTCTTTCTCTATCTTCCCCCAGGCGGTGGTGCTTTTCAAATATGGCTACTTTCGAGACAAGCACATACCCTTTCAGCAGCTCGAAAAATCATTTGTACATAAATTCACTACCAAAAGACAGGATGGGAAAGCAAAATAATAGGAAATGGAGAGATAATCGCAAGCAAGGAGCATTTAAAAATAGACCTTCGTTCGAGGATCGAAGGGATTCTGGCAGGCCTGATGATCACAAACGCAGTGGACCACCAGGTGCTCAAGTTCCATCTATGAAACGTCAGAAGTTGCCTCCCATCAATCGAGAAAAGGTATGTTTTAGTTCATATCTAAATTTGAAACCAACACAGTTTTATTGAAGCGAAATGCCTACTTCATAAGCTTATACGCATTACAATCAGTTCCTAAATATGGTGATTAAATACCTGGGGGGACCTCCTTACCAGCACGTCCTCAACAACTTAAATTAACTACTCTCATATAACCGTCTCCGCTCGCTCTCTCACCATTTTTCCAGGTCTGCCCCCTTCTCCTCCGTATCTTCCCCCGGAAAGGATCCCACCACCGCCTAGAAGCCTTTGAAGGCAGAGACAGGCTACCTGATCAAGAAGTTCAAGTCCATACCTGGCAAGACGCCTCCCTTCGAGAATTGTGTGAACTGTTGCAAGACGTCAATCCAGATGCCAAGCGACCGAATGCAAGAATTTCATTTTCACTAGTCTACCCAGATCGTACCGGCCGTAATACTATGAGAAATGTTGGTGTTGTGCATGCTACTCGACCTTCGAATGATGATGATGCTACCCTGAGAGACCTGAAATTTCAAACTGGAGATTATCTGTCGGTAGCCGTCACGGAGTTTTAACTTTCCTTTTTGTAGATGCTGTTTTCCAGTGCATTTTTCGACCTGTATAGATAACTTGACCATGTAATATACACAGTGGAATGGAGGCTAAGCCACGCTATATTACAAACACAAATTTCATATGCGCAAACATATCTGTATACAAAACATACAAAGAGAAGCTCTTCCTAAAACCACTTGAAAAAGCAAGCCAGGTAACTTAACATATCTAATTCATCTAATTTATTTCTTTCTACAATACATCCCCTTCTCCAACAACCACTGCTCATCTAGACTCCTCCCCCCATCTTCCGCATCCCCAGAGGCTACATTTAGTTGGAGTAACGATGCATAATGCACATCAGACACCGCAGCATAAAATCTTTTCGAATCTGGACTGTACCCAATACCGGAAATCTCACCAAATACATCCAGAGATTGACACGTGGCATAGTCATTGACCACGTTATATAAAGTGACGTAATCCGCAGGTTCAGCTACCGCAAGTGTTTTACCATCAGGAGCGAACCGTAGAGAACGGACTGCACCTATTTGAGCATGCAGCACGCACAGCGAGCGGGACACCATTCTCAAATCATAGATCCTTGTGGTTAGGTCCTGGTTGCCTGTCGCTACAATATTCCCGTCTGGATGCCATGCTGCAGCAAAGGAGTAATCGTAATGACCACGTAATGTGGCTATCTTACTACCAGAAGTACTATCCAGTAGTACTGCTTCCGGGTGGTCACCAACGACACAGAGAACTCTGCCTTGTGCCGGGTGTGCGGCGGTGTAATTGACCGCCCAGGGCAGTTTGAATTCGCCCTTTGGGGAGAGGGTCGCTGCATCAAAGAGTCTCACAGCTTGGTCGTTGTTGCTACAGACTATAGAAGGTGTTCCAGACACGCTGTTGTAGATATCTATTGCATTCGTGATTCCATTTTCTGAAGAGCTCACCCGGGTACTGAAAAATTTGGAAACGGAAAAGTTGTTGGTTGGATTTCAAAAGTCAATGGCGTCGTTCATTACTAATATTCTCTCTTTCTTACCCCAATGCTTTGGTGCCCTGAGATTGAGCAGCAGCCATATCATCATTATATTTATCATAATTCTCAAAATCATAATCGTCATCTCGTTTTGCACACGTCATTTCGTTCATATTTAATTGAGTCACAACCAGCTCCCCCCCAAACCCACCGGCAGCCACTATTCCATATTTTGCACACATAGTACACACAACCACCCTATCAATACTTTCATTGTTCACATTAGCACCAGTCGCTGTTCTAATCGTTGTTATAGTAGTATTGCTAGCAGGACTCCTGCTCATATCCAATAGAGGTCTTGGCTCTGTTGCTCTGGTTTGATTTTGCCACTGCATTATTCGGTTACTTGCCACATAGAGTATTTGGTGCGATGTAACTGGCCATACTAAATTACGTAGTTGAAAATGTACTATGGTGGATCGTACACGTCGCCAGTTACGGTAGAAAGTGTAACGAGCGTCACATCTAGCTGAGAGTGTGTGGCTGGCAAGACATTGTGATTTTATCGTCGCTGCTGCTGCTTTAACTTCATTTTCACAATTATAATAGGAGTTATAGTCTGTATTACGTTTTCTTCTATACGCATCACGCGTCCAAGGTGTCGTAGACCAGGGTATGCCTTGAATGTCTTTGCCCTTCTCTACTTGTTCAGCTGTTGAATCTAATAGAGCGTCATCGTCTTCTGGAAATTCTTCTAAATGTGGCCTTTGTTCATCGTCTTCATCTTCAATTTCCTCTTCTTCTTCTGATTCATGATCAACCATCATATCCTGGTCGAATCCTCCATCATCAGGGAACTGAAATTCGTTCATCATTGCTTCTAGAAGAGGGTCAGCGTGATTGGCGGCATTCATAAACGCTTGATCTTGATTTGCGAATGCTTCCTCCTCTTCACGCGCCTGTTGCTCGTCCAGTGGTACATTTAGATGCAATGGTTCATCTCCATCTTCATCCATGCCTGCCTTCTTTAGGGCGCACTACGTAACAAGGGTTGGATATCAAAATTTGATTAGTTTCAAAGGATTCACTTGAGATCCCAAAATAAAGCTTTGGTAAAATATAGCTTCACACACTTGTATCTGTGCAGTATCGCAACAGTGAAGTGCATTGCAACAGCTCCGATACTACGAGCAGGCCTACGTTTAGAGGAAATATGAAAAGTTCCAAAATCAAGACATGGCCAGCACAGCCAGAAGCACCGTGTTAACTCTCCCTAGCGTCGTTATTTTACTTTAATCGTATCTTTACTCCAGTTTTAGTATCACTGTGGGTGTGTTACAAATGCCCAACGTTCCTCGTCTGCCGTGATCATCAATCTTCTTCCAAAATCATGCCTTCTTCTGATGAAGTTAGTGTCAACAAGGGGATACCCGCACCCCTAGCACATGCAGCTCTCATCATCATATCAATACTTCCTCTCTTTGTCCCCATCCCCACAAACATCAACATCGTCTTGACAGCAGCAGCTACAGTTTATGTGGGATCTTGGCGGTCAGTCAAGGCCGAACCCCCCACAGAGGCTATGACAAAAAAAGATGCAATGAAATTCCCTTTAATGGGGTCAATCATGCTCTTTTCTTTGTTCCTAGCATTCAAATTTCTTCCTAAAGATCTGGTCAATTTAGTTCTCTCTGCGTACTTCGTTCTCATTGGCACTGCGGCTCTTGTTGCCACCGTTGATCCTTTGGTAGCTCCATTTTTACCTGCTGCCTTCCCGCATAAGGATATAACCATTAAAATTCCTGCCATTCCTCGTCTTTTACCTGAAGGATTTGAAATTTCTTTTTCTACCTTCGAGGCAGTGTTGGCCATTCCTGCGGCCGGTTTTTGCTACTGGTATTGGACGACAAAGCACTGGTTGGGCAATAACGCACTCGGAATTGCATTCAGTTTACAAGGAGTTGAACATTTAAGCCTTGGAGCAGTCCAAAATGGTGTCATTCTCCTTTCAGGGCTGTTTTTCTATGATGTATTTTGGGTTTTCTGCACCCCTGTGATGGTTTCAGTAGCAAAATCTTTTGACGCTCCAATCAAGTTACTATTCCCACGTGTGCCCATGCCCACTACTGCTGGTGCGTCTGCATTCTCTATGCTTGGTTTAGGTGATATTGTTATTCCTGGCATCTTTGTGGCTATTATATTACGCTATGACGCCGAACATAACAATTTCCACGGTAAGCAAACACCGAGTGGCATTGGCACTAATAAGAGAACGACCCGTTATTTCAAGTCTGCTTTCATTGGGTATGTGGCAGGTCTTGCTACGACTATTGCAGTGATGAATATCTTTCAAGCTGCACAGCCTGCGTTGTTGTATATCGTTCCTGCTGTGTTGATCACTACTTTTGGGCATGCCAAGATTGCCGGAGAAGCCGAGAAGTTATTCCATTGGAAGGAAGCTGAAGAGGAAGAAGAGGAAAGTGCAGCGACAGCAGCAGGGAAGGTGAAGGAAGCAGCCAGTGCAGCGGTAGGAGAGAATAAGAAAGATTCTTAATGTATAAACTTGAGTTTGAATTTCATTTTTCTTCGGGTTTTTTAACGTTGAGAAACACACTTTTTTTGAAAATGAATGATTGTAATAGCACTTTTTACTTTATTTTCCATCATAGTTCAAGCTAAAGTGAATATTTCATATCAGCATCTGAACTGGCGTGTTGATTGTAAGTAGGGGCGCCTTTACTTCGCAGAGAAACGCTGCCACTCCGAGTCGGAGCAAGTGAAAGTGAAGAAAAGAAAGAAGTCAAGATTCTGTTCTAGGGTTCACAGTATATGACGCTAGCTAGGGCATAGATCCTTTATTAAAAGTCAATCAGTAATCAAAACACATAAACAGCTCTGAATCTATTGGGTTTTCCTCACAAATAATTCGCCAACGAATCGTGCATTTGATTATAACAAATCGTTGTCGCAGCACTAATTTCTGCAACTAAACCTATTCTTTACAAAAACGAACCCAATAAACTCAACCAATGTTTTAAGATCAACTCTATGCATGCTCGATATACATTACCAAGGGTCTCCTAGGCAGCGTGAAGCTCACCTGATCATGGTCCCCATGGCACCGTCATCTATTTGCTGGCGCGTCCGCTCTCTCCTTGCTAGTAGAGGAACATGGAGACCACCTTTAATTAGGCGACAAAGAATAGTTACTACATCTCTTTTTGGGAATAATAATGGCAGTAATAATAGATTAGGCCCTTCAAAGCAACGTTCTTCTTCTTCTTCTCCTGTCCCCGTCATCAGTCATCCCGCCCCATTTTCCAGGCTTGAAACAACTGGCGTGTTTACTCCCCTATGTAATTCTATCAATGAGTTTATAGGCAAAACGCTGTACAAATACTACAACTGGAGACAGGATACCTTGTCAGATTTACAATTATTTATGGTATTAAACGCGGTTGTCATCACGCTTGGTGCTGCACTCAAACAGCACCTTGCTCCAAGCAGCAGCAGCAGCAGTAGTGGTGCTGCTGGTGTCCCTCTTGTTTCCCAACCTTCGGAGCTCGGTATCGATGCTCCTGATGTTCCTCTACCGCCACCTTCATGGTGGCAAGACCTGTATAGTGTACTAACTGTGGTACTAGGCCAAGAACTACCCGAGGAGCAGGCATCAACTTTCCCCCAGCAGCTCTTTGCCGTGGCTACGGCAGTCCTTGGCGTCGCCTCCTTTGCGTTAGTTTTAGCATTAATTGAGCAAGCTACATTAGAATTATTGGAAAGTAATGTACGGAGAGGGTCACGGGTGTACGAAAAGGACCATTACGTTATATTAACTTATGGAGAAAGTGCTCGAGATTTGAGTCAGTGCCAAACAATAACAGAACAAATTTGTGCTGCCTCTGCGGCTACCGGGGGTGCTGTGGTTGTTATATTAGTGGCATATCGTGAAAAGCTTGAAATGGAAACTCTGTTTAGAGAAACTTTGCCTATGGAAGCACGTTGTGGCTCTCAAATAGTCTTTCGGCAAGGCAGCCCGTTAGACCCTGGTGCTCTCCAGATGGTCGGCGCCACGGACGCCAGAGCAATTATCCTAAGTGGAGATTATTCACGATCAGTTGAAGATTCTGATGCACAAGTGCTGCGCTGTGCTGTCCTTATAGATGAAATGACTGCTGCAGCGGGGAAAGAATGGATTGATGATGCCAGTATTCCTAGCGCTTCTACTTCTTCTTCTTCTTCTCGTTCTTTTGGGACGACGAATGGTATGGGTCCCTGGGTTATCGCTGAAGTACAAGGTACAAATGTCACTGCATTACTCCAATACGCCTGTACGGCACGTGTCATTCCAGTACCCAGCAGTACAATAAATGCCCGGCGATATGCACGGCTTCTCAAGCATCCTGCTGTAGCAACCCTATCGCATGCTTTATTTGATCATAATTCGCAAGCAAATTGCCACGTGGGATATTTCCCAGAAGCTACTTGGCTGATTGGTAAGAAATTTGGCGATTTACATGCTTTCTTCCCTGATGCCATAGTGTCCGGGATCATTAATGTTGCCACGTGGAAATCTGAACTGAGTTGCAATCCAAATAGAATCGTTAAAAACGGGGAAGCACTCGTTTTGTTACGGCCACCAGTAGGTATGACGAAGTATATTGTACGTCCATTACGCCATGCTGTGCCTGCTGCGCTGGATTCAGGCGGAAATTGGGACCCAAATTTCTATTCTATGAGATCGGTGGATGATGCGCCGTTGGGCAAAGATGCTTTTGGCCAGCGAGTATGCTCCTGGAATCGTAGCAATAACAATAATTTTTTTAATAGTAACAATAATACGGATACTATGAGTATGAGTACTGCCGATTTTAGTGCACATAGTACGGGCAATGGCAATGGTGGTAATGTTTTTGGTAATGCTGAAGTCTCGCCACATGCTGCTCCACCCCGGGGCCCAGGTGATGCTGGTCTCGAGGGTGTCGGCACCAGCTCCTCAGAATCTTTTTTAATGGAACTGCGTAGAAAGCGAAGAAAACGTGTTCAAATCCGTGAAAATCGTCGTCTAGGTGCGGCGTTATTACCACTCAGTTACGGTTCAACAGCCACGGGAGACAGTAGCAGTGGCATTGGCAGTGATCTTCTCATATGTGGCTGGCCTGGATCAACTGCCATGGTTGAATTATTAAAAGAATTAGATCACGGCGTTGACGCGCTTCCACAAGGATCCCGTGTTATTTTATTAAATGACCACAGCTCGGAGGAAATATGCACCCGGTGTTCACTTACTACGATAATTCAGCGCCTTGATATCAAACATGTGAAATGTGATCCACGTGATCGACAGGCACTTTCTACCGCTTTAGATGTGGCTACATTACGTGCAGCTGTTATATTGCATGACAGAAACTGGGGTATGGCAGCAGTCGGTAGTGGTGGCGGTGGTGGTGGTGCCACTTTTTCTTTGCTTCACTCAAGTGATCCTTCTACTAGTACTAGTACTACTATTTCTTCTTCTTCGTCATCTAGCACCTACAGGGCAGCAGCAGAGGCATCAGCGTATTCTCTTTCCCAATCAGACATGCTTCGAATGGATGCAGCGGTGCTAGAAGTACAATTAAATGTACGATATTTGTTAGAAATGGCTTGTTGTCCAGATATTAACATTCTTTCTGAGAAATTGACGTATTTGGGGCAAACAAGGTTTGAAAATAGAAGAGAACTCCCAATTGGAGCTGCTGTAAACTCGGCCAGTTTTGCTGCAAAGGTACTTGCACAGACTGCAGTTCAGCCACGAAGCTTGACCGCATATGCTCAAGTTGGTGTCCAATGTGAAATCGTGGTGCAGGATGCTGCGGCATTTGCTAAAGAAGGTGAAGAATTGAATTTTTTCAACTTGCAAGCTCGTTGCGCCACGGTTTCACAAGTTTTATTGGGATATTATGACTTGCCGAGCAGCATCGATCAAGTGTTAAACATTCTGGTGAACCCAGATCCAGAAGATAGGGTGGTTGAAAGGGTATGGAATGCTGGGAACTCGAGGTGTAAGCTAATCACTTTAGCGCCTAGGGCTGCTGTGGCAAAGGCTTTAAAGATCCCACCGACAGCAACAGCAGGCGATGAAAAACTAGCAGAGGCGGCATAATTTCTTTTAATTTTTTTGTTACACGTTCAGTGCTTTTGGAAGTATTGACTTAGAGTTGTACGTTGTTTATCATCAGATATATCGGAAAGTCCAGAGCCCAAACTTTAATTCTTTTTATAACCACTGCACAACCCCTTTGTTACATTTGTTTTCTACCTCCTTGGTGGCTGCTCCTTCGTTATCTACAAAGATGCAAATTACAATGAAGAACGAAACAAGAAAAATCAAAAGAAGTACGTAAGTTGTAGAAAAGAAATAATTTTAACAGAACAAAGGAGGGCAAGGCAAGGTCAGGGAAGAACAGTCATGGCAAAGCGCCTCTTTAAAAATGAAAAGAAAGAAAGAAAATGGATCAAACAACAAAGCAGACATTCATTCAAACGGTGTAAGGAAACACTATAATTGCATACAAAGCGGTTAATTAACTAAAAGGGGTTGAATTATATTTAATTTCTCTCTCTGTTTATTTTTTCCTTCTATGCTTCTAAACTATTTTTTCTTCATTTCTTAATACCGACTAGTCATGTTATTTCTGTGTTTCATAGCCAATGCAACGCCAGCAGTAGCTACAACAGCACCAGCACCCGCCAGAATATACACATAATGTGCCTTTACCCAACTGACAGCCACTTTTACATTCTCATCTGCCTTCTCTGCAGCATTGGTGACTACCGACTTTCCGCTTTCTAGTGCTTTTACAGTATAGGCTTTACTGCTTTCCACTGCAGCTTTACCACCATCAATAGCTTTGTGCCCATAACTTAAGGTAGCTGTTCTGGTATTCTCAATTGCCTTTGTGCTGGCTGCTTTACTATCTGATAACGCTTTCTTCCCGTAGGCGACAAAGTCTTCAGCCTTGGCAGCAACGGCAGCAGTAGCTTCAACAACTGCAGCAGGGACACTAACAGCAAATTTGCCGTGTTTACTACTTGTCTTTTTAGAGGAAGTTTCTTCAGATTTGCTGGCAAAACCACCGCTTCCTTTCTCTGAAAGGCCCATCTGAGTCACTGCACAGTCGGCAGCAGTACCAGCAGTAGTGGCAGTAACTGCGACAGTGGTAGGAGGAGGAGCAGTAGTTCCGTTTTCAGAGTACTCGGAATCAACAAAATCACCCACAACACTGCTAATCTCAGCAGCTTTATCTGTGCTGGCGTCAGTTCCGCAGACCGAGACCACAGAATCCGTCACAAGAGGATGGCCGCCATTTGCAATAGGAGCAGCAGTGCTATTAGCAGACTCGGAAATAGTAGGTACAACCTCAGTATCTACAGCCCCAGCACGTATTAACACCCCTTGCACATCACTATGTTCATACTTTCTGGCAATATCTAATGCAGTCGCACCAGCACCGTCTTTGCAATTAACAGGGAACCCAGCAGAAAGCAGCACCTCTACAAGAGCGACATGACCTTCCCCAGCTGCCAAATGAAGTGGAGCAACACCTGTGTGTTCATCTACAATAGATCCACTAGCAATAGCACCTTTGGGCGCAGCTTCAATTGCGGATTGTACCTCCGCAAGATCATTCTTAGAGATAGCCATGCAGAGTCGTTCTGCTGCTTCTTGCCTAGGCCAGTGTGCAGCCCAGACAATAGCTAAAGCTTCAGGCATATTATCCCCACCGTTGTTCGCCATAATTTCAACTGATTCATCACGGCTGACTTCCACGTGGTCTTTCAATGCCCAAGAATAGAGAAGGGCGGCCTTTGCGGCAAGTACAGGGTCTTCAATTGCGGCAGCTGCAGCAGCTGCTTTAGCTACTGTAGATCCACGACGGGCAATGGTAATACGACGGTCTTCGCCGACGCCACGGCTGAGAGAGACTAAAGCACCAAGGCCAATTGCAGATGCAGCAGAATGAATCTTTGCTCTGTGTTGCTTGGCAAGTGCAGAAGAAAAGGAGAGAGATGCTTCATGGTCGGCGTCAGATGCGTCGCGGAACCAGGCGATGATTGCGTCCAAAGCATCCCAAGAAGGGAGGTGGAGAGAGAGCTTGTTCCCTTCGACTTCTGATGAATTGACAGCGGTGGTTGCAGGGAATGATTCAGTTTTGGTGAGGTCAAAGGTAGCAGGGGATCCGATGAGTTCCAAAGTGAGGGAATTGCCAGTAGGAGCAGATACGTTCTTGTTGATGGACGAAGCACCAGAAGCTGTTGAAGATGTAGCTGTTCCTCGACTGTTGTTTGATTTTGGATTTTTAGACTTGCCTCCACGGCCTCCGCGTCCTTTAGACTTGCCAGCCATTATTAGAGTATCTTGATGGTTTTACTTTCTCAGAAAAGAGTTGAGGTCTCAATTTGCTGTTGCGTTGAGGTCTTTAGGTTGACAACAAATGCCAACTGCAATTCAATTTTGAAACGTTTTCCTTGCAAGCAAGTGCGCAAGCACTCTTCTACACGTTTTAGGCCTTGTATATAGTAATTATACTTCGGGTTGGCGGGCTGTCCTCTCTTGTTAGCCAAAAAATTACACCGCTGTGTTGCGCTCAACCAAAGCACAAGGCCATCATAAAGTTGCAGATTCCCCAAGGCCAGCTAATACATTAATAACACCCGTCTGCTCTAAAAAAAATCAGAGCGCCATAAATTTGCGCTGGAGCAGTCGAAAGTTATTTTGATCACATTAGAAATTCGTTTTCTGATCCTATAAAAACGTAGCTTCTCTTTGTAGCTATGTTGCCGCGCCAGAGCTCTCATTCTGCGGCGATAGGCCCAGGCGTCACAGGTGGTCCTTTGGCTCACCCTACTCCTGTGTATGCAGAACAGCAGCACCAACGCAATGCCCCTCAAGCCCCAACTTGTGGTAACGAAGCCTTTGTTGTAGATCCTTCTGCCGTTCAAGCAGGAGACAATAGGAAGCATACACAGTAAGTATTAGATGCTGTCTTTAGCAACAACAAAAAGCTTTATATATGCGTGACCATCTTTTCATTCCAAATTTTTTCACAAGAAGCACCTCCTCACTCTATTTTGCCCGTTGTTTGTCACAGGTATCCTTACGTCACTGGAACTTCAGTGTTAGGTATCACCTACAAGGATGGTGTCCTCATAGCCTGCGATACTCTCGGTAAGCAGCCACCACTTCTTGATCAATCTTACTTGCCGTTGGGTCTCTTATTTTAGAGGGAGCTGCCTCTCCCACTCAATTTAAAATACACACTCTAACCTCTCCCTCCGTCTACTATTTCATATTCTTTCAGGTGCCTACGGGTCAACTAAACGCTACAAATCTTTCGATCGCGTCCGTAAAGTTAACGACAGTTGCATCATCGCAGCAGGCGGTGAACTCTCAGATTTCCAATACATCATGCGTTTACTTGAAGAACTCGCAGATGACGATTTTTGCATGGATGATGGACATAGACTCAAACCATCAGAGGTATTCTCGTATTTAACTCGTGTTATTTACAACAGGCGCAATAAAATGGACCCCTTGTGGAATTCTCTTGTTGTTGGAGGAGTCAGCCCTGATGGAAAGCCCTTTTTGGGTACTCTGGGTATGATTGGAACCAATTATCAAGATCAAACTGTCGCTACTGGGTTTGCAAATATGCTTGCACGTCCTTTAATGAGAGAACGTCACAGCCCTGATATGGAATTGGCAGACGCCGAGGAATTAATGAGAGATTGTTTACGGGTGTGCTATTACCGTGATAAGAACTCTATTAATAAGTTTCAGATGGCAAAGGTAACGAAAGATGGGGTGTCTATCAGCGAGCCCTTTGCGTTGGAGACGAAGTGGGATTATAAACGATTTGCTGATCCTTCCGCCAATGCCGCTGGAACATGGTAGATATGGTTTTTTAATCATGTTGGAGAAACCATGTGTTTGCCTGGGTTTGTGTAGAACCATTTAATAACATCTTTGTGTTATATTATACGCTAGTACCTTTGTGTTAATGTAAAAATGATAAAGAGATCAAGGAGACAGAGACCACAGCAGCAGCGTGCTGGAGCTAGCTAGGGCAATAAAAATGCCATTTAAGATTCTGTCGTTGCGTAAGGACTGACTATCATTTTTTATCTTTTGTAAGATTAGAGTTGCAAAAATGGTTATCAAAAAGGATCCTAGGGCTATTTTGGATATGCTTAGTAAGCCTGTAGAGTGTGACGAAGATGAATTCTTAGACAAGCTTGATAAGGATGTGAGTATATAGATGGGGGTTTAAGGATTCTATACTATAGCTGATGTCAATTGCATTTACAGGTGTACGGTTTCTAATATTTTGGCACAAATTCAATTTTATTTCGTCACTCATGTCGGTCTTTTTCCAATCTTTGCTGGATCTCTTTTGCAGAAAAGCTTCAGTTTAATGCCCAACAAGCCTGCTCAGGACTTGAATGTCAACCCTTTAATGAACGACCGACAAGCTGCTATGCTGAATAGCATTGCAGACGAGCAAGTAGACGAAGAAGATTTCTCTCATGCCGCGGTTCCTGGCGCCGATGCCCTCCCAGTTGAAATGTCAAAAAAAGAACGCCGCTTCTTCTCTTTATTTCAAAGCGCAAATGGTAATGCAAATGACCAAACTTCAGTCCCAGAAGGCATGAATCTTAACTTAATCCACGCTCAACAAGCTGGTGGCAGCCTCCCGCGGGTATCGATGTCAGCAGCGGAAGTTGAAGCTAAAGAAGAGGATATGGCCAGAAGGGAGGCCTATATTGCTGAATATGCAAAGCAGCAACTGAAGGATGGTAAAGTGCATGATAAATTTGTGAATATCTTTGATTCTGCAAAAGAGCAACGTTGAGAAACAAGAAGAGGGATTTGATTTTTCGGGGCGGTGGTACCTAGTTGGTTGAGGGAAATATGTAAACACACGAATGATTATTAGATATTTTAATAATGTATCAATAGATCTTACTACTAATTCATTATATTACATGCTTAATATAGCCGCCTTTGTAAATATACACTAGGGTTTATTCACTACTCAATGGACAATAGAAATATTCACACAAAAATATATATCAAAGAATGATTTCACAGCTACGCTTTCAAAAATGCAGCGGTCTTCTCCAACCAATATTGATACTCTCTTTCTTCCTTATCATGCACCAATCGCAATAAATACCCGCCCAATTCAGGTCCTACACCCCTTTCTTCTAAATATACTTGAAAGTGGCGTTGTAACTCATCGTCCAACTCTTCAAACACAGGGCCAGTGTACGCGCTGTCTTCCATATCTCCGCTGGCAGGTTCCACAGCCACGTGCATTATCGAAAGATAGCTCCCATCACTTTTACACTCGAAAACCAGACTTTGATCGCCTTTGACTACCTGTGCTGTGAATAATACGCCTACATCCACATCGAGAACGCCTTCTTCTGTTTCGAATGGTTCTTCTTCGGGTTGATCATTGACCATGACATCAATGTTGATTGTTTCGTTTTGACCGAATTGGCGGGAAAGGGACATCAGAGTGTCGCCACGAGTTTCGGTGAGAGTGAAGGGAGAAGGAGGGCCACCGGCGAGTTCCTTTTAAAAAGGGAAAGAAAGTAGAGGGATTGAGTGACTCAATTTACGGCAAGGTTGGCGGTAAAATGAACCAAGTTTTATTTTTGTGACAGGTTAAAGAAAGAGAAACCCCTCACCTCGGGCTGGCTGTAGTTTTGCTTCTCATACTCAATCTCATTCTTAAGGACATCTGCAAGAGAGCTGGCCGCAAAAGAAGTAGACCTGAAACTTCTAAAGCCGTTGGTCATCACGGGGTTGGTAGATGCAGAGGAAGCAGGAAAAGTGCGAAGAGCTAGAGCGCTAGTAATTGGTGCTTCCGAAGTAACTAATTTTGTAGCTTGAGGCACAAGGCGGCGAAACGCTTGACGCATCTTGATTTATTCAAGATCAAGGATTCTAAGATAATGTGTGCAAAGAGGTATAACCCCAATTCAGGCCACTTGAGGGTATTTAGAACGTTCTTAATGACTTCAACTAAAGATCCAAATACTTAATATTTGCGATTTTATCCTGTGCAAAGGTGTTTTTTAAATTTCTGCTGAGTGCAGCGTGACGGCGTTGTGTTTGAACCTTTGATCTTTTTATATGGCATTTATTCATCAATTCCACCCAACTTTCACTATTCGATACAGCTTGCCAAGATAAATCTGATAAATTGGAGCGTTGATTTAAATTTAGATATGGAGGAAGAAGTCGAATCGAACCAGCATTCAAAATTAGACATGCAGGCTCGTGCACAGGCAGAAATGGATGGGAAGGCCAAGCCACCTGGATCCTTGGGAACGTTAGAAGACATAGCAATCAAGTAAGGCTCTTACTAGTATTAAAGGTTACCGCAATTTAAACATATTATCATTTCTGTGCGTCGTCAAATTTCTCACCGTCTCTGCTCTGTTTAATCTGTCTTCTCTGCAGGGTGGCAATGCTCCAAAAGACTATGAAGCCTTCTATAGACGACGCAGTACTTTTAATTTTTGCTGCGGATCACGGCTTCACGAAAAGCAATCCTGGCGTAAGTGCTTATCCTCGCGAAGTGAGCACTTCCGTCTTTCACTGCATTGCAAACGGAGATGCTGCTTCGGCTGTTTTATGCAAAGAAAACAACTGCAGACTAACACTAATTGACGTCGGTCTCGACGCTTCGTTTTGTAATGGCCTTGATAGGCTTACTACCGATAAGAATAGTCATGTAGAAATCTATCCATATGGGAAAACTGGAACGGGGTCAAATGATTTTCTACAAGGCCCTGCAATGAGTGAAGACGACGTACAAGACATGAACTTGGTAGGACGTACTGTGACACTTAGCACGATTAAAAGCTCTAACGCTCCAAGAAAATTAGCGATAGGCATCGGGGAGGTAAAAAGAATAATCGTAAATATCCAACGTCGGTCTTTCTTCTGGAAATTTCCCTTCATAATCCCACTTTGTTCTTAATTTTTCCATGTACAGTTGGGCATCGGGAATACAACTTCTGCATCAGCTATAGTGTGTGCTATAACTGGACACTCTCCTGAACTGGTTTGTGGTAGGGGTTCAGGTGTTGATGATGCTGGGCTCGCTCTAAAAATTTCAACGGTGAAGGCCGCCTTGGAGACAAATCGAGAACTCATTAGTACTGGAGACCCTTTTAAAATACTTCAAGCACTAGGTAGGGAAAACATTTAACTTAATGTATTGCTGCATTGATTAAATGCAGAAATAAACTAGATCTCCTGCGTTTCGTACAGGTGGTCTTGAGATTGCTGCGATGACAGGTGCATATATCCAAGCCTCGAAGAGCAACATTGCCGCCATTGTAGATGGATTTATTTCCGGAGCTGCAGCTTTAGTAGCCTGTAAGATGGATCCAAAAGTGGCAAGGTGTCTGTTTTGGTCTCATAAAAGTGCTGAACAAGGAGCTGTACTGCTTATGGAGGCGGTACGGGCGACAGTGACTAGTACTGGAAGCAGTGGTACAGAAAAGGACCTGAATGGTGTGATTCCTATACTTGATCTGGGTTTAAAACTGGGTGAAGGTACCGGTGCTGTACTCGCTTTGCCCATCTTACGCAGTGCCGCTGCTATTATGAGCAACATGGCAGCGCTTAAAGATATTTTATGAAGGAAAAAAGAAAATCCCAGCTCATATCGATAGATATTCGTTTTCAACTTTCAACCCTAACCCTAAAACAGAGCCCTATTCAAAAGTTTCAGTTTCTACTCCCTTTATTGCAATCAACCATACAAACGTAATAATAACAATAATATCGGTATGTTCGACGAGTACTGCATGTCTACAACATAGTTTATCTACCTCTGTTCTATATAGCACCCTCTTTCTTTCTCTCTCTGTTCTTATTTCTTTAACAATCTATTGCTTTGATTATTCTTCTACAATAAATCACAGGGACTGCCGCCACCACCGCCAATTTCAGAAAAACCAGCCACTCTTCTGTGACTTTCTCCCACCGTGCAGTTAATACCAAATAGCACGCTACCTCCGCTATTTGAATAGTAGCACCCAAATAATCACCTACTATACCGCCTAAAACTAATTTGCCATAATAACTGGAAAGCACTGTAATTGCAATTACCGTGGCAAACAATACCATTGCTTTTTGAAGGCCTACAGCGAGTATAGGGATCGCTACGGCAGTGGCAGTGCCGAAAAGTAACCTAAGAGGTGTTAGTAATGTTTTACTTTGTGCAAACCAGTTGTACAACCCTCGCTTTGCATCCTCCTCGTCTTGAATATAGTGGCAGAAATAAATAAGAGGCAGTGACGTCCAGCGACAAATCGAGTGGACAGCTAACAATACAGCACCAGCACTGTGGAAAGAGGCAGCAGAAGGCGAAGTATACATCCTAGATTCTCTATCACCGTCTATACTAATAGTACCACCTTTAGTAAAGCTGTGTTGTTGTTCTAATAACAGTAAAGTTTCAATACATTTAAATTTCATCGAGAGCACTACCACCATTCCGACTAAAGCGTAGGTCCCAATGCGACTATCCTTCATAATTCTGAGAATTTGAGACTTGCCCCATCCACCGCCGAATCCGTCAAAGGTATCTGCTAGCCCATCTTCATGTAAAGCTCCAGTTATCCAGACAGTAGCTAAGACGGACACAGAAGCAGCAATTCCTGGTCCCCACAAAATAGAAAACGCATCAAGCCAGGTAGCACCCCAGAGGCCTACCATAGCCCCGATAATAGGAAACCATTGTAAACTACGCATTAAATAGGCAGGGTGGTGATCAATGGAGCTTGGGCAGGGGAGACGAGTGAGAAATAAGACACCTGTCCAAAAGACTCTATATTCCGATTTCCAGAAGTTGTTAGAATCGTAGCTATCTGAGTTTTCACGGGTGCCGCGGCCCCGTGCTTCTACTTCTGCTTTGGTGATCATGCCAGCGGAGGCGATGTCATACGGTTCAGGGGGAGCATTGCCATTGTCGGTGGGAGGGGCGGTGATGGCTATTGGCTGGGTTGCAGGCGCAGCACCGCGTCTATTGGGGGCCATATCTAGAATATGTAGATTTATACTAAATCCGAAGGGTGTTTTTAATAGATTTGAAATAGTAAATTGTAAAAGACGTTTGGAGCTAATTTCTGATGATGAATGCTGATGTGCGGCTAACGTGGTATAACCTACAATCTATGCAGGGAAGGTATAAGTTATTTAAACAAGTATACTAATTTGCAGTACTAACAATATTTGCACGCTCTTTGTCCAGCATTGAGAGTCTTTCAAGAGTCTCAACACATCATGTCACATGTGAAGGCGGCAGCGCCTTGGGTAGATTCCAGTAGTAAAAAGGCACTCAGCGAAGCTCATTGTGTCCATTATGCTGTTCCACTTGTAGCCCTAGTTCTTCATTATCAAGAACTCTCATAGACCACAAGTCAACTAATAGCTCATATCGAAACCTCTCCAAGTTTAACGCCTGCCTCAGCTTGTCGCCTTCTGCATCCCTTTCTTCCAATTCCCTATGAAGCTCTTCCAGCTGTTCAGCTTGATGGGCGACCTGTTCTTGAAGGAGAGAGACTTCTCTCATTAAAGCAGGTGCTGAATATGCACCTGTGGTAGGAGAGTGCTGTCCTGCTGCCATTGAGGCTGCTGCTGCTTTGATGCCCCACCGCCCTGTTGGTGAGAGGTCCTGCTGGCTGCCATCAACATAGGCGTGATTGTGATTCATTTGAGCAAGGCCCTGGTGCTTGCTATCAGCGCTTTTCTTCCTGCAATAAGGAACGAAAGACAGGTCAAAAATGTTCCCGCTGCCAACAACCGAGCAGAGAAAGAGTTGGGCAAGCAATATAACGAAACATCCCGCATTAACTAGCCTTTGCTTCAGCGCAATAGCCTACCTAAAGATTGTTGCTATGAATCCCCGGCTTTGTTGCTCTCTGGCACGGTCAGTGTTGTTACTGCGAAATGACATCTTCCGCGGCGGGATTTTGAGAGATTGCTGATGCCTCCGAGATTTCCTACTGGATTCTTCAGCGGATAAGTTCGTAGGCTTCTTCCTTATGGCCATACAGCATTAATGTTTAGGTTTAAGCACACCACCCTTTCAAAACGGTGCTAGTCTCTCGTAGACTGCAGCTACTTCGGTCAAAGGCAGTATTTTCATCGATGCCTGAAACTCATTCGACCAGGGCGGGAGAAAAAGAGCGCGGGATCTTAATTCCTTGCCCCACCGAACGTTATTGTTGTTTATTTGTCTTTGTATTTGATAACCCATTTCTTTTAGTCTCCTTTTGGTTCTCCGGTTGCCTTGAAATCTACATTAATTTTTCAGAACCCCCTTTTAAGATGACGGACCCTGTTAATGGTGCTGCTGCTGCCGAGGAGGAGTTGGTTGATTATGAGGAGGAAGAAGTGGTCGAAGGTGATGCCGCCAAAGGAGATCAGGTACGCATCACGGCTGAAAAAGCACATATGGTGCAGGAAGCATCTACGTCCTCCCTAACCAGGCAGGCTGTATGCTAGCTTGCTATTTTACCACCCTGTATAGCATCTAACATATTATTATTTGCACTACTGCAGGTGAAGAAAGGATACGTAGGTATTCATTCTTCTGGCTTCAAGGATTTCCTTCTCAAGCCTGAACTCTTGCGTGCTATTCAGGACTGCGGTTTTGAGCATCCTTCTGAAGGTAATTATGATGCATATACTACACAGAACATGAATTGGTTTTGCTTCCAAAGCCTGATCACAGGCACTGATCATCTTTCTCTTTTCCGCTGTGGATCTTGCCCTGACCTTTCCCCTTCCTTTTATGTTTACGTTTCTTACAGTGCAACACGAGTGCATTCCTCAAGCTATCCTCGGTATGGACGTTATCTGCCAAGCCAAATCCGGTATGGGTAAGACTGCTGTCTTTGTCATCTCCACTTTACAGCAACTTGAACCTGTCGACGGACAAGCCTCTGTCGTCGTTCTTTGCCACACCCGTGAGTTGGCCTTCCAGATTTGCCACGAGTACGAACGTTTCACCACGTACATGAAAAACGTTCGCGTTGGTAATTTCTTCGGTGGATTACCCATCAAGCAGCAACGTGAAATGGTTAAAGATGCAACCAAATGCCCTCACATCATCGTTGGTACACCCGGTCGTATTAAAGCTCTTGCTGAAGAAAAGACTTTGGACTTGTCCCACGTTCGCCATTTCGTTGTGGATGAGTGTGACAAGTGCCTTGAAAGTATTGATATGCGTGCTGATGTACAGGGAATCTTTAAAAAGACTCCTCATGATAAGCAAGTTATGATGTTTAGTGCGACATTGTCAGCTGAAGTGCGCCCCGTGTGCAAGAAATTTATGAGAGACGTAAGCGATTGTATTAGTACTACTACAACACCAAAAACATCATTTTATTCTGCTGCTGCGTATTCTACAATGATTCTTATTAGATCTAGAGTCTCAACTAGTAGTAAGAGTACTAGATTAGAAGGTGGTGGTCGGCATCTGTTGCCAAATGGCTTAGTGAGTGCTGCTGCTGCTGCTGGTTAGAAGGAAAAGCAAAGATATCTTGGCACTTTCTATTCTTTTATGCTAATGATGCCTTGAAATATGGGCTTTGAAGTGAGCTCGGTGAGGCCACAGAGAAGCTCAGCAACAAGAAAGCGGAATTATTTCAATTGAGCGGAAAGCACAGCACAGGCTACCACCAACTCAGCCATCTATCTGTACTTTTTACTACTACTTTGAATGGCTATTAGGATGAGGAAGGGCTAATTGGATTGGAATTAGACATCGTGGTCAACCCACCAACAAGTATCCCCATCGATCTCCCCACCACCACCCGGCATACTATTCCACTACCACAAAATTTTGAAAATAAAATTCACCATTCACCTTTTCTTTCTCTTTTTCACAGCCTATGGAAATTTACGTCGATGACGAAGCCAAGCTTACCCTTCACGGTCTCGTTCAGCATTATGTCATGCTTAACGAAGACCAAAAGAACCGGAAACTTAATGATCTCTTGGACGCTCTCGATTTCAATCAAGTAGTTATTTTCGTGAAATCTGTCGCCCGCGCTCGTGAACTCAACCGTTTATTAAACG
Source organism: Nannochloris sp. 'desiccata' (assembly GCA_019044685.2). Taxonomy (NCBI): domain Eukaryota; kingdom Viridiplantae; phylum Chlorophyta; class Trebouxiophyceae; order Chlorellales; family Chlorellaceae; genus Nannochloris; species Nannochloris sp. 'desiccata'. The sequence continues at coordinate 54,170 of JAGTXX020000007.1, read as the reverse complement.
AGTGCAATTTCCCTTCTACCACCATCCACGCTGGTATGACCCAAGACCAACGTCTTAAAGTGTACAAAGAATTCAAAGAGGGTGCTAAACGTATTTTGGTTGCTACTGATCTCGTCGGACGTGGCATTGACATTGAGCGTGTCAATATTGTAATCAATTACGACATGCCCGAAACTGATGAGAAGCACGGTAACGGTGCGGATACGTATTTGCATCGCGTTGGTCGTGCTGGTCGTTTCGGTACTAAAGGTCTTGCTATCACCTTTGTCTCTGGACCCCAAGATTCTGAAGTTTTGAATAATGTTCAAGAACGGTTCGATGTGGACATCAAGCCATTACCTGATCACATTGAGCCTCAGGCATACATGAACACTGCTTAAGTTTTAAGTAGATGTCCTTCATCAAGTGTCTTGTTTATTTTGGTTGGATCAGATTAAGTCACACAAAAAAATGAAGTAAAGAAATTATCATATGGTGAGAAATGAGTTTTTGGAAAAGTTGTGGTTTATTTTTCAAAAGCTTGTTGTTTCTTTTATTTACTACTCCGTAGTGATGCATGTGCGCTTTGCAGTGCATTGAAACATCTTGACTTATTAAAATTTAATAGGGGGGTTTGGACATCATTTCTCTACCTCTGTATTGCACCTTTAACCTTCTTTTTCTTCGACGCACCAAAATATAAAAAGTAAAAAATTTGCCGCTTTTCATCATTTTGTAAAAATTAAAATGCAACCTTCGGTTTCCGTTCCTCGAGCTAGTATTCAAAGAAAAGTTAATATTGATGCTAGTAGACTCCTTATTTATCAAAAAGATGAAAATAATAAGATTGACCGGGGCAATCTTTGCCACCTAAGAGCGTTCACAAAGTCCGAGAAATTTCCACGTGTCGGATTTTTTCTGATTATTGGTATTCTTCGATTCAACACGGTAGAACTCCACTTCTTTTCTCCTTCCCTGCTGCTCTTTGCCTCTAAATATATTTCTTTTCATATATTATACCACTAATCTATATTCTATAGAGTCCTAAAGCTTGCGTCAGACGTGCATAGAGAGTAATCGCGTCGAGGCAAAACCTGTTGCTTTCTGGTCGACCAAAGATTGATTTCGCGAATAACCGTCCAGAGCAGAGCTCTTTAGCTACTTATAACCTTGCTCTAGCTGCTATTATATAGCCTGCACTCCTTTGCGAAGTAATTAGCACCCCACTCAAAATAAAATAAAAATGAGGAAGCTGCTGCTATTCTGCCAGCTGGCAACACTCCTGGTTGCAGTAACTCTACCACAGCAAGCTCTCGGCAAAACCTCTGCACACTATTCTTTAAAGAATATTAGACGAAGAGAACTACTTCAAGATTCATCACCTACGCAGTGTCAAACACAGTGCCCCTCTTCAGAAATAGCAGCAGCTGGCTGCAGTGCTCTCTCGCCTTCCCTCCAATCTTCTATCCGTAACACGCTTATATCCAGCTGCGGAATTTCTTCAACCTTTTCAACAGGGTGCTGCTCTGCTATTAACGGACCTCAGCTTCAAGATTATATCAACTGCATGTGTGCGGGTGATTCTGTTCTTAGTGGCTTGTCGGCTTTTGTCGATGCCAGTGCAGTCGTCAAAACATGTGGGTGCTCAACTAGTAGTGAAGTAACATTAGGGCGATCCGATTTACCTGTAGAGATGTTGACATCAACTGAGACGCCTACGACGACTACTCCGCTACCACCTGCCCCAGATAGTGGCAAAAGCGCTGATGACAACGACGTCGATGAAAAGAGCACGACAAATCCTATTGCCATGGAGATACTAGCGAGTCAACGGCCTTGATTGATCATTATTAGTATGAAATTATTGTAGACTGAACTAAATAACTGCTACTACATATAATGTTGTTTACATATTTGGCTCAGCCTTAACAAATGAAAAATCAGCCAAACCTCATCCCGTCATCTCATAAGACCAAGTTAAAAGAGAACTGATGTACTTCTTTTCTTCCTTTCTTTTCTTAGGTAACAATCTTTATATTGAAATAAATGTACCCGTCTACTCTATCTATTTCTTGTAACACCAGAAAACCACATAAAATAAAGCGACCAACAAAAGATATTACTTAAATATTTCTAAAACTCAATTGGTTCTCCACTTTCAGCATCCAACAGCACGACTTCTTTCAAATCATGAAATTTATCTCTGATTGCAGCAATCATGCCATATCCAATAGGTTTCGGTCCTGTAAATTTCAATTTCGCTCTCCCATTCCCCACTTCCAACACCTCAACACTCCCACCATATGCGCTTATAGCACCTCGGAGCATGTTCAAATGCAAGTCAACACTTTCCACAGTCGCACTTGCATCTACAGCGCCCCCTCCTACAGAGATCACTTCTTTAACTTGATCACCAAATGCACCACGTAAAGATCGTTCAATTCCCATTTTCATGGTAGCTGATGACGAGGCACAGGTTCCACACGCACCTTGTAACTGCAATGCCACAATGCCATTCTCAACAGACACAACGTCGACATTGCCTCCATCTGCAATTAAATAGGGGCGAACATCGTCTAATACCTTGTCCACCGTCTCTACAGTCATTGCTACAACGCTAGAGGTAGAAGAACCATTGCCATTGCCATTCCCGTTATGTTTGGCGTTTTCAGCAGCGGAGAGGGATGCTTGGGTGGTGTTGCCGACGGAGCGGTGGACATTAGCTCGAGCAAAAGGGGTCACTATAGGTCCAGTACTATTATTCCTACTGTCCGTACCACCGGTATTGGTTGTTTCAGATGTTTGTCCATCAATGACTGCACTCCAATCTCCATTATTCATTGCAGCACGCATTTTAGCTTGACGCTCATCCATGCTGTCTTCTATACCGCTTTCTTCTTTTTTAATTTCACCCATGGCTCGTTTCATTTTATCTTTCTTTTCTTCATACGCTGCTAATTCATCTACTGACATAGAACTCATATCAAAGGAAGTCGTACTCGCACTGGTAGTGTCAGAAGAACCATTCCAAAGTTCTTGCTCGGCGCCGTTGCCCGGAGGTAAGGTCCCGGCCTCTGCCAGCCAATTATCAGCTTCCCTTTGTAACGCAGCACGGCTTTGCATTGATTTATTCGCAAATACCATTACTCGTACAAATGCACAACGGTCTTGGTCATTGACACGTGTTACTATTGTACGAATAGAAAGGACCATATTACGGGAATATCCGACATATTGTAAATTACGGCGAGAATCGTACACAGCAAAAACACCTACTGGACGTTCTCCATCGCGACTTTCCAAATATGATTCAGTAGAGACAGTGGCGGTGCCATCGTCTTCTCCTTCGTGGAAGGTGTAGGGGGCGAGAGAAGAAGATTGCTCGGCAGCTGTGCCATGAGCTTCCTCTGCACCACCTTCACCATAAAGAAGAGAATGAAGGCCCTTGTGACCCTCCGGGACGGTCTCATCGGTCACTATCGAAGAGGAAGGAGTGAGATCAGGCTTGCCACTAGCCGAAGTTTTTATTTGAAAAGCGGCATGGCGGTGGTGGTGGCCAGGATGCTGCATGGGGTTGGAAAATCGAGAAACCCGAACACCCGACATTCTGTTATTACTACATAATGTTGTAAATGCGGTCTGCATTGTAAATGTGGTAATATAGAAAAGAGAATCCTCTTATCGCTTCGGTTTTGTAATGCCAATTCGCGCAATAACCGAGGTTGCAGCCTTATGATCAGCTTTGAAAATGTGTAAAAAAATGTATGAAAGCAGAGTTAATGAGCAAACTGCGCATCTGCTCTGTATTTTAGCAGCATTTCAGTCTCATCGGCTGCGAAAAAGATAAGGCACGAGTGCATTTTCATCAATTCAAGTCTCAAAATCCTATCGATTTGCTACTTTGAGTTACTGTCTTCGATACATCATGACGGCAGTGAGCTCCCATTCGAACAGTCTTTTTACTTCGATCACTTTTTCAAAATTGAGATGCCACAACCCAGAAATTTCAAATTTTGCACGCTCTTCCCCACCACAGACCAACAAACTAAACCGACGCTCGAGCAGTAACTTTCCCAAGTGCCATGCTTTGGGTAAAAGAACCAATGTCTACGAAACATTGACCCTTCTCAACTTCCCGGCGACCATTGAAGAAGTAAGCTACTTTGTTCTTTTTTTTCTGTATAGTAGATAAAATCCGCGGTTTCTCTGATCTTAATATTGACTATAAGCATTTAATTCCCTTACAGGACTCTGTATCTGCTGTTGTTGATGAGGTATGGTCTCTTCAATATCGAGCTGCAGGCCCAATCTGCGGCAGCGCTGGCCCTTTCACACCCCTCGCAACCGCTCCAACTAGCATTGCCCCGGCATTTACACACGCCGTACTGTTTCGTTATGGTGAGCAACGTCTTCTGGAATCATTTATGTCCAACCCTAGAATCAAAGACATGCTTGATACCTCTGCTCCCAAAACAGCACGCACCGTTGTCACGTTGTCTTTCAGCTCTATCATCCCAAATGAGTTAGAAGCCATTTTTAGAAGAGGGTCTGAGTGGGATGAAGGGTATGAAATGGTAGTTGCATTAAAATTACATCCAGGGTCAAGTGAGGAAGATGCAATGGAGTTTTTAAATTTAACTCAACAACTAGCAACAAGTTCCGCTTATGGGGCCGTGCAAGCAGGAGCTGGGAAATGCGCTTCTTTAGTAACGCATGGCAGTGCAGATAGTAGTTCTTCTACTGATCCTTCTACAGAGATTGCTCCTGATTATATGTTGTTGGTTAGATTCCAAACAAAGGAACAATTGCTAGCGTTTGTACAATGTCCGGCAGTCGGAGCGGCGCTTGAAGGGGATGAAAGGTCGCCTATAAAGGCGTTATGGGCTGGATCGTTGGTTATTACACCGTCAGATAACAGTACTACAAAACCACATTATGCAAAACCGTTGTAAAAATAAGAGAATATTCGTTTTATGCAGAGAAAAGTAAAGGCAAAAAAAAACAGATAGAAAGAAAATTAAAAACTCCGCCTATGATATTTAGTTCGTATGTTAAATGCTTAAGCCAAGAGTCCACCAAGGTAATAGGCATGTCCGACAGCACAGATCAATACGATCAGATTCAATAAAGAAGAAATACCGTGCCATTTACCAAACTGCTTTGCCAACATCTTAATTTGAGCTTCATCTCTGATGGCAGCTGCCTGATTTTCCATTTCATATCGCTGAAACATCACCTTGGTAGCTGCCGGTTCGGTGAAAAATAAGTTCATAAGAGAAGCACCAAGAGAAATGCCTAGCAACGTCATTTCTTTTGTAGGAGGAGCACCGTTCGTAAGGAAATGCAAAGTAGCAAGCAATAATGCAGGGGCGGCAGCAGAAACCGTGAAATATTTGGGAAAGAGCTTGGCTTGTAATTTACCAAAAGTTTGACGAGGTAAATTCCTGAAAGCTACAATACCAAAGATAAAAGAAGTCCACCCTAAAGTTCCAAACCACATTCCAAATGCAAGCATGTGGACGAAGCCAACAGCAGCTGCAGGTAAGAAGGAAGTTGAGTATGCGGCAGCAGCGACGGTTGCTGCAAGAGCGACGATTCTGACAATGGGGTTGTTGGCAGTGCTGGGCTCAAGCATATCTCCTTGGACACCACCAGTAGCGGCACCTACAGTGGCAGCAGAGGCGATAGTAGGTTTCAATGAGGAGCGACGAGACTGGATAGCTCTGGTCTGGTGGAGGCCAAAGACGGCGGAAGAGTTCTTAGCCACTCGAGCAACAGAGAAAGCATGAGTGGGGGCAGCAAGGCCGCGAGCCATGCCAACCTGGTTGGAAATAATGCATGATGACATTATGAAGTGGGTGATCTGTAAAGGGAAGGGAAGTAAATGTTGGAGGGTCACAACAAGTGATCGAAATCAAAATTAGATCTTGGATACAGGTGCGATGCAAAGCCGGACCTGGCGGATAAATATGTTATTTTTAAAAAGAATTTGATGTCCACCATCAGACATTATTTCTTAAAAATGCATACCAGTGCTGACCTGGGTCCCAGCTGGAGCAAAACATTCTTCTGCCCTTTATCTCGCAAACAGAAAAGCTCTAGTGTCAATACCGGGCCTACATACTAGATCACTTTAGTTTTGTATTTCTACTTCGAAAGTTGTGTGTGCGTGCCGCAGATTTTTAGGCACTGTGTGCCCAGCTTTCAATCAATTTCAACATTTGGAGCCTGAACTCTCGTTGGCAACCATTCGACAAAGTAGGCCCAGATTATATACAGAAGTACATGCATTAAACGATTGACAGCAAGCAACTCCTCCTTGTTGACTTTCATTATAGAGGTGATCAGATTTTCAATTCGTTTTTGCTCAGTAAGCTGTAAATGATAAAAAGCAGCTGCGCGTAGAAATCTCTACACGTTATGAATACATTGTTAAAGGTGAGATATTGCACGAGTTGATGAGCGCAGCTAACGGCGTCTCTGGCTCTTCATAAGGCCAGGTTGTTGCCGCGATTTCAAATTTTGCTGTGACTTCCGTGCCTGAGCTTGTAGTTTTAAAAATCTTCCAAACTGGATCTTCTTCTCTCTTTTGTTCTTGATTATGCATTGACAACTTGATTCCTTTCTTTTTCTCTGTGTAGAGGGAAGAGCCCGGGGTGCCGGAGCATGCCGCTGGTGCTAGTCCGTCCTCTGCTGCCGCCACTAATTCTGCCCCTCCTGAGTCCACCAAAGAAGAAGGTGACAAGGCAGAGGCTCAGAAAGCAGCTGAGCTTCAAGCTCGCCGTGAATACGAAGCTGAGATTCTCAAACAAGCAAACGAAATTCGAGATCGCCGTTCTTGGCTGCGGGTACAACCTGCTTCAGATGGGAAGAAAGGAAAGACTCATTGGGACCATTTACTTGATGAAATGGTTTGGCTATCCAGAGAATTTCAAAGAGAACGTCGTTGGAAACTTCAACAGGCTCGTAAAGTAGCTAATCAAGTCGCTCGATCAAATCTTGATCTCGAAAGCAGAGTTGAAGTACGAGCACGGGAAGCTGAAAAGGCAATTAGGAAGAGAGCTTCATGGATAGCACGGGAAGTATCTGCCTTTTGGAATAAAGCGCAGCGTGTTGTGCAGTTTAAAGTACGCACCGAAGTCGAAGCAAAGAAGAAACAAGTTCTCGATCGGCAGTTGGATGTCTTACTAGGCCAAACACAGAAATATAGTTCTTTATTGGCACAGAGATTAGCTGTAGATGAACGTGCCGAAGCTGTCGTTGCAGCAAGCAAAGCTGAAGTTCCTCCAGCTGCTGGAGAACAATCAAAACAACCACTAGCAACAGAAAAAGCAGGGGCGTCTCCTGCAGCGACCAGGCCTCGAGTCCCTGTTTCTCAGCCACCTTCAGCTGCAGTCTCTGGCACAGCACCTGACAAAGATGACACCCGAGATTATCGTAGTGGGGAAGATGACGATGCTGATGATGAAGCTACATTAGAAGAGGAAGAGAGGTTAGCTCGTGAGGAAGGTAGAAATTTATTGAAAGATGAGAAAGAAGAAGCTGCTGGACTTGAGGAAGATGCAGATTTACCTTTAGAAGAGTTATTAGCTAGGTATGGATATGTCGTACCTGGTGATGGTGAAGCAATGGACGTTGAACAGCCTCCTCCTCCTGCAGCAGCAGCTGGTCCTTCTAGCGCTCCTCCTGCTGAAGACGTAAATTCCGATGCTGAGTCTGAACGTCTAGATGCTTTATTACGCGACCCTGAAGTAGACGTCCGTATCCCACCACCACCCAGCCGTCTTGCAGCTGAATTCGCAGAGTTATCAGACGAAGAAGGAGTTGGTAGTGTTGATGAAGATGGTGCTGGTCCTTCTCGGCCCGCTGCAACTCTTGTTATGCCTCGAACACGAGGTGGGTCTGGTACACCTAGTGGAGCAGCTGCCCCTAGTAGTAAATGTTCTCCTCCTCTTCACCCTAGTAGTAAAGCGACTGCTTCTGGTAGTAAAACTGGCGGTAAAGATGATGAAGAGGAGTATCGTAGTGGAGAAGATGACGATGCGGATGATGAAGCTACGTTGGAAGAGGAAGAAAGAATGGCGCAGGCTGAAGGTAGAAATTTGTTGAAAGACGAGAAAGAAGAAGCTGCTGGACTTGAGGAAGATGCAGATTTACCTTTAGAAGAGTTGTTAGCTCGATATGGGTATATCGTACCTGGTAGCAGAGGTGAAGAAGAGCCAGCAGCAGGTGCTGGTGCTGATGCTGGCCCGAGCAATACAGCTGCTGTTGCTGCTGCTGCAACTGGGACAACTCGTCGTCAAACACGTGGAACCTCTGTGTCTGCTAAAGACCCTACAGCAGCTCCTAAAATTGAAGAAATAGAGGCAGAAGGAGAACCTATAGCTGAAGAAGCAGGTGATCTCGGCCTTGAAGGCACCATGGAAGCCATGGCAGCAGCACAACCAACCGGGTACACTTTAGACACCACCAAAGTCAAAACGCCAGTCCCATTCTTACTGAAAGGCCAACTCCGTGAGTATCAGCACATTGGTCTTGATTGGCTAGTTACCCTATATCACCGTCGGCTCAATGGAATTCTAGCAGACGAGATGGGGTTAGGTAAAACTATTCAGACGATAGCTTTATTAGCATGGCTTGCATGTGAACGTGGAGATTGGGGCCCACATCTAGTCGTGGTCCCTACTTCAGTGATGCTTAACTGGGAAATGGAGTTCAAACGATGGTGTCCAGCATTCAAGTTGCTCACATACTACGGCTCTCCCAAAGAGCGTGCTGCAAAAAGACAGGGTTGGTCAAAACCGAACGCTTTCCACGTGTGCATCACGTCATATACGCTTGTATTACAAGATGCACGGATGTTTAAACGTAAGAAATGGAAATATTTGATCCTCGATGAAGCTCATATGATCAAAAATTGGCGTTCCCAACGGTGGCAAACGTTATTAAATTTCAATTCTAAGCGACGTTTACTCATCACTGGCACCCCACTGCAAAATGATTTAATGGAATTGTGGTCATTAATGCATTTTCTTATGCCACAAGTCTTTGGATCGCATGCTCAGTTCAAAGATTGGTTTAGTAATCCTTTGACAGGAATGGTGGAGGGGTCTGCAGAGTACAGCAAAGCTATAGTAGAACGACTTCATGGAGTTCTAAGACCGTTTTTATTACGTCGTCTTAAACGTGATGTCGAGAAACAGTTGCCTGGCAAACATGAGCACGTGATAAAATGTAGACTTTCTAAAAGGCAACGGCAATTGTATGAAGAGTACATGGCATCTGGCGATACTCGGTCAACGCTTTCTTCTGGAAATTTCCTAGGTATTATGAATTGTTTAATGCAATTAAGGAAAGTATGCAATCATCCTGATTTGTTTGAAGGGAGGGCGATTGTGAGTGCCTATGATATGCCTGCTTTGGAATTGAAAATGCCTAGTACTGCAGTGGATGCATTGACGAGGTCCTCCACAGATAGTAGTCTCGTACATGGTGGTCTTGGTGGCTTGGGGGGTGATTTTAATGTCTTCACATTATCTTCTTCATCATCTCCAATAGAAAGTAGAGCTACTTTGTCGACGATACCTACTATTCGATGGCCACAGGCTGGTTCATTACGTGAGCTAGGATTCCTACCTGTAGTCGATGGCGGTGAGATGCAGAGTTGGGAAGTAGAAGAAGTAAAGACATTAGCTTTAGATTCTAATGCATTTACGACCCCATTAACTACTCCACAAGAAGATCTCGCCTTACTAATGGGTGATCCTAGCACAGTTGGCTCTTTACTAGCTGCATTGAGAAGGACCCCATCACAGGAAGCCTTGGCGGCAGTTGCTGCGTCTGTGCAAGGTTTAGCGACCAAGCGTAGAATATGGAGACATGAACGCACGAGTGCATTGGGTGCAATGTCTGTCGCGCGATCTAATCGTGCACCCAGTATTACTGCTGACTTTCTGTCTGCCGGTCATATTGAATTACCGGTTGACCACGTGCACTGTATTGCTCGTCAAAAAGGTAGACATTTAGACTACTCAATCACTTTAGCAGACATGATTAAATTACCGGAGCGTCGTGCTGCAGAAATGGATGTAGAGCTCCGTGAATTTGTCTTTGTTATTCCCAAAGCTAGAGCACCGCCTCCGAGCTTGTGGTGTAGTCATCCAGACTCATCTGCAGTCGCTGCTGCTGCGCATAGATCTCGTGCACTGCAAACTACGTATGAAGAGAAATCGGAATTACTCCATATTTCTCGCTTACGTACCCAGCTGTTCTTCCCTGACAAGAGGCTCTTACAGTATGATTGCGGGAAACTTCAAGAATTAGCCATGTTGCTCCTCAAATTAAAAGCACAAGGCTCGCGTGCATTAATTTTCACACAGATGTCCAAAATGCTTGACGTTTTAGAAGCATTTTTGAATCTACATGCCTACACCTACGTCCGTCTCGATGGCTCAACTAAACCAGAACAGCGACAAATTTTGATGCAGCGGTTTAACACAGACCCTAAAATTTTCTGTTTTATATTATCGACTCGTTCTGGAGGTGTAGGAATGAATTTAACTGGTGCTGATACTGTTATATTTTATGACAGTGACTGGAATCCTGCAATGGATGCTCAAGCACAGGATAGATGCCATCGAATTGGTCAAACAAGAGAAGTTCATATTTACCGACTTGTCAGTGAACATACTATCGAAGAGAACATCTTGAAAAAATCTGATCAAAAGCGACAATTAGATTTCTTAGCTATTCAATCTGGTGGGTTTACGACTGATTTCTTAACCAGTAGTAAATTTGATCCACAAGCATTGCTTGAGGGGACTGCGGCAGCTGCTGGTAGAGAAGCGGAGCTGCAGGCGGCAATGAGGGCAGCAGAGGATGAAGGCGATGCTGCTGCGGCAGCTGCTGCTGAACAGGAAGTCGCTGCGGAGATGGATGAATTCATAAAAGAACCTCCTCCTGGAGCAACAACAGGAGAGGGTGCTACCAATGGTGAAAATGGAGGCAATGGGGATGACGGTGCTGGTCCAAGCAACGGTGACGGGAATGGTGAGCCTACTGCTGCTGCTGCTGTACCCCTTACTACCGACGGCGGCGGCACTACTGCAGTAGCAGCTGTCGCTGCTGAAGATGATGAAGGATTTGCTGACGTTGCTGCACTCGCCGCAGGCGGTGCTCCAGGCGAGGATCCATTGTCTCACTTACAATCGGCATTGCGCCCTATAGAAAAGTATGCAGTTCGTTTCGTGGAGTTTGAAGCACCAGCTGTCGATGCAGACGCGCTTGCTGCTCAAATGGAAGCTACCTATAAAGTAGAAGAATTTGATGTCGACGCAATTGAAGCTGCTGAAGAGGAAAGAGAAGCTGACATAGATGATGATGAAGAAGCGAATGTCGTAGGTGACTGGGATCAGGACGCTGCAACCGCGGCCTATGCAGCTCAGGTGGAAGAAGCGGAAGCGGAAGAGAGAGAACGTGAAGCTGCTGAAGCAGCCTGGATTGCTGCATATGAAGCACAGTATGGAGCACTCCCGCCGTTGTTTGGTGGGGCAGAACCTTCATCCCTAGGTGGCTCTGGTGGTGGGAGAAAGAACGGTGGCACTGGAAGAGGTCGTGGTCGTCCTCCTGCTCATGCTGCTGGTGGTATCTATGCTGGAGGCAGTACTGGTACCGGTACTGGATGGATGGGTGATGAAGGCGGTGGTGCTCACGTAGATACTGCAATGTCACCAAGTGCTGTTGGCGCACTCGATAATGCCCATTATATGAATACTGTGAATAAGAGACGGAGGGTTTCTTCTTCTGCTGCTGCTGCTGCTGGTCCTCCACCACAACCATGGGAACCGCAAGAAGACTTTGTACTTGCTTCAGTTGTTGCGTTGTTACTAGAAAGTGGAGAATTACCTAGTCCAGCAATATGGAATATTGCTGGTGATGCTCTCGGAGCTGGTGCTGCATCTACCAGTGTCACGGGAATTGAAGCAGCCTCCCGACAAGGACGGAGACGTACTGCTGAAGCATGTGCTACTCGATATAGACAACTGCAAGCTGCGTATACTGCTGCAACAGGGGGTGGAAAAGAAAATTTAGAAGCAGGGGTAGCTACTATTAAATCTGCGATTGGCGCTGTGCTGGGTGCTGCAGCGCTGCCTGGACACGCTGCTGATGGTCTGGCGACAACCTATGCTACGTTAATGAAATTGAGTGCTACCTCTCCACAAGCAAGTAGTTTATTAGAGCAGCTACATGCCTTGCGTGGGGCAGCAGCAGCTGGTGGGTTGAGTGCGCCGCCACCAATGTTGCTGCCTCCTGGTGCACCGGAAGCTGGTCCTCTTGAACAAGCACAGGCTATTGTTGCTGCTGTACGTCAAGGGTGTGGATCAGGTGCTGCACGTGTTATTTCATCAAGGCTGCCTTCTGTTGTGCAAGCTGCAAAGGTAGGGAGTATGAATATTGCCTATGGAGCGGCACCAGCTGCGGTTTCTGCTGCTGCTGGTGGTGGTAATGATACGAATCTAGTATTAGGTGCTAGTGGTAGCGGTGCCGCTGTAGTAGATTATGGATTGGATGGACTGCTTGCTGCAGGAGTAATACCATCTGCTGATGGTGTTAACCTTGCTGTTCCACCACAATTGAACCAACATCAGTAAGGAGTTGTTTGTTTAAAATAAAATATACATTCTTTTCAAAACAACAGAAAGATGTAAAGAATAAAATCAAATGAATGAAATCAAGTACTTGAAACTAAAGCAAACTTTGACCCTTTGTTACCTCTTATTACTTCCCCCCACCACTGGCACCACCACCAGCAGCAGCAGAAGGAGACGCCACAGCGATTGTTGCTCCACGTTCCCCAGCCCTCCACGAGGCCATTGTAATAACACATGGGGCAATAAGCACGCTGCCATTATTTTGAAGACTACCTTGCAACAACACAGCATCACCACCAGTATAATTCTCACCGCGGTCAGCACAAAAGAAAGTTTGACCAGGAAGCAAATCTATGATAGAGGCACTCAACATCTCTCTAATAATTTTAGAATTATCACTGCCATTCGTCTTATTTCTATCATTATTATTATACAGCATGTCGTGCTGTTCCATCAGCGAGGCAGCAGCTAATCGCATCAACTCCTCCCTCAGCCCAGCAAACTCTTCAACTGGAAGCATCTGCAGCAGAGCTGTCCTGGGAAGGTGGAATACAACTGGACCTCTATCAAGGGCATTTCCTTCAGCTACAACAGTTTCACTAAAAGAAGACGCAGTGCTTGTACTTAAATTTTCTACTAAACACGGCAAGGCTCCGACGATTCCACCAGGGCCCCCAAAATATTCTTTTATTACCTCGTTGGATTTTAAGACCCGTTTCACTACGCCACTCAAAATTATAAACAGCCCTGGGCACGAATATTTCTCTGTTGTTGTAGCACTACTTTTACTACTATCCCAAATAATTTGCCCTTTTCTGAATGCAAGAATGGAGCCAGCAGCATAAAAACGCCGAAATGCAGCATCAGAAAGCTCAGTCACTACCGAGAGTGATCTCAAAACTGCTTTTGCACGGGGCGGGCGCCACACAGGACCTACCATTTCAAGATGCCGTATCTTTTTATCAATGGGGGATGTCAGCACTTGCAACTCTCCCGCATCAACAGCTCCATTTTGGAATAAATTTTGACAAAATACAAGCTGTTGTCTCAGCACAGCCATGGCACTGCGATAGCTCTGAATAGCTTGAAACATATCCGGAGCTTCTATTTCACGTTGAATAATAAAATTATGCGCTGCAGAGGTGTCTACTTCAATGTCATCCAAAAGGCAACGCCATGTTGTGGCATGGTGTGCTTGTTTCAGCCAGGCGACTTGAGGAATGCTGGTCAGCGCTAAATACAACTCAATCGCAACCTCACAGGCAACAAGCATTTTACGACCTAAATAACGACGCAACATAGCCGATATTTTCTTCAAAGGCCATGAAAAGAGCTTACGAAAGACGCCAGGCATGCTGTGATACACGCCTAGAGTGAGAAGAGACAATCTCGAAGCACCTCGAGCAGCCCATCCACCACGCACTTCAGCTTCTAAAAGTGGCCATAATCTTAATGAACCGCCAGTATTTTCTAGACTTTCATCACATGAGTACTCTAAAAGACGGAGACCACGGGAAGAAAGAAGGCCAGCTAGGCGACGAGCCGTGAAATGGCGTTTAAGACCAGAAACTACGCGACTTTTCTCTTCGTACAGCACTTCTTCAGTGGGAGGACTAGTAGGGATATGAGCAGGAAGAGATAGATTGTTATCTTCACTGGCTTGTTTATTTGTGCCATTTTCTGTTGATACATTGTGTTGGTGTTGTTGCTCCTGTGCTTGTTGTCGGTGCTGCAATGCACCCAACTGTTGATCCAAAAGTGCAGCTGCCAAGGGGGCAGAAGCTGGTAATACGGCTCTATCTCTAGCAGAAAATACGCTGTTTCTAGACAATTGATAATTTCCATGAGTACTGTTATCGCCACTATTACTAAAGACACCACCACCACCACTTTTATTATTATAAGAAGGTGAGGATGCATTCACTCCAAACCCAAGAAACTGAAGTGGTCTTGGAGAAGCGCTGCCTGAATTTTTTCTTCCTAACAGATCTCTTCCAGAAGGACCAAACACCGAAGAACGAGATGGTGTATAGCCAAAAGAAGTTGATGAAGATCTATTAGCTTCATTTGTCAGGTTGAGCTGCCTTTTTAGCTCCGCTGCAAGTGCAGCGCCTGATGCACCGCTGACTGTGGCACCGTGCAAAGCTTTTTGAAGCTCAAGCGCGATACCTGCAGGAGCAGCAGTATTTGGAATAGGAGTAAGAGAAGGAGCTCTCTCTGCTTCCGTTGCTTCAGTTGCGCTAGCACTAGGAGCAATGCCAAACGGTGTACTCTTCTCATCGATAGCTGTTGAAGAAGGTTCACCGTCAAGTTGATCAATTTCAAAGGCAAAGGAGGTTCTTCCAACTTTGCCTAGTTCTCGTTGAAGCTCAGCACGCATACTACGTCCAACATAAGCAGGCATACTTTGTGTCGATGCTCCTTCTTGTTCTGGCTCTATCTCTTCAACACGCACAGAAATAGGCTGTAACGTTTTACGGCGAAAATAAGAAGCATCTTCATCTTCTTCATCTTCTTGTCCTTTATAATTTGATTCAATATCAGCAGATTTGGGGACTTGTACCGGTTGCGACGGACCAGGTATCTCCCCCAATCCTACTTGAGAAACATCAGTTTTACGTTCTTTTTCTGTTGTATAAGATAAAAATGGACATTCTTTAACTTGATCGTCTTGTGTCCAATCCATCTCTTCAAATGCTCCGCTCCTATCTGACCATCCAGCACTGCGATGTAAACTTTCATCCCTATGATGGTGGTGCCGTTGTTGTTGGTGACCGTGACCGTGCTCAAGAACATAACCAGCTACAGTCGATCCATTTTCAGGTACTTTTGGTGTTGGTGCTGATAGCTCCACAACGACACTTGGCGACTCTGTTGGAGAAGTTGGACGTGAAGGTGGTGAAGGTGAAGGTGATTGCTGTTGTTCTTTTGAAGCGTGATGTCTTCCTTTATATTCGGATTTCTTCATTTGACACCTGCTTCCAGTACTAACAGTGCTACAGATATGGCCACAACATGTTTGGAAATAGTGTAGCACAGCTCGGCCGAGAGTACACAGCACACCCAGCAGTGTTTGGGCACCACCTTTCTTCTCATCACTTTCTTTATTTACCTCTTCATTCTTGTTATCATCAAATCCTTCCATTGGGACGGACGATACTTCCACATATTGCTCAACCAAATCCCAATTAGCTCCAGCGAGAAACTCGGCTTCTTTATTCTGTTTTAGCGCCACCAATTTTTCTTCAGTAAACTCACACAGCGACCTTCTCGCACGCGCTCTGGTACGATTTCTTTCTTTAGTAACTTTGCAAAGGTTCAATATACGCAGCATCGGTCCACACAAAGATCCGTTGACCACTAGAGTGATGACAACAAAGGAGGCAGTCCACAACAAAATTGCAGCATTTATAGCTGCATCGTCATCACTACCATCAGAAATGCTGTCACCTGATCCAGTATAGATAGAAGAACTGCCCAAAGCAAAGCCCGAGGCCATGATTAACGAGACAGCACCCCTCATACTAGCAAATCCGCTAAAAATAATCTCACTGGGTGAAAGACCTTTACCCAACAACTTGAAAATTGGATTAAACAGGACGATACAGAGTGTGCGAATAAGAATCATTGCGACATAAATCACAGGAATAGCGATGAACGACGCCGGTGTGCGTGTTAATAAAGCAGCAGAGCGAATGAGGAAATTAACTGCAGCAATTCCACTCCAAAAAAACACCAAACCATTGACAGCAAAGGCTACCATATCCCAAACAGCATCAAAACTGCCATTATCCTCTACCGTAGCCAGCATACCCCATTTTGATGTCGCATTTCCATATAATCCAAAGCAAACAACGGCGATAACACCAGATCCTTGTGCTGGAGAGCTCGTCACATAATAACATAAATACGCAACTGCCAAGACCACAGTGGTGTCAATATAGGGAGAAGCTCCCCTCCACCGTAGTAATCGGAGTAATCTATGCGTTAACCATGCCATTGCAAGGCCTATACCCACACCTATAGATGTGGTTCGTAGTAAATCTAATAAAATTCCAGGCAGAGTTGACCAGACCGACGGCCAGGTGGAAGCACTCCCTGGAGTTGCGTTGGCAGCAAGAATCCCAGCGAAAATACCAAAGAAAGTAATTCCTGATGCATCATTAAAGACGGATTCTCCTCGCAGGATAGTCGACAGTCTTGAAGGGGCATTCGAAGAGGCCATTATAGCTGCAACAGCAACTGTGTCTGTAGGGGCAATAATGGCACTGAAAAGAGCAGCATGGACCCAAGACCAGCCTCTATCCTTAAAGTTTAGAGCATAGAGAATGATAGGAGTCATGATAACGACGGTGAGTCCAACTAAAAGATACGCTAGCAAAATAACATGCAGAAAACCCTTTCGTAGTAGAAATAAATCAAGACGGATAGTTTCTTCTACAACCAATGGTGGAATGAACGCATAGAAGAATAGATCCGCAGGTTGAATAGCTAGCCAAATTGAGATGGCATTGCCTATTTGTAACAAATTGGCATAGTAGTTTATTGTCCCCAGGATACCGCCAATGCACAAAACAGTAACCGATGCCAATTTGCCAAAGCAGCATGCTGTGACAAGCAAGGCAAGAGAAAGAAAGAGAATTCCATCTGAACCCCGCAGAGGAACAGTGCAAAAGTTTAAACTGTCTGCAGAATTTTTAAGCAAGAAAGGAAAATAAAACTCAGTGATCCTTGATGTTGGGGACGAACGGCGGTGGTGCGAATGGTGTTCATGTTTCGTTTCCAACCAAAGCTAAAAAATTACCTTGGTTATCTACCCTTCCTGTCAATGTAACATTCCACAGCATACACCAGGCTGGCTGCCATAACGCGCTATATTGAGTATATGTGTAAATGCTCGGAGGATCAGTGATGTTAAGGTGCTGGCCAGAGCAATCTACTTGCTGATCAGGCGGTAAAGCAAGGCATTGTTGGCTCGTGAACTCATCATATTGTGCATATGAAAAACTATTCGGGGAAACCAAGTCTGCTTCATTCGACATTTTTTAAATTATGCAGTCATGATCTCAAACGATATTCATTATTTATAGTAGGTTTTACTTTTTCAGCATTGTCTCTGACAAATAAAAAAAGAAGGATTTATAAACTAGGTGAAAAAATGGCTGCGGTTGTTTGCCCTTATTTTTGAGTAGCTTCTCTCTTGCTGGTAGCTTGACTTTTTTAATTGACTTTCAAGGTTTGAATAATTCAATGAATCACTTACCCTCTTGACTTTTGGTGGTCGACAGACAACTGAAGAGCGGATAACAGGCAGCGTTCTATAAGCTTGGGTTGTCAGTTAAAGAGGGTTTTATCAAGTTCTTAGCTAAACCGGAATTTCTTATTCATTTAATCTTTTACGGAGCCACAGTGCCCTAGGCATGCCAACAATTGCCCTGATCCAATACCACCAGTAATATCCAGCCCTTGCAATTCATCTTCTTTACTTACCCTCAAATACCCATATCGTTTCAAGCCATAGAAGCACACTGCAGCTAGTGAACAACTCCACGCAGAAATAGTTACGATCCCTAGAATTTGAATACCAAATTGTTTGCCCCCACCACCATAAATTATCCCCCATCCCTCAGCATAGCCATACGTAGCAATGACTTTAGACTCTGTAGCAAAGAATCCCGCTGCAAATACACCCCAAATTCCACAGAAAAAGTGAACTGGAGACGCATCCAAGGGGTCGTCAATTTGAAGGCGCATGAGGAGAGCAGAGGTGCTTTGGTAGACCGCAGCGCCGATCATTCCTATAATAAACGCAGCATAAGGTTCAACAAAGGCACACGATGCAGTAATAGATACTGCGCCAGCTAAAATTCCATTCAGTAAAGGACCTATATCCCCAGGTTTCCCAAGTAGAATACTGATAAGGAGACACGCAAGACCCCCTGCAGCTGCAGAGATGGTGGTATTCGCTGCCGCGATTGAAGCTGTTCCCATGCATCCGTACATACAACCTGTAGATCCAGCGTTGAATCCATACCAGCCAAGCCATAAAATTAACGTTCCAAGTGCCATCAAAGTCGCATTTGAATTTTCAAAATGGACGATGTGTCCGTTGACAAATCGACCCAGGCGAGGGCCTGCAATGATGGCGCCAACAAGTGCAGCACCTCCACCAACCATATGGACTACTCCAGATCCAGCAAAGTCGAGAAGCCCGTTGGTGCCACTAAACATCGGGAGAGGGGTGGTGGTGCCGCAGCCGATGCGCCATGCAGAGAGCCAGCCACTGCTAGACCAAACCCAGTGAGCAATTACAGGGTAGACAAATGCGGTGATGAACACTGTGTAAATTATATATGATCTGAATTGGACACGTTCAGCGACAGCACCAGAGACGATGGTCGAGGCCGTGGCTGAAAATGCAAAGCCGAAGAGCCAAACAGCAAAACCTGCTGACCCTTGAGAACTGATCCCAGAAGCGAAGAAATTTTCATACCCAATGAAAGCGTTGCCACATCCGTCGGTGTGACCGTTCGCAAAGGCTGAGCCGACGGCCCACCAACTAAAGGCGGCGATGCACGCATCAATAGTATTTTTAAGTAAAATATTGCGCACGTTCTTTGTTCTAACCGTGCCAGCCTCTAATAATGCAAATCCACTCTGTAGTAAGGAAAAGAAGATAATGAGTAGCAAGAATTGACTTTGGAATACAAAGATGTACATAGCGGGCATCAGCAATGAGCAGGACTTCAAAAATCTTGCCTGCATGAAAAATACCAAAAATGCGCAAGTAAGAAGCCACAATGCGGTCAAATCTTGGGCTAGCTGACCATCTCCACTAACGTCTATCGCTGGTAACGAGAGATTTCCCCGTAGGGACCGCCTCGATAGAGCCAGGGCATCCAATGCCATGTTTAAGAAGACTTGAATGCCTTTTACAGGGCAATGATACGTGCTATACAGTGCGTATCAAATACGCGATAGTAAACAAAAGGTTTGTGGGTGTTTAATTAGATGTATACTGCCACCTTATTGGGTGTTTAAGCTCAGCAATTACAATGCAATCTATGCAGATGAGCTTTTTGAAAAACAAAGACTTCGAGCATTGGATATTACAAAGCAAGAATGCATCTGTGCGTAGTATAGCTATAACTTGTATTTATTTTATTGAATGAGCAGCGCAAAAAGTGGTTTTACAAGCTTAAAAATTTCCGTATCAGGTTTACTCGAAATGAAAATTGAGTCAACTTGACTGATCACGTATAGCACGTGATGATATTGCAGATTGCTTCTTCAGTGCCATATGATTCGGCTCTCTTGTACCATTGGAATATATACACGGGACTAGTGGACAGGAAAAAGATGGCAGCTTGCTCCTGTACGCGCAACACCTCCTTGGAAAGAGATAGAGCCGCCTCACTGCCTCAACCACCTCAGTGCCTTCTTATACTATAGTCACTTCACTAAATATTTACAAGCAGACCAATATTAATCTACAAAATAGCCTACATTGACTCACAACCTTTCTAAAAACGATGCCAACGATCTCAAATAATTAGGAATCACGTGATCAGACAATACAGTACGACACAACTTTATTCTTCCATACGCCTCTTGTGGTACTTGATCAAGCAGCACCATTGGCTCAGGCGGAGGGCCAATAGGAGGTTTCAGTGGAGGTAATGGACCATGGTAATCGCTTGCTCTACCAGACGCAGCAGATCCAGCGGCTTCTTCGGCAGTTACCATATCTTTAAGACTTAATTCTGACAACTGCCGGGAATGCGATGGTTTGTCTATTGATATTTCTACCTCTTTAGTAGCAGCTTCAGAGTTTCTGCTGGTATTGTTGTTTCGTCGTTTGAATGAAGGGTATGGAGAGGCTGGAACAGGATACTCATCTCCTTCTTCCATTATTGCTTCTGGCCAAGCATTTTTATCGATAGTACAAACCTTGGAAAGTTCACCACCGGCTTCTGAATCACCACCAGCTGCTTCTGTTCCGGCTCCTGTTGACGGAGTTGCTGGTCTAGATTCCCAGTGTAAGCCAGGGACTAATCGTGCTGGAACAAGATGCATAATACGTCCAGCAGGGTACATCATTCTTCTCCATGCGAGATCTCTACTCGAATCTTTTCTGTTGTTTCTACCTCCACCTAAACCACCACTGTCATCACCTCGATGGATAGAAGAACGAGAAGGCCCTCCAGTCCCAGCAGCGCCACCTCCATACACCCCAGGTCTAATAATGGAAGGCACAGTCACATCATCCAACTCCCCTGCAGCTGCAGCAGCTGCTTCTTCACATTCTGCAGCACTTACTGCCTGGGCCACTTCCCGCATCCGCACTGACGCCTCTGCCTCCAAACTGCATTCTTCACTGCCTAGACCCAATGCATTGATACCTTCACTGTCATCGTCACTGCCTTCTATTAATTCCTCATTTTCATAATATTCTTTCGAGGCGTATTCAATCTCCATCGAGTCAATTTGATCCGGGGCAATAGACGTATTACCGCCCATTTCATTATTATTTTCAATATTAAAAAAATTCGGAACGCCGTGTGCACTGGTGCTGCTGTGAGCAGTGAATTTACGTTTACCATTTGCATCATCGCCACCAACAATTTGGCTATTATCTTTTATCATTATTGCTGCATCTGCGAGGTCTCTCACGTTAGTCCCAGTTTCTAAACTCGTTCCTCTTCGTAATCTTGAAGAGACACCAGCACTACTCATTCCGGCAGCGGCAGCAGTACCGCCAGCATGATCATTAACAGCCTCGGCTAAATCACCATCAGAATTGCGGCGTTTGAGTGGCATAGCACCTGCACCAACACTGACTGTACCACCATTCGTTCCTCCAATCAGGTTGGTCTTATTTGTAGTTCTAATAGCAAAACTGCGTCGCTGATAACACGCAGAAATTCTTGTGGCCGTCCATGTGCTTGCTGTAGCAGTTGCACTACTCACACCTCGAATTCCACTTTCTACCGCTCTCACTATACTCGAAGATCGTAAATCTTGTCTAAAATCTGTTCCCCAACTACTACGTGCGACCTCATCTCGAAGCGCATCTGCTGAGCCGGGTGAAATTGTTGGAATAACGTCAGCTCCATGAATAATAGTAGTCACATAACCAGAGCAGCTTTTTGCTAATTCAAGCGTCATACATGCTGGACATGCGATTGCAGTGCATGTGGCATCAGAGAACACTCCACCAGATTCACGAAGCATCATCGTCAACATGGCGGCAGTCCCACCACCAAGACTGTGGCCAACTAAATAGAGTTTATATCCTGGATTTGCTAGTAATGCAGCTTCTAGATGGCTCACGACTTGAGTTTTAAGCCATCGTGCTGCTGCAAGCATACCGAAATGGGAATATCCCAAGACCACCCCATTAGAATCGACAACATGATGCGGTTTAGATGCACCAGTAAGCGAAGTAAAAGCATCTTTAAATGAATGGGTGCCTCGTACAGCTAATACAATCGCATGCAAAGATTCATCGCGGGTCAAAATGTAGGAAGGTTTGAGTACACCAGCACGAAGTTCTTGTAGAAGAATGTCTTGGTCGGGGATGCCAAGAATTTCTATGAGATATCGACGTTGAAAGATAGGGCGTCGCTCTCTTAGACCTGAACAATACCGGAAAAATCTCTCTATACGAGCTAGAAGTGCTAGAGATTCTTGGCGTTCGGCGCCGACAGAATCTAAAGCATAGACATGGCCATGACGAGCAACGTCGGCGACTGGATGCTCTTCAGTCCCTTTACGGCTTAGATATGAGAGACCAACGAGTAGATCTACAGTGCGCCATCTTCCAAATGTTTCTCCATATGTGTACCTGTAGCAAATATGGTGTAAAAATATACTAGAGTCAGCTAAGAAAAAAGAAGCGTGGCGTAAGATCACTAGATCTCAGGTGTTGAATAAAAGTTGGATGCCACCCTTGTTTGGGCAGCTTCTTACCTCATAGCCTCTGCAAAGAAGTATATATCTTCCAAAAATGATTTGGGAGCGCTATGAGCTGAAGCGTGAGTCTCGTTGGCTTCTCCAGAAAGTCCTGGATTTTTACGAGCATAGTAATATAGCGCCAAGGCTGTGCCTGCCGCTGCTACAGTAGTTGTAGCCATAATAAGCGCAAATTACTAAGGGTGCAATAATTTGGTACTCTTCAGAGCATTGTGAAAGAGAACAACAGTGATTCACGAAGTTCTCAAATCTTTAGTCTGGTGACACAAAAAGAGAGTGTAGTGGTGACAATGAAATGCTCTATGTCCTAAAAGTTAATTATACTTGAATAATGAGCGCCAGCGTACGTTATTTGTAAATACGCGCTTCTTTCTGTTCCAGCTGCCACAAAGCCGAAGGAATTTCAGTTGAAAGGGCTCAACATCACAAGAGTCTGTATTCTTATAATAATTGCATTTCTTGAATAGTGTATGTTCAGGAATGATGGCAGTTAAGATTGCATTTTCTTTCTGATTACCTAAACTTCGTTGCAATTTCAAATCTAGAAACATGCGGGCAAAAGCTTCCAGGGAGTTTGATATGGAGGAGCATGGTTCTATCAGAAAGCTTCAGATACGTAAAAGGAATTCAAGCTACAACAAAACTCAAGTGCGTATTATATATTTGACGTTTTGATCAAATCTGTTTTGACGACAAACAACGCAACTGGCCCTTTGCTAATTCATCATTCTCTTGCGGATCAATTCAGGAGCCCAACATCAGAGATGAGCTCGATAATGCATTTCTACTCGTCGTGCTATACATGGTACAAGGCATCCCACTCGGCCTTTCCATGGGATCAATGTAAGTTTTTCAAACACCGCCCGAACAATCTGGTTGCCATAATTTTAATTTTTATTCTAAACTTTCCGCAATTGTGTGCATCTATTCCACTCTTAATCTCCCCCTCTAATCCTTCTATCTTCAACTCCAGGCCATTTTTATTGCGGTCTACAATGTCGTATACCAAAATTGGCATTTTCACCCTTGCCGCCTACCCTTATTCATTTAAACTATTATGGAGCCCTCTCGTAGACACTATCTACTTCCGCTCAATAGGCCGTCGTAAATCATGGATATTACCATTACAAACTATCTCTGCTGCTATAATGATCTTCTGCGGCAGTTGGATAGAATCTCGTCTCAAAGCAGCAGATGCAGTTGGGGTCACTGCTTTATTTTTCATACTTGTCCTTTTAGCAGCGACGCAAGACATTGCAGTAGATGGCTGGGCATTGACGCTTTTATCTAAAAATAATGTTGGATATGCTGCCACGTGTCAAACTGTAGGAATGAATATTGGTTATTTTACTTCATTCACGGTGTTTTTGGCTTTATCAGATCCAGAGTTTTGTTCTTCTTATTTGGGCACCGCGCCAGGTGTACCTATGGTGACGTTGTCTGGATATATGCAGTTTTGGGGCTATGTCTACTTAGTAGTCACTGCAGCTGTAGCATTATTCAAAAATGAAAATTCTTCCAGAGGCACTAGTGGCAATGGCAGTGGTGTCTCAACACCGTCTTCATTGAAAAATAGTACTAAGAAAAACAAGAAAAATCTTACGAACGCTGTTGGCAAAGATAATGGCATGAATGGCGTTGAGGAAGACAATGCGAGAGCGCCCAAAGGGATTACCCCTGCTCGGAGACGTAGCCAAAGGTTAGCTGCTCTTAATGCTGCAGCCGACTCCATGCCGCGCTCTCCTTTCGAAAGCAAAAGAACAATCACTACAAGTAGGAGAGGATCAAGCCAAAGTTTTATACCTTCAGTCACAGTAGATATACATGGTCATGGTGTGAATAGCTTGAACGGTGTTGAAAGTGGTCTAGGTGGGTCGTTAGAGACAGTAGAAGAGATACCTCCAGGTGACGGAAATATTGTTGAAGCCTCACAGATCGAGACAGAAGAGCAAGAACAAGAAGAAGAAGATCTTAGAGAAGCATATGCTCAGTTATGGAGAGTTGTTAATCTCCCTTCTGTACGTTTACTCGCAATTTTATTGATGATTGCACGATTAGGGGTGTTGCCTGCTGAGACTGCTGGCCCATTAAAATTATTAGAGAAAGGAGTGAGCAAAGAGGCATTGGCCGGATTAGTTTTAGTAGAATTCCCTATAGAATTGTTGGTGGCAGTCGTTTCAGGTAGGTGGGCAGCATCAACTCACCCATTACGTCCTTATTTTACTGGATATAAACTCAGACTATTTTTAGCGGGCGCTGTCACAACTGTGGTCTACTATTTTCCGGTTGGTGCGTCTTCTGTTGCTGACGCTCCTGGATCATTTGCTATGCTTGGCATACTTGGTGTAGCATCCTCTATTGCTTCTACATTGATGTTTACAGCGCTAGGTGATTTCTTTAATAGAATTTCAGACCCTTTGATGGGAGGTGCGTATTTAACTTTATTAAATACACTCGCTAATGTTGGTGTAGTTGTACCGAAACTTGCTGTATTCGCAGCTATGGATTTGTTCACTGCACGGCGGTGTGCTTCTAAAGCAGGGGAAGGACAGTGGTTGAGTAGTACTGAAGCAGTGTGTGGTCCTGCATCAGCTGCAGGAAAAGACGATGGTGGGTGCATCGGTGCTGGAGGGAGTTGTGTTATCGTTCGTGATGGATTCTTTGTACTAGCATATGGATCTGTGGTGCTGGGTGTCGGTATAGGAATATGGATGCATAGGACGTTGAAGAAATTGGAAGCTACGCCTGCGTCTGAATGGCGAGCACCATCTTCAACTAAGAAAGTATAAATAAAAAATGATCCTGCTTTCTTTGCTATCGATATATCGATATTTTTGTAATGATTATTATTTTCACATCTTTATAGAAGAATACTATTGTATTTCGATGAATATTTATGATGGGCTGCGTTCAGCCTATGCTAGGTATACAAGAAAAAGAATGGAAGAAGAAGAAGAAACTATGTGGAAGGAAGCAACAGGTTTTTACCCTAAAGAGAGAAAACCCCTGCTGACACCGCCCGACTATCTTGGATACCTAAACCTATTTTACTATCTTCATTTCATCCTACTTCCTACTATATTCATAAGAAAAATTTTGGAACATTTCCAGGTACTCTGAACGATTTACTGGCTGATTTTGGTCACCATAAATTTAGTAAGAGGCTGTCTGTGACCGTTGGTGCGGCGGTAATGCTTCTTTGGCTTCATTTTATAAACAATAACCTTGGGTCCCTTCAAGTCCTCCAAAATTTCAGCTTCCACAGTGATCCCCTCAAGGTAAGGCTTGCCAACGTGGAATTTACCATTGGCCTTCAAGGCCAACACGCGGCCAAGATTAATCTTACTGCCTTCGGGGGCCTGCGATGATTGAAAAAATTAATTAAGTGAAAAAATAGAGTTAGATCCGTGAACTAAAAATATACTATAATATTCTAATGGCCTAGATCTTCATAATTAACATTCAAATAGTAAACTTCTTCCTCACCTCGAGTCTGTTCACGGTATACCATCTGCCCTCTTCCACAATGAGCTGATGCCCACCAATATCAACAACTGCGTATGTATCAGCGGCGCCAGCATATGACGGCTCGGGGTTCTTGGTAGCTACTGCTCCAGGAGCTGAAAAACAATAGAAATAAATACAAAGTGAGCAAACATATAGGAGTGGCTCCAAGCCAAAATCTATTAATTGAGCACATATTTTACAGTTATCACCCCATCTGCTACATACCTTCGGAGGCCTCGGCCACTATTGAAAGCCTAGACATTCCAGGGTGGACTGCTGCTCTGCTGCTGGTGATTGCGCTACGAAAAACATTGCATGGAGTGCGAGGCAATTGGACGGCAAGGCGCCCACAGGGCCTAGATACAGTGGACTGAGCCTGCATGTTGATTGTATTAAAAAAAGCTATGATCAATGCACTTTAATTTGCCGGAGAAATTACCCATCACACCAACCTTTTCGTGAACACCGCCTGGCACTAGACCCGGGTCGAAAAGCATAGCAGAGAAAATGGTTTAAAATTTGATTTTCAAGGCTGTCAGATTATTATTCTCCGGATATGGCCACTGTCTTACATTACTTGTGGATAACCAATAATTTAACGAAGGCAAGGAAGAGTCTTGGGTGCTTTTTCGCTTTTGTGATCAGGCTCCCAATTTAAACAAGAGCATTTTACAAACCAGCAGGCCAAGTGCCCTGGCTTTGAAATTAGCGAATGGAGGCGCACGCACAGGATAAACACGCCTTTGACCCTGACATTGACGTGCAGCATCCACAGCAAAGGTATGTGTCGGAACATAGTTATTCAATTTCTTATTTCTCTTCAACACAACCTTTTTTCCCGTCGCCGGTCTTTAGCCCACCATCTTTCTCAGTTATATCTACATTTTTATTATTGCCGAACCCTAATGAATCTATACCTTCGCTTTGCCGCGTCTGCATCAGAACCGCTTCTACTCGAAAGTTAAATAATAAAAGACACCATCGGCATACCACACTACCACCGCACAGACGACAGAGAATGAATGCTGACGGCGGAAAGCTTGTTAGTAAAGCAGCATGTGTTGTATTAGATACACGAGTAATTCTTGGAGCTCTCTTAGGATGGAGCTTCGTCTCAAAAGTTCTCAAACGATGGAATAATAACAAAACTGAAGAAGAAGAAGAAAAAGCAGTTTCTATAACAGCAAGAACAGCAGATTACTCAAGGACGCCTCATGCATCTAAATTAGAGACAGAAGTAACGTCTTTAAAAAGATCATTACAAAATATAAGAGCCGATAACCTTGTATTAGCTGCCCAGGTCGCTCAGCTTCATGGAAGAATGATAGGGGGACATAATAGTAGTCAGCGTAGTGCAGGCCCAAAGGCGCTGAATGATGCCTTCGAAGCTGCTGCTGCTGCTGTAACAAGGACAGAGCCGTCTTCCTCTGATAGAAATACAGCTTTAGTAGACGAAAACCAAGAGATAAAAGCTTTAGAATGTATTTTAGACTCCAGAAACGAGGAAAATAATGATAAAAACAAACGAGATGCTGCGGAAGTGCTCCTGCTGCAACAGGAAAATGAACAACTTCGTTTAGCGTTGGAGCATCTCCGCCTGGAAAACGAAGAAATGGCTGAACGGATGCTTGAAGTAGCATTTACAGGGACTGCTGATGGACCTATATATGACGAACCATTAGAAAGTAGTGACTTGAATCAACTAGGAGAGCTGCGTAATGCTTTGATTTCTGAAGCAGGTGGTGTTCTAAAGACAGAAGAAGAAGAAGAAGATGTTGTCTTGTGGCTGGAAGTAGGAAGTAAGGCAGGGAAAAATGGTGATGATATTCCTAATAGCAGTCTTTTTGGCGGTCCAACGACTCCAGAGCTGGCTCATGAAGGCGGTGAAGCGAGTGGAAGTCATCAAAGACGGCACATCCCCGCTGCTGCCTATTTAGAAGATTAATGGTAGTTTACCTTTATTTGTAGTATCTTTTTAGTTTGAAACCCAGTATTTGTTGAGCTGAACATCTATCTGCCGTTTTTGATATTCCCGTTTTATGTTGTGAGTGTTGATAGAAGGGCCTTACCTGCCGAACCTTTGGATTGCAGCAGCACTCGGTGACTGCCAGCAGAGAAAGGCCGAGAAATGGTCAACACAAAACTGGCCGTTGACTAGCCATTATTCAAAGGCTTTTAAATACAGCCCTTCTACTTTCAAGCTCTGTTTTACCATTATTCCTTATTACTTTTATCCTTGCGATCATTGCTTCTCTCTAACATTCAAGTAACATGGCCTCCGATCCTTATGCAATTAACGACGATGGCACACCCAAGGACGCCGTTGCCTTTCGCGATGCGCTCAAAGCTGACCCTAAAAAGATGGAGGCTTTAGAACAGGAGCCTGAAGTCCTCAAAATTGTTGTGGGAGACGACATTCACGCCTTTCAAGAGCTGATCAAGTCTGTTTATGTGGTGAGTATTAACGTTCTATAGGATCTTTGTAATCTCTCGATACCATATTTTGGTAACAATGCATTAAACGTCACTATTACTACCCCTTCAGGCCGAGAAGAAGCGTGCTGAGAGGATGAATAAAGGCATGGCTGAGAGAACAATTGACGCTCAACGTGTCTCTGCCACAGTGCCTCGTGATACTGTTCAGCTGTATGCACAACTCAGAGAATCTGGATTGCAATATGGACCTGCATTTCGTTTGCTTAGGAATGTGCACACCCCTGATGTCTCTAGCACCTAGATACCTTCTAATTTGAAGTAGTGTTTTCTGAAATACGGTCTTATAAGCACCTCGGAATATACTCGTTGAAACCTATTCTAAGAGGATATTCCCTGTAGTTTTTTGTTTGTTCATTACATTTCTGAACTAATTGTAACTATAAAAACATAAAACGCATTAATTTACTGAGATGCTTCATCAGAGCCTTTGGGTTTCTTTTCAGGCGGCAGAGCAGCGTCAATAGGTTCTTCTTCAGCAACACGCTTCGGTTTTTCTAATCTCTGTGGTTCTCCTAATCGAGGTCTTGGCTGAGCAGTACTAGGAGCACCGACACCAGTCGTAATGGTGTTGATGGGAGGGAGCACAGGTGCCGGTGCAACTACAGGAGCAGCAGCCACAACAGCAGCAGCAGTGGTGGTAGTAGTAGTAGTTGTAGCAGCTCCTCCTGCTTTTGATAATACACCTAACGGCAGTGTATCATCATCGTCATCATCATCTCCATAATCTACAAGACGTCCAGCCAACATGCCAGGTAATGGTGAGAATCTTTCTAAAATTATTTGACCAGGAACACCACCGCCACCACTTCCGACTCTTTCTTGTCTTTGTAAGGCAGGGTGCTGATGTGATGGTTCATGAGATGTACCATCCACATCACTACCATCATCGTCGTCGTCATCTTCCCTAAAGTAATTTTCTTCATCGGCATCTTCTTCACGTTCACCACGGCGCTGGCGAGCTTCTGCCGCTGCCGCTGATCGTGCAGCTGCCGCCGCAGCTGAGGCTGCAGCAGATTCACGCTGCTGTAAGAGGTGATTATGTTCAGCAGCGGTCATATAGTTGTTGTGGGCTTGATTAAGTAGATGATTACCTGGTCCTCTACCACTCACCAAGGGCTGAGGACCACTTGCGGCACCACCACCACCACCACCATTACCACTAGCACTACCACCAGGAAGAGGTGGTCCAGCTCGCGTTTCCAAATTAGATTCATGCCGAAGTTTTAACCGTTGGAACGTATCCACATAATCACACTCTTCTTCTAATCGTGGCCATTGTGGGCTATTCACTACAGCAGCAACTAAACCCTTCATATTTTCTCTTCTCAAAAATTCAATCAATTCCAGTACAGCTGAATTTAGTAGATTGTACCGCCTTCCGTTACCTAAAAAAGAAGATAATACGGGTTCTAGGAGAGAGTTCTTTACTAAATAGCGGTTATAAAACTCATCCTTCATGCTTAAACACGTCCTCAAAAAGCGTAATGCAGCTGCGGCAACAGCACGTTCTTTCCTCTTCATTAATTTCAAGACTTTTTCAACTACATTACTTCGCAGAATGTAGTATTTAATGCGGTAGGAATGATGCTGCACACAGTAGCATAGTAAATCTAACAGTAAAACAAGTGTACCAGGATGAGCAGGTGTTTTAGGGTCTCCTGCTGCAACAACTGTTTGTAATAATCGTCCTACATGGCGCTCATAAAAGATATCTATAAAAGCATCTTTCTCTACGCTACCATCCATAGTTTCAGGATCAATGAGCACCTTAAGTATCTCAAGGCATTGTTCCTGTAATCCTGCTGTGCTCGAATCGTGGATAGCATCAACCATTGCTGAAAATAAATCGGTGCCTTCTCCCTGTAAATATGCTCGTAACGGAGCAGGTTCATGTGCTACGCTTGCAAGTAAAACATCAGCTGCACGAAGTTTCGCTGATGTATCACCTGATTTCAATACAGATGCTAAAACAGGGAATAAACCAAGACCTATCAATTTAGCTAAAAGGGCATTTCTTTGTGACGCTTGCACATGTCGAGCAAGACCAACGAGCTCTTGTAGGTATCCAACAAGGTCTGTCCACTCGGATGCATTTAAATCGGGGTGTCTCAATGCATTAAACAACTCAGGAAAGAACTCTGAGTCTGTTTGAAGCGCTACAAGTACCTCAACCTGATTAAACATTTGCAACGACGAGAGTGAAGCAAACGTAGCATCATCAAGTGCTCTAGCCAATACAACATCTTTGACGTAGCCCATTCGATGTGCTTGTATGATTTTAGATCGTAAGATAGGGTCTTTGATTGGTATTATCTCACGTAGAGCACCAGGGCCAGCAAGATGTTCTCTATGCCGGGGTCGTTCTGTTGCTGGAATCTCAGGATCGTATTCTAGAGCACCAATAACATCTATAGCAAAATCATCACTCAGCAGAGTTTCTAGTAGTGCAGTATCGTTTATTAATATGGCAGATTTGACCACAGCATGGGCAGCAGCAAGTGTCTCTTCATCTTCAAGATCCTCCGCTGTCTTGAAAGTTTCTAGCAATCGAGGGATATACCCTGGAGACAACATCTGATTCGCTAGAGTTTCTCTTTGGAATAAAGATGCTTCAGAAAGTGCTCGGGCTATAGTAGTTAAAGTATCTAATGCAGGTAAAGGTAGTTCTACAGGGGGTGCATGTATCACACCATGTCCCATGTGTCCCAATTCATCGTAAGGACTCCCGCTACCAGGTGAGACATCAAATTCATCAATCATAGTACCTCTATGCCGCATATAGGGGCTTCCACCTCCATTTATATTATGGTTACCATTGCTTCCACCCCCTCCTCCCATCTGAGCACCAGTAGGTGGACCTGGCGAAAGGGATTCTCTACGCAAACCAAGGCCAGCAGCGTCTTGAGATTCTTGGATTTGTCTCCAGACTCGATTACAGCCAGAAGATTCTTGGAAAGAGAGGGCGATATCAGTGCCTAGTGCATTATCTGTCCATGTAATAATGGTATCCTCTGTAAAGGGCAGAAGGAGAATTGTGAAAGGAGAGGTTGAAAGAGACGAGGGCTTGGTATTTTTTAATACACGAGACAAAAATATCAAATGGAGAAAACATACCTCCTTGCCGCTGGTATAGTACCGCAGGGGACACCTGGTGTGCTAATAAGAGTATATTATCTTGTTCTCCATGAACAGTAATCCCTACTGCTGCCTGCAAAATAATAAGAATAATAATTGGGCCACCCCCGAGAGCGGTGATCTTGTAAAGATCAAAATCACAAAATCGAAAGTCTAGTGTACTCTGTAGTGTCAGATATCATCCCTAAAAGCTTATTAAATTGTTTATCTATTAAACGCACCTCATAATACTCCACAGTGGCCTGTCCTGTGCCATTATCATCCCAAGTTCCCTCATCGTTCAACTTGTACACCTTCACCCGCAACGATCCCGAACCAGTATTCATCCTGGTAGTCTACGTCCACAATAAATTATAGACAATGATGAATCAGGCTCTGCAGTCTGCTGTTTGAAGACGAGCAAAGCGATCGAGTATTCTCTCAAATGATAATTTGCGAACACAACTAGTAAGTTCTACTCAGGCTCAATGCCCTTATGCGCAATACCAACACTTCTTATAGCGTTTGATCATCCCGATATTTAGACCCATCAGCGACGGAGGGAATCATATTCGTTTACTGATATGATTTTTTTTAAATGTTGTTTTTAAGATCACTAGTGATGGCTAGACTACTGGCACCCAGAACACACCCACCAATACAAAATATAATTCGATCGGCACTGCTTGAAGCTCGGTTGCTTTCAGAACTTTTCGTCTTCATCAATCGAGGTTTCTGAACTGCCTGCTGGGGTCTCATAGCGGCTAAACTGGACAGCAAAATAGAGTATGCTACATGTGAGTATTGAACGACAAATCTCTGTGGATTTCTCAAGTCAGTGAACAGAATTATAAGTTACAAGGTACAACATCTTTACATTGAATCTAATAAAAATCAACTTCCAAACCCTTTTTGCCGACTGCCACTGCCACCGTCACTGCCACTGCCCTTCTTCTTGCTTTTCCACTGTTTTGCCTTCATAACCTGCTCAAACGCCGCATTATCTACTGAAAAATCAGTTTTAGATGTAGCTTTCAATGGTTTTATAGCTACTCCTACTATGTGTGGATCTAGTGCACCTGATGCAACGTCCCACTGGATAAAATCCCACGATTGAGAATTAGCAATCACATCTCCTACCTCGGGTGCTGCAAAAAGTAGATAACGAAGATATAATAAGATACATTGTAAGATATATTCCAGGGACTTTGATCAAAATACAATAAATTTCGTAATCTACCTGTTGCTGGAGGACCTCCAAGTCGTACCAATGAGGAGACGGGGCTCCCAGAAACGCGCTGAATAAAAATAAACGTGCCTCCCGGTTTAAGCACCCGCCATACATCAGAAAAGTATTTCTTATATTCTGTGATACTTCCTAACTGATCAAAGGCTACAACTGAATCGAACGCTGCGCCTGCTGAGTTGGATAACGCAGAGGCACTGCTAGACTTAAGCGGCCGAACGGGAACCCCAGCTTGCATGCCTGCTTGCTCCCAAAGACCATCTTTAAGATTTTCTTCTGCTGCTGTTACCTGCACTGTACCGTTTGGGTAATAGAACAAGTCACGGGTGGTGCCTCCTAACTGTAAAACACGAGCATCCTTGGCTTTGACGTGACGGCTCAACATTCCGGTCCGGACAACCTCTAACTGGCTGTATGCAGCAAACTTCGCAGCTAGAACTCTGTAAACAAAAAAATAATATAGGCAACTGTGATAATGGCTGGTCGAGGAGGCATTATTTTGATGAAATAGAAACGCAAACAGAGATACTAGTTGCTCCAAGACGGTGATCACCATTGAGAAATAAATTACTCACGTTAGTACGGCGCCGCCAATGGCGGGCAAAGCCAGCACTGCTGCATTTTCAATGGGTCCTAAGGATGTTGCTACATCGGCGAGAGGAGCGAGGTTCGCTCGTGGTGCTAGGTGAAGACGGGTTTGACGTTCCTGACAAGATCGCTTTGGCAAAAATATTGGCTGTGCCTGTATCGTTGATGCCAGATGCATGGTGAGATGTCCTTATTTATTAGATTTCGCTTGATGCAGCCAATGCCTGAAAATGAAGAGCTATTAAAATTCGACTTATTCTTCACGACAGCTGCAGATAATCTTCTCTATCTGGCTGCATATAAACCAATCTAGGGCATCATGTAAGCGCATTGCAATATTAGTCGCATTTTAAGTTGTCACGGATGCCAGATATAACCCTGAACAGCTCTGAACAGCAGCATTGAACAAAATCATTGCTGAAAAGATTTAAAAATTAAAATAACTTTGAAAGTTGAAAGAGAATTTAACATTTTAGCCAGTTAACTATGTCATCCGTCACTATGCCCACTGACGCACTTGATATGAACTGTTTGCGGGCAGCTCTGCCTGTCTCAAGGCCATTACATGTCAAATCCCGACCAAAGTAAGCTTTTTTTCCTTGCTATTGCTAGATCACTACGGAAATAAAGATATTTTGAAATTGCCAAGTGATCAAACAACTCCCGCCTTAACACATTCTCAAATTGATCTATATATTTACTGCTTCCAGGCGTCGCCAGTTAACCCGCCCGCTCCGTGCAATGCACGCAGAGTTGTCTGACTTCCCAATTACCATTGCATCCATAGAAGCAGCCATGCACATCCACCCCTTGGATTCGTCTTTAGAGGATGCTCTCCGCCATATGCTTTCTTTAGCCGATGTTGCAGTGGCAACTGCAGACACAGCTACTACTGCTGCTGGTGACGTTGCAACCACCCATGCTGGTGATAAAGGTTGGCTTGCACCTCTTGTCGATGGCCTTGAATTCGTTCTGCGCAACATCAAAAGTGGTCTTGACAAGTATAATGTCCCGTATAGCGATGGCTGGTCTATTGTCGCTCTCACTGCCTTTGTGAAATTGCTGACGTTGCCCCTGACAAAACAACAAGTGGAAAGTCAATTAGCTGTCCAAGCTTTAAAACCTAAAATTGATGCAATTAAAGAAGCGTACGGCGACAATAAAGATGCTATTTCTCGTGAAACATCAGCTCTTTATGAAAAAGCAGGTGTCAACCCCTTAGCTGGATGCTTGCCGTCAATTGCAACAATCCCAATTTTTATTGGGCTCTACCGCTCTTTAACTTCCGTAGCAGCTACAGGGGAATTGGACAACCAAGGCTTCTATTGGATTCCTTCTTTGGCCGGACCGACTTCAATTGCAGCACAGAAGGCTGGCACTGGTACTGCCTGGCTCTTTCCTTTAATTGACGGTGCTCCGCCGATTGGGTGGGACAATGCTTCAAAGTACCTTGTCCTTCCTATTGCCCTGGTAATAGCACAATGGATCTCTTCAGCCATTATTTCACCACCTGTAGATCCCAATGCAGAGAATGCAAAGCTGCAAAAGGGTATTTTCTTAGCGTTGCCGTTAATGATTGGCTGGTTTTCTTTGAATGTTCCTTCCGGGTTGTCTTTATACTACTTCTCAAATACTGTGTTTACATCAGCACAGCAGATTTTCTTGCGAAAATTGGGTGGTGCCAAGCAAGCTGAGTTTGATTTAGGTCCTATTAATTTAGGTCAAGCAAGGCGTACTGGTACTTTGGCTTCTGATGATGATAACGAGACCTTTGGTGCAAACGCAACAATGAGCGGTAGTGGTACTGGTAGTGTTGATGGTGTCGTAGGAGCAGGAGCAGCACCTGCGTTAGCATTCGCAGATAATAGTGGGGTTGATGAAGCAGGAGGAGGAGATGTTGTAGAGGCAGGAGCAGCAACACCTGTTGTTCCTGTGATTAATAAAAGATGCAAGAGGAAACGCAGAGACCTATTGGTAGAAGCTTAGGGTTAAAATTCAAGCGCCTGCTCAAAAAAAGTAGTTTTATTTTATTTGTTTTACATTAAAATATGTTGTTATTCCGTTTTCATATATTTCACATGTAAAGGAGCATTATTCAAAGTTCAATCTCGATTTCAAGGTCAATTTCTCCTGCTTCTTTTCCATTTGAAGCATAAATTGGCACGTTGACCGAGTGCTTATCAGCTGCACCTGTTTCGATATTTTCAATGTGATAAGTCCCAGACCCAATTTCGTCAACTGCATCGTGCGAAGGAAGCTTACCTCGCATTTTCATCACAATTTCTTTCTCATCCTTCCCGATTTCCAGCTCAATGATTTCGTCCCATAGTGGCTTGGAGGCGACCGCTGGCCTCTTGCTCGTCTCGATTTTATGATTGGCGTTCTTCACTGACCACAGCTCAAGCCAAGCAACTTCGTGCGGAAACAAAGAGTTGGGACCATGACCTCTTGCAGTGATGACGTGTACGCGAGCTTTCATTTTTGTAGAGATGTCGAAAGCTGACTGCAAGAGATCACAATTCGATCGAGGTTGTTCAATCCGGGCGTGTTTAGGTTTTAACTGCTTTCGGGTTTGGGTTATTTTTAGATTTAATCTTTCACATGTGGAATGAACACGTAAGCGCAAAGTTAAGCTTCTCTCCGTCCTAAAACTTTAACTAGAAGCAGCCAGGTCAGCGTCTCTACCTTTCTTTCAATAAAACATACTCCCTGGATGAATTACCAAACCGCAACATATCTTTTTCTAACAATTCATAATACCGTTCAGGCTCTATTCTATCGCCATTCAGAAAAGTTCCATTAGTAGAACCTAGATCCATTAAATAAGGTCTTACAGCAGGCACCATCATTCCGTCGTTGCCCTCCTTTTCAGTTAATCTAAATTGAAGGACCGCATGCTGTTTACTACATGATGGATGGTCTGTAGGAATATCTGCTATTTTACGTTCTCTTCCAAATATGTATCTACTTTCACGGTGGATGTGAAGAGGGTCTCCTTGCGGTTCATTGCCTTTAAAAACATAAAGACGCCAACGAGCAGTGGGAGGACGAGCTTCTGCAGGTTCATTATGAAGCATTACAATGCCACTGCATGAAATACAGAATCAATGTTATTGATACAATGGTGACATATTTATAGACATATTAATGTTAAATGTGCTTCGAAAATTCAACAAAAAAATGTCTTACTTGACGGTATTTGTTTCGGCAGCAAGGGCACCAGAGAGGCCAAAATCAGGTTCAGGTTCTATATCAGGAAGCTGATCTTCCTCTTCATCAAATTCCCCAGGTTTTCCCCACCGTTCTTTACCTCCTTGGTTGTAACCGTCTTCTTGTTGATGTGAGCGCCTGCCTCGACCTCGACCAACCCCACCACCTCTGCCACCGTCGCCTCTATATCCTTGACCTTTCCTATCTCTAGGTGACATTGATCCATTGCATCTGAGGCCTGGAGATTTTGGCGGTGATCTCCTGCGATGACGACCTCCGTTGTCTCTTCGTGGGCTGCAGCTCCGGTCACGACTGAGGCTACGCCACCGTCTTCGTCTTGGTGAAGAGCGATCGTCTCGTCTATCTAAGCTGACCCTTGCTCTTCGCTTTCTATGTGGGCTCCTTGATGAGCTTCTATTATCCTCTTCCATGCTTTGTAGATGAACTGAATAATAAGCACGATTTGACAAAACAATCAATGACGTTCACAAGCAGTTTTATTTAAAACATCGATAGGGGCTCCAACCCAAGAATTTACCGACAATAAAAATCGTTGATGTGTTGTTTTAATTTATTGGGCCCAAGGTTGGCTTTAAATGCAAGCAAAGATGAAAAGTAATTAAAGCGCCGCCCGCAGAAAATATTTTAGGCAAATATACCCCGTTGCAGCACTAATTCAGCATAATGAAATCACCAGGACGTTAACTGCAAGGCAGCATGGCATTCTATAAACCAGGCAAGCTGTCCAGAGAGGTTCCTTTAAAGGGTAACGAAACCACTGCGTTATTATTTATTGACACTCAAATATACAACTGCGACCGAGCTGGGGCCATATATCAATCATTCACAGATGCTGACAAAGATGATGAAGAAATCATGCATTATTATCGAGGAGTCGATGCTGCAATACGCAACTGGCAAACTTTGCAAAACGCCGCTCGGGAAGCTGGCGTTGAGGTTCTCTACACGGTAATTCAATCATCAACCAAAGATGGACGTGATAGGGGTCTAGATTACAAAATATCTGGATTTCATGTTCCTCCAGGCTCGGTAGATGGCAACGTGCTTCCTCAGATAGCCCCTCTTGACGATGAAATTGTTTTACCAAAAACTAGTAGCAGTTTGTTTAATAGTACATGTATTCACTATATATTAGGGAATCTAGGGATTAAACAGCTAATTATATGTGGATGTGTTACAGATCAGTGCGTTGAGCATGCTGTACGAGATGCCTGCGATTTGAATTATCTAGTAACGCTGGCAACAGGTATAGATAAAAAAAATATGACGAAAAATCGTTGCATGCTGATTATATCATTATTATTATTATCTGTAGTCTAACCCTATGATGTCGGTGTGGACATGTTCGTTGCAGATGCGTGTGTGACATATTCAAGACAGCGGCAAGAGGCTTCATTAAAGGCCATTGCTGGGTATTGCAGACAGTGCACAACCGAGGAAGTACGGGCAGAATTGCAGCAACTGACAAAATAGCCGGTGAAACTAAACTTTCAGGTATATAATGATTTATAGATTTAATTTGAATTAAAGGATACTGTGTTTGAAGTAATTGGTACAGACAAACAAAAAGAGTACTGGTTAAGAGAAGATGGCAAGAAACCTGGGGGATAGACATTTATTCATTGAGGTCTCTTGGCGAGCTCTGCCTTTAGCTTCTGAGAGAAGTCATCTTCGAGATTATCATCATCCCAATCCTGCAGTATAATGCATGTGATCATGTTTAGTGCATGCTTTAAGGCTCAAAAATAAACTCTACATACAAAAGACTAGAGAGACACCGTTGAGAGCAAGGTCTCCATCACCGCAGCAGAAAGAATACATACCTGTTCCCAGAGCTCCTGGCGCTGTGGATCCTCCTGCTTCGCATCCCAATCTGCAAAAATAAGAAGAGCAAACGTTGGTTCGGACATTTTTCCAAATACAAAAGGCAAAAGAGAGACTGATCAATCGACCCAAATATTAAAGTTTGGTCATTCATTCTGTGCAGCACAAAAGGTAAATACCCAGTGCGGTAACTCAAACATCTTACCTTCTACCTGGAATTCTTCAAACTCGTCCTCCTCCTCCAGAGACACTTCCTGCCGCTTTGGATCTGTGGCCATTGTGATCAGCTTTAAAATATATAAACCACAGAGTCACCTGATGGCTTGACGCTCGTCCAATAAATTCTTTGGTGGGCGAACACGGAATCAATTAGCCAAGAATGGCCCTACAGCGTCCTTTGAAGGGAAAATGGCCTCGCCTTTCTTTCAAAATTCATTTTTTCGCTAAATTATTTTGATATTTCACCTGGTAGACCTTTCAACCAGCTTCCTCTAATAACTTGTAACTTTTTACTAAAATTTGAGGTGACCTGGTGTTATCACAGAAAGGGGGTGCTAGTGTTTTCAACAATTAAAAAGTT
This sequence comes from Nannochloris sp. 'desiccata', assembly GCA_019044685.2. Lineage (NCBI taxonomy): Eukaryota > Viridiplantae > Chlorophyta > Trebouxiophyceae > Chlorellales > Chlorellaceae > Nannochloris > Nannochloris sp. 'desiccata'. The sequence continues at coordinate 14,980 of JAGTXX020000007.1, read as the reverse complement.
AACGCCATTTGTTGTTTTGAAACTGCCCACCCAAGACCCAAGGTCCCTTTCTTTGCTCTTTTCAATTAATCTTTACGAGTTGAAATTCAAGATGGGCGTAGGCTAGCATGGAAGCCTTCCGCAAGAGTCTGATTTCTACGAGAAAGAGCACAGACGACGGTCAGGACAATACAAAAAGACATAGGCAGCAAGGGTCAGGTAGTAAGTATAGAGAAATAAATGTAGTGACAGTAGGCTAGGAATAGAAGCTCTAGTAATGCGTCAACTTGCGGTACACCTCATCCTTACCCTCTGTGTTGTTATAATTTTTATTTTGCAGGCAAGCAACAAGCTTCAAACTCTTCCGAGCAGGTTAGTTATGGCATACTTAATACTTCACAATAACGATCGTTTGAATTCCCCCGCTAGTCTTCCTTTTCAACCTTCCACACTGCAATCAACATTCCATCTGATCTCCCCTCAAATTTTCCAAAACACCGTACAGAAAATGGATGGTGGTAAAGCTTCAGCCAGCACCTCAACTGCTGGCGCACTCGATTCCTTGCCTCAGAGCATGAATCGACTGTGCCTTAGTGCAGCCCAAAGGGAAGGGCGTGAGTCGGTCTGGGAGGGCCATGTAACATCTGGCGACCCTGCTGGGGTCGACCACATCATTACAACCCACTCCACCGACGCCAATATTCCTCGTGAAACTATTAAATACCGCACTGAGAGGGTAGTTGGAAATGGCTCCTTTGGTGTAGTTTACCAAGCTAGATGCTTAGAGACAAGTGAACTCGTAGCTATTAAAAAAGTTTTACAAGATAAACGCTTTAAAAACCGCGAGTTGCAAATTATTAGGCGGTTGCAGCACCCCAATATCGTGCAGTTGAAACACTGTTTCTACTCTTCTGGAGCTACTGCAGGCCCGGGTTCTGGTCCTACTGCTGCTCCTAGAGGTACTTCTCCTGCCCCACCTGCTCCAGATGACGTCTACTTAAACTTGGTATTGGAGTATGTACCTGATACAGTTTACAAGATAAATAAGCACTATACACGTGCAGATGACAGAATGCCAATCCCCTTGGTACGGATCTATGTCTATCAAATGCTTCGAGCACTGGCCCATATTCATAGGCAAGGCGTGTGCCATCGTGACATCAAGCCTCAAAATCTATTGGTAGATGTTTCAACTCATTCATTGAAGCTCTGTGATTTTGGATCAGCCAAGATATTACGCCCCGAAGAATCTAATATCTCATATATTTGCTCTCGTTATTATCGTGCACCTGAACTGATTTTCGGTGCGACATCATACACCCCTGCAATTGATGTGTGGAGTGTAGGTTGCGTTGCTGCAGAGCTGATACTTGGTAGCCCCTTATTCCCTGGAGAATCAGGTGTAGATCAATTAGTAGAGATTATCAAGGTATTAGGTACTCCCACAAGAGAAGAGATTCATGCTATGAACCCTAATTACACCGAATTCAAGTTTCCATTTATTAGACCTTCTCCATGGCATAAAGTGTTTGGAACGAAGAGACCACCTGCAGAAGCCTTGGATTTAATTGCTGGCTTGTTAGTATACGATCCTGCTAGAAGATTGAGTGCATTACAAGCATTAGCCCATCCATTTTTTGATGAGCTTCGTAAACCTGGTGTCAAGTTGCCTGGTGGTGGTGTGCTTCCATCAGTCGATGATTGGTTGCCAGGAGAGCTTGATGGCGCATCAGATCGTGTACGTGGAATCTTAGATCCTAATGGAAGAGCCGTTCGAGCACGATCAGATGCTGCAACTTCAGGTGCACAGCGGTAGATTAGATTATATCAGATTAGCAAAAGATTTATAAATAAAGAATTTGATAGCAACGACAACATGCTTTTAGTTACTTGGTTAACTAATTAATTAGGTAGTTGAAACTTTCTCAAATTATACATGATTCAAGTCTCTTTCTTGTTTTATTCTGTCTCTATTTTTATCCTGTCGAGATGCTTTAGTGAAAGTTTGCGGAGACAAAGCTTCTTGCCGTTTGATACCGTATGCGCATTTTTTTACTGTTTTTTATTTGCTCTGGAAAATCCGTTTATTTTCTTCTGATATCAATTTAAAGCAGCAGCGGTCATCTAATTTCCTTCCCTTTCCCCCCTTTTCATGATTCCCTTTCTTTTCCCCCTTCAGTCCTAAACCTACATATTATGAAACCATTATGTCGACTGCCATTCCGACTGTTTTTTTTTGACGTACTTTAAGATGTTCAAAAATCATGTGTTTCTCTTGTTTGCGCCTTTTGAAATTGAAAACTGGTCGATAATATAAGAGTTTTGCTAGTTAAAACTTGATAATCATAGAACAAAAGGAAATAAGGAAATTAGTCTTTCTTGGCAAATTTTTGGAGGAAAGCTGGGACAGGCACAGCCTCAGCAGCAGCAGGAGCTCCAAATCCAATGGAGGTATTACCACCAGCGTCGCTAGGACCCATAAGATCTTCCAAAGACCTCTTCTTCTTAGCATCGGGCTCACTTGCAGGGGCAGTGGCAGCAGGGGTGGCAGCAGCAGCACCCACAGGTGCTAAATTAATACGCTTGGTGCCACGACCAACCACTCCAAGATCTTTAATGGGAGAAGCACCAGGTGGACGAGCAGCCTCGCCATTTGCAGCATTTGTTAATGCGCCACCACCACTGCCAGATGCTCCGTTCGCTTCGTTTGCAGCCTTGGCGGCCATTGCAGCAGTGAGCTGTGCCATCGCGCCACGCATAGCAGCTTTTGTAGCAGCAGCTTCTTCAGCCACACCTTCCAGTTCTTCCACTTTTTCTTTAAGCTCTTCCAGCACAGCATCGACATCCGCAATCTCCGTAGACTTGTCATCTCCAGTTGCTGCCAAAGCAGTTTTGCGGCGCTGTAAGCTCTTTACTGCAGCGTTGACAGCGGCAAGTGCATCTTCTATGCGATCCAAGAACTGAGCAGCACAGCAACGCTTGAATTGAATTTCAGCTACACGACGGTCATCGGATTCAATTCCAGCAGCAGCAAGATTTTCCAAAGCAGCATCATAGTCATTCAAGGCGTCTTCAAAAGCTTCATTCTCCATATTGACATCGCCAAGGAGCATATGGACACTAGCCAAAGCATCAGCATTTGCATTTGCATCTCTAGCCCAAATAGCTCTTGCAGTCTCCAAGTTCTCCCAGGCCAGCTGCATATCTCCTTCCACAGCACCGCCAGCAGCATCTTCACCACCGTCTCTGCTGCCTGAAGCACCACCAGCAGATGAAGGCCGGCCTTCTCCTTCAGCAGCTTTTTCTTCTTTATCATCAGTAGTGTCAGCAGCATCGGTTTCTTCCACTGCACTGCGTTCTACCAGGCCGTTTTCTTTATCGTCATCAGTCTGCTCACGGATAGGACCTCCAAAGACGTCGGCAGATTCTTGAGCTTGATATAACAAGGCTGAACCATAGCGATAGTATGCGCTAGCACATTCAGGAGCTATTTCTGCAGAAGTTTAGAGAATGGAGAGAAGGTTACAATGACTCAATAATGGTCAAGGGACCACACCAGTTCTTGGCAAATTGTCGGTTGCAGAAAAATATAAGAAAAATTAGAAAAGGCCTCCATGTACCTCCAAAGTGGTCTACTCGCGCATTCAAAACCTCAGAGAATAACTGGACAGCGGCATCAAGATCGTTGGACTGCAGCCAAGGAAGCAAAATTTTGAAACTGTTAGATCACATGGTTTAACAATTTGTTCGCAGAAAACTGAATAATCTTACCCTAATGCATAACACTCCTTGCTGGAACTTTTCTTCTACTGCAGCAAGTCTTTCCTCGCTCAAACGCCCAGCAGGCTTGCTAGGACCTGCGTCGTCTGCCATTATCGCTTTAATTTTAGTTAAATTTGAACTCAAGCGACAACGATCACCTGTCAAGCGTAATTAGTTTTTTTGTTCAAAGTCACACGAAGCTGTAAATTTAAACTTAGCCACCCAGAAAGCTTTTGTAACCGTTTATAAAGTTGAAATAGGCCTCATCAGGCTGGCAAGGAGAAAAGTCCACGACTTCATTCATCAGCTCCTTCCGCCCCATTAAGAAACCAATTTCTTCACTTCAAAGCATATTTCATTGATATACTACTTCACAATCCTGCGAAACATTGCAGGTGTGTTTGCAATAACTACCTCTAAGAGTATAAGCACATGTTGGCTGCATCTGGTGTTCAGCTGCGGTTGGCACCAAAGCAAACCATCACATTGCAACGTTTGAACGTTAGAAGAATATCACAGAGCGCAATTCTGTATAGTAGTTCCTTGAAATACAGAAATAATCATGGCTTGCGATTACCAACTCTAGCTAGTGCGTCGAAAGGCAGCAACGAGGAAAGCCAGAACAGCAAGGCCAACATTGATGATATCCCAATGCGCTCATTAGATCAGCCCTCTTCCAGTGCCCGTAAGGCCTCTGACCAACGTTCTCCTTCTGTGGACGTCGACGGCCAAAAAGAACAGAGGCCCCCCAATCTCTTGCAGCGAATAGCATTCTCTATTGCAGGGATCTTTGCACCTCTTACTATGGTAATGAAGTCACCATTGTCTTACTTAAATCGCCGTATCCTACGCCTGGCTTTATTCTTCGCTCTAGGTTCTTTGCTCTCTGTTTTTGGAGCGTTGGGCTCTCGTCGCTCGGCAACTGGCCCTTCTTCTGTTCCTCAAGAAGTAGTGTATTCTGAGTTCTTAAAGCTTGTAGATAGCGGCAATGTACGTGCAGCTCGTTTTGAAGAAGGCACTGGCAGAATTTTATTTGATTTAAAGCCACACAGCTCTCAAGCATCTTCAACAAGTGTCGCTTCTGCTGCGGCAACTGCTAAGAACAACAAGAAAACTCTTGCTGTTAATCAAGCTTCTCCTGCTGCCCCCGAGACCGCTACCGTGACTACTCGTGGTCGTTCTCGTCTTCCTAGACAGTTTTATACTCGTCACATCCCAGACCCGCAACTCATTCCACGAATGATGGGTGCTGGGGTCGAATTTGGAACTGTACGAGCAAGTGTGAAGGCAGCTATGGTACGAGTAGTAGGTACTGCATTAGCATTATGGTTACCTTTAATCCCATTGTTTATTGTTATGCGTCGAATGTTGGAAGGGCGTAATGGCACTAGTAAGAAAGCCAAAACTGCCGACTCGCAAAATGGCTCTGTTCCTCCAATTACCTTTGCTGACGTTGCAGGAGTCGGTCCAGCAAAGGATGAATTGCGTGAAGTAGTCGCATGTTTAAGGGACTCGCGTAGATTTGCTAAACTAGGTGCTAAATTGCCTAGTGGTGTTCTATTATGTGGTCCTCCTGGCACTGGAAAGACGCTGCTGGCAAAAGCAGTAGCTGGAGAAGCAGGAGTGCCCTTTATGGCGGTATCTGCATCTGAATTTGTAGAGATGTTTGTAGGCCGTGGTGCAGCTAGAGTACGTGAACTCTTTGCGGAAGCTCGTAAACGTTCCCCCTGTGTTATCTTTATTGATGAGCTGGATGCTGTTGGTGGCAAAAGAGGTGCTGGTTTAAACGAAGAGCGTGATCAGACATTGAATCAAATGCTGACTGAGCTTGATGGATTTGAAGGACGTCCTGGTGTTTTATTATTAGCTGCTACAAATAGACCAGATGTCCTTGATCCAGCACTTTTGAGGCCTGGTCGGTTATCACGCAGAGTGAATGTTCCACTGCCTGATGAAGAAGGAAGAGCTGCTATTGCTGCAGTGCATTTACGTAGTATCCCTCTTGCAGGTGGTGTTGATGCCATTCCTGAAGCTGCTTTGCTTATAGCTCGGTTATCTGGTGGATTTTCAGGTGCTGAACTAGCTAATGTCACCAATGAAGCTGCATTTTTAGCAGCACGTAGAGAAAGTGATGCAGTCGCTCTTGGGGATTTAGTGGATGCTATTTCTAGGACACGATTTGGGGTAGGTGGAACACCGTCTACTGGTACATTCGCACGTAAAGTGAGGAACTGGATAATTGATAATGCTGGCTCTAGGAAGCAAGTACGCACACAGCCGCTAGGTTCTTAGAGAACATATTTTTAGTATAGAATCTCTATTCAGTTTGATCTGTATATTATTAGCCATGCGTGGTATACTCTTCATCCAATTTTCATGTTTTTATATCTCTATAGCTCCCATCTCCGTTTTATTCTCTCTTGTTAAATAATTTCGGTTTTGTTATCAATTTTTACACATTAACGATGCAAGGTAGCTAGCTATAGACTGCGAGACTATTTACTACGGTTTCCTAACTCATAGGCATCCCAGAGTTCTGATGCTGCTCTATGCAGCCAGCAATGTCGCTCTGCAAGTACATTTAAATCTGCATGGTAGCCTCCACCAACAACACCAGCCACTGGGACGTCACTACCTAAACAAGTATCAAGGACTAACAATTCTCGTCTTGCTAAGCCTTCATTAGTTATTGAAAGTCTGCCTAATGTATCATCAATATGAATATCTACGCCTGCATCGTACAGTACTAGATCAGGTTTGAAGGATTGCAATACATAAATTAAAGCTTCAGCTACAGTTTTTAAATAGTCGTCGTCTCCAGTCCCATCAGGCAAACCTATATCCAAGTGGCTTGATTGTTTACGAGCAGGGAAATTATTAGCAGCATGTATACTTAAGGTAAATACATCACTTCTATTTTGAAATAATGAGGCTGTTCCATCACCCTGGTGTACATCGAGATCTAAAATTAGTATACGGCGACAGGCACCTCTGGTGAGTAGAGATTCAGCGGTAATAGCTAAATCATTCAAAATACAAAAGCCTGATCCATAGGCAGCGAATGCATGGTGGGTGCCACCAGCAGTGTTCACTGCTATTTTATGTTCTAAAGCAAGTTCTGCAGTTAGAAGGGTGCCAGCAACCTCTGCTTTGGTGCGGTCAATAAGCGTTCTACTGCGTGTTACCTCTCCAAACCCAATCCGACGCATTGTAGCTGCATTTAATTGACCAGAACAAAATGATGAGATGTATTCAGGGGTGTGAACCAACTTCAACATTGAATGTGTCGGTAATGAACGTGGTATGTGCACTTGTTTTGGGACGATTATAGCTTGTTCAATTAAAACATCATAAATTCTTTGAAATACACCCATGGGAAACCGATGGCCTTGCGGGAGCTGTGGCGCAGAATAGAGTGGGTGGTGTACTACTGGTAGGAGCATATTCATCGTAGATGCTAATGTAGTAGAGCTAAATGGAGACATTTGGTTCCTGCATGGCAAAGTAGATTAAGAGAATTATAATTATAGTAGCTGCCAAAACGCCCTGCGAACTCGCCACCACCGCCGCTTCCAAATAATAAATTAAATAAACAGCACTCAATTTCCAAGAAGTCTTACCATATTATGAAAAGACAATCTGATCTATTTTTCAATGATTGAGCAGCAAAGGCCATTTGTAAGCATTCTATAAATAATAGTTGAAAAACAAAACGTGTGATCTGAAGGTCAAGTAATGTCTACCCTAGGAATAAACAAGGAGATATTGAAGCAGGCCTCATGTATCGGGCACAACTGCGTGACACTACGATCATCAATACATAGACTCGATTTTACAATATCTCACTGCTGTGCATACTGGTATAAGTGTGCTTGTTGAGAATCACGCCACGCTGTGGGAAGTAAGAAAGGGCAGTAAAAGACTAGCTGAACGCGTCCAGAAAGTTTAATGAATTGGTCAATGCATTCGAAAAGAATCATACTACTACATAAAATGACCATAGCCTGCTATTAATGGTCTCCAACGAAATGAGTCTTTGATACTCTAGCATTTGTGTACTTTGGGATAAGAAAAGAAGAGCTCTAGTTGTGTTTGCGGGCATATCCGGCCATGGGGCGCCTACACAATACTTACGCAGCGATTGCGGGGCTCCTCACTGCCTCATTTTTCGTTCAGGTTTGTTTAGAACACGGCATTGTCTCTGTCTGGCCTATTTAAATTTTGGCTCGTCTCTTTTCAAGTCTCAGGTGTAACTAATATGTTTACCTCTACTTCCTATTACAGCTCAATGCCCAGGATGGAGCCTTAACTGAAGCGCCAAGGGTGCGCCTTACACAGAATTATGTAGTCGTCCAGCCCGACATTGACACAGCTCAGCTCTTGGTAGACTTGGCAAGCCCGTCAAAGTCAGCTGTCAAAGTGTCTTTAGGCGTGTTTTCTCATGATGGAACCCGTCTTGCGCCCCAGATTGCAGCAAGCTGGGCACCTGGGGAAGTAGAACCTCGCAACGTTGAGGTGTCGGGGCTGCAGCAACTCCTTGGTGGGGCACGCCGTAGTCTTATAGTACGTATCACGGCAACAAACAATGCTGCAATTGATACGGTGGGCTCTTCAGCATTGGTCTCTCTAGATGCAGGCCTGCCTCAATTTGCCTTTCGTAGTAACGCAGCTGCTTTTCCTGGCGACCAACCAAGAATAGAAATTTTGCTGGAATCAGGGCAGATTACCCGGCCAGCTACGCTTAGATACCGCTTTGAACCCGTTTTAGATCGGTCCAGCCCAGCTCAGCCATCATATTTACGTTCTTCTGGCACTTCTGGCTTCTTACACATTGATGGCAATGCCACAGCACAGCCTGGGCATACAGTCAGCACTATTGCTGTGCCTATTGACTGGAATCAAGTCCGCGAAGATGCTCAGTATAAACTAAGGTTACAGTTAGAAGGATTCTATGCTTCTTGGGCAGCAGAACAGGGTAAACATGTAGCGTTGCATGTGTTTGGCGTAGCACCAGGAACCTGCCCTCCTGGTTCTGCTGTCAAGGGCAAGGCTAGTGGTAGTAATAGTAACGATGCTGGTACTGCTGATAGTATAATTAGTCCTTCAAAGAAGAAAGGTGTGGATTCATTCACTGTTAGCACTGATAAAAATGGAAGTAAGGCAGCAGTACTTCTTGATCTCTTACCAGGTGGCGGAGGCTTGTCTCTGCTTGTTGGTGAGAATCCAGTGTCTTTGTCTTCTTTGGGAAGTAATATAGGTGCCATGGTAGGAGTAGGGGCAGAGAAAGCAGTGTTATGTATTTCAAATTCTGATGTACGAGTGATTCCAGCACAGCTAGAGAGTAGTACGAGCAACAACCTTGGTGACGAAGAGGAGGACGATGCTGTACTAGTTTTTAAAGTTTCTGCTGGAGTGTGTCCTCCTTTAGCTGTCGATGGTGGCGCATCTTTTGATGGTACTGCATGGGAACTTGAGCTGCTACCTGGACCTAATCTCTTCAATATATCTAGTTCCAGCTCTGTTGGTGGCGTTGCTGCTGCTACGACTACCTCTGCTGTGCAGCTCTCTATTGTTCGCTTAGCCGATCCTAGTCATGCCCGTATTCTCTCTTTAGAAGCACGAGGACTTGATGGAGGTGTCGTAGTCGTATGTGGACCACCGTCCTTAGCTCTTGGTGCCGAACATAGCAATGGTGATGTAGAATATAGCACCTTGGAAACTAAAGCAGCGAACAATGCTGGTGCTTTTGCTAAAGACTATATGAATAGCCTTGATGATGAACTCTCTTCTTCTCCTGCTTCTTCTTCTCCTGCTTCTGAGAAGAAGAGCAAGGTTGGTAACAGCGACCTCTTCAAAGATGTAGTAGAAATGGTTGCTTTAGATGCTTGGAAGCCCTGCGTTCCAGGTGGAGCAATGAGTGTGACTGTGCCTGCGAATACTGAAACAGTCAGTCTGACACCTACTCTTCTGCACCCAAAGATAAGGGATATTAGAGTAGAAGTTAATGGACAAGTGTTGTCTAGAGGCGGTGATGTGTGGGCAGATCAACTTGCAGACACACGAAATGGCGGTGGTGGTGCAAATGGTGTTCTTGGGCGTACCAGTAGTAACCAAGTTAGCTCTACTGCTAATAGCAACAATAATAGTAGTGCATTTAGTATGCCTGCAGCATTTATCATGGGTATGCAACCAGGTTTTGCTGTAGATATAGAGGTGGTTGTAGTAGCAGAAGATGATGTCACATCTTCTCACTACCCCGTCACTATTACAAGAGAGTATGATGATGGTGGTGGTGATGGTGGTGGCGGTGTAAAATATTCATTTAATAAAGCAGAACAACGGCAAGACTGGCCAGCATCTCCTGCCGAGTCGGCTAACTGTGATGTCTGCCCTGCTGGGTGGACTAGCACTACTGTCAATGCCAGCACATGTGAGATGTGTCCACCTGGCACAGCTGCAGCAACAGAAGGAACTGGTGCATGTTTACCGTGTGGTGCTGGCACATTTTCGCTTCCATGGGGCTCTACTCATTGCAAGCATTGTATCTCTGGAACATATGCTCCTACTGAAAAGGCGACTATTTGCTTAATGTGTCCAGATGGCTTCACTACTCTTGAGGATGGGCAGGCGCAGTGCAATGTCACTTTAGCACCTGCCACGGATCTGCAAGTGCGTTATGCTGTAGTGGTGTATTTCAGTGTTAATTTAACTGGTAGTGCCCCTGAAGATATTGTTTTAAGGTCGGGTGTCAGTGCTCCTGCTGAAATAATCGTTAGCAATTTACTGAGAACAGATACTGCAGCTGCATTCAATATTTCAATGCAAGATGTGAGAGTGTTGAGTGTACACCGTGTTGCTAGACGCATTCTACAAGCTACTGTGTCTGCTACTTTGGGTTTAGACCTTCCTGGCAATGCTACAGAAGAAGACATTACAACAGCGCTGGAAGTGCAGAAGCTTTCTGCTGATAGACCGATTGAATTACTTAGTGAAGATCCAGATTCGTTCTTCGGACGCACTACCAAAACTTTAGATGTAGGAGTTGATGCAGCAGCTGATGTTGAGAAAGTTGAGAGTCGGCCGCTCAGTGAGCCGCCATTTAATCGCTGGATCTTAGTAGCACCAGGTATAGTAGGAACTATGGCTGGTTCATTGATGATTTATAGCTCTTGGCGGAAAAAGAGAGGAGGAGGTAGTCGTCAATCTGCTTCATGGGTTCATTCTCTAAGAATCACACCTGCTGCTCAGCGTTATGTCCGTCAGGTGTGACGGCATTGTTTTTATTATTTTAGAAAGGACTATTAATTTGATGGAGATTTAATGCATCCGTACTTCGTTTTCGTGTCTCAATTTCTGTACAATTATATACTGTATATTTTTCTTACTTTTCTGACACAAGTACATAATTTTTTTTTGAAACAATTAAGATTAAGACCTTCACCGCTCCACACTAAAGTTATGAGTAGGCTGAAACTGAAACTGTTACATTAAAGTGATCTCTGACACCCAAATATCGCGTCATCACTCAGGGTTCAGTAGAGCATCCTCTCAAAGTCTACTAGGAGGTATACGAGCCCCGTGGCTTCATAAAAAACAAAAAGAAAAACCGAAGCTAAAAGGAGGCGGGACTTGTTCCGGTAAGTTGAACCCCTAGGAGCTTCCGACCATAGATAATGTTCAAAATAATTCAAATATAATGTACTTTATCAGCCTTCATTGGATAATGGGACCAGATAGAAAAGATAAATTCATGAAGACCGACGTCGGCGTCGAGGCCGTGGTGGCGGTGGGTTAATTCTCGGTGCCGCTGTTCACACTTATTAGCAAAACTGCCAACTTGTGTGTCTGGCTGCTGTAAGAACTCGTAAAAATTATGTGTTGTAAAGTCTAAACAAGAAAAATCTGCTCTAAAACTATCGTAATTAGGGCAGTGAAAAATCATATGTTCTACCGTCTTACATTTTTCTCTCTCATTTTTTCAGCACTTTTTGCAAAATCTCCCTTCTTTTTTGATGTGACCCCATCTACCTGTTTCTTCCATCAGCCAATGAGATCCTGTTTAAGCTGCATTCTCCTATGGGTTGATCTTGCTTGCTTTTGCTGAAGTTTCAGCGCTGGAGGTAATTTATTCATTTTTCTTGCCCAACGATCTTTATCGGGTGTAGCTCCTTTTATTTTCATTCCGGCAGCTACACATGCATTAGATAACACTTTCCTAAGATCTGCCTCTGCCGTGTTCAGCATATTTGCATTTTTAGATTCAGCAGCATCGTTCGCTGCAACGCAAATTTGCAGAGGTGCCGCTGCTTGTAATTCCCCTTCAAAGGCAGGCAGCAGCTTTGGGTCGATAATAAACTCATCTCCAATATGGAATGAAGGTGTAGAATTAGAAATACTAAGCTCAACATCATCAGCTTCGTATTCTCCTTCCATCAGTTCAGACATTGACATGAATTCATTTATCGTCACCGTCACTTCCAAGTGATCTGCTCCTTGAGCAAGTTTTCCACCAACTTTCAGAGACTCAGTTTTAATAAAATCCCTTGGACATGCTAAAAATAGATCAATCACTGATGTGGGTTCCTTACTTTTTGAATTAGTCAAGCAAGTAGCAGCAGCGGGGATGTCCCCTGCTACTTTTGCCGTTGACGACATACAGTCCAGTAAAATCACACAGCTGCAGTAGCCAGCTGTGCTTTTTCTCACTCCCAAAAGCCATTTTAGAGCAAATAAGTGAACGCGTTCCCAATAATTACTTAAAGGGTCATTGCACAGGAGCTCAGGAGCCCAGACTTCAGCGCCATAGCCAAGTACAGATTTCACCGTCACATCAAAAAGTCTGAAATTAGTGTCGAGACCATTAAGCTGTAATTCAGCCGGTCTTCTTCTGGAGATATTGTATGCTTTGCGGCCAGAGTGTGCTCTATCAGGTACAGCATGTCTAGAGAGCCGCTATGCTACAACAATGGCGTTTACATTGCACAGCGCAACCACAATCCTGGAATATCGGCATTCAAAAATGCTTGACCAGCTAACAGATGCAGTGCTTTCTGATGTATGAAGCATGCTCGCACCAGCAATGAAATAGCTACACTGAGTTGCAAGTTGCTGAATGAGCCTCAATTTCACTGCGTTGTGAAGCAGAATTTTGGAAATTCAGATCATGTGGGCACCTTTATTTAACTTTGTGGTTTCTTATAGTACCGTAGAGATGCTGGGAGGGCTTCCTTTTAGTCATTTGTGCGATGTTCTTTTGAAAAGGCAGCATTGCACAGTTTGAAATTTAGCTGCTCTACAAAAGCTAAATTTGTTAAAGCAGGAGGGTATTCATTTAAATTAGCGTATTAAACAGTATCGTGAGATGATATTCTCTCGGTCCGCAATAGTTTTAGTTGCGTTTTGAAGCCTACAATATGTTTAAATTATGCAATCACAGCAGTCTGATACCTTCTTCTGCACAGCGCTGTAGAGTATGCAGATGGCTTCGCTGCATTGTTAGGTATATATTATATCTATATTAGAATCGGCGGGGTTTCAGAGTGATATCTGTATTAAATAAATATTACTTCATCTAATTAATTGATCGCAGGCTCCAGCATTGAACTCTTACCGAGGTTCAGATGGTCGTTTGGGATAGCACGTATACGAGGGATATTTGTGGGCGAGAAAATAGCGGAGAAGGAAGCTACAGTATTCCAAAAATGCCATTTAGCTGATTGTGTGCGCCGCTGTGGCCGAGCATTTTCTCGCTGGTGGCTATTTTGGCGGGTTCAGTGCAATTGAAGAGCTGATATTGCTTACCAGGTTATGAGCGTAGACATTGTTGACGCTGGAGTACTTGAAAGTGTTGTCGCTCTACGAGAAATAGCCCCTAATGCAGTTTGCAGAGCGGTAGTGATCAGATTGAGGAATTGCCGGCCAATTTCTGAAATTAAGGTTGTTATATGGCTGGGCAGCTATTAATGCAGTTGAAAAGAAGATAGTGAGTAAAGGTATGCAAAAAAACGTGCTGCCAAATTCTTGCTGGGTACAAACTGATGGCATTGTTTGTGATGGAAAACTTGCATTGTTTCCTGTCAATTTTTTGAGGGTGCTTGAGAAGGTTGAGATGGTCTTCCAGAGTTCATTATCGTTTGCTCGCTCTTGTATGGGTTTATATGGAGTAGGATGAGAGCTTCTGCGTTGAAATAATGGTACTGAAAGGTCTCAAATGGTAGTTACTTGAGCTTGTAGGGTGATGACGGCGACTTGCAGCTGCAGTTTGCGATGGTTGTTTTGGGGCGAGTATTTGGTGTTGTAGAGATGATTTCAAAGATGAATTTGTTTCAGAGAGAAGTAGAGTGTTGATTTTAATGGCAGGGCGGAGCTAGTGGATAGTGGTAGCTGATAGCGATCAGCAACGGAAATTTAGGGTGAGCGACACAGCACAGCAAACCGTTTGGTCGTAGTTGGTTATTTTTACAATGAACGGTCTTCCTTCGAGCATCTTTTTCCAAGGCATTTTCTCTTCATAGCAAGGTAGTTTATTATGTAATCTAGCAGGTAATAGTATTGATAGGATTATGATGAGAATTATAGAATGAAGAGCCTCTTGATAGGATAAAGACAGCGAAAAAGCAGGCTCCAAGTTGTGAGAAATTGCAGTGGTAGAGGTAAAACTTGAAAAGAGTCAAATAAAATTACCACAGACCTTCTTTTTGAGTTCTATTTAATTTGTTAGATTCCTGAGAAAATATGCTATAATTTGATATAAGTTGATAAGGTCTAAAGGCAGTAGAGTGAGTTTTTGGCACGCGATCAGATGATTCATGCGATGGCTGGCAATGGCGGTAAAATGTTTTTGAAAGGGGTGGTGTGGCATAATATAAAGGTATTAATGTATTGTGATTAATTTGATGTGGTAAGATACGGTGAAAGACAGCTTATGTGCAACTAGCAGGCTGATGTGTGTGTTCTGCGTTTTGATGTGATCAGGTGGCCTGGTGTGCAGCAGTGACTGTTCTCTCCCTTGTTTTTAGATTAACTGAACTTCGTATGCATTGTTGATTATATTCAGGGTTTAGGTTTTTAGGGTCTTATTTAGGTTTTTAGGGTTTAGGGTTTAGGGTTTAGGGTTTAGGGTTTAGGGTTTAGGGTTTAGGGTTTAGGGTTTAGGGTTTAGGGTTTAGGGTTTAGGGTTTAGGGTTTAGGGTTTAGGGTTTAGGGTTTAGGGTTTAGGGTTTAGGGTTTAGGGTTTAGG